>JAHTLZ010000129.1:33829310-33841380 GCA_023846285.1 Phrynocephalus versicolor | reverse complement strand
GGGGGGGTGCCTCCTCTCCTCACCCGCTAGGAAGGGAAAGCAGGCTCCTGGAGACCCCTCATGGCATGGGGGTCTCCTCTCCTCACCTGCTACAAAAGGGCATGCATAGACATATGGATATGCATACCAAGTTGCATGCAGAGACACAGCAGACTGGCAGAGGCACCCCTCTTTTTGGGGTGCCTTCCCTGCATCAGTCAGGCCTCGGGGGCATGGTTTGCATGTCACACATGCTGCCGAGCCGAGCCTGCAGGAGTCACCCAGAGCCAGACTGGCGGACTCTCTGCACCCGCTGTGTCTCACTAAGAAGGGAATTGTACTTGCATGTGGTGCAATGCAAGTACAGATCTGGCTTAGGCAACAGGGTTAGCACAAGGGCTAGGGTTAGGCTAGTTACTGGTGAGATTAGGGTGAGTATTGGGGTGCACCTCTGGGTGCCTCTCTGACCCACTAAGAGGACAGTGTACTGTGGCGTATGGGTAAGGGACTAAGGGTTAGGCTTAGGGTTAGGGCTAGGGCAGGGTTTAGTGGGCTTTTTGGCACATCCCAGAAGTCTCAGTGGCCAAGTGGCCATGCGATTGGTGGAATGGCTCCAAAAATTTGCATGGTCCACTCCCATGGCCACTTGGCCAGCCCATCATTGCACAGGTGTAAAAAAATAAAATAAAATAAAATAAAATAAAATCAATGGAGAGAGGACAGAGGAGACATTTTGTTGCAAGAAAAACCCACTGCTACTGTAAAAATTCTGGCAGTTTTAAAATAGCAATTTTCGCATGTTTCTTTGTGGTGCTTGTGTGTTTTTGGACCACGATCTCAAAAAAAATATTGCAGTAGCCGCCCCATTTTGGATCCCCCCCTCGCCCGCACCGCATGGCATGGCGAGTCCGGCTTGTTGCTTGCAGTCCCCACCAGAACAGCCCAGGACAGGAGAAGGGGGGAGGCTGGGGACCCCCCCCCAGAAACCACCCCTCTGATTGGTGCACTGAGGCAGGCATATTTTCACCTGCTTTTGGGGCCGGGAATCAGGGTTTTTTTTTTTAACTTTTAAAAACTTTTTTTCTGTGCCGCTTGAATGGCGGCGAGCTGGCGAGGCGGCGACTTTGGCGGGACGATGAGGATGCCCGCCCCCAGCACAGCCCAGGAGGGACAGGAGGAGAGGGGGGAGGCCGGGGACCCCCCCCCAGAAACTACCCCTCTGGTAGGTGCCCTGAGCCCTCACTCAGGCAGGCATATTTTCGCCTGCTTTTTGGCCAGGAATCGGTTTTTTTTTTTTAAAAACTTTTTTTCTGTGCCGCTTGGCATCGCAGAATCGCCGCGATGCCAGGAATGACAACGATAAATCAGACCCAATTATTCGTTCATCGGTTCGAGTTTGAGTTCTGGCGGAGTAATTCCCGTTACCGTTTCCATTGCGTAACGGAAACGAGTAACGGAAATGGAAACGGGAATTCTGCTAAGTCGTGCCCATGTCTAATCCTTACATAGGTCCCCCGCAGCTCCAAATGGGTAAGGGCAGTGTGTAAGGTGATATCTATAGCATCTTCCGTGGATCTATTTGCTCTGTAAGCAAACTGATATTTATCAAATGTGCCTGGGAAGCAAGAGATTATGTGCTGGTGGACTAATCGTTCCAGAGACTTCATTACAATGGAGGTAAGTGCCACAGGTCTATAATCATTTAAGCTGTTAATAGATGGCTTCTTTGTCAGTGGAACAATAATGGAGGCCTTCAAACAAGGTGGAATAGTTGACTGGGCTAGAGACCAGTTAAAAATTTCAGTAAAAACTCCAGCCAACTGGTCTGCACACTCTCTAATCACCTGACCAGAAATGCCATCAGGTCCTGCAGCTTTCCTTGGGTTCACAGTTCTCAAGATGTTTCTCACTTCCCACATTTCAACAAGAAGGAAGGGGCTAAACTGTGCTGAGGGCTGTGATGTAAATACCCCTGTTTGTTCTGTCTCAAACCTAGCAAAAAAATTGTTCAGTTCTTCAGCCAAAGAAGCATTTCCAGCAGAAGAGGCAGCATAATTAGATCTATAACTAGTGATTTGCTGAACCCCTTGCCACAGTTGCCTCACATTATTATTACTGTAAAAACAAGCCTCAATCATCTTCTTATAATCCACCTTCGCTTTTTTAATGCCTCTCCTCAAATCTGCTCTAGCAGTGCTATACCTGATCACATCACCAGACTTGAAAGCCTTATTCCTGTCATGCAGGAGGCACCTCACCTCTTTGGTCATCCATGGTTTCTGATTTGGATAGATTCGGACATGTTTATCTACAGTAACAGTATCTATACAAAATTTAATATAACCCTGCAGTATACTCCTCAAGGTCTGAGTTATCAAAAACATCCCAATTTGTTTCTTCAAAGCAGTCCTGCAGCTGCAGTGAGGCTCCCTCAGGCCAGTGTTTCACAGTTCTGAGTATTCACAAGGAGGTTTTTGTATCTAAATATTGTTGCTTTCTCACAAGAACTTGGAAAAGGTACTTTTGAGCATAAAACTCCCAGACTTCCTTAACATAAAAATATGGCCTAGCTGTAGGGGGATAGCCTGAAGTGTCTTAACAGTGCCCTTGGCTCATAGACAGCATATTTCCAAACCCATCTTTCAGGTCCAATTGGAAACAACATCTGTTGCCTCTTAAAATTAGGGTAAGTATCTTTGTCAGCTGTCTTCAGAAGATAAGTTTGAATTTATGTCCTTGTTGAGATTCTTATACCTGTTCATCCTTAAGTGAATACAACTCATTGTATAGAATGATAGAATGAAAGACTGAAGATAGCTGAATGAAGGGGAATTTACAGATGGAGCTGTTCTTTGGTTGCTCTCCAATTCAAGGACTACAATAAATAAAAAAAACAGTCAAGGACTCAAATCACAGCAAGGAAGCACCATTGTGAGCAGTGTAGCCAAGCATAGTTTGAGATGGATTGGGAAAGAATGCCTTTGGTATTAAGATTTTCAGGGGGAAAGTATCCATTTTCCACCTCCTGAATATCATTATGAAACAAAGCACATCATACCTTGGAAGTCTATGTCTTTGCGACATTTGCAGCAGGGTTCACAGCAAATATATGCATGCACAACAAGACTTGAAAGATGTAAACAGAAAAATGTAGAAAAATTTAAACACATGCACAAAGTGTGATCAATGAGAAAGGTGTCTTAAAATGCATCACGAAGAATAATGGACACAAATATATTGGGATTATATTTTTTCACTGCAGAAAAAAAGTGTATGCATTTTCATACAGGGAGAAAAAGCCAAATGCCATACTGGATGAAAACTAAGTATAGAACACAGATGTGGTTGAGATTCAGAGAAAAGCATGGTCTGGGTGGGAGAAGCCCTGTTCAATCATATTGTAAGCATATGTGAACCAGATAAAATGAAAAAGGAGGTGGACTCTGTTATCTATGTGCACTGACCATGTGAACTAGAACACTGATTGTGAAGGGTCTGGCTCAGGTAGAGAGACTGCAATGGCATCCTTCCCTTCTCCAGGCTGTCATTTTTGCATATTGAAGGTCATGAAGGGGGGTCGCTAATGTGTCCATCCTACGTTGAATAACGATCACCCACACTTACAGAACCAGTTTTTTCCCCCATACACTTATGAGCAGTGTAGTGGCACCACACATTGTAGAGAGCCAAGAGCTTTTTTTAAATTCCTGACTTGGTTGGAAGTAATTAGACTGGAGAAGAGGGTGGGAGAGGCAAAATTTGAAAACTAGTTAGCTGAAGAGCGGATCAATGATTATTCATGCCTAAAGTTCAAGCACGCTTTCAAGCTGCAATTGAACTTTTTAACCTCCACCAAATGCTTTGCCTGCCTGCGAGCCATGCCAGAAGATAAATTTGCACATTTACTAGGCATTTGAGTAATAATCATTCTAGGACCCAATATGTACTACAATATTGCTCTTAATTAATGAGATGATTAGACTTTGATTATGACACTACACCACCACCATCATTTTTGCACCACTTCTGAGGCACTTTGACAAAGCTTATGCCATTCCCCTATAAGTGACTGCATTTTTCACTGAGGTAATGTATTGCGGGTAGTGGAGAATAAATTATAACCTAGCTTATGCCAGAAGAGAATTCAGGCTGTGCCTGCTTTGTAGCGTTGTGATTTCTAATAACATATATGAACAGCGAAATATTCTAGAACTGAGTTCAGGCTTTGTTGATCACAAGAGGATTATTCAGTGCTATTGACTTGGAAGTACTTCGGATGCAATCCAGTTCTAACATAACATCTGGAGGGAAATAAAACAGAAATGATTGGATAACCAATGAATACTAACAATGCAATCCTAGATGCATCTACTCAGAAGTAATTCCTGCTGCATTCAGCTGTACTTATCCTGAGGGAACAGTGGGTAGAAGATTGTTTCTTACCACTAGACATGTGCTCCATGTCACACCCATGGACAAAAAGGACCATCAAAGAGGAAACCTGGGTCCAGCTTTCCTTTTGTCTTAAATCTGCATTAGTGTTTCTATGTGTGTTTTCCTATGGATGTGAAGCTACCATTTTGGTATGTAGATTCAGGTTAACAATTGGATGCAGCCTAGAGGTTGACATTGTAACCATACAAGTCAAGGGTCTGTACCGCTTCCACCACACAGCTGGAGAAGGAGAGGCAGAGCTGTGTGTCATCAGCCAGTTATAAGCTGTGCCTCCAATCCCCACCTCAGAAAGCCAACCAGCAAGATACTGTGGTCAACGGTATCAAAGGCCACTGTCAAATCCAGGAGGACCAACAAGGTAGAGCAACCTCTGTCAGCCCCCAATGAAGTCATCTAGCAGTGCGACCAGGGCAGTCTCAGTCCCCCAATATGGCCTGAACCCGAACTGGAATGGATCCAGGATATGACCCTCATCCCGGAATGACTGAAACTGGACAGCGTCCACCCTCTCAATCACCTTGCCCAGGAAGGGAACATTGGCAATCAGATGGTAGTTTGACAAGTTGCTTGATGCCAGGCCAGACTTCTTTAAAGTGGGCTTCACCACTGTCTCCTTCAGGCAAAAGAAGGTGTTCAGGGCAATCTGGTCAACAGCCTGGGTGGCATCCTCATACCAGCTCTCCACAGGGCTTCTACTGGACCATCAGGAAGCTCCCTGAAGGCCTCCAGGAATTGGTCAGGGTCCGAAAGCCCTCAGAGATGGGCCCAAACAAATCATCAAGGCTCTCCATAGTGTGGGGCAGTGATCGACAGGGAAAAGGACAGCAGATAACGATCTGACCATGACACGGGTTGGGGAACAAAGTCCCCAACCCTCAGATTGTAGTCTGCTGATGTGGAGGGAAAAACCAGATCCAAGATATGCCCTGCTCTATGGGTGGAACAAACAACATGCTGTGTCAGATTCATGGAGCTCATGGACTCCATGAAGTCCAGAGCCACTCGGCATGCATGTTGAAGTCCCCTACCATCAAAGGGGAGAGGGGACCTCAGCAGTGCTGCTGAGATGAACTCAGTGAGCTCTGTAAGGGTACAGAGCTCACTGTACAGGGTTGCAGGGAGCACGGTTCACCAGTACAATGCCAAACCTGTCCCATTGACCCACCAAAAGATGCAAGCATTCTAACCCAGGACACACCAACGCCACAGATCTGCTGATGAAAAGGGATTCCCTGTGAATGATGGCCACCCCACCTGACTTGCCCATGTACTGGACCTGAAACCTGGGATGGCACAGCTGCGAAAGGGAAGCCCCTCTCCCTGCCCGCACCCAGGTCTCGGTAAAACAGGCTAGGTCAGCCCTCCCATTCAAGATGACATCAAAAAGGATGGGGCTTTTATTATGGACCAACCTGGCATTCACCAGCAAGCAGGACAGGTCAGAGGCACTGGCAGTGTGGCTGCCTGGCACATGGCAGTGAGCTCAAGGATCAGAACAGGGGATAGGCAATTGGCCCTAGTTCTTCTTGCCTGACTAATCCCCCAGCTCCTAGCACACCTCCCATGGCCAGACACCACCAAAATTGTAGCCCCTGCAAACATGGTGACTGAAGGGAAGGGGGGGAGAGAAATAACAATTAATAAAGTGAATACAACTTAATATAAAATATTAAAGAAAAAATGAAATAGCAGAACACTGTGCTTTGCTTTGGTAAACAATCAAAATATAGTAAATGAATGAAATTGTAGATCTCATCATCAGCTGTTGCCCCAAAATCGCTCAAACTGATCATTTAGTCTGTTATAATAAAGTGGCAGCAATGCTCCACTGGAACATATGTAAAAATCACAACCTACCATCAAGCAAGACTGGTGGGAACATCAGCCAGAAAAAGGTTATCAAAAATGAAGTCATCAAGGTGCTCTGGGATTTCAGAATCCAATGTGATAGACATCGTTCCCACAATACTCCAGACATTATGATAGTATACAAGCAAGAAAACAAAGTTTGAATCACCAATGTGACAATACCAGGAGACGCAAGAGTCAGAGATAAAGAATTAGAAAAGATAACGAAATATCAGGACTTAGAAATATTTTTTGAAAAGCTATGGAATAAGAAAGGAAGAACAACACCAACAATAATAGGTGCCTTGGGTGAAATCCCAAAAGACCTGGGTCAACATTTGAAAACCCTTGGCATTGACAAGATCAACATTGGTCAACTACAAATGGTGACATTGTTAGGAACACCATATATTCTACGAAGATATCCCCAGTCATCCTAAACTCTTGGCAAGAGCTCAATCATTGGAGAAGACCAACTCGAGCTTAACACCTGGCAGCTGTGTTCACCATAATAATAATAATAATAATAATAATAATAATAATAATAATAATAATAATAATAATAATAATAATAATAATAATAATAATAATAATAATAATAAAGTCACTGCGAAACAACTTGAAAAAAATTAGCCAATATCAGGATCTGAAAATTGAACTTCAGAGACTCTGGCATAAACGGTACAGGTGGTCCCAGTGGTAATCAGCACGCTGGGTGCAGTGCCTAGAGAGCTAAGCAAGTATTTAGAAGAAATTGGAGTTGACAAAGTCACCATCAGTCAGATGCAGAAAGCCGCCTTACTGGGATCTGCTCGCATAATTCGCCGATAATCACTGACTCCTAAACGCTTGGGAAGCGTTCGACCAGTGATTGGTAATATAAAATCCAGTTTAGATAGCTGAGTGGTTTAATAATAATAATAATAATAATAATAATAATAATAATAATAATAATAATAATAATAATAATAATAATAATAATAATAATAATAATAATAATGTGCCATCAAGTCAATTATGACTTGTGGCCATCCCTTCTTTTTAGGTAGAGAACACTTGGCAGTGGTTTACCATTCCCTTCTTCTGGGAGTTGTCCTGGGACTGTGCACCTGGCTCAAAGCCGCAAAGGCTGGCTTTGCTCCCAGGAGGCACATGGGGAATCAAACTCCAGTCTCTGACTCTGCAATCAAATACTCAAACCACTGAGCTGCCAGCCACCTCGATTTGCCTTGAAAATGAAAATGTATAAATTCATTGTTCAGAGACCTTAAACTTTCAGCAGCTTTACAACAGCATTTCTGTTATTATTTTTTTCCAGGACAAATCAAGCACAAATAGTTTATCTGCAGACTTTTCATTACAATAGCAACAAAGACATTATTATAGAAAGCAGAATAGACATATAGGCTTGTGTGTGTGTGTGTGTGTGTGTGTGTGTGTGTGTGTGAGAACATATTTTAAAAGCCTGTCTGTTGGAAGACTTCTATGACAAATTACTCTTGGAAGGATGCATATGTATATATTTTCAAATGTCGTGCTTATAACAGTCTTTGAGCAGATATTCTCATGAAATATGTTCACTTTAAAGAATATAATGTGTGTGCCACATTGTTGACTGACAGCTGTCTCACTTTTCAGCCCTCCCAGACATCGCATCAGAAGATGAGTTCCAAATCATTGTTATGTTACTGCATGTGAAATTATTGGAAAGGATAAATGATGGAGAAGACAAGACATTTCTATTTAGGGAAAGTAGTTCTGCCCCATTTGGGGAATCCTTCCCTCCCACCATCAGCTCACTCTTTTCAGTGGGGCCTCCTGATCTTATATGTAGCATTTTAGGGGCTGCCATAGGGGAGAGTGGGTTCCATATTCCCATATTTGGATCCAGATCACAATCTATTATATCGAGGCTATCAAACATAGTGGGGTGATAATTGTCTTATTAAAGACAATGCGGCAAGAGCTTCTGGCCAGCTGAACTCTTGCCACTTAAATACAAAACCAAAATTAAGTTCAAAAACTAATAGTTTACCTCCTCTTTGATAAGGTTAAGATAAAGAGTCATATGCGCTGGCATTGTAATTCATAGTCCTGAAGTTGAAATCATGAGACATGTATTACCAAATATACATGCACAAGATGGCAAGCTTTCTGCCATGATTAAATTTAAAAAAGTAAAAAAGCAGGGAAGGGAACAAAAACAAGGTTTTGAGGAGGAGGAGGAGAAGTTATGTTTAAAAATTTATTACAATTTCTACATGCGACTTGCACCCCCTGACATTTTGCTGTGGCCAGTTGGGTGGGTTTATCTAATCTTCATCTGTGACAGATGCCCTCCTGTTACTACAGTATTTAGATTTCCCGTGACTGATTGGTTGGACAAGGGGTGAAAGAAATGGCAATTGAAGGAGGAAACACTGAAAGAAGCAAGCTTCCTTTGGAAAGGAAGAAGACCTTATCCAGCATTTAGCCCACATCCAGGTAACCACTTCAGGAGCTGTGAGATCACCCGCATAGTGGTCCTCTCCCCACCCCTGCCCTCCACCAGGACAATGTGTATATAGGCCTGCCCAGCTAAGTGGGCACACACCTATATCAATCCAGAAAGAGCTGCGGTCAGATTTATATCCTGCAGTTTTTTCCTAAGTGCCATGTCAAGTCAGAATTTCATCAGCACTTCCCAAATGTTATGTGGCATCAAGTCAAAACTGACTTATAGTGACCCTAACAGGGGTTTCAAGATAAGCATGGCACCTAGGGAACAGTTTTACTACTGTGTTTCCATGGCTGAACAGCGAGTCAAACTGGATTCTATGGGGAGCAGATCCATCGCTACATCACCCTGAATGCTGCTGAATTATAATAGTGCAATTATCTTCACCTTTCCCCATCTTTCTTTCTTTCTTTCTTTCTTTCTTTCTTTCTCCCTCCTTTTAGATGACAGTAACAGATCACTGAAACACCTATGATGAGTGTTTTGATGGATGTCTGGTTAGTTATTTTGAATCTGTTTCACTTGGCTTTTCAGAGATTTTGTCTTGTTAATTTGAAAGCCTTAGTGCCTAGCCCAAGGATATAATGAGTAGTCAACTTCCCATTTCAGCTCTGTGGAGACCCCCCTGCTCTCCTGAGATTTTTCAGTGCTGCTGCAAGAATGAGATCACCTCTCCCCACACTCTCCACACACGTCTTTTTATGCAGAAATTGTGAAACTCAAGCAATCCCTGTGCAAACTCTGCAGTGTTGCTGCACATGATTGGGATACTGTACACTGAAGGTTTTCCTACTGATGAAGAACAATTTTATGGACATCTTCAGAGATTCTCCATACTGCATGTGGCAAAAAAGCATAGCCTTTCTCTGTGAAGAAAGCAGAAGGACAACAGCATGGCTGTTACATCTATCTGACACATTGGGGACGATTTGGTATGAGTTGATGGTTTGGCTAACAACAGACAGTTATTGCTATATGAAGCAGCTTTCTATGTATAAGAAATAACACATTTTACTATGCTGTATTAATGACATAAACTTGACTTGTTTCTCCCATCAGGGTGCCAATCCACACTCTTTCAATTAAGTACCCCTGCAGCCCTTTTGGAGCTCAATACCTCAGTTCTCTGAAACCCAAAAATTTCCAAATTTCAAGGGGTTACAGGGGAGAGCCTGAGGAAGCTCCACTGTACTTTCCATGCTGGTAGCTGCCTGGGATCACTATTTTCAAACACATAACATTGCAATTAGAAATGTTTTCTCCAAGCCACCCCATTTGAAGTTGAATAACCCGCCCTCCCCCCAAATCCCAAATTTGGAGGGCTCAAAGTGGGGAGTCCAAGTAAGGTACGCACAAAGTTTGGTGCCTCTAGGATTCAGGGGACCTGCTTTATAGAGTAATGAATTGGTTTGTTACTGGTTCATTTCATACCATTCTTTTTTTAAAAACAAAATCATTTCTAACAAAATGAAACGAATCATGGGGGAACAAAAAAAAGAAAAAAACAAATCTCAGTATATCCATTTTGTGCCCATCCCTAGTTTGAATTTCTCAGCTTTAATTTGGATTATGCTCAGAAGAGGATCAGATAAGATCGAAATCTCTGAGCAGGGTTCCATACCAAACACACAATGGGTACAGTATTAAAGAAAATATGTGGTGTTTATTGCCTATCTTCAATGGAGCAATAAACAGTCTTTTTTTTTAAAAAAAAAAAAGCACCATTATGTGGACTACACAAATCTTTACAGTCTGCTGTCTAATTGTGGCAACCTGAAATTCTGAAAAGGAGTTTGTTTGGAAACTCAGTAGGTGCATTTTACTACTGAGGTATATAAACCTTTTACTGACATAACTTCTGATTTTTTTTTCCTTCCAGAGACATTTGGCCTCAGAGGTGGGGAGATGGAATTACCAACAGATACAAATTTGTGGGAAACTCTGAAATGTACTCTCTCTGAGGTGTGGGAGTAGAAACCGCATGGTAGCTGCTTAAAAGCTCATTTACTGCATGGCAGCGGCCTAAAACCCCCATAGAGAAACAATTGCTCACAGGCTCTAGCAGGGGTTAGAGAGGGCTTACTGTGTGAATGAAGACTACGGATTAATGCTACCCTTTTTTAGTGCTAATCAGCTGTTGCTTTTTTGTCAGAAAGCCACTTCCCCTCTTACCTAACATGTGTCTTCAAAACCCAGTTTCTTGTGTTTATCTGTGTCGCTTATATGGCCTTCTCTTGAGAGACACTTGGAGGATTTGCCTTAGGAAGAAATAAAAGAAATAAAATGAAATAAAGCCGACAGATTGATTTTTATTGCAACCCACTTCCTCAGACACGTCATGTAATTCCTGAAAGCTCTCATTCAAACAAATCTGCTATTTAAGGCGTCACATTAATTTTGCCTTTAGTGTCCTACTCCTCACCGTCCACTTGGAAAGCTGCTCTCTACAGAATTTCTTTTTCCATCTCCTTCAGGCCATACATTTCTAGTCTCTCTGAAACTGTACAGGAAGCAGAATAATCCAGATGCGCCCAGAGAGGACAAACATTGTTTATTTTAGATCACAGTTTTCAGAATTCTACGGACAACACAGCTGTGGGGGCTCGGAAAATTGTAGGTGGAAAAAGGAACTTGTGGTGGCAAAGTTGCCTGTTGCCATCTGTCAGCTGAATTGACAGGCAGACTATTGCAGCAACATCTCGGAGATATCTGTATGGTAAGATGTGTGGGCGATTGTATAATGAAAGAGTCACAGCAACTAAAAAGTGAATAAACGTAACAGAATCCTGCATGTTAATAGCCAACCCACTGCATTGCAAAAGAAGGAGGCAAGATTTTCAGTCAGAAGCACAACAGATCTTTAGGGAGTAACTCCAAACTTTGTCTAGAAAATCTTTTTCTGATGTTTCTGGTATGCCTCTAAAGTATGGCTTTCCAATTAACTCAAAATCCAGTACATGAGCCAGTATCATGACTGCATCTAACTGAATCTCAGAGCAGTTATTTTTGTAGACTATGAGTTATAGAATCTCTCAGCTTGCATGACCCCTAGATAGATGATAGATAGATAGATAGATGAAATAGTTCAAGAGTTAAAGACGACTGCATCACTCACATAATGCCTGAGTAGTGGACTGGATATTTCAGTAGGGTCAAGTTTATCAATTTGGCATTACCTCTGTTCCCTTATTGTTTCTTCAACTAAACAGATATGGGACCAGCCAGATCATCATCATCATCATCATCATCATCATCATCATCATCATCATCATCATCATCATCATCATCATC
>JAHTLZ010000129.1:33802308-33822358 GCA_023846285.1 Phrynocephalus versicolor | reverse complement strand
GGAATAGCATTCAAGTTAGGCAACTCCTCCTCACTGGAGGAAATTGTATGTATAGTATGTGACAAATAGATTTTATATATAATGTAATCAAAGGACTGGGACAAAAGAGGATCAATATTTCCATACAAGTGTTGCCATATTTTAATTTCCCTTGTTTCGAACAGTTGTTTGCCAATTCCACCATAAATTCCTAAAATACAAAATGACACTTATCAAATGATAAAAGAGATTTATATTATCCTGCATCTGGCAAAAGTTAAGGACAGGCTTCATTAGTATACCAGCAGGCATTATTCTGAAACTTATCTATGACAGGACTCAGACCCACTAAATACTATGGCTTTCCCCAAGAGCATTCACACTTCAGAAAATGATAAATGTGTTGGCACATTTTTGGACAGCTCTTCATTATTCTCTCAAAAAGGCATGTGGTGACATGTTTCCATTGTGATTCTAGTTTGTTCAGAAACAATATGAAAATGGTTGATTTCATATATTCCATGAAGATGAAATGCTACTGTCTTTTCTACTCATGCACTAAAACAGATCTGTTCAACAAGTAATGCAGTGTAGTGGCTGAGATGCAAGACTTCAGCTTTTGAGCGGTTTCCTACCCTTGGCTCAAGTACAGACTTGTGTAGTAGGCTTGAGCAGGGTGTGGAATTTTACTCTCAGTTTTACATCTTTAGATAGGAAGAATAGTGACCATACAATTGGTGGGGATGAAGAAGGGTGATATCTGTAATGCACATGACTAGCTATAAGTCATTTGCATTTGGCCTTTGAATTAAAATTTATAGGAAATATGACATCGAGAATGTAGTTTGTGCTTGGAAGAAATGCATAGAAGAATAAAGTAATCTCTGACAGTATCATATGATCCAAGGCGAAAGAGCTGCATGAAATCAATTGCCTTTTGTGCACAGTTTTAATACAGCATTTAGAATTAAGCAGCTCATTTTACTTCCCAGCTTCCTGAAGTAATCACCATCCCCAAATCCAGCAGGATCAATAAGCAGATTGATTATATAATATAAAATTACATCACACACACACACACACACACACACACACACACACACACACACACACCTTATATTCAGCAGTGCTACCTAGTTTTGCACTGCATCAGTGTTAACATTCTTGCATGACCTATCAAGTGTGACATTGCATTATTACATATTGACAGAAAACATCAATATGGATGATTTTAGACAGTGAAAAGAGAGGGTTTCAGTGTGCTACTTTTGTAGTTTATAATACCACCATCGATTTATATTTCAGTGACACCGTTTTCAGAAGTTCACAGCTAATTTGCTCAAATCTGCATTGGGAAGCAAAGTAGCCAATGTATCAACTGGCTCTTTATGGGGTTGTGAGTGGGAAGAAAGGTAGCAATAAAACCGTGCATTTCATCTACCACTGAAAAGTTCCGGCTATGCCTAAATTCATAGTGTGAATTGTTGGACCCATTTAACCTTTCACTATGGAGTTTTGGTTCCTTTTGCATTTTTGTGGTTCTTCTATTTACCTCTGTTCACTACCAATTTCTCCTCTAGAATCCATTTTAATTATAGGATGATATTGTAAAATATTGACAGAAACTGAGAGCAATATCTTTCCCTCCTACCATTCAGCCATGTTTGGGTTGTCATCAGAGGACAAAAGGGTGGGGTCTGCATATAATTGTGTGTCCTGTCCTGTGAAGTCAAAACTGACTTCCAGTAACCTTAAGAGCATTTGCAAGGTAAGTGAGATGTTTAGGAAGTGGTTTTACCACTTTGACTCCCCCAGTGAGTTTCCATCTCCATGCAGGGATTTAAAATACATTCTACAGAGTCTTAGTTTGTTACGCAGTTCAATATAACATACTGAGAATACATCATACAATTGCTTATATTGATTATGAAATAATTTATTATTTCTAGGACAATTTGACCATCATAAATCAAGTGGTAGTTATATCATGTTCCGTGTGTGTGTGTGTGTGTGTGTGTGTGTGTGTGTGTGTGTGTGTGTGTGATAGATAACAAATTGTAGTTCACAGTGATGTGAAAAGAGCTAACGTGCTATGAAAGCATATTTTAAAAAACATTTTGTGGGGAAAGGTCAAAGGTTTTAATGGGTTATTGTGATTCTGCCTCACCTGTTTTGAGCAAATGTATTATTCCCATGATGAATGGGTCACCTTGTAGTGGCCAGTAAATTGTTAGTTAGCCTCTGTAATTTGTAGAAACTGAATGATTAATTCATAATTTTAGCAAGCATACCTTCTGCACCTTTAGCCTTCTTGCAAGCTTGGCTGGCTTTCTTCTCCCCCTGCCCTCTCTCCCCTTTATTATTTCCGTTCAATTCAAATAATAGCCATTCTTATTTCCTTCATTTCTAAATAGTCAAGCAAGGAGGGGTGGCAACCCTTTAACACACACTTCTCTAGTGTTGAAACATCTGTTGTTGCTATGGTGAAAGACAGTCCCAAAAGGTTCTGCTTCAGAACAATTTGCAAGAGAAACATAATTTCTTGTAAAAATAAACTCTGTATATGACCCAGGCAAGGAGCCCATAGATCATTATAAATTCGTATACCTTCCAGAAAGAACTGTTGGTCATAGATTCAAGGCAAAAGGGTTAGCACTACAGAGCATAATGTAACACATATAGGCAAAGAAAGAAAGGAATGAAAGAAATGTGAGGTAAAGCTAGTTATAACCTTGTTTTAATGATTTGTGAGCTGCCTTGAGTCCCATTTTGAGGAGAAATGTATCACATCAATCAATCAATCAATCAATCAATCAATCTCTGTAAGTCTTAAATACGTACCTGACCAATATATATGTCTTGTTGAGATAACGGCCAATGGGATATAGGAGCTTTCAGTGCAATGAACTGGAAGTCTTATATTCTAAACCTTTTAATCTACAATTGTACTTTAAAACCACCACTCTTTTCTTGGTCACAGTCATAAATCAAATATGAAAGAGATATTTCCTAAATCAGGATTGTATAAGTCGCACCACAAAACTTAGATGGTGGTGTGTGAATAATTGCTTCATTCTGTGGCTCCTTTCAAGGGTGCCAGGGGTCCCTATTGCTTTAAAACACCATGAAAACACATCCTATTATGGAATGCCAAAAATACATATGTGTGGCCTAAAATTATAACTTCTGAAAATCTGAAATGCATTACAGTCAACACTGCATCTGGAAATGGCCCCACCTTGCCAAAGAATTACATTTTAACTATAGGCTACAACCAGTACAACGAGGGCTAGGGCTGCAGTAAGAGCTGAAGGCCATCACAACTGCAGCAATGGCCAAATATGGACATGGCAACGGTGAGGAGGAGGAGGAAGAGAAAGAGGAAGAGGTGAGCCAGGCTGTGAGGGGGGGGACACCTCTGGCTCGTGCTGCCTCACCCCCTCACCGCTGCCTTATTGGTGAGTGTGTGATGGTGGAAAGGGGCTGAGGACAATAGCTGCAGTGGCGGAGGGGGGAGTGATGGTGAAACAAGCACCTGGTGCTCATTTTGCAAGACATTGCTCATGAACCAGAGAAATTTTTTATGAAAAACTTTGCTTGCCTTGCGAAATACTCATACACAAAGGTACTCGTAAACTGAGGTATTACTGCATGCAAATTAATGAAGTTGCAAAACTATCAAGACTGTCAACTTGTAGAAATCATTGCACTGATGTTGGAAAAAATTGCAAACCATGAATAGAGGACAAGGGTGCTTGATAGTCATCACTAATGATGGACACAAACCAATAAATGAATTGCAAAGTTGCTAATTCGTCAATTTGTATTCATCTGAATCAATTCCTCCAATAAAAATAAATCACCAAATGTTTAGCAATTTTTGATTTGTCACATTTGTTGTACTATAAAATGCCCCCCTCTAGGCATCTAGACACTAAAATTGGAGATAAGTTTCCCCTGACTCTCCTCTACAATCTCATGTTTGGTGAAGATTGAGTTTTTCCCCAAGCCAGCTGCTAAAAGGCACTTCCCAATTTTGTGGATATATTACTCAAATGTCTGAAGCCCGATCCTTACCAAACAAAGACAGATTGTAGAAGAGTGTCATGGAAAGTGTCTCTGCAATTTTGGTATCTCTAGGTGCTAGGAGGAACTTTCCTTAGGAACCCCTCTTTGGGTGTATAAATCAAACATCTGACACTCAAACTTAACCAAACCTGCAGGCCTTATAGAAGAGAATAAAGGGAAGCCTCTATGTGATTTTGGAGTTTTTAGGTGCATCATATAGTGTTTTAAAGGCAAAAATGAAACAAAATGAATTTAAAATGAATCAGAATCATTCATTGATTTTCAGAAAAGAAATGTAAATTTGTTATTTTTAATCTATCAGCCTTGATGAATTGTGAATTGAAATAAATCCCTATTTTTTCCAATTTGAATACCAGGTGCAGTAGGTGCCTAGAGTAGGAACTGGCAAACTACTCCAGTATTCCTGCCAAGAAAACTCCTTGGACATAAGGTCATGAAGAGTCAGTCACAACTGTAACGACACAACACACACACACACACACACTAGTCATCAGTGATATTCACTTAATATGAGCATGGATTCATTTGTCAGTGACATAGTCTATAAAAATCCCAATTTTTCTATTTTTAGTTCTAGGAATCAAGGAATCTGTGTGGCTTTTTACACACTGGGTAGAATACTGGGCATGGTAAAATGCAGCTGGATTGGAGTGGGACCTCCAGCTCAGATTTGGAAACCAGATGTGCATCAGATGGCTCAGGTGGATGGCAATGTGTTGTTGCTCACCAAAGCCCATTATTAAGACTTACCTGCTATGATTAGTGCTGTCCAACATATTCTGCATCCAAGTGGGTGAGAATGACCTCCTGATCCTGAAGAATCTTGACTTGTTGTTGTCCATGGAGGAGACTCAGGGGCTTCTTTGCTTCTGATTTTGTTCAAAAGGTGAGTATGGCACTGGGCTCTGAACTTTGAAAAGGGCCAGGTTGTGATAAGTTTTAGTAGCTTGTGGATCGATCTCTGGAATATTGGGTATTCAAAGCTTTTCAGGGACAATGATGCACACCATTCAGACCTTGAGCAAGGCAGCTAGCTAAGAGAAATTTGGATCATCTTCTTGCAGCTGTTGCAGTGAGAAGAGTTTGGTCAAAGTGGGGCAACTTCCTGTAGCAATTTCTATCCATCATCAATTACCCTTTAATAAACTGTTAAATGGTGTGTGTTGTCTTGGCAGGTGGGGAAGTGTTTGGGGTCATCTTGCCCGTGCATGTGCAAAGTAACTGACAATGGGCTAGTTGCAAAACCACATTTAGAAGCAGACACACCACCAACATGCAACTGACTCCTTGTCATTTAAATTCAGCAGCTTCTATGCATGCTAGAGGATCCTAGGTCTTATACATCATGCCTAGAGAATAGTAAGGGGAGACATTATTTTGCTGTTATGTGCCATCAAGTATCTTCTGACTTATGGCAATCCTATGAATGAACAATCTCCAAAATGTCCTGTCTTCAACCTCCATCTTCTGAACTCAAGGTTTTGGTTTCCTTTAGGGAGTCAATCCATCTTATATTTAGTCCGCTCCTCCTCCTTCCTCCTACCTTATTCCCCCCCCCCACTATGTGCCCTTAGAAGAACAGCCCACACTTCAACATTTTTTACTCCAGAGATAGTACAGGCTAGATTTGATCTACAACCCACTTGTTTTTTTTTCTCTAGCAGTACAGGTCATCAGCAAAGCTCTCCTCCACCATCATATTTCAAACAAATCATTTCTCCTGTCAACTTTCTTTATTGTTCAGCTTTCACACCCATATGTAGTGATCAGAAATACAGGAATGTGGATGACTTTGGTCTCCAGTGACATATTCTTACACTTGACAATCTTTTCTTGTTCCCTCATTGGTGCCCTCCCAGGTCACAGTCTTCCTCTGATTTCTTGCCTGTAACTTTCATGTAGATTGATGACTAAAAAAAGATAAACAAAACTACTTCAGTTTCTTGACTGACAGTGCTGAAGACATTTAGTTCTTCAGTAGTCATGATTTTGTTTTCACATTCAGCAACTTTGTGAGGCAAATCACAGGATGATCATTTGGAAGAAGGAGCAAACTCATTCTCGGTTGCTTTATGGGTGTAACTGGGATGTGTGTTTAGCACTGGGTGAGAAGCGAAAACATTAAGAAAAACTCTAACATATTGCCTCAGTAGATGATGGGCTCCCCTTCACTGGAAGCTTTTGAAAAGAGACTGGGTAATAGGGTAATTACTCTTCCTGCACTCAATGGACTTGATGACTATGTCTGAGATACATTCTAATTCTAACTATTTTATGATTCTGTGTTTTGACCTTGACAGTTGATGTTTTTCTAGCCTTAAAACTGAGGTAAATTCTGCTTGAATTTGTACACAAAATGGCTGAGGATAACTCTTCAGCTAGCTATGTAGGTGAGGCATCAGTAGTAGAGATGGGCACGACTCAGAAAAAAAGTTTCGTTTTCGTTTTCGTTTTCGGCTAGGGTCTGAGTCATTTCGTTTCCGTTTTCGTGGGCTAATTTCAAAATTTTTCATTTTCATTTCGTTACGTAACGAAAACAAAAAAACGAAAACGAAAACGAAAAATTTTTCATTTCTCCCCATTTAGCGCCATTGAGTGCTTTTCCAGTAACGAAAAACGAAAATTGGCTCGAAATTAGTCGTTTCGTTTCCGTTTTTGGTCCCTTTTGGAGCCGATTTTCGTTTTCGTTTCGTTTCCGTAACAAAAACGAAAAACAAAAATGAAAACGAAAATACCGCTAAGTCATGCCCATCTCTAATCAGTAGCATAGCATTTTACCTTTTGGTGCACTCCTGTGCATAAAATTGTCCATGCATTTGGTGAAGGTTGAGAACTCATGAATAATGAAATTGAGCCAAAGTTTCTTTCTTTAACAAATATCTCTTATTCTTCCACAGAGGATACAATTGTTTAACAAATGACATTTCATTATGTATGTAATTGCTGAGTTTACTCCTCATTAATTTTTTTTTTAAAAAACCAAGAAAAATAGTATTAGGGCTTTGATTTTCTTAAATAAGAAAGTAATTTTCATTATAAAGGTTAAAACAAAATAAGTGATCTTTCTTCTAAATTAATGGTTTATCTCCTGCTTCTGTGTGATATTTAAATCCTGCAGATTAGCATTTCAATTACATTTGAGTAGACTTTTCAAAAGCTGACTTAAAAGGTGAACTTTTAATTTTATTATGTAAAATGATTTCCCCCCTCTCATTTTATTTCCACAGAACTAAAATATAGTACTAAACCTAAAATATCTTGATGTCTCTTGAGACAAATGGTGTTAGATATAGGTTAACAGACTAATTTGTATTTTTTTTTCCTGCATGTGCTATTTTATATCATGCAGAACAGCTTTGTTCCCAGCGGTCCATGAAAAGGACCAAAATGGTTAAATAGCAATAACTGTTCCTCATTTGATAAAACTGACAGGACATTTCTCTTTGTGAGGAATATGGTGGTTCATCTCCCTATCAGTGGAGATGAACAATAAGTTGTGTATTTGCTGTATTCCACCATGGGAGCTAGATTCCTATTCAGTCATTTTGGAGCATGTAAACATTGGAATCTGCTATTCCCTCCTTCTCTTTCACTTGCTTTGTTTGCATAAAAAGAAAAAAAAACCTGAAGGGGAGATAGACTTTCCCCCTTCTTCTTCCTTCTTCTTCTTCTTCTTCTTCTTCTTCTTCTTCTTCTTCTTCTTCTTTTACTTTCACTAAAAGTTGTTTCAAGTCATTATAAGCTTTCTGCCAGCATGATGGTGCCATCTTAAATTATTATGTTTGCTCCACCAATTTTCACTCCTTTCTCTCAGTCTAGCCCTGCTTTCCATAGGGTATTTGTTCTACAGGAAGACTGAACAGAGTAGCTGATTGAGCGCTTTCTGATCTGGGGATCTTGCCTTCCAACATTATCTCTTATTTCATTTTGGACTGCCTCATCATATATTTTCATAATAAGGAAAGCTCAGTACGTAGTAGTTTACCATTGCCCCCTTCTATGTAGTACTCAGCATAATCAGCTTTAATGTCACCACTATTGCCTCCTTTATCAGTGTCGCTGATACTGCTGCTCAGTAGCTGCCACCCACATCACCACTGGAACTTGAAGAGGGTTGATGCAACTTCATCTAGTGTCCAAGCAGTGACCGCTCAGCCTTGCGTGACCTTGCTAGGGGTCCAGTCCCAAAATGAAGTCTGTCCTCCTGAGATAATTTTTCTAGGCTTCACTGACACACTCAGACTCCTTCACCACATTAAGGTGTGCAACCAAGAAGAGAAGTGCTTTCTTATAAATAATGTATGGAAATTGTACGGTTTAAAATATCGTGCTAGCACGTATAATGTTTTTCTATGCACTACTGTCAGTTCAAAGCATATTTTTAAGGGTGGGGTTTATCAGTATGGGCATCTGGAACTCTCTTGCCACCTGAGAAGAAGTGCCACAGCTGCATCAATATAATAACTCTCGGGTCTCTGGCCTTGCCCACTCTATTTCCTTCCCTCTGTTTCCCCTTCTCTTTCTTGAATTATTCATTCATTCTCCTCTGTGTTCTGATGGGCTCCTTTCACTCCTCCTAATGGATTGGCCATCTATGGATGCTGTGTTCCTACTCTGGCAGAATAAGCATAGCTTAGGATTCAGAAATTGGAAGGAATGATTCCCTCTTGAACACACCACCATTAATTTTCTAGCTGAACCTGTTGCTTAGTGTATGCAAATATGTAACTTTCAGTAATTTCCTAATCAGCAAATAACAAGTCACTGCCACGATTCTCAGGAATGTGCACTCCCAAGAATTACAGTATGGTGGGTATTTTTTATTGGCTGGACTAGAAACAGACAGAAAGTTATGGTTTCTCTTGCATAAAGCAATAGTTCAACCTACTGTATATGTATCCCAATCAGACTAGTTTAAGTATTAATTTTATGCTATTCTTATTTCACAGTTTCTTACTGGTGCTTCCTACATGTTTTTATGGTTTTGTGTTTTATAATGGTTATAAATCACCTTGATTTGCCACTCAGGTTAGTATGCAGTGTACATCTGTTTAATGGATAAGGAATTCAAAATATATAGCAGTACAAGTTATTCAATTATATTTACTGCACACAGATTTTTTTCCTAAGTGAAATTTAAATTCATATTTATATTCATAACCATAATGTGGTTTAACTTTAGGTCATGAATTATTTTT
Organism: Phrynocephalus versicolor; assembly: GCA_023846285.1. NCBI lineage: Eukaryota > Metazoa > Chordata > Lepidosauria > Squamata > Agamidae > Phrynocephalus > Phrynocephalus versicolor. Next base: position 33,813,092 of record JAHTLZ010000129.1, on the reverse strand, counting down.
AAAAATGCTTCAGGATTGTAAATATTTTCACCTAATAAAGGTCAAGCAAGGTACAAATGCATGTTTAATTAAAGCAAGTCTTTAATCTGTACTATCTAAATATGAACTAGATACTAAGGGAATAGTGAAAAAGTAAATTCCCTTCTGGAAAAGGAAGGAAATTTACTTTAGGAGATTAATTGGCATCTGATTCCATTCTTATCCTCTTCACAATTATTCTTCTGACAACTGAAGAGATATACCTTTTTTTTCATACATTATCTGTTTCTCACATGGCATGGGTCTAAGTGAACAAAGTTGCAAAAAGATTCATTTTGGGGTGTGGATGGGGGGGGGATGAACACTCTCACCATCTGTGGAAAGTCAGTAACTTCCTATGGGTACAATTACATGCGGTCCAGAAGATCTGAGGAAAATAAAAGCATGCCAGCCACCTTGCCTGAATCTTCAGACAAGGGAGAAGGGATGACCCAACACTGCAGCTACCATCTGTTCAACTTCACTATTATTTTTCTGTCTGAGCTCTTTGCTGTACTTAGAAGGACATGTTGAGGTAAGGGTTGTGCATAAAAAGTAAAGATTGTGATTGAAATCATAAGACAAGAAGACATTCTTTCTTTTTAGTGATGAGTGAGCTAGTCACCCGGAAAATACTTAAAGGAATACATCTCAAATCTACTCAGAAATGAACTAAGCAATTTCCCCATTTTGAAACAACTGATTTGGGAAGGTACAAATGGGCATTCACAAATATATGCAGCACCACTAATTTAACTTAGCGGTGAAAAATTATTTACTTGATCCTTCTCATTGGTTCAAGTAATCTAAGCTCAATGAGAATCCCAGAAGATTATTTGCCTCTGCCAAAGAATGAGACAAAGAGTTCTTTTTCCTTCTCAGGTTCCCTGCGTTTTCTGTAAAATGTCTTTTATTATACTTCCCTTTCCCCACCCAGCCCAGAATAAGGAGGTGAGACAAGCTTATATGGATTAAATGAGGGACACTATTTATTTGTAATAAATCCCTTCATCTTCGAAAATGCTGGACCTTACCCTGGGCAAGGGGTATGAATGCAGTGCAAGCAGGTAAAGGTCTGGAATCTCCTTATTTCCAGCCCTGTTAGAGATTCATTGCATTAATTATATTCAGGAGAGTGTGGCCCACCTGTTTAGAACCCTCCTACACTCTAACTCATTAATTCCCAGGAAGCCCTCTGAGCAGTTACTTAAAATCCTATCATCTTATTTCTTCTTTATCTTCCTATATTTTATATCTGAGAGCTGCCACATAGCTTAATGTATTTAATTATGGGACTTTTGATCTGTTACCTCTTGTACTACGTGTTATGGTTTGGAAACCTCATGATAATGTAACTAACAATTATGGATAGAGTTAACTGGATACAGGGAGCTCTGTCCAGTCAGCAGAGCTCAGTTGTTGCCATGAAGGTTTATTTGGCTGAGGGGAAACATACTCCAAGGTCACTGTATCATGAGAAAGCCTGCAGGACCGTCACAAGACTCTGAGTCAGTCAGTCAGTCTCTGTTTGTCTTCCCTCATGATGTGAAGATCTGTCCAGTAGCAGACAGAGTTGTGTTGCTGTAAAGTTATGTTGATGTTAAAAGTAAAAACCTGTTGCTAGTCATGACAATGTCTGTGAGTGAATTATTTGGAAGAAATCTATTTCAAAATTCTGATAATGGGTGTTGCTAGCCACACCCATCATCCTAACACCACCCACCAATTGTGACCTGAAAGTCAATCCTCTCTACCCCTAGGCGAGATGGGCAAAAACACACTGTCAACCAGGAGCCAATTTGATTGACAGCCAAAAATTCCCATCTGGCCCACAATGGGACCAATTAATCCCATTCTTGCCTACCAAAACTGGGGAGGGACAAGAGGGGATCACTGGAGTGAAAGGTGGTAAAGTTGTAGGGCGAGCTGGCTTAAATAGCCTCCCTCACCCCTGCTGGGTGAGCTTTCGTGCCAAAAGTCCAGGCGGGCAAAGAAGCCCCATTCAGGAAGCATTGCTCCCTTTGCAGAGCAGCCATTGAGAAGCTAAGGGCACAGATACACACAACAGGCACAGAATGATTATGGGACTGTTACGAAAGATGCAAAAATATTTGTGCAGAGCATTCATTTTTAAACAAAACAGTGGTTTGGTAGTTCACACAATTCATGCTCCTGGACATTTCACATATTTTGTACAGAAATCTTCAGGTTTTCATTTTACATCTCTCCTGCTTTCTTCTGCAGAGAGCACTAGGATATATCCAGTCATTTGTGTGAGTGTGGAGGAAGAAAGATGCAGCTCTTTGTCTTCCTGTTCAAGGAAGAGATGGGTTAGCTAGAATTTCCATCCCAACTGACAGGACATCTAGCTCGTGAGAATGACATCGCTTGAAGATGGTGCAATCTATGCTATCTACATTCTACATTAGCCCACTGTAAGGTCCTTTATGAAGAATGAAGGAATGAAGGAATGTGCAACTTGCTTCCAGGATTCAGCTGCTGCTACTCAATTCATGAGACAGACAAGCAAACATAAAAAGAGGGTTTAATGAGCATTCTGCCTTACTCTTTAATTACAAATCTCAGCACACTTTTCTTTCTAGTATGGAAATCTCCCTTTTCCTTCTGGAACTTTGCAGATGTCATGCTGCCATGATCTAACTCATGTAGAAGGTCAAAGGGTTAAGAAAACACTTCATCTCTGCATGCTAGTGAGATGTAACAGCATGATCCTCATCTTGTTTTTACATGACAAATGAGACAATACTTTTCTTGTGGGAATTGGCCATCACTGGTTAAAACCCCAAAACAGAACACTCCTCATATCTGATATCTTCTCAGACATATGGTGCATTTAATCAAGTCGTTTGTCTGAGAATAACTCTGCATGGACTTTAGCCTGATGATCTCACACACACCTAAATTTCAGAAGTCTTCTGCAAGCAAATATATTGCACTCTTTGCAAGGCTTATCTCTTACTTCCGCCATTGCCAACTGGAGGAAAGATAAAGGACAGGGAGAGAGACAGAAGATTATGGTGGATAACAAATGGAGGAGGAGGATAGAATAACATGGGAAAAAGAAGGAGAAGAATAATTTTGGTTCAAGCCCCATTCAAGCTGGCCTTCAGTCACAGTAATGTACAGCCCCACAGAGGAGTCCCACTGAGAGAACGGTCTTCAACAACAACAACAAATCCTTCCTGAATTTGGCAATCATGAACCTAATATAGATATGAATAAACATAATGCTTATTGTAGCTGGATGGATAGCTCCATGAAGTTAGGTATTCAGCCATGGAGCCAGAATTTGGAAGTTCAATTCTCCACTGTACATTTCAGAAGAGCCTGCATGTGTAGCATTGGGCAAGCGGCACAGTCTCAGGATGCCCCCATTGAAACATTATGGTATGGTTCTGAGTACTCTCTATCTGGAATTCCCCTGGGAAGTCTGAATTGACCTCACAGCACACAGTTATTTAAAATTTAAATGCACAGAAAAACATAGGATTGCAGTCAACATCATTACTAGTTCTGAATATTAAATTTGCTTTTTGCCAAACTGTGAATCTATGCTCGACCAAATCACCAAATACGGCTTCCTCTGTTGCCCATATTAAACCATCTTTTCTCCATAGATGTGTTTCCAAGGATTCTGTTCCACATTCATTGTACTACTTGTTCATATTTTGTGTACAAGATCAGCATACTCTTCTGAAAAGCTTACCTATGGGGATGAAGTCTCAAAATTCCAAACAGCCATGATTTACAGGCTTGCCATATGGTTCCAATAAGTAAACTTCAGCATATATCCTATATTCCCTGAAATGTATAATCAACATGTGTAATTAAATACCAAGTAAAGCTCCCGTTAAAAGTGAGCATGCAAGAAGAGGGTATCCCCGCTCCTCGGCTGGACTTGACTGGCTTTTCTTCCAGCATTTGGCTGGTATGTGACCAGTTGATATATGTTTTAACTGCTTCTACACAACAAAGGTAGAGATAGTTTAGTTAGTTTTTCAAAATCTTTAACAATGCAACTTCTTGAGGACAATGAGACACTCTGCTCAATGCCTTATTGCCATTAATCCATCATCACTATCAGAAAACAAAGATGAATAAATTCACTCCCAGAAGTAGGAGAATCCATAATGACTGATACAATTGGGTTTTTATTGGTGCGGTCTAGGGGTGGGAAGACAGAGAAAAGAGCTGCATGAGGTTGTACCGCAGCTAAGAAAAATGCTCTCTGTATAATATTGCCAGAAATTTGATAGTCTTAATCTTTGGAAGGACCTCATATGCTGGGAGTACTGTGATTGGGGTTCCTGCATGTTAGGGGGTTGGACAAGATGGCCATTGGGGTCTCTTCCAACTTTATGATTCTATGATTCTATATCATGAAATTACTCTGTGATTAAGTGATGCCTAGTATTTGAAACTGTACTAATGTAGGGTTGGCCCCCATAGCTGATTCTTTCATTTCATTTTGTTTACTAAATACAGCCTTGATACTAGGGAATGGTCAATTTCAAAATTCCTGTTTGTATAAATTTCCTGGAGCAACTCAACAGTGACCCATTCTATATCCCTTTTTCACTGATCATTAGCAACTCAACAGCCTTAGACTGAATTGCAACATGTGAAATCAGCTATTATTAGTCTTGTAAAATGCAAATATGGGCATTTCAACTCAGCCCAGTAGTCTGGAAGACAAGGAATTTTGCTGCATCTTGCTAGCACTATTGCCAGTAAACACAGTCCCAAGTTGGGATCTGCAGTCTTTTCAGTTTGTATGAGGGTTGTGCAAAAAGTGGTACTCCATATGTTATGAGCATCCCAGCAGCTTTACCTCCAATTAAGCTCTGGCACACTGATGGGACTTGTTTATTTTATTTATTTATTAGATTTATATGCCACCCACCTAGTGACAAAGCCACTCTGGGTGGTTCACAACAGTGTATATATACAATAAAAAGATAAGGTTTCCCCTGCACATGTGTGCTAGTCATGTCTGACTCTAGGGGTGGTGCTCATCTCTGTTTTTAAGCCAAAGAGCCAGTATTGTGCAAGTCTGTGGCCATGTGGCCGGCATGGCTGAATTCATTTATGCACAGGGAACACTGTTTACCTTCCCACTCTTTATGGCGGCACCTATTTATCTACTTCCATTTACATGTTTTTGAACTGGTAGGAGCTGGGGTTAAAAGCAGGAGCTCACTCCGTTGTGTGGCACTAGGGATTCGAACTGCCGAGCTGCCGACTTTGTAGCCTACAGTTTCAGCACTCTGAGTGAAATTCAGCTTCTGGAAGGCTGTTGTTTTTCTGGTTTATACTCACCCTTATCCCAAGGACAATGGGAGGGTGAGAGAAATTATGCATGAAATATACAGTATAAGCTGACACCCTGTAAAAAATGCTTATTGCTTAGTGCAATATATTAACAGGAAGGGAGGTTGCAAATTATCTGTTATTTTGTACATAACATATAATTTATTTTACTGGAATTTTTATATGTGACAATTTTATCTTACATTATTCCAACTTTTGATTCAGCAATAAAATCCTTTGGCAGTGGTGTCTACATGCTTAATTTTGCAGTCATATTTATCATACTGCAACCTGTCCTTCTTCCAAGGACCTTGTCTTATTCCACATGGTTTAGTTTTGTACGCATTTCGTTTCACATCCATTCCATGAGGTAGTTCTCATGAGAGAAAGCAACAGATCAAAGGGCATACAGGGACTAAGCAAGGATCTGAACACATAGATTTTTACAGGTGTGCCAGACATGGAGTTCCCTTTGTGACAAATTAGAGATGTGAATCATGCAGATTCTTGCTTTTGGGAGAGAACACTGGAAATATGCTTCTGCAGAACAGAATCTTTCCAGCACAAGTTTAGACAGAAACGGTATTAAGGTCCATGATATTTGAGCAGTTTCCTGTGCAAAAAGGTTGAAAAAAAATAAAATTAAAATACTTGACAAATAATAAGAGGTGGGGTGGAGGTGAGATGAAGATCCCATTTGCATGGTAAACTAGGATCAATTTATGTCAACTATGCAAGGTTTGTGTTGACATATGGGAAAGGTAATGAGAAATAGAATCCTTGTCTTTCTCAAAGAATGGAAATTCATCTCTCAGAGGTCTTATCTAGTTGGGGGGTGGGAATCTACATTGTTGAGAAAAAAGAATTTAGAGTTTTATGATCCTCCATAGATTGTGCAAAAATGCCCCACATCAGTTCATCCCGAAAATACCCACTGAATGAAAAACCATTTGCTCATATCTACCTTATTGGATCAAGAAAGCTAAGCAATACAGGGGGTGGGGGTGGGGGTGAGGAGATAATCTAGTAAATATTCTTAGCATTGCTCTCTTGCTTCCATCCGTATGCCAAGGTCTAGTGCAACCTTTTATATAAAGACACGCTTAAAGCCGACTTCAAATGGGTCAATATTGCTACAAATGAAGTTAATTCAAAGCCAAGTGGAAGGAAGAGATGGAGTCTGTGCTTTTTAAATTAGGTCTTCTTCCTTTTTAGAGCTTAAGTATGAATAAGAGAAGAGATTGAGGTCATAATGTGTGCCTGCCTTTTGCTTGAAATCCCTTCTGCTGAAATAAGAATCAATACATTGGAGGTGTTAAAGATATTTTCCTTTTAACTGTTATTGTTTATTAAAGAGGAACAGAAAAATCTAATTAGAAAGCTGGGATTGTGACATCCCAAGGAGAGGCCGGTAAATGCTGGCTCCTCATATTTCTGCTTCAAATATATTTTTTTCAGATCAGAATGGAATCTGGTTTAAACAGCAGGTTGTACAAACAATTACAAACAGGAGGATAAAATAGAAGAAAGGCAAGGAACAAATTGGGAATTTCAAAGAAATGAAAATTGTTTTTTATCTAGAGTAACAACGAAGCTACTGCTCTCCAACCCAGATGCTTGCGAGGTTTAACTGCTTTGAATTTCAATAACAGTTTACCCCCACTAAGGGCCCTCAAACCATACACGCTTAAGCTGAGATAGATATTGTTTATTATGTCATTTTTTAAAAGGCAAAAAATGTAATGGAATTTGGTTCTCTTACATATTACATATACAGTGGTACCTCAACTTACGAATTTAATCCGTTCCAAATGCATGCTCTTAAGTCAAACTACTCTTAAGTCGGGGTACCACTGTACCTCCTTTGGAAAGCTGGTGAGCATTTGTTTTTTAAAAAAAAACACTATTTACTTGTACCAGTCGGGGGAGCAAGAAGAGATGGAGAATAACATAATCAAAGCTACAATGGCTTACACCAAATGTCCATTTAATTTGTTTTCTTATTTCTGCTGGTGGCTTTTATGCTTTTGGGACACCTCTATGCAAGCCAAAATAAATAAAATAAAGGAAAAATAAAGGGGAAAAACCTTTCCTCGCCATTGTTTTTCTCCTTTTATATGCATTGAGGTGTCCACTCTCTCCAGAGGTGTCAACATTAGGCTAATAACGGCGTCCTAAATCCAACATGGTGTTGGCACTTTGGAGTCAATGCAGTAGAGCCTCTTCTAGGTCATCTCCTTGCAACAGCACTAACACTCTTCAAAAACAGAACTTGAGATTAAACTACTCCCCCAGAGTAGGTTTGGAGAATATTCAGGGAATATTCAGATGAGATGGGGAGAAGCCCAGTGGTGAATCCTGCCTGAGAAACTCAATCACATTTTCTCAAACCTAAATTTGTTTTGTAGTTAAAAACAAAATAAAAGTTTTAAGAAAAGAACAAATGAAAAAGGCCAGGTGGCACCCTAAAGATTGACTTCCCTCATTTTTTATTGTGAGCTTTCATGGACAAGTCCACCTCATCAGACATAAGAGAAAGATATGATATATACAGAAAATATTTATGCATGCCACCAAAATATAGGTATCAAAATACAGAGTTTGTGGTTGGTTGGTTGGTAAGAAGATCTGTGGGAGTTTTACATTTTAGTGATAGTGCCTTTGATATGCAAGTATTTCATTGAAGCTTGTTCTGTAAAGTGTGTGAGAACCTTAGTCAGGAGGACACAATAAAGGCAGAATAGGTGGATGTTAGACTGGTTTTTTACACTTCCTAATGAACTTTTCTCCATTACAAACTTTTATTTTTACTTTTACAGTGTTTTGTTTTTACATACAATGATGGCACAGATTAACTTCACTAACTCTTCAACATCTAAATTCTTTTAAACATCTGAGATAGCTTCTGTTGATCTCTTTTTTGTTGGACATTGATATGACGCATCTGAGCAGAAAAATAGTAGAGACTAGAGATGGGCACAAAATGAAAAATGAAACACAGTTTCATCATTTTGTTATGTAACAAATTTCTTTGTAACATAACACAATGGTAGGATACATTTAATCACTAAATCAAATGAAACAAAACACAATTTTTTCCTCTAGGAACAAAATGATTCTTCCTAGAGTAAATGGCAGGGGAGCTTCCTCAAGCTATTCCCTGTAAGCCCCTGAAATTTGGAGAGATTTGGGGCTCAGTGGGCTGAGTTATTAAGCTCCAAAGGCAGTGCCCCTAGGGGAAAAATATTTCTAATTGAATTGGGAAACCACAATAGCCCCCACATGGGTGAGCGATTAGCACCACTGCAGCTTGGCTTCTGAATCCCAATTCAATCAATTAGATTTTTTTTCCTGGGGCACCCCTCTTTGGGCTTAATAACTCAGCCCCAAACCAATCCAAATTTGAAGTGCTTACAGGGAAGACTCCAGACTTGCCCATAGCTATTTCAGTGCTGAAACATGCCTGTGATACCTATTTTCAAGTACATATTTTATGTACTCAAAAATAATAGTGATTGCGGGCATGTTTTTGCATCAAAACTGCTGGGGAGCTTCCTCAAGCTCTTCCCTGTAAGCCCCCCAAATTTGGAGAGGTTTTGGGGTCAAGGGGTGAGTTATTAAGCTCCAAAGTGGGTGCCCCTAGGAAAAAATCTTTCTAATTGATTGAATTGGGATTCTGAAGCCAAGCCGCGACGGCATTAATCACTTACCTGTGGGGGGAGGGGACATATTGCAGTTTCCTAATTTAATTAGAAGGATCTTTTCCTACAGGCATCCCCTTTGGAGGCTTAATAACTCAGCCCCTTGACCTCCAAACCTTTCCAAATTTCAGGTGCATACAGGGAAGAACCTGAGGAGGCTCCCCTGCTGTTTTGGTGCCTCTAGGACCCAGGGGAGTGTAGCATTTCATTCTGTTTTGCTTCATAATGAAACTACTTTAAAAATTTGTTGCAAACAAAATGAAACAAAACTACTAAAGAAATGTAACGAAACACTATATTTCTGTGTTGTGCCCATTTCTAGTTGGAACTCGTTATCCCAAGGCATTTTGTTGCCTGAGGCAAAGCAGGAACATAGCACATCTTCTGTATGAGGTACTTTATAGGTACAGATGCTAACCTTTCATCGCCCCACAAAGCTCTTCCATTTCCCGCCGCATAAGGAAACATCCAACTCTGGGATCATTGTACAGGACTCAGATACTTTCCCCAAATCACTTCTTCTGAGTATTATTCCCACTCTTTCCCCCCATCTCTTTCTTTGTAAAGATGTAGATTCAGTTCCTCACAACCCCACAGATAGGCCACTTTCCCTAAGACATTAGAGCCCTTCTTCTCGTCAGTATCTCAGGAGCACAATGTTTACCTCAAAGTGCTGGATCTGTGCAGTTTGCCAGAGCAAACGTTTGTGAATGCAAAAGCGAATGCAGAGAGGAATTTATTTTTCTGCACCAGATGCAGGATGGAGGCAACTTCATCTTGATAGTCTTATGTCTGATTTAAGAGAACTGTTTTTCATTCATGGGGCTGCTATGATAGGGGGTTTAGTGAGGAGGGAAACAAATCTCCACAGCATCTGCACAAAGTGCTGATAGAAATAAACACAACTTAAATGAATACCAAAGTAATATAAAGCAAAATAGTACAAGAAGTTAAGTATGAGCAGTATTTCTGTATACTTAACTTACTGAATCTTACAATAACAGCCCCAAAGAGAATAAGTGTGCGACAGAGAGAAAGAGAGAGAGAGGAAGAGAGAGAGAATTTATTGCATCACTGAACATTATTACATCTATCTAGGTGTGACTAATGACTGAAACAGGCCTATGTTCAGGATCCATTTTTTTATGCTAAGCATTTTGTATTCAGTTTATTGAAGTTTTTTCCCTGGTTGACTGGTCTGTAGGACAAGACAATGACTCACGCTACTGCTTTCACTAAGGCTGCATTTGTGTGAATGTACTTTTCTGCCTATAATAGACTTCATTGATCTCTGAGATATCAACCTGTAAATAAATCTGCTTCAGATTCCTCTGTGCGTCTATTATCATTTTTCAGAACAATGGCTGAAAAACAAGTGATGTAGACTGTGCAGTGAGCATGAAGTCATCACATGGCGGTGTCACTGTTTTGTCTATTTTAATTTAATTTAAAAATTTCTATTTCCCCCTACCCTCTTCAGGTTCTTAGATTCCCTAAATGTACCTTTTGATGTGAGGAAGCCTTTGAGAGCCTTAGTAGAAGGGCAGAAGTTTTTCCTATTTGAACATTGCCACTGACTCAAGACTGCTGCTGGCAATCCAGGGACAATTTTCTGATATGAAAGCCCAAAGTAAAGCAAAGCAAAATGTTCTGCTTATATACTATCCAAAGCAATAAATAAATAAATAAATAAATAAATAAATAAATAAATAAATAAATAAATAAATAAATAAA
>JAHTLZ010000129.1:33783708-33802298 GCA_023846285.1 Phrynocephalus versicolor | reverse complement strand
TAAAAAAGCAAAGTGTGTTGCTTATATATCACCCCATACTACTTAATACACAATTAATGATGAACCCCCCACCACACACCAGCAAGCTGTGTATTAGACATGGGCACGAAACGAAGAACAACATTCTGTTTTGTTGTTTCATAAGGTTATGAAACAAAACAAAATGAAACACATGCAAGCGTTCTGTCAAGTAATGAAACAAAATGTGATTTTCTATTTTGGAAATGTAATGTTTCATCCTCCCTTGTCAGAACATACCAATACCAATCATAATCTATGTGCAGAGAGATGGGACCTGGAAAGATGGTGTATCAATAACTTATAGTGGTCCATTTGGGAAGAAATTGATTGTCAGGTATACTAGTGCGGAGGACGATTTGATGGTGATTGGGACAGATCCCATGCAAAAAATCATATGAAATCAAGAGGATGCAGTAAGATCTGGTTTCTTTTACCCACAAACCTCTTTTCTTTAAATTTAAAGAGAGAGGATTGGCCACCGTCTTTAAATTTAAATAAAAGAGGTTTAAGGGTAAAAGAAGCCAAACCCTACATTAACAACTAAATGAAATGAAAGAGCAAAGGAAATGAAATCAAACAAGATGAAATGCTATTTTTCTGTTTCATGCTCATCTCTACTGTGTATTCATTTTACTAAACTCATAAGGATGGAAGGCTGAGTGAACCTTGAGCCGGAGACTTGGGACTGAACCCCAGGTTGTGAGCACAGTTACAGCTGCATTACAACAGTTTAACCATTGCATCACGAGGCTTTTATAATGCCTTCCTGGGGCAAAAGCAACCCTTAGAACCTGGCACTGCTTTAAGTGCTATGGGTTGGTATACAAGCAGCATACTTTCACTCTGACCTGGTTTAGGTAGATGAAGAACTGTTATCTGCCTTTCACTTTATGTCCCATATGGTAACTCCAAAGGTTGGAAATTTGTCCACTCTGTGCTTATCTTCATGTGCAACACCACTGCATCTTTTAGTGCTAATGGCATAGATGGCAGTAGACCGAAGAAAGTTGATGCTACACATTGTTCTCCATTTGCCTCTGATACTTTGTGCACTATTTAACTCTTAGCCAGCCTTTCCAATTAATAATATCTGCAACCTACAATGAGAAACATGTATTTAAGATAACAATTTCATTTTATACCTCTCTCTTTTCCCTTGATCTCCCTATGGGATGTTATGATCAAAGTGAACAGGGAGCTCCAGAAAAGCACATAAATGCCTGACAAAGATTTCTTACTGCAGTAGTATGATGTCTAATTTGGACTTCCTAATTCATTTTGGCAGCTGAGCTTGGATTTTGCTGTTCTTCAACTACTGTACATATGCCAAACTTATGCAGAGATTTCAGTGGAGGAACAGTTGGCCCCAATGGGCAATCCATATTGCAATATCAAGAAATGCATTGTGGCTACTATACATTCATTAATGAGAAAAAGTAAATAAGAATGGTCCAGAGTGCAGCCCAAAGACCCCCTAGGTGAAAACGAAGTAAATATTGGGATAAGGAATAGTGCATTACACTAATAGATAGATAGATAGATAGATAGATAGATAGATAGATAGATAGATAGATAGATAGATAGATAGATAGATAGATAGATAGATAGATAGATAGATAGATAGATAGATAGATGATATGGAATCATGCCAACTCTGTATGCCACATTTGAGAAATATTTTTGCACTGAGTAAAAAACTGTGCACATTACAGGGTACCCATGGACACCACTGAAAAACAGCTTTAAACACCCCCTATTTTTTGCATATTTATTGAGATGGGAAATCTTATTTAATTCAGTGGAACATACAGCTAGACTTTCACAGAATTGTGCTCTAACTGACTTAATTTTTCAGTAGGACTGATCATTTTATTTGATTACAACTCCAGTGAGATAACCCAGACAAAATGTGTACAATGTTTGGTAGCAAGACCAAGTATATTCTTTGTATGTTGCTACTGGGTAAAGAGGTGCCATTCAACATGGAAATGGGGGCAGGCTGGAAAGAGCAAGGCATTAACCTTATTATTAAAGGATAACACTCCTGAAAAATGAAGTGACCTTAGGGGGAACAAATATGCCGAACCCTAGGGGGAAAATTAGTTAAGGAAATGCTATTGTAAATAGAAGAGGAAATGAAGGAGAGGATATTCTGAGGGAAAGGAAATTAACATTTTCATTACTACCAGCTATTTACACAAAAGATGAGTGACAAATGTTCTAATTATCTAAAAGATACAATTCAAAAATTCGTTCAATATACATGTAACTGCAAGGTTAACTGGGAACTTATCAGTGGAACTATTGACAAAGAAATATAAACACAGAGCGGGTTTAGGGAAAGGATAAGAGAATAGGTTTTTTTTTTTTACTTAAATACAAATTATTGAAAATAAAGTATTCTGGAGGAAAAGAAATTATGTTCTTCATAATGCCATATTATCAACTACATAAATGAATGAGTCAATGACTTTCTTTGTTCAGCAATCTTTTATCTTTCTGTTTGCTTAGTTCTTCTGTGGTGCGAAAAGTTAAACCACGGCTGAAATGCTGTTGCATAGCAACATGTCTGTAACATAGAGCTGTGGGAGTGGTAAGCAAAATTGTGACAGGGTGGAAAGGCTATTCATGAAAGACTCCTCCATATAGGTTGTGGGACTGTCACAATGCAAACTGCACAACTGTTTATATAGTCATGTTGTGCAAAGCTGCCTTGGTACCCTCAGCATACCGAGTGTTATGTTATGTTAAAATGAGCTGTATTTTGGCCCATAGAATGCATAAATTAAATGAGAAAAAATATCCTACAAGACTGGAGCTTGTCACAAAGTTTTCTTGCATAACTTTAAAAGAGCACTCACATTATTATTATTGACATGTGCTGTAAAGTCAATTCTAAATCATGAAGATCCTTCCTAGTCTTCCAAGATATATAGTAAGAGGTGGTTTACTAGTCCTTCCTTCTGGGGTTGCAAAGGCTGTGGAAGTGGCAGGAAGCTCCATCAGTCACATATGCTATAGTTAATCTGAAACAGTGTCAATTCAAAGATCTTCCCCTCAGCTCCATAGCCAAAGCCTCCTACAGACTGAGTTATGCCACCTCCCACTGAGGCATAGCAGTTCCTCATAGGTTGACCAAGAGAGAGGTTGAAATCCTCTTGTGTAGGATGTGTCTGCACAGTGGAGATGATGTCATCAGCAATGGAAGGCTACTGCTGATTAATGGCTTCCTTTTGCAATCCCAAAGTGCATTTGATGCACTGCATGAAAGCCATGCACAGGTTTAAATTGCAAAATGAAGCCTTTAGTCATTGCCGATTCTGCTGCTGCCAATGATGTTATTTATTTTGTGCAGGCAGTACTGTACAACAGGATTTCAGACATAAATTCTCACTGTAGCCCTAGAGTTCTGACAAACTCTTATGTACTTGTGTCACCACTGGGATTACAAAAAGAAGAGCCCTGGATGGTTAGTATGAAAGGTATGTTCAGAAGTTGCCAGTAGTGAGATACCAGTGTTCTGGTTTATGGGTGCATCGGTTTGACATACTGATTGTGTGAAAAAACCGTCTAAAATAAATCTTGCAGCTACACAAAACCCAATTAATTGTAGACTCACTTGAGTTTTATCCCTTGGGATAAATCAGAGGCTCGAGATGATGTAGATAAACCTTTTGGGGAGAACTGAAGAGTAAAGAAAGAGTGTTGAGGTCTACTAAATCTTCATAATGGAACAACTATGCGCCATGTCAAGCTTCAAAGATATTCTTGTTTCCTGGCATCTGCCCAAGGCAATAAATTTAAAGGTGGTGTTCGGCACAAATGGTGATACACTTTCCAGATGAAAGAGGAAATTCCATGGATTGCTCCATCCAGCAAAATCCAAGTTTTCCCGTTATAATAAAGCATATTTCCCCACAAATTATTTCTTGCATCACATTGAAGCAAATAATTCAGTGGCCAAAATCATATTACTTATGATCACTAATGTACATCCAGAGGCATTAATCTCAGTGAGAAATTGCTACTGCAGTGCAACCCCGATTTACGAGATTAATCCGTTCCGAGCATACGCTCGTAAGTCGGTTAGCTCATAAGTTAGGGAGCGGTTTCCCATAGGAATGCATTGGAAACTAATTAATCCATTCCAGAGTGAAAGGATTAATAGGTTTTCAATGCATTCCTATGGGGAGGCTGCCCTAACCCACCCTCAATCAAGGGCACCGGAAGCCTGCTATCCACCGCCCTGACAAACAGACCCTGACAGGTAGGACCTGTTAAAATCAGCTGGGGGGAGGTTGCAGAGAGCAGCCTTCTGCTGCCAGTGATTGAGGGGTCAGTCACTGCCTCTTCGCCCAGGTCTCTGTGCCGAGAGTCAGGTAAAGAGGAGGAAGAGCAGCCTCTCACTGTGGCAGGTGGGGATCTGCAAAGGGCTTGATCCAATCAGACATTGGTTCGAGCCCTTTGCAGATTGCCAGGCTGCTGCTGCGAGAGGGGGCTGTTGTGGTGGTGGGAGTGGGAGTGGGATTGGTGCATGGACGCGAGACTTGGGTGGGTGTGGGAGGGAGATGCATCTCCCTTTCAGCCCACCAGAGCCATGCATGCATGTGTGGATAGGGTTAAAAGCAGCTGAGCTCAGCAAGATTCCTAGAGAGGAGGGAAATAGGGGACAGGAGAAATTGGTCCTCCTGCTCTAGGAATCTTGCCAAGCTTGGCTGCTTTTAACCCTATCCATTCATGCACATGTGGCTCAGTTGGGTTGGGAGGGAGGTGTGCTTCCCCTTGAAAGCACCTGGGCTCCACTTAGCTGTATTGAGTAGTTTCACATAGCCCAGGTGCTTTGGAAGGGAAGCACACCTACCCTCCAAACTACCCGTGCTAAACAAAGCTGCAATGTTCCCAGAGATTGATGCAGCACCCCAGCTGTTCATCTTCTGGGATGAACATGCATCCATCCCAGAGGATCCCAGAAGTGGGAAGGGAGGGGGCAGATGGAGGCAGAGATCCACCACCTCCTCCTTTTTGGTTCCTGAGATCTTTGCAAAAGATCTCTTTTGCAGATATCAAAGCAACCTCCATCTATTCCTCTCCTTCCTTACGTCCCTTAAATCAATCACCTTCAGAACCAGGCAAGTGTCGAGTGGTTGGCCCACACTTGCCTGCCTCAGAAGGAGAGCAGTTGAGGGTTGGATCTTTTTGAATTTCCTGCTGCACCAGCAAGGGTGCTCATGGGGTGCAAAATTCAAAAGGTTCCAGTCTTCCAAGAATGAAATACATTTAAATGAAATACATTTAATGAAAATGAAATACATTTAAAAAGCAAATAAACCAGCATATACAAGATGGCGAACAAAACAGACGAGTAGGGCAGCAACTGAGAATAACAAACAAACAGCCTCAGCGATTGCTAAAAGTGACTTTAAATAACCAAGTTAAAGTTATTTATGTACATATGTATTTATTTCTAGAGATGGGCACGAAACAGGAAAAAATCTATTTCATTTCATTTTGTTAATTATTTGGGGAGGGGAGTTCGTTTTGTATGAAATAATTTTTTTTTAAAAAAAATCATTTCATTTTTCATTTTTAAGTTTTGTGCAAATATTCTTTGCCACCCCAATCACCAGTAAGCTGGTGTGTGGGGCTTTGGGTGGCAAAAATAATGTTTAAAAATCCTGCACGCTCCCCCACCCCATCTGGGGGGAACCGGGGGATTCTTAAACATTTTTTTTTGCCACCTTAAGCCCCTTACGTCAGCTGATCGGTGCTTGGGGCAGCAAAAAATGTTTAAACAGCCTGCAGTTTTCCCCACCTGATCTGGCGCAGGGAAACCATGGGCTTTTAAACTTTTTTTTTAAATGGTTGGGTGGGCAGCACAAGAGCCTGGAACTGCTCTCCCGCTGAGCTGTCATCAGCTGGGCCCCTTTAAAAATGGCCCATTCGGCACCAGGGGGATCTGATCAGCTGGTGTGCAGGACAAGAGGGGGGAACCATAGGCTTTCTAAACTTTTATTTTTGCACCAAAGCTCCACATGCCAGCTGATCAGTGCTTGCTGTGGGGTGGGAAAATACTTTGAAAAGCCCATGGTTTTCCCCGCCCCATTCAGGCATGGGGGGGGGCAATCACCAGCTTTTAAAAGTGGTTTCCCATAGGGATGCATTGCTTCAATGCATCCCAATGGGGAAATGAAAAACGAAGTGGAACAAAATGAAAATTTCCATTTTGTTTCATTTCGGTTTTCTTTGAGGGGGCAGTTCATTTTTTGTTTGTTAGGGAATGAAACAAGAAACAAAAAACAAAATGAAAAAATGCATTTTGCGGCCATCTCTACTTATTTCTTTGCCTCTGGGTTCCCTATCATGAAAACCAAGGCATGTACATAAAGCTCCTAAGCAGGGTTTCGTCCATATATAGCTGAAAGATAGCCCTTGTTGGTTCACAGTTTCTGCAAGTTCACTCCACTCCATGACTTGAAACTTTCCTCTGCATTTTGATTTTGGAATTTATTTTTATGCAACAAATATAAATTACAATTGAATGAATTTTAGTGATTCACAACATGATGGGCATCAGCTGCTCTACTGCATTAACATTAACCCCACTTCATGCAAAACTGAAAGATGAATTATGGCCTTAATGTTGGTGGAGATATGGTGTTTGCTTTTTAAAAATATAAATATTAGTTGGATCTTTTAAAAAATCAGACACATCCTGGGGGGAAAAAGAAGGAAGAATAAAAGAAGAAGGGGTAGAAAATGTGGGAGGTGGGAGATATATTTGTATATATTTATATAAAATGATAGATTGTGTGTATAATAATGTGACAGACATCTAGAGTACTAGATGTTACATTCTAAAAGTTTTGGAATTAGCATTGATAGAACAGATATTCGCAGACAGCTGAAGCTTTATGAAGAGTCATGAATCTTCCAACCTCAAGCAATTAATTCATTTCCTGCAAACTGAAGAATATAGTTTAAAAATGTTAATACACCTAAAATAATAATGATGTTTCAAATATAAAAGTAATATATTTCAATATCTCTAGTCCAGAAAGAACTGGATTGTTGCATTCTAATTCAGGCGCAAACTGACTGGTAAATCCTAATCAAATGTATTTAAACTACTATTCCCTTTCTGAAATGCTGAATAATAATATCCAGTATTGGTGTAGGGCATATGTTGAAGAATTACTACAAAGCACTCAATGCTCAAAAGGGCCATGAGGGTGATTAATAAGCATTTGTTTTATGCTGCGTTGGTGTGTGTTCTTCATAAGGGACTTTACCATTCTCAGTCGTCTGTCACAATTTAAATATGCAGAAGATATCTAGAAGCAGCTGCCAGTTGAAAGATGATCTAAACAGGGCAATAGCTTTGGGAACAACCAAACCTTACCATTGACTATATACAGGAAATGTCAATACCCACTTCTGTTGCTATCACAAATTCCTGTGGATGGGCCTATGAACATTTACTTATATAAAATACTTGTGTTCCCTTAGATACCGTAAAATCTCTAGTGGTTCATATTATATAGTAAAAGCAAAAAGGCAGCATAAAATGGTTTAGATTTTTTAAGATTTTTCTTTCCAAACAAGTTTTTAATAACCAGTTAGTGCACAGCCTAAGGAAGACAAATCAACATCAAACGCTAACTGCTTGTTTATCTTTTTAGTGTTCTAATAAAAGCATCACCTGCTTTTGTATTTGCATTCTGTAAGAACCTTTTCTCATTTTTCTTAAGAGCATGTTTATGATTTATTTTTAAAAAGGTTCTTGTAGTGTTTTTATACAATCATTTTTAATATTTTCATGTTTTAATTGTAAATTTATATTCTTTTTTTTTTTACTAACTCAGTGTTTTAGGCACCTGCCTGTGGAACCAGAGTTTGGGTGTTTGATTCCCTAATGTATCTCTAGTGCCAGCCTTTATAGCTTGGGAAAACAGTCCTAGGATGCCCCAAGAAGAAAGGAATGGTAACTAAATTATTTAACATATTTTTTGCCAATACCCTAAGATACACAAAGTTTTTAGAGGAAGAAAACAAGAAAAATTTTTCTGAATCAAATGGTTTATTAAACTACAGTATATAGTAAGCAATAATACAATACAGTAATAATAATGTATTTCACTTGCTTTATCATCCTTATATGTAGAATAGGGGAGGTTTTCTGCAAAAAAAGCAATAATGAAGGAACTGTCAGTAATGTACTAGAAAACCTCTGTGCAAAGTGGTCAAATGATATGGTATACCATATTAACTGTATACAAGGACTATACATGTAGAAGGACTATACCTTACAGCTAGAGATGGGCACGACCAGAAAAAATTACTTTTCGAGTTGTCGTTTGTCGGGACGGGTCCGTTTTGGGTTGTTTCCATTTGTCGCGATAATTTTCAAAAATTTGTCGTTTCCATTTGTCATTTGTCATTTGTTGTTTCCGCTGCGATTTAGCGCGACTTGACGTCTCAGGGAGCATGGGTGCGTCCCCCAATCAGGGCTGGCGCTAGGTGTTTTTGCGCCCTAGGCGGCGGGTGGGGCGAGGGGCGGCGGCGGGCAGGGAGGTGCGGGTGGGCGGCAGTGGTGGGGGGCCATGGGCGGGCGGCGACAGTGGCAGGGGGGAGGCGCGGGTGGGCGAGTGGGTGGCTGGTGGCTGCAGGTGGGCAAGTGAGCGGGTGGTGGCATGGGATGCAGGCGGGTGGCGTCACGGGCGGGCGGGCAACATCCAGAAGTGTCAGTCAAAACCTGGCCATGCCATTGGTGGAATGGTTCAAAAAAATTCCATGGTCCCATCCCATGCCCAGCCCACATGGGCAGGTCTAAAAAAATAAAAATAAAAATAAAATAAAATAAAATCAGTGCGACCTTTTACTGCTATAAAAACCCACTGCTGCTACTATAAAAATTCAGGCATTTAAAATACCTAATTTTCACATGTTTCTGTTGTGCTTTGGTGGGTTTTTGGACCACAATTTAAAAATAAATATTGCGGTCACCATTTTGGATCCCCCCCACCGCATGGCATGGATTCTGGACACAACGAGGAAGACCCCTCCCCCCAGCCTGGTACAAGCAGCCCAGGACAGGAAGGGGGAAGGCCGGGGACCCCCCCCCAGAAACCACCCCTCAGGTAGGTGTCCTCAGGCAGGCATATGTTCGCCTTCTCTTTTGGCCGGGAGTCGTTTTTTTGTTTGTTTTTTTGTTAACTTTTTAAAACTTTTTCTGTGCTGCTTGCCAATGGCATTGCGCGATCGCTGCGATGCCATGAACGACAACAAAAAACCCGACCAAATTTTTCTTTTGTCGGTTCGAGTTCGAGTTCTGATGGCTTAATTATCGTTACCGTTCTCGTTACGTAACGGAAACGACAACTGAAAATGGAAACAACAATTTCGCCGAGTCGTGCCCATGTCTACTTACAGCTGTATATGTACCGTATTCTATTAACTTAATAAAGCAGGCACTGTTCTGATCCATGGAAAGATTTCTGTTAATCACAGGCACATTTTCCATCACTTCCCCATGGACTTCATTAAAAGATGGACTGCCACTTGAAAACACACACCGATTTGTGATTACCAGAAGCTCATCATCATCATCATCATCATCATCATCATCATCATCATCATCATCATCATCATCATCATTTCAAAAATTATTAAATCACATATCTAGCCAGAGGTTGGGAGTTTGATTCCCCACTGTGTCTTCCTGACAGGGGCTGAAAGGGATCCGGGGGAACCTTCCAGTTCTCCAGTTCTCTCTCACACCCTGGATATCCATGTGCTTCCCTGCCAACTACAGTAACTTAGTGCCACTATTTCTGCACCGAATGAAACACAGTCTGGTCCCAATGGCCACTTCTGCTCTCTCTCTCTCTCTCTATCACTTCCTAAAGTGCCTCGCAAGCCTTAGCTTGTTGTGTGGGAAGGCAGCTGCTGTGTTCCCAGCGAGGCTTCTGAGCTGAGATTTGTTTGGTGTTGGCCTCCCTCCCCTTTTCCTGCCAGGCTCCTCCTCTTCTCCAGTTCCAAGAGAACCCTCCATGTTGTTGTTATCACATGGGAAGGGGAGGGCTAGTCTTGTATAGCCAAACCTGGAGGGAGGAGGAGAAGGAGGCAGTGGTGGAGGTGGTGGCAGAAAGTTTGGCGGAGGCAAGCCCACAATGGCCTTGAAAGCAGAGGAAAAAGGGGAGCCTCCACACAGCCATCCATGGCCATGGGCTCCACCACGCACCTTGTTTGGTGGTGGTGGCGGCTGCATTTGCTGCTGCTGCTCTTTCCTGGTAGCTACAGGTGTCCTGTTATAGCCATCTCTGAATCTGAGAAGGGCAGCCACCACCTGGTGGTGAAAGAAGCCTTGAGCTGCAGCAGGAGCCTCCTGTGGAAGTGCCCGGTGAGGCTGTATTCACCCTATTAGGTGCACAGACATTTTCCCTTAGTTTTGAAGGGGGTGGAGTGCATCCTATAGGGTAAAAATATGGTAGTTAACTTGAATTGTTGTGAGCTACCTTGATTCCTTTTATAGGAGAAAGGTGGCATAGAAATGTAAACAAACAGTTTAGTCTTAGCTCAGGAATGTCATAAGATTATTTTCGGGGATGTACTTCTACAACAGTAACATGACTTGTGTAAAGTCCTATGAAGCCATATTGTATAATTTCAGATGAGTAAGAAAGCAAGCATGAGTGTTTCAGTTTTGCTATTACCCATCACTGCCTGGCTTCATTTTATAATCCCCCATGAACAGAAGAGTGACTACAGCCAGGACCGAACTCTAGTTAAGTATCTTTCCTACATTACTTCCTACTGTTAAAATAAACAGAGAATATCTAGAAGTAGATGATCTAAGCAGGGGAATAGCTTTGGGGACAACGGAATTGCAAGGGGATTGCACACAAACAGGAGAAAGACCAACTTCAGGCAGCTGAGCTTCAATTTGTGGAAGCCTTTTAGAATACTTATCAAAAACAAATAGAGTTTGTGTACTTCCTCCTGTTCTCTACTATGTATTTTACACAGGAAGGAAGTTAACCTCTGAACAGGACAGGAGAAGGCAATTGAGAATACAGTGGTACCTTGTATAAAGGAAGTAATTCATTCCAAATGAAATTATGTTAAGCAAATTTCCCTTTATACAAATTGGCCATAGGAATGCATTGAAAACAAAGTTATCCCATTTTTATGTTGTACAGATTCACCCCATAGGCAATTATGTTAGGCAAATTTCCCCTAATCTCCGGAATTTTTTTATGTTGTACGGATTTTATGTTATACAAATTGTTTGTTATACATGGGTTCACTTGTATTCATATTTACTCATACTTTTCTAATTTATTTTTCTCTTCCTCTTTTCACCAATGCAGCAGGTGAAGCTAACCTTCTAAGATTCTGAACCACATGGAGAGCTGCCACAGATTAAGCCATTGTTTTCAGATGATTGCTCTGAGCAGATGATAATGTCGCTAGTGACAGGTGAGGTGAGGTGAGGTGACGGGGCTTCCTCATCATGCATCTTGATTAAATGTTTCCTCTTTTGCTCTTCACTTGAAACAGAGTGGATCTTGAGTTGCACAGAACTATAGCTAATGTTTCCTTATCAGGTCAACAGGCTAAATTAAATTATTATAAATAACCTTTCATCATCCTTTAAACAGGAGGTAGCCCGGTTAAAATATAAATTAGGTCATTCACTAGAGTATTTTCTTCCAAAAGGAATACAACTAAATGTTAAAAAATAGCATTATTTCAAGGCTGGAATGCCTATGCTTATCGCTCAGAGGTTTAATCAATTTTGGAGAACTTTTGCAGAGAGAGGATATGCTTTTACATTTTATAGTGAATATTATAATTGCTAAGGCTGTGCTAGACCAATGGATATTCAAGCTAAATTTCATTGGCCTATAGGGATTCTTAATAGGGATGGGAACAAAATGAAAAACAAAATGCTGATTCATCAGTTTGTTACATAACAAACCAAACCAAACCAAATGGAACTGAAGCAGCAGCATTTTGTTACAGATGAAATGAAACAGTGGTTTGTTTTTGTTAACACAAACTATTTTGTTTGTCTGTAAACTGGATTCCTTACTTGCTTGTGTCCCTCCTCCGCCACAGCTTATACTGCCATGGAGCCGCTGAAGCCACTGCTGCAGCCGTCACTGTCACTGGAGCCCTGCCAGTCAGCTGGAGAGGGCAAGCAGGCCCAGCAAGCCAGCCTAGGCCTGCCACCGGAGCCACTGCTGCTGAAGCCCCACCAGCCAGCTGGCGAGTGTGCCTGGCAGGCTGGCTAGGCCCACTGTTGGAGCCACTGCTGCTGCCGGAGCTGCCTCCACCACCGGAGCCACCACCACCACCAGAGTGCCTCTAGCCAGCTGGTGAACAGGCTTGGTATGCCAGCCTAGGAGCCGCCGAACCACCATCGCTGGAGCCCAGAAGGAGGAGGTGAGTACAGTAACAAATCATTATGTTACTGCTTCATTTCATATGATTTTTTTTTCAAAAATTCATATGAAACTAAACAAAATGAAATGTGGGGGGGGCAAAATGGAATTAAACAAAACACTGTCTTTCCATTTCATACCCATCCCTAATTTTTAATCATTTGCCTAAACAACCATGCTGCTTCCAGAACATTTTCACATGTCTCTAAACATATGAGGAAACAGCATTGCAGCAGGTGATAGCTCTACTGATCTCCTTATGAAAACCCTGTGAGGTCAAGTATTTGATCTTCTAAATGTAAACCTGCAACTAAATTGATTATTTAACAAATCTAGTTGGCATCTGCCATAGCAAGAGGAAGCCAAACCACATGTAATTCATTAGGATGCCATAAGAAGGGAGCTTCTTAACATAGCTTCACTATTCTGTATATGCATGCTTCTGTGATTCCATGATTCCAGTTCAGGTTTGTAAGAAGTGCACATGGATAAGGAAAAGACCATGGATTGTGTGCCAAAAAATAAATAAATCTTGTTTGCTTTCAAGGAAATCTTAAACTCTTGTTTAAGAAAAAGTATACATAGTCCATGCTCTTACTATTTTATATAGTACCACCAGTAGATCTTGGCCTATCAAGTCAAAGCTGGCTTATCCTGGTGTGTTATACACATTGTGGGTCAAATGTACTAACCTTACATTTTGAGATGATGCAAAAAATATGTTTATGTTACCATGGTCAAAGCAAGATACATTTACCATTCTGCTCATCTTTGGCATATAACAGTGGTTCCATTTTTTCTTTTTCTTTCTTTCTTTCTTTTTTTAAAAAATTGTGGCTCTCTTGACTTACTGGCTATTAGTGGTGACTCCCCAGTACAGTAAGACTGCCATAACCATGGGATCATGGAGCCATAGTGCACAGTTTGGGAAACACTGGCATATAGAATGCAATATGTATGTCATATTCCTTTTTCGCACCCTATAAAATGTCTTGAGACAGTCAAGGCCCTTATTATTTCCATATAATGTAAACGTTATATAAGGAGCTTGAAAAATACAAAGTAACTCTGGGAAAATAATTCATTGTCTTGCTCATTATTACAGATGGGCAAGAATAAAACATGAAGCGAAACCCCCAGAATCAGGGAGGATTTTTTGGTTCAGGTTGGGGTGCTTTGGAGAAATATCTCTGCCCAGAATGAAAGAAAACACCAAACTGCTATCAGAATGGGTGTTTAACACCTGAATTATGAATCCAAATTCAATTTTCACCAAACGTGGGCAGACCCTTGGGCTGACTCTTCTCCCCACCTTGTCCATTCTTGGTGAAGATTGGATTTGGGACATCAAAATTATACCCACCCACCCCCCCGCATGTTCCTCCAAGAAAGTGCTCTTTAGCCAACTGGGGGACTGAGAGTGTGAGAGAAAGGGCTTCTAGAAGCTCTTAAAAGCAAGTGGAGTTGGTTGTCATCAGCACACTGGTGGCACCAGACTACACCCTTCTGGACAGCCTCTTTTAGATTTTCCATTCATATGTGAAATAGTATGGAGAATCATGGAATGCTGCAACACTTCACAGGCTAGTGGTCAAACTTTTGAACAGGCGTTCACCAGCACCCAGTGACACACCCAAACATAAAGCAATTGTCAGAGCCAAAGTTCCCTCTAAGCTGTGCAGCAGCATGCCTTTGACAGTCTCCACATGGGGATTTTCCAACCCTGTGCACTTGCTGTGGCAACAGAGTGGGGATGAAAAATTAGAAGGCACGTTGGTCAGGACAATTTGTCCACAAGTCTAAATGGTAGTGAGTAGAAGAGGGTATCCTGTAGACCAATGTTGGCAAGCCTATGGCACGGGTGCCAAAGGTGACACTCGGAGCCCTTTTGGGGGGTACCCGCCATTGCCCCTTCACAGCCACCTGTATTCAGGTTAAATTGCTCTATTGGCACTTTGTGAAAAATTAGTGGGTTTTGAATCACAGTTTGGGCTGTAGACCATCTTGACAGCTGCCAGCAGTGTTGTCAACATTCAGGCTGTCCTTTTCTATGTAAACCTGGCATCCTTTTTTCTGATGGCAACACGGGCAGCAACATTGGGCCATTTCCTGGCTTTTTGAATTGTGGGCACAGAGGCATAACATCCCACAATCGTAAACTGGAGTTTTTTTTTTTTTTAAAGAATTAAATCAAACCTAAAGTTCAAAATGTGTGTGTTCTCTGGCCTGGTGTCTGAATATACTTCCAAGCCTCTTTCCAAATTCACTTCGTCAAAATCCCAAGAAGCCACAATATTATTCAAGTGAATTGAGTGACAGTGACAATGCCAATTTTTTGAAGTACCATCTATCACATGCAGATGCACAATAGCAAGCAGCATTCAGACTATACTGTAGATTTAATCTGACAGCCATTCCTAAACTCTCTCATATGCAGACACTTTCAGGCATTTCCCATCTAATCAACTTTGCAAAAGCAATCTGAATGCATGTGTTGTTAGCTTATCTGTCTAGGTTCTTTGCTGCTTACCTAGCCTTCTTGTCCCAGATCAGAACAAGAAACCCCACCCTCAAAGGTGTCACTATCATCCATGAGATACGTGTGATGCAATCTTTTCAGATTGGAGATATGCCTGCTCTGTAGGCTTTCATCATGTCAAGTGGTTTGGAGCTGGCTGCATGGCTCAGTGGTTTAGGTATCTGGCTACAGAGGCAGAAGCTGTGAGATTAATCCCCTACTGTACCTCCTGGGAGTAGACCCAACCTGTTTGGCCTTGGGTAAGCTGAACACTCCCAGTAGAGAATGGCAAACCACTGTTGTTGAGTGTTCTCTACCTAGAAAATGCTTTAAAAAGGGGTCACCATAATTCAGAATTGACTTGACTGATGATGATGAGCAGGAGGAGGAGGAGGAGGAGGAGGACAGTAGTTTTGGTGGTTAGGGAAGAAGTAATTCACTGCCAGTTTCACTTCTACGTCAGCTTCTAATGCTATAGTGCTCTTTGGGGACTGGAGAGAAAGGCACTTCCCACAATTGAGCATCTCAGATCCTAAAATGTGGGGGCTGGGTCAGAGGATGCACTTAGGGACTAAACCAAGGCATGAGCAAGATCAAGTCTTGGGGCTTTGGAGAATTTCTTTGGGAAGGTTGCCCAAACCTTGTTGGCTAAATTTAGGCTACCCAAAAAGCAGCAAGCCCTCAAAGGTCAGCATCAGTGGATTTGTGGGACCCTTGCTCTTACTGAATCCACTGTGCGGCCGGGGGGGGGGTAAACATGTCATCTGTGCTTCACTTCATTATTCTGGATTAGTGGGTGGAATGTATTCACTTCATGGGACTGAAGGTTGTCTACTGCTTAGCAGCCCTTCACCCAGCCGCATCTTGCTTAAACAGAGTTTGTTTGTTGAAGCTGCAAGAAACAGTGATAAAAATGAAATGATTCTACAGTAAATTATAGGAAGTTATCTTAATTACCAACAAAACCATCAAAAGTTTTCACCCACAGCACTATGGAGGGGGGATATGTGATCCTTCAGAAGTTAGACTATAACTCCCATCATCCATCACAGTTCACTACACTGGCTACAGTTGATAACAGCTGAAATCCAGATGTTCCCACCTCTGTTTTAGATATCAGTGTTTGACTTTTAGGTTATGTGGATCTTACTAATATCTCAATCTTGAAAATCAGAGGTAGGTAACATCCTAGAGCCAGGGGTCTGCTTGGCACTCTCTGGAAACTGCTAAAGGCTGCACTTCTACAGCAGTCTGCCAGAAGTCACCATTGGCTGCTGAATTTACTCACCATCCAATGTTTTCTTGTTCTTTCTAGTTTCTAGAAGAAGAGCCAATTTGATACAGTGACTTAAGGTAACTTAGATTTGGGTGCATGTACAAAAGCTATTTAAAAGAAGGGGAGAAAAAAAAACATTCTTTGATGGTTACTTCACAACCACTCTCGTCCCGGGAGGAAGTTCGTTGCGTGTCAATGTTGGTTGCAGTCACGTGGTCTTCTTGCGGTTCTGTCCCTGTTCCCGTGCATGCATGGGCATGATTGATGATACCGGCATGACTGTTTCCGCACATCCTTGTTCCGTGATGAGATGTGAAATTCCATGCCTTTGTTCTCTGTGTTTTTTTTTAACCGACCTTCCGTTTTTCGATGTTTCAGTTCTCCGAAGCCTTGCCTTAAATGCGTTAAGGAGCTAAGTTTGAGGCATTTGTCTTTTAATCTCTCTGCACTGCATTGCTGACTCCATAGGGAATGTACTGGCGAATGGCACTTTGCACTCCTGCCACTAGATGGAGAATGGCACATTGTAGGAGGAGACTGATCTCACGGGCTTTCATATCGGAACAAGAAGCAAGATGAGGAGATTCCCAAGGCCAGGGAGGGGAATCTCTCATCCCGCTTAGATCACAGTTCAGGTGGCGTGGTTGAGACGAACTCCCTTTGTCCTGCAATGGACATGCGGTTAGATTTCTTTGTACTAGTCCCCAGCGGGACCACAAACAGAGATGAGATGGACGTGAAGTATCAGCCTTTGTCATTCAGAAGTGACCAATCTTGTTGGTTCTCTCCCATTGAAGCACCCCCAATTTGGAGAGGGTTGGGGTACAGGGGCCATGTTATTCAACTATCCCCAGGGGGGGGGAAACACATTTCTAATTGCAATGTTATGTGCGTGAAAATAGTGATCCCAGGCAGCTAGCAGTGTGGAAATTACAGTAGAGCTTCCTCAAGCTTTCCCCTTGAAGCTCCCCTGATTTAGAGAGGTTTGAGGTACAGGGGCAAGTTATTCAACTCCAAAGGGAGTGCCCATAGGAAAAAAATCATTTTTAATTTAAAAGTACTTGAAAATACTGATCCTGGGAAGCTCCACTGTAATTTCCACACTGGTAGCTGCCTGGGATCACTATTTTCAAGCACATAACATTGCAATTAGATATATTTTTTCTGGGGGCACCCTGTTTGAAATTGAATAACTCACCCCATAACCCCAAATCTCTCCAAATTTGGAGAGCTTAAAAGGGAGAGTACACAGAATGTTCACACCAAATTTGGTGCCTCTAGAACCTAGGGGACCCATTTTATAGTGTAACTAAGTTCATAACTGGTTCATTTTGTACTATTTTTTTTTCAAAAAAAAAAATGTTTCATTACAAACGAAATGAATAACGGGGGAAGGAAATGAAACAAATTTTTCTGTTTCATGTCCATCCTTATTATATACCAGTTGTGAGCTGGAGTACAAAATGAGAAGTCAAGGGCCTCATGGTGGCACCTTGTAGGTATGTCTACTCAGCAATAATTCCCAATATATTTATTATAGCTTCCTCTTCCACACTCTCTGTTCGACACCTAGAACTAGTCATAATTTGTTCTTTTTCTTTTTTGGAACTGGTTTTATCTACTAATCCATCTCAGAATAATTTATAAAATCTAGTAGTTGAGCAGAACCACTTCTGTTTCAATCTGAAGGGTGAAATTAAAATAAGGATCTTTTTAAGGGATCACCACATAAATTTTCATATATTAATGACCAGTATCAAATACATGTGAATGAAAGCATAATTCTTCCAAAGAAGAGAATAAAAATAAGAAGAGGAACAGGAACAAGAATTTGAACGAGAACAGAAATGAGAATAAGAATACAACCTTTGAACCACAGAGCTAGAAGGACCCTATGGATTCTTCAGTATAGTTCCTCTCTGGACAGGAACAGGGAAAATCAAATTCCCAGCCTTAGGCTGCACAGTCAGATACCTAAACCACTGAGCTATCCAGATGATCTAGCATAGCTTGTTCTAATTATCCTGTTCCAAAGATCTTACAACTCATTAGGGATTTCACCGGTAAATGTATGTGCCATCACTTGACATGTATTAACTTCTTTTTGCTTTGCGCTCTTAGACTCTGACCTACAAAATCTATACAGGGCTGAACATTCTAACATTTACCAGGACTGCATGTATCTGCTTCATGTTACAGTGTTACATTCATTAATATACTTCTAATTTTACACAGATCCAAGGAACTCGAACTCGATGTAAGTCTAAGAAAGAAAGAAAGAAAGAAAGAAAGAAAGAAAGAAAGAAAGAAAGAAAGAAAGAAAGAAAGA
>JAHTLZ010000129.1:33753615-33773957 GCA_023846285.1 Phrynocephalus versicolor | reverse complement strand
GGGGGGAGAGTTTAAAAGTTTTTTCCTGCGCCGTCCGTGC
This sequence comes from Phrynocephalus versicolor, assembly GCA_023846285.1. Lineage (NCBI taxonomy): Eukaryota > Metazoa > Chordata > Lepidosauria > Squamata > Agamidae > Phrynocephalus > Phrynocephalus versicolor. The sequence goes on along the minus strand of JAHTLZ010000129.1, from coordinate 33,773,917 downwards.
CGCTTGATTTATCTAAGTCACCATTAACATAGTGTCACAATTGTAGGTTGGTAAATAAAATTATGGTCCAAAGAGTTCCAGTTTAGATAGTGAGTTTATAGGGAAGCACTTTCATTTTGATTTGCCTGAATTTTAACCTATATATAGAATTTATATTTTGTATAAATACTCAATTGTTCTTTAGACAAAAGTAATACAACCATTAAAGTAATCTTGCCTGTGTTTTTTTTGACTGTAACTTATATGCCAAGTATTTAAAGTTCACACAACAGGTATAATGAAAGTTTTAGTAAGAGAACTACCCTACAGCGCAGAAGTCATTAATTAATCAATGCGGAGACTAAAGTGCAAAACCTAGAGTGTTTCTTCTCAAAAATAAATAGGAAAGAATGTTGAGGAGATGGTGGAAAGAATGAAATATTGCTACACAGAATGTTTATCTAAGTAGAATAGACTATCTAATAACAAACGCCTACTGATCACACTACATCAGAAGCCTGTGGGCACCAGTATACTGCCGCCCTGTGCCTGTGGCATGGTGACGACCAACCCAAGGCTCAGATACTGGGAGTCTACGGGCTGATTAGAAAATCAGCTGCAAGGAGATATTTGCCCTCTGCTAATACTGTCAAAAGAGAGACACTTCCCTCACAGCTGTATGAGGGGACAGTTGAAGCAAGGAAGGAAGGAAGAAATGAAGAAGAAGAAGTCAAAATGAAAGAGGTAGGGAGAGAAAACATGATAGAAGAATCAGAAGACCAGCAAGAAATGGAAGCAAAAAGGACCAAGAAGTCCCGGACGTAGGTGGTACTTCAGAAAAGGATGAAGCTATGCAGGCAGATGGACCACTAAGAGAAGTTAATACAGATGAGTGAATCTACATGGATGCATTGTTGGTACAAAAGAAGTATAATGGTCTATAGTTTCTGGATCAGAAGAGTGGAACTTCTAGGTGGTGTATTTGACTGTGGTTTTTTCAAAAGATGGGACATATTTTTCAACCCATCCACCCAAGAAAGCCCAGAGAAAGGTGGGCTGGAAGAATGTTCACCTTTTGATATCTGTTGGCAGCTATTTTGGTAGGGAATAAACTTCTGTTCCTTGTATATGCACAGAACAGATCTCTCTATTAAGGATAATGCTATTTTACAAATTACACTTAGAGTAGTATTCCTCTATTGCATAATACAGAGAAAAAAATAAACATTCAATTGATTTGAAAATGTGTGGTCTGGTGTGGGTGGGTGTGTCTTTGAATGTGTGTTCTACTGCAGAGCTCATAGATGGGTGTGCAGGGATTTAAGGTGTCAAAATGTTTAATTTTCTGCCTACTGCCTCAATCACATTGTATGCCCACACTGTGAATCACGAATGGACATCTTAAGGAAGCCTTGCATAATTTTGGAAACATTGCCCAGGGCAGGAGAAAGGCATTGGATCAGGCATGTCTCATGTACACATGCCATTCATGGCAAGGGAACACATCTGGTCTTTCTTGGTGAGTTCAACTGAAGTAGTATTGTCTAGGTTGTATTTCCTATCATCTATGAACTCAGCACAAATCTAAACATTACTTGCAAAATGAACGCTCCACATGAGGTGGATCTTGCATGCGGAACATTTGTTGGCTGAGGTAGAAGGGCTTGAACACCTGGCATTTTTCAAGTGAGTACCAAATGTTTCAGGTCTGCTGGATCCCAAAATCTACCCAAACAGTCTAAACATGCTGGGAATACAAACTAGACATGGAACATTTCTTGAAATTTTGAAGCCATGGGGGGGGGGAACCTTTGGAGACAAATTGAAAAATGGGAGGGGGAGTTCCAGGTTCTTTTCCCCTTTCTCCCCAAACTTTCCAGAAATTTTGCATCTCTAGTCAAAACTGGGAAGAGCATGAACAATTAGATTGTTCCAGCAATTTCTTACTTCACCCTCTCTCTCTCTGCAATGTACTGGCACTGAACTGCCTCAATAAAACCCTTCACTGAGCTGAATCCTGTCATATTTGCAGAACATAGCACCTGTGCAGCCACAATGCTCTACACAATCCCTGACTTCCTGCTGCATCCGTCAGATATAACCTTGATCCCAACAGTGGGTCTTCTGCAAAATTGCAGTAAATACCCCTTTTGCATAAACTGCAGGGAAGGAAGGATGCACACACAGTCTGTTAACGTGCACAATCAAAGCAGGTTGGAGGCAATGCAGCACAGCAAATAATAGGGCTTTGGAATGGATTATCTCTTGGACCACGCTCTTTGTTTTAATATTTCTTTTTTATATGCATAGCATTCTTGGATTCTGTGGGATCAGCTTTGGTATAGAGTCTGGGCATTGCTTATGGAACGAGATGTGCAGGTAAAGCAAAGTGTTCTGCTTATATACCGCCCCATACTACTACAAGTAGTCTCTGGGCGGTTTACAATTTTAATTACAGAGTGCAGGCTACACATTGCCCCCCCAGCAAGCTGGGTACTCATTTTACCGACCTCGGAAGGATGGAAGGCTGAGTGAACCTTGAGCCTGCTACCGGGGATTGAACCCAGGTCGTGATCACAGTTTTACCTGCAGTACAGGCATTTAACCACTGCGCCACGCGGCTCTGCTCATTTGAACACAATTAGTAAAAAGCAATTTTGGCAACTAGAAGAGAGGGTGGATCTCTATTAGAAGAGGAAAAGAAGATCCTGTAAAGACTTCTTTTCTGATTACAAACTGCACTGTTTGTGGACACAGCATGCATTTTTAGGCCAGGAGGGACTGATGTATGTTATAACTTATGACTATTGCTCAATCTGATTAGAAAGTCACATAACCTTGACATTTGCAGTCACATACAGTCTTCTAGATGGCTCTATCTGTGCATATTGGCACCAATTTTAATTGATTACACCTTTTTCCTCAGCTTTCTGATGAGACATGATACAGTGCTCTGCCTCAATCACTTTAAGAGCAACCTACTTCAGAAAGCTTATCATTTCAATTTTTCACACATTCTGTTTCTGGGTGTGGGTGTTTCACTCTTATCTCATCTTAGAGGCCACTGCAGTAAGCCAGTGTTGCTTAACAATAGCTCCTTTCAATCTTAGACCTGTAAAAGGGGAAAATGTGAACCACAAGAAAAGAAAGTTGCCTGTTTCTTTTTTTAATTATCAAACCCCCTTATTGTTTTAGTGGTAAGGTAGACAGCTGCTTGAAAGAAAGGGAGTCTTAATCCTGATGATGCAAATGAGATCCCCCCCCCCAAACCAACAAAGTATATACAAGACGTACTGCAAAGCATGCACATCGGTGATGAATTCAGGGTTTTCACACCTACTGTTGTTACCCAAATAGAGAATATGCTGATTACATTTGCAGGTGATACCATATTGGGAGGGGTTGCTAATTCCCTAGAGGATATGATGAAAATCCTTGATAGATTAGAGTCCTGGGCCAAAGTTAACGGAATGGGTTTCAACAGAGGGAAATGTAGGGTGCTACATTTAGGTTTAAAAAAATGAATTGTACAGATGGGAGGATGGGAGATACCTGGCTGGAAAATAGTTCCTGTGAAAGGGATCTGGGAGTCTTGGTGGACCACAAATTGAACATGAGTCAGCAGTGTGATGCGGCGGACAGGAAAGCCAATGCAATTTTTGGTTGCATCAACAGAAGCATAGTGTCTAGATCAAGGGAAGTGATTAGAGATGGGCACGAAACCAAAAAAAAAATCATTCTGCTATTCGTTATTCGGTTCATTACGTAACAAAACAAATAACAAAAATTGTGATGACATTGAAACAAACCGAACAGAACCACGAAAATTAGGTTCGTTACGTTTCGTTTTCATTAATGGCGACACACAATGAAATGAGCGGTTTTTAAATGTTAAAAAAACATCCTGAATATCCGTAAAAACTCAGCAATAATTATTTATTCTGCCTGATAATACCTACCAGAGGGGTTGGGGTCCTTAAAACGTGCATTTATGTCTTTTCTCAGATCGCTGTATTTTTTTCCCTTTAAGGGGATTTAGGGGACATCGACCCAAAATGGCTCCCAGATGCCTAATATTGATTTCTTGGGCATTAAAACGCCCTGGACATCCATAAAAATGCAGCAATAATTATTTGAAATTATTACCTACCAGGGGGTTGCGGTCCTTAAAACGTTTGTTTTTGTCTTTCTCCCATCGCAATGTATTTTTTCTTTTTCCTTTAAGAATGACACAAAATGGATTCCAGCCACAAGATGGATGCAAGCCATGTGATGGGATCATGTACATTCTTGGACAATTTCAACCAATAGCATGCCCAGGTTGCAGACTGGGTAGGTGTGGTAGCCACAGAGGGCATAAAAAGCTTTGGCAGCCCCCATCCTCCTTGCAGTCTGTGGTGGGAGTTAGGGTGGGATTGCTGTCTCTGTGACTCGTTACTTTAGGCCAGCCAGGCAGGTATGTGTCTCTGTGTTCCTGCTGGCTGCAGCCTGGCTCATAGGGGAGAAAAAGAAGAGATTTCTCTTGCAGCCTCCCTGTGTGCATGCATACCTCTCAGTGAGTACCCTCCCCTGCCCCGCAGTGCAGTCACTCTGCGGCTGCCTTACGCCCTGGGCAAAGCCCACTGCTGCCTTTGCAGCCTCCTTGCGTACCTAGTCTATACTGTGTCTCTGCTAGCATCATTTTTTTAGTGTTTTCCCTCTGGCCTGGGGTGTTGGGGGACGTCCGCGCATGGAAATGCTTTAAGTTGCGCAAAAAGTGGGTGAAAACAAAAAACGAAAAATGAAAAAAAACGAAATGAAATTTTTTTCAAAAAATTCACAAAGAATGAAAATGAACCAAAATGGACCCGCAACGAAAAACAAGAAACCAAAATGTCACTTTTTGGATCCATGCCCATCTCTAGAAGTGATAGTACCACTCTACTGTTTTCTGCTCTGGTCAGACCCCACCTGGAGTACTGTGTCCAGTTCTGTGCACCTCAATTTAAAAAAGGATGTTGACCACCTCAAGCGGGTACAGAGGAGGGCAACCAGGATGGTTGAAGGTCTGGAAGAGATGTCTTACAAGGAATAGCTTAGGGAACTGGGAATGTTTATCCTTTCAAAAAGAAGGCTGAGAGGGGATATGATAGCTATGTTTAAATATCTGAAAGGATGTCATATTGAAGAGGGAACAGGTGTGTTTTCCATGGCTTCAGAGACTAGGACGCAGGGCAGTGGTTTCAAACTACAGGAAAAGAGATTCAATTTGAACATTAGGAAGAACTTCATGACAGTTAGAGCTGTTCGGCAGTGGAATATGCTGCCATGGAGGGTGGTGGAGTCTCCTTCTTTGGAGGTTTTTAAGCAGAGGCTGGATGGCCATCTGTCGGAAATACTGTGATGGGGGTTCCTGCATGGCAGGGGGTTGGACTGGATGGTCCTTGCGGTCTCTTCCAACACTATGATTCTATGATTCTAAAACAAGACAGTATATTCACATCTCTACTTTTTCTTGTAACACATTTTTCCTTGCTGAAGCATTCTGCTCATGGCTATGAATGAAAATTATACAGATTGTGTAGATCACCTGCAGTTATTGCATGCAAATATTCTTAAGCTTAAAACAGGACTTGAGGGCATGCACCATAACTGAGGTAACTAGATCTCATGCCCAAAGAAGTTACTGCCAAAGACACCTGATATGAGAGGGGGGGGAAGGGGGAGGGGAAGAGAAAGGGAGGGAGGGGAGGAGGGGAGAGGATTGAACTAATTTCATTGCACAGCTGAGTACTGAAAGCTGGAACATTTATATTTGGAGCATTTCTGTAATGTCACTCATTTCCAGCCCACATGGGCACTAGTGTTCCCTGCCTGGCAGTAAGCTGTAAGCACCTCATCAGAATTCTTACAGTGGCATACATTATAAAGGACATGTTGAGAGTCTGGTGTAATTTCAGATTTGCAAAGCATCTTTTTCAAACCAATTTTATCCTCACCCCTTCTCCTGTTTCTGCCTCTTTTGCTTCAGAATTGACACAGGGGGTGGCATCTAGTGCCATCCAGGTAATATCATTTTGCCTGGTAATTTTTTCAGCTGCTGAATATCCAATCTGCATTTTTTTTTCATGTACCATATGGATCTTGTTTCTGTGTGTATCATGGGTGCTTTGGTGACATTAAGGCATGTTTTACGTGAATTTGAGGTTTCTCTTTGGTGCTGTTTGCCTGGTGGCATTCAAATTCCCTGTCACTCAAAATGTGTTGTCCCTTGCTGTGCCATTGAGACCAAACTGTCATGGAAAGAAACATCACACAGAACAGAAAGATGTACCTTTTTGATACAACATGATTATCCTGATCTCATGTTTTGTTGTGGCTTCTATTGATTATTGCTTTTCTCACTCTCCACACACCCATACACAAAACACACACACACACACACACACACACACACACACACACACACAGCTTTGCCGAACAAAGTTTGTACTTTGATGCATTTCTTTGATAAAGTTATAAAGCTGCCTTGAAGATTTCAAATCTGTCATGGGACTGCTCTCTTCACAAAGAATGTGTTGCAAATGATGTCCCCTATTCTTCAGAAAACAAGCTGTTCGCCTCTCAATCAGCCAGTGTAATCCTACCATGTAGGAAGTCTGTCTTTTTCATCTCTGTTTTTCATTCTGTTCTCCTGAAATATTAACTGGGCAATATGACACTGTTCACATGGTGTTTGCTCTGTTCATCACTAATGCTATTTACTTCATGAGGACCTCAATGCAATGCAAATCAGCCACCCACTTAGGTCTCTATAAGAACCACAATGGCATCTCTTTTTTTTTAACTGAGAGCCATATTTTAAATAAAGCAAGGTCTCATGGGGGTGGCAGTGGCTCTTCTACCATATTCACACTATTGTTGGCCTAACATTTCTAAATAGCTCTCTCACAATATGAATTTACTCAGGTTATACCATATATATTTAAGGTTATTTCTTTGACTTTTAAAATATGCTTCTGCACAGTAAATTGAAAACAAAGAGTATTCTGAGGACATACATTCCCTCTCTGCCTGGAGGTTGTTGACTTCCAAGAACAGGAGGTTAAAACTGGTAGTGGTTGACTTGGCAGTTAAAATTGGTGGTATCTCTATTGATCAATGAGTGCATAATGTAATTTGTCACATACTTGCCACAGGAAATATAACTTATGGACAGGTGGATCATTTGAATCTAAAAATGAGGAACATCCTATTAATTGGGGGGGGATGCAAAGTGCGCACGCGTGCGTGTGAGCACACACACACAAACACACACATTCTAGCTATCACATTTTTATATCCTCAGAAAAGCCAATTAAGTTTTAATTTTTATTTTTTTGCAGGGGGGTGCTGATCTTTTAGCTTTGTGCACATGTCCTCCATTTAGAGAAGTACATTCAGTACAAACTGGGAAGTTTACAATCATTTTCAGCATGGGACCTTGTTTGATTTAAATGGATTTTCCTAAACTTGCAGCTAAGGCTACCATCAAATTTATCTCATGAACATTTTTCACAAATTTTTAGCCAAAAGGTCTTACTTCCAAAAGGGGAGGAACATATTTCTCATCTGAAATGTCTGCATCCTACTTAGGATATCACAACTTTTAAGTCCCATCAGTTCCTCCCCCCCCCCCCCCGCACCAACATGGACACACAACCACACTTATTTACTTCACCAACAACAGGCACAGCAAAAAGTCATGTTGACATGTCCATAATTAGAGATAGTAATAATTTCTTCACATTTGATCTGGTTTTTTTTTTCTGCTTTTGCTACTGAAGCAAAGCATTGCCTAAACTTGGCATTTGATAAATACCTGCACAGTGAGATGTGCTGTTAGGTTATTTTTTAAGAAGCAGAAATCTGAATGTAAAAAGGTTACAACCAATTGGTTGTTTCACGTTCCACCAAGCTGTTATTCATATTACAGCTGGAATCCTATTGTGTAAGGTTGATGTAACGTGCTTTGCCTAGCCAATGAAGTGCCAGGGTGCATAGTGGTTGCACAACGGCGATCATGAAATAGTGAAATATTCTCCAGTCCCCACCATCCCATCAGTCAGAACCAATTAGCTACTGCAACTTACTCAAATGTTACATAAACATCAGTAGGATTCTGGCCTATGTATGTTATTTGGTATCCTACCTCTCATCCATAACTTATTCTCAAAGCATTTCAAAGCAGCATGGAAACAACATGTTGCAGACAAAGGATTGTTAACTATTGTCAGCTACATAGGCCAGTTTAACATCTTTGTTTATGGAACATCTAATTAATGGAATACTTGAAAAATGGAAAATGGAATATGGAAATCAGCTTGAGATGTTAATTTGTTAGATCGTTAAATGTTAGCCAGGCAAAGAGAGAGATTTTTCCTTTTAATACAACAAGAAACAGAGAGACCAAGATGTAATGCTCTTTTTTCTCTTTTAATAACCCATTAAGTATTAATCTTAGACAGATAAGGTTTTGAAAACTTGGTAAAGTTTATGGGAACAGAGAAAATATAGTGAATTGATGATATCCATCGTGTATCTAGGTTTGTAGAATAGACAGACTAGCTTGACTTTGTACTTCATTACCTTGATTTCTTGTATTAGACAAAAATAGATGTAAGCCTATACCCATTATATATCGAATTAGTCAAATATAATCTAAGCTGTTTTATTAAATGAAGAATTAGGTTTTTAGGACTGGGAATATTGCTAAGATTAAACTAGTTTATACAATATTGTAATCTACTATATGTATCTTGTGTACTGGATGAAGACAGAGACAAACAGATGAACATGATATTGATGGGAAAACATTAGAATATTAATGGTAAAATATTTAGCAAATATGGAAACATGAAAATGTCTTGTTTAAGATGAAAAGAGAACCATGAAACAACGAGGCCAATCTATTGGGAAAAACTTTTGATATATGTAACATGGCAGGAGAAAAGCAATGTATGTGTTTTTACTTTGCTTTAAAAATAAAAATTATTTAAAACAGAAAGGATTGTGGTGTTTTCAAAATCAAAGTGGATCAATTAGATGCTTCCATCATTTACTTCTCTGAGTTTTATCCCACCCTTCTCTTATGAATACAGTTGAAAGCATCATACTCTTGGTGGCTCCAGCAATCACACCTAATAACTCTTAAGCAAAGTTTGGAAATAACATGGCAATTTAACATGTTAATGTTAAAAACATTACTCTCATGTTAGACAGGAGGGCAAGCCTGTCTATCTTTCTAGAGATAAAAGTTCCTAAAGTGACCATTTTAATGTTAATGTGTCATAGTATTTACTCAATAATTGATCCTGTTCTCTTTAACAGGAAAGCAACAAATTTTATCATCCATTTGTTATATCAGTTTAAGGCATGCATTAAATCATTGTACTCCAAAATCTGCTCTTAAATATATGGGAGCCCAAATGAGAAATGATAGTAAAAGGAGGGCCTATCCTGCCACTAGGTAGAGTCAGATGGCTAATTCAGGTGGCTAATTCTAACTATTTGCTAAACTATTGCTGTATTGTTACTGTCAGGAAGGTATAAAAGAACTTGTGGGATGATAATAATTGCTATTAACTTCTGCTGTCGAAATAACTTATTCAAATTTGGATACCATGGTTGATAATATCAAAGGTCACTGACAGTTCGAGGAGGACCAGGAAGGACACTTTGCCCTTGTCAGTGTGGTCCTCTTTCAGGGCAACCAGTGCTGTCTCTGTGGCATGGTGTGGCCTGAACCTTGACTGGAATGGATCAAGGGCATCAGTCTCATCTAGGAGTGGCTGAAGCTGGTCAGCCCCCACCTGCTCTACAACCTGGTTTCAAAAAGGGAAACCAGAGCAGGGGTGGCGGACTTTCAGCACTCCAGATGTTTTGAACAACAACTCCCACAGTCCTTTGTCATTGGAAATCTAGGCTCAGAATTCCAGGTGTTGTGGTCCAGAACAGATGGAGTGCTGAAGGTTCATCACCACTGATCTAGAGTTTGTAACATCGTCTAATGAGTGTCTCCTAGAGGAGTTGAAGAACCTTGCCTTCCTGGAGAGGTTCATGAATTATTGCTGAGTCCCACTCAGTTGTTACTGGCCTGGCTGTTTTTATAAGCCAGGATGAGCAATAATGGTTGTGGCCCTGTAGCAGTCAAGTGCCCTGTACATCTTAGTTGACATCACTGGTTGAAATTGGATTAAGCTGTCCAGATAAGGCTATGCAGAGGACATAATAGCTTGATCTACTGTCTCAAAGTGGTGGTCTAGGTCCAGCAGATGGTCTCCAATTTTGATTTTAAAATGCCCCAAATTGGTCACAGGAAATACTATTGGGAAGCTACTCTGGGTAGTTTGCATACATAGGAAAAGTTTAAAAAAAAGGTTTATCAACTTAAAATAGTAAATAAAAACTAATCAATCAGACCAACATGAGGTAAATAATCAAATCATCATAACAAAAAGAACAAATAAGCAAATAAGCACAATATTTATTTATTTGATTTATATACCACAACCATCTAGCAAAAAAGCTACTCTGGGCGGTTTACATACAGGTAGTCTGGCTGGAGAGCCAGTTGAGAGGCAAAAACACATTTGTTCCCACAAATGACAGGCAGAGGCTTAACTTGTCCCTCATAGTTCTATTATTCAGGTCTGGTTATGCCCTGCCACAAGGCCATACAATGTCGCACCAATCATCAGTCCAATGTGAGAAGCATAACTCTTTCGAATGTGTAGCCAGCTATCTGACAAAATATAACCAGTTGTATTTCAGCTTACTGCCCACATCCTGAAGATGTAAGAATATTTTTCTTTTAAAACGGCATGCTTGTCCTCTTGAAGGAGTGCATGGTGGGCCATTACTCAAATGACATTCAACCGAATAATCTCTCTGAAAAGCCTTTTTAATACCAAGTTATTTTTAGGCATCCCTCTGTTTTCTGTGAACATCAGAGTTCATACCTGAAGACTGTATTTATCATCTTCAGCCCAAACACTATTAAAATACACGACTTCTCAAGATGTCTCTCTCATCTGTCACACTCGAGATTCATAGAGTGCAGGCAGCCTGCTATGACATGATTTGCATTCACAGCATGACCTGTACAGTTAAACCTCCACATTTTAGTGTCAAGCCATTAAAAGCATTACTGTACTGACCAAACATATTTCCTGGAATATTAAATCCCTCATGGACTTCTCTACTTCCAAACAGACATTAAGATTAAAAATTGTGAATACCAAGCAGTTTCTCTTTACTGACATTTTCAGTAGGGGATTAATGCAGTGTTCTGATCATTTTCAAATATTTTGAGAGCTCCCAGTTTCTTCAGCCATAAAGCAATCCAATTCCAAACCTATGCATGTTTACTTTAACACAAGAAACCCCATTGATTATCCCACTGGCACATTCCTCCCCTCCAGAGGCTAGAATATGTTATGGCTAGATAACAATATTATTTTGTCAGCAAGAAAATAGAATTATTTTTTGCACTGATTCTCCCCCCACCCCCACCCTCACGGAGACAATGTAGGGTTGGTACCTGGATACTTAGGCAAAGCTCTTGCATCTTTTAACACCTTTGGCATGCTCTGAATTTCAACAGATGGCATTTTATTAGGTCTGCCTATACAACAGGACATGACATTTGTTGAGGTTCTGTCTGTCCTGGCAGATAGAGGAAAGGACATTTGGCTCTACTTTTTAGAAAGAATGGACAAAATTGATTGGTTATTTTCCCATTGAACGCACAGCCAATCACTAAGGGGTGTGGTCATGTCTCTTAAAATAGAAACTTCTTTTGAAGGCAGCTTGCTTTGTTCAGGCTATGATGACCCCTATAATGTTTTGGGCATCTTAAAGACAACTAAAAATGCAAAATACAGTAAACCCCCCATATTCACTGATTCATTAATCACTGATCCAGTTATCCACAGTTGGCAGAGGGAAAAATAATAATCCAGCAGCTGTAAAGCAAGCTACTGTTGTAAAACAGCAGCTGCAAAGCAAGCTACTATCACAAACAACAGTAGAAAAGCAAGCTACTGTCACAAAAGAGTCGCCGTAAAGCAAACTACTGTCATAAAACAGCAGTTTTGGGTTTTTTGTGTTCTCTCTTATCCACTATTTTAGTTATTCACAGGAAGGCCTAGAACCGGTCCCCATCAGATACTGGGATCCTCCTGTATAATCATATTCTGAAAAAAAACCTCTGGAACAATCATGAATCTTTTCACAAAGGCCATGAAGCTCTGCAGTGGTGAGAGAAGGACTACAAAGAATAATCACTTGAATCTTTTTGTCCTGAGATGATGTTACAGGTAGAAGAATCTGGGCTTCATGGTTTCATTGACTCTGAAATGGCTGCCTACCTACTCAGAGACTGCATATAAAGAGAACCTTCTTTATATACTTTTTCAAGTGCATGAACCAGGAAGTTTAAAAGCTGTTCCAGCCCTGCTTGGAGCCAGACAGGTTTGTCTATGCAAGGTGATTGGCAAGAATCAAAGATATCAAGAAGAATCAGTGAACTTGGAAGACTTAAAGTAATTTAAGATGCAGCAGTCTAAGCAAGGAAATAACAATATTGTGGTCCATAGGCCATGTTTTTTTTTTCATAGCAGGAATCTGGGAACAATGAAATGTAGGAAGTAATAAATAATTCCAATAATTTAAGAAAACTGCCATAGTTTACAGAAGGTGAATTTAAAGTTTTTCAAGAAATGATAAATAGGCATTGCAATGGTGGTAAAAAACCAAGATTAAACAAAAGTTTTTGGTATAGATCACAAAAGGAAGGAGGCATATGTATACCCAACCTCAGAAATTATTATATAGCCAATCAGCTTAGTTGTGTAGGGGAAATACTATATAAGCCAGAAAACTTAATATGGTGGGAAGTTGAATCAGCTGAGCTAAAGGAAGATATAAATAAATACTTGTTTATATTCAAAAAATATATGAGATTTAAAAAACCCTCTTGATTTCTTTAATAACTACTTGGACAAAGTATGGGAGGAAATTGTCACCGGAAGGATCCCCTCTGAGTTTAGTGATAGATCAGGAGAACTTCCCTACAAATATGAAGAAATATGGAGAATTATTTAAATTAATGAAAATGGTGAGGTTAAAAGAATGGATTTGCAAGATGAGAACAAAGCAAGATAATAAACATATTTTACAAGCTAAGGATCTAACATGGATGGATTACATTCAGTTAGAAAGATGGACGAAAGACTGGGTTAGGAGAAATACACAACCTAGAGAATATACAAAGTTTGAACAGTTTTTGTTAACGTATGAATCTGAGAAAGAAAATCCAGGGAAAGGAGCAGTAGGTAAATATATATAAAATAACTGAAGACTCTCTAGAAGAAAGGGAGCAAGAAACAATAAGAGAGGTGTGGAAGTAATACCTTGATAAAGAAATTAAAAAAGATGGAAAATTTTTTGGAAGATGAGGATCTTACGATCATTATCAGTTAGAATAAAGGAAAATTACTTTAAATTAATTTTAAGATGGTATATGACACCGGTAAGACTGAATAGAATAAATCCAAGATATTCTAAGATCTGCTGGAAATGTGAAAAAAAAGATAGGTACCTATATTCATCTTTGGTGGGAATGTGAAATAGTTCAAAAGTTTCGGCAACTGATTTTTAGTGAGATAAAAGAAATACTTCAAGTCGATATTGAATGTAAGCCGGAAACAACATTGTTATCATTACCACTTATTAACGAACATGATATAAAAACAAAAGAATTAATTGCAAATCTTATGACAGCAGCAAGACTGATTATTGCAAAAAACTGGAAATTGAAGCTAGATTTTAGGATTGAAGATTGGTATAATGAAGTGTAGGACATAGCTTTAAATGATAAACTGTCTTGCAGTTTAAAAGTTTTGCGAGGGGAAATGAGGAAGGATATTTTTATGTTATTTGGGGGATATGTATAGACTATGTATTATTAAAAGGGAAAGGGAAAGAAACGACTTTTAATCCAACACAGTTCTGGAGAAAAGGACTCTAAGAAGGCAGTTAGAAGAAGAGAAGATGAAGAAGAAAAAGAAGCTAAAGGAACAATTGGATGGTCCCAGGGGGATTGGGGGGTGCACAATTATTCAAAAAGAAAAAAATAGTAAAAAAAAAAACTGCCATGAGTTGTATTATACAAGCTGGCAATATAAGACTCAAATAAAGTAAACTAAAGTTAAGTTAAAATGGAGTTTAAAAAGAAAAGTCAGAGGACAGACACCATCAGAACATTATATCTGGTGTTAAATTTCTGATTGCCATTATTAGTTAAGAATGGACTGTCTAATGTTATCTTTTTGAAAATACATGTTTAATCATCTTCATCTTCATCTTAGAACTGCAAAGCTCAAAGGGACCTTATGGATCATCGAGTCTAGACCCTGTCCAGAAGGCACAGTGGGAAATCAAACTCCCAACCTCTGACTCTACAGATGGATATCTAAACTGCAGAGCTATCACTCTTGCCCTCATATGAAAAATGACTCCTAACTAAACAATGATTGGATATTGTGTTCATTTCCTTTATTGCAGATCATCTTTCCCCAGTTCAAATGCCAAGTGGATTTTTGTGGACTATATCTAACATTAATTGCTTTACAATATATTTTCAATTGCTCAAAAGATCCCTCAGCAATTCTGCAGTGGCCTGTAAGCTAGCAGTCTAATCATTGCATGGGAATATCGTGCTAAAGGACAGTCACTAATATAGGACATAATGCACCTGTTTCCCACTCTGGGATTTGTAGCAGAAATAGTACAATGGGAAGCTTTTGGTAATAAATTCCAGTCTGAGAACATATTTTCTGTATTCCTTTAGGGGTCCTCAAAATTCTACCATGAAACTAGATTCTAGTGGAGATTACATTGTCTTGAGCTTGCTGGAGAAAGAGTACGATTTAATTACTATAAATAAAGAAATGAACACATATGAAAAGAAGGAAAATCAAAACTGGTGCTGGTGCATTGGATGAGACATCATACCTGAAAGGCAAACCCTTACCTGTATAAATTGATTCATTAGTGTATCCTCCTTTCTGCTCCAGGCCCTTATAAACAATTCCAGAAGGCCTTTTAAGTCATGTTATGCTCTTCTGCATTGGCACTCATGCCATTTAAGAGCTTTTGTATAAAAACCTTCATTTTCTTTCACTCTCCCCACCCCCACCCCTCCCATCCCATCTCAACTGCTACACAGCTCAGTGGTTTAGGGGCCTGGGTGTGGAGCCAAAGGTATGGAATTCAATTCCCAACTGTGCATCTTTGACAAGGCTTGATGATCCATAGGCCTCCTTCCAGAAAATATAGTTTTAAGATGATGATGATGATGGTTGCTATTATAACTTGCTATAGTAATAACGTTCTCTGTCATCTCGCTGCCTGCCTGTTTGACCAACTAATGTGAGAAGAGAGAGAGAGAGAGAGAGAGAATATACCCACAGATAAGTTCAACAACCCCAAAGTAAATCTGAAAAATAAAAAAGTGGCTCACAAAACCTAAGGGAACTTCTGAGCATGGATTTGATGGTGATCATGAGGAAATAGGCCCATGACAACACTAATGGGCTCTCGATAAAGGCATGTTTCTAATGTCATTAAAAAGAAATCTCACATCATTATTTAGTATTGCCAATATAGACAGGCATAAAGAGGAACTGGATAGCTCCTAATTGCCATCTTGCTGAATCAGGCCTAATGTTTTGCAGCGCCCTCACTGGCAACATGGATGGGGCCTAATGGTGGATCTTGTGTAGCTGCAGGCCTTTTCTGTCATTAACATTCTCTCACAGGCACCATCTCCTGCAAACTTTCTCTCAATTACAAGAACCACGGGTCGTGTTTAATAATACGCTCACTAGACATCTCCGGTTAGAGGTCTGAGAGCATTTTTCTTGCACCAAAATGGTCTCCGAAGCCTTTTAAACAGCCATTATCATTTGTCTTGGAGAACAAAGGCAAATACAAACAGAGACAATTGGCAACAATGTGTTTGCATTTCATGGGTTATACCTCTGTCTACGTGAATATCTGTATCCACTGTACAATGTATAATGCCTCTTCATTGCTGTGCTGCTGATGAACAAAGCTTACTAAAATATACAGTGGACCCTTGTATAACAAACAGTTTGTATAACATAAAATTTGTACAACATAAAAAATCTGGAGATAGGGGAAATTTGCTTAACATAATCGCTTATGGGGAGAATCCGTACAATATAAAATGGGATCACTGTGTTTTCAAAGCATTCCTATGGGAAATTTGTATCAAAGAAAATTTGATTAACATGACTTCATTTGGAATGAATTAATTCCTTTATACAAGGTACCACTGTACCACATTTTTAGTGGTGTATTTGACCTTTGCCACAATCTTTTGCCCATTACAATGCTCACTGTTACAAAACCAGAATTTTGCTCTTTCAGCCATCTGTCCCAGCAGGGCTTTGCTTCGGACATTAAAGCTAACTGATATTCTCTTGTCCCGCCAATCTCCAGAAATAAAGAGGTCAGACAACTTCCATTTTGGGATAAATTGGACCACAATCCTGCCCTGGTCACTCCACTTCTCCATTCCTCACTGTTGCCGCTTATCCCAGTTTCTTAGTTTTTTAAATTTTAAATTAAGTTGCAGCGCACTGCCCACAGGCACTGCTGAAGGTCTCACTGCAAAGAGGTTGGGGCAGGGCAGGATCCACCTTATATGGTCTCCCAGCCCTGGGCAGAAGTGCTTAGATCAGCACAAAGCCTTCATGCCAAAAGTCTGGGGCAAGCGGGCAAAAACGCCCTGAACTCCATTGCGTCTGGAGCTGCCCATTTTAGCTTCCCATCTAACAAATTTATGATTTTTTCAAACATACCCTTCATTTAAATGGAACTTTCTTTTTTGAGATGCTGTAAACATTTAGTGCAACATGCAGAAAAGAATGTACATACCAACCTGTGATGAATCCGGCCTTTACAGTTTATGATCTTTAAAAAATCTTCAATTATTTTTAACTTATCCATACAATGCATGAAAAGCAATTGTCTCATTCCAACCCAGAATAAGCTCCATAAATATCTCAACAAATTTGATTGCTAAATCCTCTCCCACAACAGCTGCTATTCAAGCAGTCATTCAGTTATCTACAAACAATTTAATATGAGTGAGTTGCTGGACCAAATTCCTAGTTTTCATTTAGGAAAAAAAAAGTCTGCAGCCCTTGCAGAAGCTGAGATAGGAGCCACTTCTCTGTCCAATTGTTTTGTGACAAATGAGCCATTCCTTACAACTTGGCTCTGGAATAATTTGCGGATGGATGCTCTTTCTCTGATCCACTTGCCTCTGAAGAAGGTTGTTTAATCAATGAGTGAAGTCTCAGAGTTAGGACTGGCATTGTTCACATATTTAAAATGTTGGAGATCCCCATCATCTCCCAGGCCCCTGGGTCATTGTTGCAGTCTTGGTGCAAAGTCTAACTTGTTTGCTGAAAGCTGTACTGATGAACTCTCAGCAAATGATACACAGGAAGCAACGCTGGCATAGGAATGAACATGAGAGGATGTAACATGACATGCCTATGTAATTCATAGTAATCACTTCTAGGGTCATTATAATAGTAAGCCTAAATCTAGTTGTCAGTTTCTGCTACAGTAATCCCCCACTTCTCGTAGCGGCAAGGGACCCAACCCAACCCACAACAAAGGAAAATTCACAATATGAATATGCTGGGTTGGGTTGGGACTGAGAGGCCTGTGTGGGGTCTTCTAGACTTATCTTAGGCCTGGCGCTACCCTGAATGGGCCTCTGGTGGGCTTCTTGGGATTGTCAGAGGTCCCAGGTGGGCACTGTTTCATTCCTGCCACAATCAACCATTATTCATTGTGATGGTTAAATGTAGCTGGTAACTTAAACACATTATGAAAATGATGAACAATACCAACACTTGGCTCTTTTTCAAGGACTCCGTGAAACCGTCCAGCTTTTATAATTTGCTGGTTCTCACAAGTGGCATTCATGAAATCATCATGGCTTCAGAGACTCCAAGAGCAAAATCTGGGCTGGAAAAAAAAATCCTTTTGCTAATTTGCTCTTTCAAAATCTTCCAAATCCGATATCAGCCTAAGAAACAATAATGTGAACATTACAGTGCTGCCAACACACAGTGACTCTATAATTATAACTTTTAAACTTGCCCATAATTCCTCCATTTACTGACAATGTCTTAAATGCAACATAATCATGACTCACTCAAATGCGTTATGGTTCAGTCTCTTTTTCTCTCTCTTATACACACTCCTTTACCAAGTTTTAAAAATAGACTTTAACTGCAATATATATATATATATTTAAAGTACCCCTTAACTTATCCATTCTCAGAATCTGATTATGAAGTATATCGACAGAAAAGCAAGGGGGCACAATGCAAGTGCAGGCAATGTTATCCAAAGTTTATAATTGCTACGGCTATTTACAGGACACAGAGGGAGTACAATGGATCACCCACTTAAGTGAGAAAACAATAAGTGAGCAAGACAATAATTGCACCATTCCATACGCTTCCATACTTACATTGATCAGAATGTTATCAAACTGATTCCCCGCGTTATAGATGAGATACAGTGGGTGGGTGGAGAGTGGACTAATTCACGATATGCTATGTGAAGAAAAGGGAATTTAAATCCATCAGGAACTAATCACATTCCATTTTCTATTTTATTTATTTATTTTTCCTCATGGTCAACACACCAGTACAGCTGAGGTGTGTGATAATCAAAGTCTTCTTCATGGTTGAATAAATTTAATACCCTTGCTTCATCAATGCAGTGTATTAAAAAGTCCCTTGACATATTTAGCTTGATTGTCTAAGGCATTACATTGGAGCCATGATATTAGAGATTTCACATACAAAAATCTGGGTGGAGGTGTCTTTGCTTTCATTTGTCTGTAACATGACATACAAAATTGGATTGAAATTGCTTTCTCTATTTAAAAACAAGTCCAATTGATAAAGTTGTAATGAAATATATGGCTGTACAAGTGGATAAATGAATGAACATTAATTTGGTATTTGTAGAAGCAGGTTCAAGAAAATAATTCAGGTATTTTGAAGTGTAAAAAATAATTTGGTGACTCAGTTTAATATGAAACACATTTGTTTTCGAAGCAAACTAGTTGAAAACAGTTTCAGCATGTTTCAAATGCTAAGTTGTCCCCCACCTACCTACTGGAATAATTAAATATGTATATTAGGAATGAACTCTCTGCTCCACTAGTCGTATCCATTTTAATCACGCCTGCCTCCACCCTTTGCATTAATTTTATGACAACTGACATTATGTTTCCTTGCCAGAAGAGATTCAGAATGCTGGCTGACTGGCAAATGTTATTTTCACAGGACTTGAGAATAGTTTAATATTGCAAGCCATTGTACGTCTACTCAAAAGTAGACTCCACAGACTCTAATGGCTCTTATTCCCACGGAAGCATGCATAATCATTTTTCAAGGAGGAAAATAATTAAACTGCTGGATACCTCAGTGGCATAGGTATCTTGCTTCAGGGCCAGAGGTTGGGAGTTCAATTCCCATCTGTGCCTCCTTGACAAGATGGGTTCCCTCACAACTCTGCTAACTGTTATATTCAAAAAACAATTGAGCTAAATGGGACTTGCTTCAAAGACTGCACTGTCTGTTTCGTCATTCAGTAGCTAGCCGGGGTGGGAGACAGGTTCTTTTGGCTGCATATCTCCCAGGAGTTTCAAGTCTGTCAGATTAGTCAAAAATGTTGGGGGGAAAGGCCAGCAGTAAGTGTGTTTGTGCTGCCTGGTGACCAGAGCTAAACATCTGGCTGTGGGAAGCAGACAGGTGGAGGGGGGGGAATAATAAAACAGATAGGAATGACAGGCTGTATATATTGTCAACTCGGAATGCAAAGCCAGATGGAAATTTAAGGAGGCACTCTGCATTCACAGAAGCATATCTCAGGGTCCTTTACGTCTGCTCCAACTCACAAACATCAGAATCTGTACCTGAAGCACTGTTGTGAAACATCAATGTTGTAGCAAAGTAGCTGTGGCCAGATGGGAATTAAGGAGTCTGGAAAAGCTCGTGGACAGCTTGGATACTTTGCCAGTTGATTTCAAGTGTAAAATAATGTCTTATTTATCTTCTCTGATCAGTTCAGCAGAGCTGGAAAATCAACACGTTTCAATGCCTAAAATAAAGTCCCAAATATAAGAAGCTTTTCTTTCTTTCTTTCTTTCTTTCTTTCTTTCTTTCTTTCTTTCTTT
>JAHTLZ010000129.1:33717054-33753605 GCA_023846285.1 Phrynocephalus versicolor | reverse complement strand
CTTTCTTTCTTTCTTTCTTTCTTTCTTTCTTTCTTTCTTTCTTTCTTAATATTTATTTAAGAGCTGATGTAAATTCAGGTCACAATCCTATTATCACTGTTCATCTAAAATTAAAAAGAATACAACCCCCCCCCCCCCATAAAATTAGAAAATTCAGAGATCAAACTACATACTATACAGTATATTGTTAATAGGGAGGCAAGATATTAATATGATCATACATGCAGATATTTCTGATATAAATGCTAATTGCTTGACACATTGATATATAAGTTAGAAAATAAATAAGCAAGCAAGCAAGAGCAAATGGCAAGATTCTTAGAAGTTGGAAACAATGACATCATAAAAATGGAAATGTGAAAGGAGGGAGTAGATTATGAAATCATCTTGGGAAATCCAAAGAAAACTCATGGGTCAAACAATATTCGGAAGCAATACTACTAATAAAAAACTGAAAAGATCCATTACTTCTTTAATGTGTGTAGCAACCAGGCAGATAGCAGATATAGTCCATAAAAATAACCATTCTCACTTCTGATGGATAGTAATTATTTAATTTTTGAACTCATGAGTAAAATAATATCATGTAGTGAATATGCTAAAGGGCTCTGTGAAGATAGCATACTAACAGAATTTGTTATAATAATATTAATATTGGACTGGAAATACAGATATCCCAAATGAGAAATGCAATACAGCTAACAAAAACCAACAAAGTTCCTTGACTCAATGGCAGATATTTTTAATGATGTGCAGCCAGTAATCATTCCTGACATCAGGCAGAAACTGACAATTACCTTGCTTGAATAAGAGCATGTCCAAGCTGGAAGAAACTGCTCACTGCAATAAAATAAATTTTTGATCAATTTGACAAAGTCTAAGACAGCAAAAACCAAAAAGCAAAGTGTTCTGCTTATATACTGCCCCATACCACTTCAAGTAGTGTCTGGTGCAGGCTGCACATTACACCATCATCAAGCTGGGTACTCAATTTACCGACCTCGGAAGGATGGAAGGCTGAGTCAACCATAAGCCGGCTACCAGGGATTGAACCGCAGGTCATGAGCACAGTTTTACCTGGAGTACAGGCATTTAACCACTGTGCCACGAGGTGACAGATGATGATGATGCAGTTTTTGGTACCTAATATGTAAGGTTCCCCGATCTAGTTTGGGACTAGATCTGGAAATTCTGATACTAATTCAGACCTGGTTTAATTTGGTTTCATCTCCATGCCCTCCATTCATTCATGCTGGGAATTATTAAGTTTGGAGGGGTTTAATTGGAATGGTTTTTGTTTTTTGCATTAGCCAACATTGACTTAAAAGACCACAACCCTTGAATCCCATCTCATCTGTATCTCATCTGGTGATGTCCGAGAAATTTCAGAAATTTCAGACATATGTTAATTTCTGCCTTTAAAAACTGCTTTAATGTGCTTAGAAGCTGCTAATGTGTATTTTTTGCACTACTATAATGTCTGCTATGTGTAGGGCTTGCACGCTAAGATCTCATCTGGAAGATAGAATAAACACACAGAGCACCACAGACTGGAATGAAAATCAAACATAATCTAAAGAACTGGGCCAAGATGTGTATTGAGAAGATGTCTAAGAAAAATGTTACTAAAACATCCCTGAGACCACCACACACACAAGCCCAAAAACTGATAAACGAAAAAAGGAGAGGCACAAGCTCCAGTAAATGCAAGACTATTGTTGTGAGCCTACGGCCAAGCAGGCCTTAGTTCCCTTAAAATAATGACCAAGACACACTGCCAATGCAGTAAATAGGCTCCACCTTTGCCAACTGGGTTGGGTTGCAGCTTCCTCATTGGAAGACCCAAATACTTCCCTATATGGCACCACTGTCTCCACCAGACCTTTCTTGTGAAACCACATAGAATGGCAGATTTCCTGGAGAGCACACAAATGTATTGGTACTCCACAGCTCCTCACCATCCAGGGACAGGGGCAATCTGTCCCACCTGAGCTGGGATAGTCCCTGCTCCAATCCCTGGTTCCCATTTAGGGTTTCCATGGCAACCAGGACCTGCAGGTCCCTGCCTGCTGTGCTCTGACCATTTGGATCCATCTCAGTGTCCCAAACCACCACCAACCTGTGTTGTGACATAGAAAAAGCAAGAACTTCCAACAGTTCAACTATGTTCAATTGTGGACTAAAGAGAAAACCAGCCTATCCAAAATAATGCTGCTTGAAGGGACTGGGACTCAAAAGACCTGGTCTCCTTTTAAATGCTTTGGGTAGGCCTGCTTTCAGACTCTGCCTTGTGGTCTACAAACCTAGCCTCCCCACCTCCCCTGATAACACTGACTTATCCCTAGCCAGCCAGTGTGACCTTCATGTGGGCAGATGGTCCATGTCTTCTGCTGATGCCTGCCATTATGCAACCTAGGAAATTTTTCCAGTGTTGTGGCAGCCACTCAGCCACAACACAGATTCCCAGGTGTCTCCGGATGCCAGGGAAATCAGTGCTTGGCTCATATTGGAAGCTAGAATGGTGATGGTAGTAAATAATGTTTCTCTGCTTAGCACATAAAGTTTCAGACACAACAAAACAAATACCACTCAAATCAACAAACGAACAAGAAAGAAAAAGAATTGACAAGGTTATTCAATTTTATAAGTGAAGGGCTTCAGAAGTGCAGTGGCAAGAGTTAAACCAGTAGCTCCCAAACTTGGGTTCCCAGATGTTCTTAGACTACAACTCCCAGGAATTCTGGACTTGTGTGAAGACTTTGTGAGTTTTAGTCCAAGAACATCTAGGGACCCAAGATTGGGAATCAATGGATTAAACTGATGGTGACAATCAACAACCATCAAACAACTGCTGCACCTTTCCCAATGATCTACTGAATGATGACAGTTTTTAAAAAGAGGAAAGGATAAAAGACAGACCCAAAGAACTGACTATATAGCTGTGAGAAAGAAGTGAACAGAGAGGTCTTTGGTCTCTATGAAAAGGGCTACAACAAAGACACATAATTTCATCACTGCTTTTCAGTTTGTACTCCCTGAAAATCTTCAGAGAAGCACTTGCTGATTCAAATGACAATACGATTGTTAATGGAGAGGATAACAACAATATTTGCAATACAAATTATACAGTATTACTGCATGAAAGCTCAGAGGGTCTTCAAAAGTTATTCAGTAAAGTCAACAAGGCTTTCCTAATTTTGTGGAAGGCATTTATAGCTTGTTCAATTCTACAATGGGTTTCAAATGGAAAATCCCAGTTATCCTTGACATAACATTCCAAGTATTTATGACACTTTCTCAATTATTTCATTGCCAATCTTGTGAAGGTTCTGTGTACCAGTTTGTTTTTTTTACTGATAACCATCCATTTTGTCTTCTCACTATAAGTCACAATCCCATGGAATTTCTTTCTGCAGCAACAGAAACCAATAATCCTTGCAAATCTGCCAGATTAGTTGCAACTAGTAGGACAGTGCAGTCAGTATATTTCATGTTATTATTAACAAGAACTCCATTCACCTTCACACCTTGGCTCTTTCCTTCAAGAGCATCCTGGAAAATTCTTTCCGAATAGATGTTAAAAAGTAGAGGTGAGATAATATAGACGAACACCTTTCATAATTGGCATCTCTTCTGAATCATAGCTGATTCCAAGAGAAAGGCCTCCCCCCCAATGATCTTAATGCCCAGGCCAGGTTATGGAGAGAGATGGGATCTTAGATAGCTTGGACCCAAGCTGTTATAGGGCTTTATAGGTTAAAACCATCACTCTGGGTTGTGCCTGGAAATGGACTGGCAGGCAGTGGAGCTGTTGTAACAGAAATATATGTTCCCTGTAATGAGCCCCAGTTAACAGTCCGGCTACAGTATGTTGGATCTGCTGGAGTTTCCAAAAACTTTCCAAGGGCAGCCCCATGTAGAGTGCAGTATATTAACCATTTAACTTTGTGGTTTATTTCATGATTTTTTTTAAATGGATTACGTTGTTAAAATCTGTTCCCAGAATCCGCAATAATATCAAACAGTACAATATCTTTTATGCATCAATCAGTCTTGAAAGAGGTTGTCTCACTTAGTTTTTTATTTGTATGTGAAACCTTGTGTTTGTTTTATTAATCAGAAGCCTAGCATGCCTGGCTCTGCTTACGATTCTGCAGAAGTTCAAATATTAATTTATGTCAATGTCATTTGTTGTTTATAAATTCTTCTCTTGTGGTACTAATGGAGGCAGTCAATCATTTTGGCTATTTCTCTGGTTATTTTATTAATCGGTTAAAATCAGAAATTATGCCAGTAAGACTCAACACATCACAATCAATATTGTAGACTGGTATATTTGATAGCTAGATGTTATTGAATATCCTGAAATATTAATTCCCTAGAAATAATCTCAAATGATAAAATATAAAATGCTAATGAACTGTTAATTTGGAATTAGCTTTTATCAAATGTCAATATTTTGTTTGTGTTCATGTTGTGCTATTAAGTCTATATTACTTATGGTACTCTTTCTTTATAATGTTAGCATATGTTTGGTTCTTTTTTATTGATTTCATGTATTTTATTTAATTTGATGATATAGATTATTGTTTTGGTTTTGCTGTAAACACCTGGAGTGGTATTGGTAAGTATGTTGGGTGGTATAGAAGTCTAATGTATAAGATAAAATAAATAAATACACTTGGTTTTTCTGGGTTGGACACATTTACACATCACCCTGTGATAATCATAGTTTGGAATAATATATGTTCTGGGTAACTTCTTTCTACATTCTTTGCAAATGTTTAATACTTTATTATTTTTATATTCCTACAAGGAATACAAACCCATTCAATTGATTTACTCTCATTTAATGCTGATCAATAAATAAGATGCATGAGGTAAAAGCAAGTCTGAAATTAGGGACTGGATTGCCCAGTTTTTGTCTAACTATTGCTGCATAACCTTGGCTTGTATGCCCACCATATCAATGGGTCTAAAGTTGGACTTTATGCATGAGAAAATTATATTGTGTGCAAATTGTTCATCGTCATCGATTTTCAAAAAATAAAATCTGAATAAATCTACTAATTGTTTGCAAAGCTTTGCACCTATTGTACATATTTATTGTATCTTCTGGCTCTGCCAAGTCACACCCTCTTTCTGGGGGAGATATTTTTATTCGTATCAATCTCGTATTGCAGGAGTTTTTGAATTTTGTAATATCAAGATTGTATTTCTGGTACAATGCTTTGATAAAGATAGCAGTTGCTATCGAAAGCTTAGCTTACATTTTTTTTTTGTTTTAGTAGTGACCAATAAAAGTAATGCCAAGTCTACTTATGTATCTGTTTTGTGGAAATTAATCAGTGATTTAAAAAAAGAAATGGATAATCTGTGCCTTTAAAGTAGCCAAATGGTTTATACTGCTGTCCTAGAAGGACAAATGCCTAGCCAGCATTAATCCAGAGTAGGAGACTTCATGCTTCTTATAAACTTTGAATATGTAGTATATCAATGGTAGCCATCCAGGAATATCAACCCAGATGTTTTGTGAGTGTCATTTTCTAGTGACACTTAAACCATTCTTGTACCTAGATACTAATGTGGACACTATGAGTTTTTAGTAAAACTCATATTATTATTCACTATAATTGAACATTTTAAAAAATTGATATTTTGTTCTAGTGCTTCACTTGGAATTTCTTCTAGTTGTCCACGAACATTTGTAGGCTTGTCCACGAATATTCACATTAAAATAGAGCAGTTAGTCTTTAAGGTGCCACAATAATTTTGTCTTCATTGTTTATTTTTATTTTGTTTTTGTCTGATATGGATGTTAGAATCATTTGTACTTTCACTTAAAAATAACTATAGGGATATGAAACCAGTTACTTACATTACCCGGAAGTATTAGATACACGACACCGTGTACTACAAATACATTATGTTACACTTTTCAAAATAATCATTTCTGTCATTCCAAGAGGTAAACCCTATAAAAATCAAGAAGAAATTCCTGCATGTGACAGTATGTGATTCTTTAAGTACAGTATTTTGAAGCGAGATCTCTTCCCACAAGAATGTATGGTGGGGAGAGTAGTTAAAAATGATATTGGTTGAGGGTAAAATGCATATAAGTGCATTTCTTTGACTTCAAAAGAGAGTGAAATGGAATGCTAAAATATATTTAAACAGTGCAAATGAGACTGTAATCTTTCCAAATTAAAGTTACAAGGGGAAAAAAGTGATCGTGGTTCAGATACTTTAACTGAAAAGTGCCTCTTGGATACTGGAAGGCATGAACTCAGATGTGGCACAGCTGCATCAAGAAGCATAAATTTTCTAGTGACACTTAAACCACTCATGGAAGATGAAAACAGACCTGCCATCTGAAGGTGAATTACATCCAGGAAATTGTGATTATCAGTGCTGGCTGTGGAATTCTAAGGGGCGAAAATGTAACTTTGTCAAGCTCTAGTGTTCACATCATTCAATTTAACAATGATTTTCCATTCACTGGAGAAGTTCTTGCCTTCCTGGAAGTTACTGGGAAATTTACTGGAAACCTCAGATGATAAGAAGTGGCAGCAGGCACAGAGAACAATTTCCAGTGATTTTCCTTATAGCCCCTGGCACCAACCCCTCACCTACAAGAGCATTGTGCTGCAGTGTTCAATTCTAGTACTGCAGTCAAAACACTGCTCGTGGTAAACATTCAGTCACAGCAAATTCTAACAACCAGCTTGAGGTTCATCCAGTCTTCCATTCTTCTGAGGTCAGTAAAATGAGGTCAGTAAAATGATTCCGTTCTGTTCTATTTTCGCTTTCCTTTCCCTAAAAGAATGAAGCACAGGCTCAGGGCCATACATTTTCCCTTGCTCCTTCAGAGAGTGAAACTGGGTTTTTTATTGCTCTGTCGCTTTGCAACCCTTCCAAGCAAGACCCATCAGCACTCACCTGAAACCCCCCTCCTTTGCGTTCCACATCACAGAGGGAATGAGGCTTGAGTTTAAAACACCATATTTTCCCTCTTCCTCTTTTTCCATCGGGGACCCACTTGAACCCCAAGCCACTCCAAATGTGGAAGGATTAAAGGGAAGAGTCCAAGGAAGCTACCCACCAAATGTGGTGTCTCTAGGACAGTGTTGGCGAACCTATGGCATTAGTGCCAAAGGTGGCACTTGGAGCCCTTTCTGTGGGCACCTGACATCACCCCTTCGCAGCCACCTGCATTCAGGTTAAATTGCTGTATTGGCACTTTGCGGAAAATTAGTGGGTTCTGAATCGCAGTTTGGACATTCGGTCTCTAAAAGGTTCGCCATCACTGCTCTAGGATGAATCATTTTCTAGAGCAAAAAATAGTGATTCATTTCTTTTTGTAATGAAACAAATCATTACATAACAAAATGACAAAACAGTGTTTCATTTTTCATATTTGTGCCCATCTCTATTCCTGACAATTATTATGATAACTCAGTACCACATATAGACTGCTTTTATAAACTACTAATAATATGTGATCTACTGGTTGAGAACCACCAGTTGAGAACCATTATTTTAGAGCATTTGAAGCATGTCTTGTAAACAACTAAATAGATGATGTATGATAAAATCAAAAAAATATTTTTCATAACCATTCTACTTTTTGTATTGACGTGCATTGCATTTTGAGCCCATTATTGTGTGCTTGCATGAAAGATAAAAGTATGAGATAAAATTCAGTCCAATGAAACCATAAGCTATATAGGTACCTGAGTCTGCTATAAATTAAAAAGGAATTTCTTTTATGCAGGATAGGTTGCCTTTATGGGAAATTCAATTAAAAATAACAACATCCATTTTCATAGTCTCTGAGTGAATGTAACAACCCATTCTCAATAATTTGAAACCCTCTTTGGGATGCACTTCAGGGAACAAATTTTCCCATCATTAATGAAGCACTTCATGTTTTGATAGCTCAATATACCGATACTGGAAATAAAGGCACAACTGCTAATAATGTCTGCCATGATTGCATTTATAAGAATGTTATCTTCTTCTGACTTTCTGATTTGTTCATTACCATGTGCACAATCTCCAGATGGAATTTGATTTCCAGTTCTGATTTCCTGGCCATCAGCTGCAGTTTGCCATGGAAAATCCATCTACCTTTCTGCCTTTCAGCTTGTTCTAAATGTAGCACCATTACTCCAATACTGTCAATTGCTGGTATCCGGTATATATCCCAGATATTTCTGCACCTATGATCAACCTTCATCTCGAGCAGTGTAGTTTTTAAACTGTTCAGATCAGTAATAGTGTGTGCATATGCTCATGTTCATGTTTTGCTTGCAAGAGTGAAGAGGGTTTTGTGGTGAAAGGCTTAAAATGCTACAGAGAAATCGATGGCTGCTCTGAGAGGCCTTGGCGCCTGGATGGGGCTTCTTTGCCCGCCTGCCTGTGTGGCATGACAAGCAGGCTGCCATAGGGCTGACTGCAGGGGCAGGAGTTTTCATAAGGTTGCTCCATGTGGCTGAGGGTCTCTTTGCTGTTTGGGGCATCTTTCCCTCCCTCTCACCCAGTCAAGGGAATGATCCTAGCTGGTCGGATAAGGGCCAGATGTGAATTTTTGGCTGCCCCTCAGATTGGACCAGTGTGGCAGTGTGTTTTCGCCCATCTCATTCTCTTCTGATTTTATTGGGAGGTTATTGACCACCTCAGTCACAATTGGTGGGTAGTGCAAGAGGTAAAGTAAATTCAGGCGAAAATAGAAAAAGAATTGTAGATAGTTTGGACCAAAATTATTGAAATGGCAATTATTTTTGCAAGCATGCTAATTTATGAGAGTGCCCCTTGGGGGAAATTACCTGTAATTACAATTCTGCCAGATTTACAACACAGAATACAGTGGTGCCTCATAAGACGAATGACCCATAAGACAAAAGACATGTAAGATGAATTAAATTTTTGGGAATAGGTATGTTTTGTAAGACAATTTTTCCCTATGGGTTAAATTCATATTACAAGGCACTGTGGCAGATCAGGTGCTTCAGACCAAGCAGTGTGCAACACCCAATCCTCAGGATCAGGGGGACTTTTTGAGGGAAGCAGCAGTGGTGGTTTCAAGGCTGGTTGAGGATCTGGGCAAAGCAGGGACCCAGTGGTCTTTGACCAGCTCTGCTGCCACTGTTTCCCTCAGCATACCTCCATAGCTGGGGCTTTTTGTGAGGGAAGTGGCAACGGACCACTTACCTTGTCAACAGCCCAGGCTGGGTGAGCATCAATGGTTCCCTGCTTTGCCCACCAAATTGGTGGGTGAAGCAAGGACCCACTGATCCTCACCCAACCTGGGCTGATCCCATGCAAACAGCCCAGGCTGGGCGAGGAACACTGGGTCCCTGATTCAACCTTCCTTCCCTCCTAAGTGACTAAATCAAGTCCCAACTTGCTAGGGAGGGTGGCAGGTGGCAATGTGTAGCATTCATAATTAAACTGTAAACCATCCAGAGAGAGCTTTAAGTACTATGGGACACTGTATAAGCAGCACACTTTTCTTGAAGAAATTGTTGCATATCAGATCAGCACCTGTTGAAGTTAGCTATAGCGTCTTTTAAAAAGAAGACCAGGAAATCTTTTTCTCCTCTTATACATTATTTCCTAAGCTAATAAACATATAATAGTGGTAAGTTTTATATGCCTGTTTCCTTAATATCAGGGCGCAGATTGATTTCTACTCAGTAGGAACAGACTCTGCACTCTGTGACTGGTAAATTTCCAAATAATCCCCAAGATACATCTAATGTGTACACTTAAAACCTTGATACTACTGTATCAGGTTGAAGATGTATGTACATTCTGGGACCTTTCAATGGCCAAGTTTGAAGATTCCACAACCCTGCTATGCTAACGTCTGCAACCTCAGATTCTTACGAGGGTGCACTGTAACACTTCACTTTGGCCGTTACTTCACGAGGTGCCTCGCTTCGAATTGACCTTGCCTTCGATTTGAATTCGGAGGCAGTCACGTGGTGGTCACGTGGTCTCCCTTCGCTCCCACCCCCGTTTCTCTGTACTCACGCGGGGCATTTTTGGGACCGAATCGATTACTACCTCACGTGCTCCCTTCGCATTAGAAAGCTGATTTGCAACATCCAGTTCCACTCTCCTTTTATTTTTTTAAAAAAATTTACTCGGCGTATCGATGCATCAATGCTTGGCTGTCATTCATGACAGAGCGTGGTTACTGTACGATCCTGTGTTTTGTTTCCTGGCATCATTGGCAGCCCCCCACCGCCGCCGCCGCCGCTACTCGGGGGGAGCCCCGCATGGCACAGCCGCCCGCCCTCCGCCACTTGCACGCTGCCTGCCCCGGGTGCCCTGCTCTGGCCGGGCGAGGCAGCAGCGGCTCCTCCTGCGCCCGCCGCTGCCGCCGCCGCCGCTGTCGCTACTCAAGCGAGGAAGTAACAGCGCAAAGCGATGAAACAATATAGCAATGCATCGATATCCCTGTTTGAATATTTTTTAAAAAAACTTGAAATAAAAGCCAAAAACTGAGACCACACGTGACGTTGGGAGCGAAGCGAGATGCAAAGCGAAAAGATTCCCGGCCCATGGCAGGGGAATCACTCACCCCGGTTGGAGCACGGTAAAGGGGGCGTGGTCGGGGTGACGTCGCAGCCAAAAAGGAGAAGCGTGCGGACTGAAGCGATCGGTTCGCACAGAAATGACGGCTTGCCGCGAAGCGAGCGGCTCGTGAAGTAACGGCCTTTGTTGGACATGGGTTGGAGGGTGGTTATATTTGTTTTGAGTCAATACCAATGTTATGAGGGGGCTATTAACTGGTCTAGTAGTCTAATGTCTAACTTGGATTTGCCTAAGAATTTTTGCTGCTTATCATGTATGACACTTAAATATAGCACCTGATGCTTCATGTAGAAGCCAGCAGACCTGTTGGTTGACTAATACTTCAGCATAGGTCACAGGAACAGTGTATCTGAGAGCAGCAAGCTATGTTAGTACAGTCAACACAGGGGACGCAGTATGGCACAACATATCTTAGCACACTTATCATCTTAGGATAAGAAGCGTCCTGACTTACTGGGCACAAAAAATGTTGCCGGAGCGGTGACAAGAACAAAAGATAATGGCGACCGCCTCATGGAGACCAGGTGAATTCTGAGGGTCCGGCATGGGAGGAAGGGGGGGTGAAGACCCAGATGAGAAAACAGAGGAAGGGTGGGAGGTGACCCCTTGGAACCATGACATTCTCAAGGGGCTGTCCCAGATGATTTAAAAGGGGGGAGGCAAGGAAAACAACCACTTTCTTTTCCCCCCTGGACACTGACCACACCCACCCACTCTCCCCCTTCTCTTTTAATCAATTGTAAATAATGCATCTGGTAGATAGTATGTTTAAAATATGCATGCTTGTCACAACTTGGAAAGGAATTGGTGGTTTTTACTGGCATTGGGACGGATCCAGGCCATACAGCAAAAAAGTTAGATGGAGATGGTCAGGAAAATAATTGGGGGGGGGGGCAAAGAAAAAGTGGGAACCTCCTTTTATGTCAATGATTTATGACTCAGCCTACGATGGGGTGAACACCCCTCGGGAACATACAATTTGAATGGGAAATATGGGATACTGATGGGGTGGACACCCTGGGGTTCCTGTAATGAACAAAGGAGGGACTGCGTTAAGTTAACAAAAAGTACATGGAGACATCAAAGAGCTGGATTGCTCCTTTGATGCACTGAATCTGATCCAATTGCTTAGACAGAGTACCTGTCTTGCTTTATGCCGATGATGCGGAAATCTTCTCTAGAACACCTGTAGATCTCAGAAGAGCTCTGAATGCACTATCACAATTCTGTGAGGAAGAGCAATTAAAGCTCAATTATCAGAAAACTAAAATTGTGGCCTTTGCTAAAAGACCCAAGATTTACTCTTGGAGTATCAATGGGCACAAAATTGAGCAGGTTTCCTCCTTCAAATATTTGGGAGTAGTTCTTCAGGCTAATGGTAGCAGAAAAGCCCATGGAGATTATGTTGCCAACATTGCTCAAAGAAGTTCTCTAGCCATTCTTAAATATCTCAAGACAGCTGGCGGCCAATATATTCCTGCAGCACTTAAATTATTCCAAGCCAAGTCAATTTCCCAACTTCTATATGGTGCCCAATTAGGTCCCCTTTCCAATTAAGCTCCACTGGAATGGGTACAATCTAAATTTGTAAGATCGGCCTTACAAGTTCCCAAATGTGTCCCAAATATTACTCTCCGATTAGAGTTAGGCCTCATGAAAGTGGAGGCTAGAGCTTGGGTGGCTATTCTTACCTATTGGATTAGACTGCATTTCTTCCCTAAGGGTTTAGCCCCCCCCCCTTATTAGAAAAGATGACTTTAAGTCCAAATGGGAAGGGGCTATAATATCTAAAATCCTATCCTTAGGTCTGTCCCATGACATCCTTTTTACCATGAAGTATGATCAGGCCAAAGCACTTATTAAGCAGCGGGTTACTGACTCAGAACGACAACTGGATCTAGCTAGCTTCCCTGCCTTTATTGTTAATGACTCCTGCATGTATCTATCTTTCCCAAAGAGATACTTAGCAAAGCTTGAGATACTCACCCACCGGAGGGCCTTTACCTTGGCCTGATGTCATGCCTTCCCTTCTGCTGTTCTTGAGGGACGATATCGGAGATCTCCCTATTTGGAGAGGCTATGTCCCTGTGACTCTGGCGATATTGAGTCAACAGAACATGTCCTTCTTTACTGTTCCTTTTATAAAGACATCCGGGCTAAGCTTATATCTCCAATAATCTATAAATATCCAGGACGCTCTGGTCATTATTAGTTACTTCTATCAGATATGAATTTTTCTATAACATATAGTGTGGCCAGGTTCTGCGCCGCAGCGATCAAAATCTGCAGGACAATGACCAGCGTCATCAATTAACTAAAAGTACCACTTACAATACATAGCCCCTAAGTATCAACAACTCCTGTTTGACAAACAAATGTGGGATGTCTTATGTGTATGGAACAGTATGTATATATGTACTCTGATGTCTTTTGTATATATCTATCTTGATCTTCCTCTATGGCTCGTTGACATCACTAATTCCTCAGATACTAATAAGGTATAGCTTCGTGATGGTCAGGATGGATTTGTGGGCAGTTTTTATATTATATTATATATTTTACATATAATATATTTTTATATTCTATATTTTATATCTTATCTATTTTACTACTATTTATATATCGTATCCTATTGCTGGTCACTGACCATAATAAAGTTTGATTGATAGACAGAGTACTGTCTGCTGTATTCAATAAAGTTGTGGCCTAGTTATACCCCCCAAAATGAGATGGTCATGCCTCTTATTCATGCATTCAGTTATGGGAAACTTAGCCATATGCAACAAATAATCTCATTTGCCCAAGGGCCAAACTATATGAGATGCTCAGATTACATCTGGAATCTGATTCCATGTTGGTCCTTCATTGACACAGTCCTCTGTTCCAACAGTGAACCTTAACATTCAGACTTGCAGATTAACTCCCTGTTTAATGCCTGAGGGCCAGTCACAAAATAAAGCAAGTTAATGTGCAGAATATGGGATATTTGAAATGCCTGCTAGCTATACTGAACAACCACCCAAATTTCATTACTTAAGGATATGCTTCCTTCTGTGTGTGTTGTGTCGTTACAGTCGTTACCGACTCTTTGTGACTCCATATCCATGGAGTTTTCTTGGCAGGAATACTGGAGTGGCTTGCCAGTTCCTACTCCAGGTGCCTACAGCACTTGGTATTCCCTGGTGGTATCCCACCCAAGTACTAACCAGGGCCGACCCTGCTTAGCTTCCAAAATCAGGCAAGACCGGATGTGCTTAGGGCATCTAGGCAGATACGCTGCCTTCTATCAATGTGCTAAGTGCATCATCCAAAGTGAGGCCAAGGCAGCTCCTTAATTTTGATTCATGGCTCTAAATAACCTGCCTGTCTCTTTACAACCTCCTCTGAATGTCTTAGCAATTTAGTTACTATTGTATCCCAAAATCCTGAAAGAAATGGCTGCAGTATATGGATGAAGTCATGCAGGCCCTTAAAGCTATGGATTCTATCCTCTGTCTCAACCGGGATCTTCTAATAATGCTTCCCATCCAAATCTACTGCTAGAGAGAAGTCGTAAAAGAAGAATGAATTGATTGTGGAACTCAACATAAATCCCCTTAAGAAAATGGGATCAAGGCATAATTAGTTTGGGCATAATTAAAGAAGTAACAGTACCAAGAGGTCAATATTCTAAGATTTGTCAATCAGTAAACAAATAAATAGTTTTAAAAAGACTCAGGGAGTGACAGTCACATGTTGCTCCTTTCTATGAGTGTTACCTAAGGCCGTTACTTCACGAGCCGCTCGCTTCGCGGCAAGCCGTCATTTCTGTGCGAACCAATCGCTTCAGTCCGCACGCTCCTCCTTTTTGGCTGCGACGTCACCCCGACCACGCCCCCTTTACCGTGCTCCAACCGGGGTGAGTGATTCCCCTGCCATGGGCCGGGAATCTTTTCGCTTCGCATCTCGCTTCGCTCCCAACGTCACGTGTGGTCTCGGTTTTTGGCTTTTATTTCAAGTTTTTTTAAAAAATATTCAAACAGGGATATCGATGCATCGCTATATTGTTTCATCGCTTTGCGCTGTTACTTCCTCGCTTGAGTAGTGACAGCGGCGGCGGCGGCGGCGGCGGGAGCAGGAGGAGCCGCTGCCGCCTCGCCCGGCCAGAGCAGGGCACCCGGGGCAGGCAGCGTGCAAGTGGCGGAGGGCGGGCGGCTGTGCCATGCGGGGCTCCCCCCGAGTAGCGGTGGCGGCGGTGGCGGGGGGCTGCCAATGATGCCAGGAAACAAAACACAGGATCGTACAGTAACCACACTCTGTCGTGAATGACAGCCAAGCATTGATGCATCGATACGCCGAGTAAATTTTTTAAAAAAAATAAAAGGAGAGTGGAACCGGACGTTGCAAATCAGCTTTCTAATGCGAAGGGAGCACGTGAGGTAGTAATCGATTCGGTCCCAAAAATGCCCCGCATGAGTACAGAGAAACGGGGGTGAGAGCGAAGGGAGACCACGTGACCACCACGTGACCGCCTCCGAATTCAAATCGAAGGCAAGGTCAATTCGAGGCGAGGCACCTCGTGAAGTAACGGCCTAAGAGTTATTCTGTAGAGGATTCTAACTGGTTTGATGAAAGGCCTTTGCAAGGAATCAAAAGTATTTTATTTGTAAAACTAGCAGAATATCTGGTGTGGGACAGAACAGAAGAAGCCAACAGCCCCTTCCCTGTACATTATTTCAATACATGGAATAGGTTACCTGAGCCCCTGTCCCCTTTATAACCTCTAAAATACCTACCTTTTGCATGCATTTGCTCCCAATATGCCATTTCATGCACTTGCCATCCTATCATTTGCATTTTTGAATATAATTTTGTGTTGAGTAGCTTATAGCATTTACAGAAGTTTAGAGCCTGAAGATGTGGATTAGTTTGAGTGAGAAAATATTATCTTTCCAATGGACAAATGGAATCATTTCCCTCTAATTCTGATTTCTCTTCAGAGGCTTTTCCTTTTTCCTCTTTTCATTTGATTGGGAATAATTAATTACTTCCAAATGCATTCGTTCTCTTACTCCTCCTTATCTTCTGATTTAATATGTTTACTTCTTCAGTTTATGATTTTATGATTGCATTATTATATTTTATTTTTGATATATGTCCTTTTGGGTTTCATGTTACTGTTAACTGCCCAGATGGGGTCATGAAGAGTCGGTCGTGACTGTAACAACGCAACACAGAAATACACACACACACACACACACACACACACACACACACACACACCATAAGCAAACAAACAAATCTTTTCTCTCTGATTTCTCCACATTATTTATCTGGTTCTTTGCTGTGTGTTAGATCACATTTTTCTCCTCTCTATTTTTGTTCTAGTAAATGTTTGTTTTCCCTTTCTTCTTACTTCTTATGTACGGGACTCTTTATAAAGCAGTGTTTATTCAATCAGTACTGCACTTTAGTTTTGCCTTTGTTCTAAAATGCCCAAGAGTGAGATTCACCCCCCCTCTGTTCTTTGTCTTATCACGCTGAGTGTTGTCCATCGTCAGGTTTTGTTTTATACCTCTTTCTTTTCTTCAGTTATCTAAATTAGACTGGAATCCTATCAAACAGGACCATTCTTACATATTCATTCACTGTGACCTGTTATAGGTGCTTCAAGAATGGCAATAACAATTGTGTTACTACTGTTATTAAATGATTATACGTGTTAAACATTTCATATTAAAACCTTCATTTTTAAAAAGAAAAGCTTGCAGAGTTATTTCTTTGAAAAAGAATGGAATTGTTATATTTTTTTTGTCTAACAGAGATGGGAAACTGAACAATGCTGTGGAGCAATGTATGAAGCTATAGAGTGCAACCTGGTACAGTAATATATTTCCAAGTCCTCCTATTGTTTAGGGCTTGCTCTAATCTTACAGCTGCAAAGACTCACTAAGTGTCGTGTATCATGTACTGTGCATAGGATTCACAAAGCAAAATGGTCTTAAGAAATAATGCACTAAAAGAGCTCTCCATCCCTTTACAAGGGGGAGCCAAGTATGCTTCAGCCAAGAACAAGACAAGCCTTTGTCTTCCAGCTGAGAAACATGGAAACTAAAATGTAATTCAAAACCTTTTGAAAGGATATTTATTACAATGACAAAGTCTTCTGGAGTGCCATTATTAATAACAACACTTAGGCAATGAATTGCGTAACTGGGTGAGATAGACTGTTATTGTCTCAAGATATACACACTGTACACATTTTGAAAAGCCACTTCTTAGGCAATTAGTATCCTTGTGTATACCTTCAAAACTGATTAGTCCAATCTAAATTACTAGAAATGGAAGCTCATTACTGGGTGGGGGGGAGAGTAATTCTAAGAGCAAGCACTGAAGCTATCATCATTGTCTCATATTTCAATTGTCCAACAAGAAGTCAGAGGGAAGAAGAGGTAGAACGTAGAGATAATGGGTGTCTGTGACTGTCTGGGTGTGAGGAAAGGGGGGTCACATGGGTGTGTGTATGCAGATGTACGAGTGTGTGCATATGTACTCAGAGAGTCATATACTTAAGAGTGGTTGGCCAAGAGGAACCCTCTCTGTTTATATGTGTTTGCATAACATCCACAGCTCTCTTGGTTCATAAAGCTACTGGAGGTAAAACATTCATTTTGGGGGACATTTTTCAGTCTGGGGACTAAATTCAGTTCGATAAATTTCCTTCAGTTGGAATGCATTTCAGCAGGGCAGTATCCAAAAGGAAAAGGGTCAGATAACATTATCAATATACAGCGGTATCTTGTATAAAAGAATTAATTCATTCCAAATGAAATTATGTTAAGCAAATTTTCCTTTATACAAATTCCCATAGGAATGCATTGAAAACTGAGTGATCCCATTTTTATGTTGTACGGATTTTCCTCATAGACAATTATGTTAAGCAAATTTCCCCTATCTCCAAAAATTTTATGTTGTACAAATTTTATGTTATACAAGCGGTTTGTTATACAAGGGTCCACTGTATTTGATGTTACTCTTCTTATTGCCAGTTAAGTAAAGGACAGGCAAGAAACAGATACAGTAGGACCTCCATATCCACTGGAGATGAGTTACAACCTCAACCCCCCACAGATACTGAAAACCATGGATAATAGACATGGGCACAACCAGAAAAAATGACGTTTCGAGTTTTCGTTTGTCGGAACGGGTCCGTTTCCGTTTGTCGCGAAATTTTTCAAAAATTTGTCATTTTGTCATTTCGTTTGTCATTTGTCGTTTCCGCCGTGATTTAGCACGATTTGACTTCCCAGAGCATAGGGGTGTCCCGCAATCAGGGCCAGCGCTAGGTGTTTTTGCGCTCTAGGTGGTGGGCGGGGTGGGGTGGGCGGGCGGCGGGGGGAGGTGCGGGCGGGGGGGCATGGGCAGGCGGTGACAGCAGCAGGGGGAGGCGCGGGCAGGCAAGCAGGCGGGCGGTGGCCAAGGGCGGGCGAGTGGGCGGGTGGTGGCGTGGGCCGCAGGCGGGTGGCAGCAAGGGCGGGCGGGCGAGTGGGCAGTTAGGATATCACTTAGGATAGAGGTTCTGTTCTTGGCTTGCACCCCAAATGTGTGTGTGTGGAAGCAAATTGAAGTTGGGGAAATAGAAAATAAATGGTAGTATATAATATATTTTTAAAATAAATCCACACCTCCCACTCCCAGTCGAACCTCCCCCTTTATCCAATATCAGAAAAATATTCTCACAAACTGCCAGGGAAGAATTAAAGAATAAACTGCTATTCCCTTCAGCAGACAAAGCTGCAGGGAATCAAAGAAATTATTTTCTAAATTCAATTCCCTCCCTGCCTGCCTAACTTAAATCCTAAAGCCTCCAGCCTCCCTCCTCAATCTCGATTGGATCACACCAGCACCAGCAGCCAGCCCTCCTCCCTCTACCACATCCATACACCCGACTGCAATTTCTGGAAAGTGCCTCGGCTTTTTATGCCCTCCGAGACATCCAGAAGTGTCAGTCAAAAACCTGGCGATGCCATTGGTGGAATGGTTCAAAAAAAATGCATGGTCCCATCCCATGCCCAGCCCAAATGGGCAGGTCTAAAAAAATAAAAAATAAAATAAAATAAAATAAAATCAATACGGCGTTTTATTGCTATTAAAAAACCCACTGCTGCTACTATTAAAATTCAGGCATTTAAAATAAATGAATTTCACATGTTTCTGTGGTGATTTGGTGTGTTTTTTGACCACGATTTTAACAGAAAAATTGTGGCCGCCATTTTGGATCCCCCCCACCGCATGGCATGGCGAGACGACGAGGATGACCCCCCCCAGCCGGGTGCAAGCAGCCCAGGACAGGAGAAGAGAGGGGGAAAGGCCGGGGACCCCCCAGAAACCACCCCTCTGGTAGGTGGCAAAGCCTCAGACAGGCATAGTTTCGCCTGCTTTTTTGGCCGGGAGTCGGTTTTTTTAAAAAAAAAACTTTTAAAAACTTTTTATGTGCTTCACATTGTGCGATCGCCGCGATGCCACAAACGAAAACGAAAAACCAGACCAAATTTTTCTTTTTTCGGTTCGAGTTCGAGTTCTGATGGCTTAATTATCGTTACCGTTTCCGTTACGTAGCGGAAACAAAAAACGGAAACGGAAACAAAAATTTCGCTGAGTCGTGCCCATGTCTAATGGATAATAGTGAAATCATCTATCTATCTATCTATCTATCTATCTATCTATCTATCTATCTATCCACACATTGCAGTACATTCAAATGAATTACCAGAACTGACCACACAAGGGTGCCAGAGACCATACTATGTATTCTTTGCTAAACAGCATTCCTAGCACAGTCTCTGGCTCCTTCTGGTGGCCTATTCTTGTAATACATGTGAATATTTTTCCTGGATTTTTTTCTTTTATATATTTTTAATGTTTTCAGACTGTAGGTAAGTGAATCAGTGGATAGTGATCCCATGGATAAGGAGAAGTGTGTTTCCCATGTAGTGTGTTTCACAGGTGGTCTCTCAGCATTCCTAATTTAGGATTAAATTTCTCTTGGATTTCTTGGATCTTCTTGAAGAGGTATCTTGTTAACATCCCTCTACTTGTTGTCTGTTACTCTAATGCAGTGGTTCTCAACCTGTGGTTCCCCAGATGTTCCTGGACTGCAACTCCCAGAAGCCTCCGCCACTCACTACGCTGGAAAGGATTTCTGAAAGTCAAAATGAGGTGGTCAGATTTTGCTGACGTCATGAAAAAATAGGATTCTCTAGAAAAATCATTGGTGGTGGGATGGGTTGAAGGTAATGGGAAGACAGTTACTTTGGTTTCCCTCTCAGATGGCTCCAGCCCTATAGTTCAGAAGAGTGCACAATGGCCCTCTAGCAAGGAATTTACCACACCTCACTCAACTAATCCCAGGATGCCTTGAATGAAGCCATTATAGGTAAAGTGGTATCAAACTGCCTGTGTAGACTTGATTCACTGTCTAGCACCGGTCATTATGCTGGGGTTTAGGTAACACATTTCATTGTGAGGCTTAGCAACTGTTAGGAAAGAAAATCATGTGGAAGGATTCTTGAATGGCTTGATGTTTTGCATTGTTATAAGTTACAGTTTACTTCAGCTATCACAAAAGAACAGTTGCATTATTTGAATTTTGAATTGATAACAATTTATTCTGCAGCTGTGCATTTCATGTATTAAAAAAATCCCTGACTGTGTGAGAGGACAGCTCTAACATTTCATATGTACCAACAGAAGCCATTGTGAATTCTGAGAAATCTGCATGGAGTTTTCTTCCTTGTTTGTTTCCCTATGATTTAAAGCGGGATAAGCAACTGTGTGAATAGGGTATCAGCTTTAGTTCTGGAGCTAGTTAGTGACTCAGCTTATTAGCTACTGGTAATACAGTTGTCCCCCGCCCTTTCGCAGTTCATATACTGCAGTCCTGATATATTGCGGGTCTGCAGTATATGAAAAAAGGCCTCCTGGAGTAAGGAGGAAAGGCCTTCCCAGGCCTGTCAGAGGCCCAAAAATGCTTCCCTACAAACCAGAAGTGACTTTTGGTAAACCAGAAGTGACCTCCAGATCACTAGAAAGTACTTTTGGGGCCTCCGAGGGCATGGGAAGCCCCTTGCAGGCCCATTCAGAGCAGTACCAGGCCTGGGGTAAGTACAAGAGCCCCCAGAGAGCCCCCCCCAGTCGCGGCCTGACCCAGCATCTGCATATTGCGGATTTTCAATTATCGCGGGTCGGGTTGGGTCCCTAACTCCCGTGATAGGTGGGGGTTTACTGTAAGAGCTTCTGAACTAGACCATGCCATTCCATCAACTTCCAGAAGCTTCTACAAGTTACAGTCCAAGAATGTCTAGCGTGACCCATGGTTGGGAACCACTGCCTTAGACCAATCTAGATAGCTCAGAAGACCAGAGCACTTCGTTGTGGCCCAAAGGGTGAAGAGTTCATTTGCCCACTGTTCTATTTCACCACTGTTCTTTGTAGAGGAAGGTTCAGCCTGTGTGGTCTTGCGCAAACTGCATAGTTCCAGGGAATCCCCAGAAAGACATTCATTGCCACTTCTATATATGCCTAGAAAACCCTGGAAGGGGTCACTGTAAGTCCAATTAGATTTGATGGAACATGTTTAACTTCAAAATTAAATGGCCTTCCATCCCTTTCTAAAAGCTACTGGTGATGTAATTAGCTTTACATCGAATCCAAAGTATATTTATACAAAAGGCCAACAATCCAGAAACCCTAAAATGACATCACTAGGGCTATACATTTAAGCTCTAATGCAGTATTCAGTTTCCTCATGGCCAGATAGATATATACAGTATAACCATACACTACTTTATAGGGCTGGGATAACCAATGTTTCCTGGCGACAGCCCCATCTCCTGTAATATGTATGCAACAATGACAGATTTTATAAAAAATGTATTCATGCAACCTTAAATCTCATTGGGTTTAAATTAACATTGTACTTCTAGGGTGTGTGGAAATTGCAAACATATGATGGAGACATCTCTGGTCTCCATTTTGTATCACAAAGTGCCTGGCATTCATTCCATTTGGGGAAGACCATGTTCTAGCCAGCCATGCTTATACGTCTTTTTCTCCTCCCTTGAAAGGGAGGAACAAAGGGCTGCTCTGCTGAAGAAATTAAAAGAGAGGGAGCCTCATTGCCTTGTCGGGCAAATTAACGTGACACTTACCTCAGGGTCTCTCAGCCCGGGAGGGGAGGGATGGGAGCGGCCTATAAAGGTGGGTCTGGTCCGTCTCCCTGGCCTCTTCCTTTGGTGAGAGTTCTCAGGGCAGGACTCCAACTGGCTATCTTGTTGTTGTGCATGGCATCCGCCATCTTGTTGGGGGTGACAGCGCCATTTTAGGCAGGGCAAGATGCTGATGGGGGGAGCCAGGAGGACGAGTGCACAGGGAGCGCAAGGTGAAGGGAACATCGAGCCTGCAGGAGAGTTATTGCAAGTGGCGTTGCTGAGGCAGCGAGATCCCTTTGTGAGGCTTGAGGAAGATGATTGTGCAGGTGGTAGCTATGGCAGTGATGGGGGATGCATTGGCATTCCTCAGAGATCATAGAGGATTTATTTGCTGTGGCCCACCTGCTTCCCTGCCCAGGGCTTGAGACAGAGTGGTCTGGTTGGGGGGTTATTGGAGGATTGTGTTACCCCCCATGCTTGGTGGCTTGGAGTAGACAAGCACAGGGGTGAGTAGGTCTTCCTGCTGCAGGGTAGGATAGCTGCTGTTGGGGCAGGAGTCAGCCCACTGATTTTGCTACCAGTAGTGGGGGATTTGGGGTGCGGCTCCACTGGGGATGCTCCTGTGATGGGGGGGCTGTGGGGATAAAATAAATTTGGGATCATTTAAGTTTGTGGTAAAAACATATAGAGGAGTATTAAATAGAATTAAAATAATAATATTGTTGCCTGATTGGTAAGTGAAGGGCATGTTTGGTTGGGGGAGTGAGGTGAAGCACCAGGGGCTTGTTTTTGAGTTGTGGGGTGTCAATGGGGCCTAAGAAGGGACCATGGAGGTCCAAGGGTAAGCAGCCAGCTAAAAGGCTGCCCCCAGTTATTTCGCCACCTGAGTCCTCCTTGGACGAAGTGGACTAGCCGGTGTGGGAGCAACTGAGGGCCAAGATGGAGGCCATGGAGATAAGCAGGGGGCAGGGCCAGCAGCAGGATGTCAAGGTTGTGCCACCCAGAGGGTGCAAGCGAGCAAAGCTGTGCAAGCTGGCTAATGATCTTTTGTCATGTTTCACTATCTTAGAGAATCAGGAAGCAGTGCCAGTGACTGGGGCAGAGGCTGTGCCGGTGTGAGATTCTGGAGCAGCTGGGACCAGCACGGGATGTGTTCAGGCCATGGTGCCACCTGAGGATGCAATCAACTTTCAACGTGGTGCTGCAGCAGAGGTCCATGGACACGGAGGCATGCCCAGCAATAGTGAGTTGTTGGTTGCACTGGACTTAGCACAAGCAATTACATGGCCATGGGCTGCATTTACACAGAGCATGGTGGGGCTGCCAGGGTGGGCCATATGACACAACCCATTGGGGGGTTAGTGGCCAGATGACACAGACACCATCCACACTCGGCAGGGTAGCTGCTCAGGTGCCTCATGTAGGGTGTAGCATTGGGCCTTGTGCAGGGTGGCCTGTGCAGGCCCCCTGGCGCCGCTGGAGGGGAATTTCCATAGGGGGATGATGTGGTACCTGGCAGGGAGGAATCCCATGGATGCTGGGGTGCCATATGCAACATTGCCTTCTGGAGATTATGCTACTCCTTTGGGGGAGCACCTGGCTCAGGTAACCAAGGAATGTATTTGGAGGGGGATTATATGGACATGCTTAGTTTACTCAATCAGTAGTTGGACACTAAGGAGCTGGATAAAGAGGATCCACAGGATAAGACTCCACAAGAAGTCAGAGCACTCTTGGGCCAATTGGCTGCTGACATATACAATTTATATGTCGGTGGTGCTGCAAGCCCACCTGTGAAGAGCTCAGGCTTTGATAAAATACCAAGATCTGACACACAAGGCTTATGTAGATTTCCTGGGGCATGCCTGGTTTCTCTATGAAGAAAATTTCAGAGTGGGAGCAGCAACCCAACCTCACTTGCGATGGGATGAGCCATTGCCTGTATTATGGTTCCAGATTATGACCCCCCACTAGGCCGGCAGTGGGGGAGAGGTATGATAGTGGGCATATGGTGAGGCATCAGACAAGCAATAACACCTGCACTGGAGTGGGCCAGCCAGTTCAACCCTGGCTGGTCTGTTGGGATTTTAATAGCCAGGGCTTCTGTAACAGGAAGCCATGTTGATTCAGGCACGAGTGCTCAGTCTGTGGGACTCAACATGCTGCATTCCAACTGTCTCCCGAACCACATTTGGTTCCCCACTTTAAATCTCATATGCACAGTCTCAGATCTTTATTTTGCTTTGGGAGGGCAAAGAACCATTTTGCCAGCCCCAAGCTGAGCTCTCAAGGCCTCGCTGTAGGAACAGCCACCAACCCTATCCTTAAGTTTGGCTTCTGTTGCTGAACTTCATTTGTGTCTTCATATCTAGACACTTCACAGCAATTGCTGGGCTCCCAGGGGAACTTTTCTCTGTGGAGAACTTCTCATTCTCTTTCTCCTTCAGTCTCTTTTCTCAGGCAGCGATCCTGGTGAACCAGAGTCTAGTTTCCAACTGTGCCTCTCTGGCAGCTGAAATTAATTCTCAGAAGACTCCTCTTTGGATGGAGGCAGATGGCACACATAATGTGTGCTTTATTTTGGATTGTATCAGTTCTGAATAATTTAAAGAGTTCCAGATATCTTTAAAAACTGCTCTACTCCCATTTCCCAGTACAATTTCCCCCCTTTGCTTCAGAAATGCCTGCTGCCTTCTCTCTTTCGACGTGTGGCTAAGCTCCCTCTCTCTTCCCCTGCCACTTCTCCCCCCCTCTTCAAAAATAAAGAAATAAAAATGCTTTGGCTTCATGTTCCAGCCCTGCTGCTGTTCTTTGTTATGGTTTTAGATAAGTGTGG
Organism: Phrynocephalus versicolor; assembly: GCA_023846285.1. Classification (NCBI taxonomy): domain Eukaryota; kingdom Metazoa; phylum Chordata; class Lepidosauria; order Squamata; family Agamidae; genus Phrynocephalus; species Phrynocephalus versicolor. The sequence goes on along the minus strand of JAHTLZ010000129.1, from coordinate 33,728,975 downwards.
CTTTAGAAAACTAAGATGCTTTTAGGAACTGTTCTGCCAAAGCTTTCACTCCCACCAATTGCAAAGCTTCCCCCTCCCTCTCCCCTGTATACATAAACAGCACATTAGGCAAATGATGTTGTTATCACAGTTTCAGTTGGTCTGGCATTGGCACTCTACTAGGGAATTACCCAAAGAGACATTGCCTTCCAGATGATTTCTTTCCTTTACATTTTAATAACTGGCGATAGAAGATGCTTGATTACGTACATGAGCAAAGCCCTGTGCCAGCTCGTTTTGTAACAGTCCAGATTTTGGAGTTTAGCTGCCTCTATTTTTCTCCCCTTTCCTCTTAGGACTTTAACGACTACAATAGACAATGGCCATATAAATTTCGACACAGGATATTACCCTCCATTAAGAATGATCCTGAGCTGTAATTGCCTGGAATAGAACTTAAGGAAGAAAGCTTAACATGACCTCCAAGCAATGTTGGGTCTGTTATTGCCTGACAGTACAATCTCATTAGATGTAACCGAACAGCAGCCACGAGAAAAGCATCCTCCTTTGATTCATTTATAGAGATGTAACTTTCTTTTGACATTATAATGGAAGTCCGCTTTAAATATTGTATGGATTTGGGCAGGGATATCCATCTCCCTACTTCAGTTCAGAAGAATCTCTGCTTTTCCTATTTTGAAAGCATACAGGAGTCTTGTTGTCTAATGTACATCACAGCGTTCACATTGTTTTGTCAGGACTATGCTGTAGGTCTGAGTAGATTCATTGAATGAGAAGGAGTTATTTTGTTTTATTTGAAGCATTTGTTCATAGTTTTTCTGCCCACCAAGGCTCCCAAGAGAATTTGCATTTTTTAAAAAATAATCAAAACCAAATATAAAACAAAAATTATGCATACATCTAAAATGACTAAATCAGAAGGCCTACAAGGGCAGCCCAAGGTTCATTTTTTGATGGCATTGCCCTTAGGTGAGAGGACTCCACAGATGTTTTCTTGTATCTCCCAATGTGATCAATTTTGTTGGGTTCCAGCAATGAAGTAGGTCTTTGCTATAGTCCAGCCCACAGACCCAGGATAAGAACCCTAAAGGAACACCTTGCACCAAAGGAAGCACTCCATAAGATGTACAATAAGTCAGAAGCTGCAATATTGGCAGCTGGCGTTGGGGTGTTCAGATAATTACCTGAATTATTCTTCATTGCTAGGAGGGACATCTGGAAAGCTATGTTTAATGATATGCATGGGCTGAGACGGATGGCTTCTTCTTGAACAATTGCAGCACGGCTTCATTGTCCCATCTATTTTGGACACCACAATGAAAATTGCCAAGTGTGTAAAGAGGAGCACAAAGCTGCCATTGCCCTGCCACCATCCCTCCCATTAAAAGATTTGGGGGGAAGCTTGCACCAAGTGCTATCGGAAGCATCAGTAGCAATATGAAATAGCAGGGCTGCTGGAATAAAGGAATGCTTTTGGTTAGCCAAGCCCCTCGCCACCACCCAATGCCCCTTCACTGAAATATCTTCATGAATAAGAACTGCCCTCATGTGTACTTATTGGCCAATGATGGCTCAGCAGTTTAGGTATCTGGTTACAGAGCAAGAGGTTAAAGAGTATGCTTCACCACTGTGCTGCTTAGGGGAAGAACTTGTGGTCTTGGGTAAGCTGGACAGTCCCAGGGCACCCTCAGTAGATTGAGATGATGAACCATCATCTGATACTCTTTACCTAGAAAATCTTGTAAAGGATCTCCATGCATCAAACTTGACTTGGCAGCCATAATAATTATGAATAGCGTTCTGTTGACATGTTCTTCCAGTTTTTAATAAAATATATGGTTTAACTTGAAATAATTCTTTATCCACTAGAGAGTTCACTTTTCTAATGCAAATTCTTATAAAACTGCACTATTACATTAGAATACACTGATTCATTCAGTACCATGCCCTAATCCATTCCCTGAAATGGATTTGTGTTATGACATTTTCTCATCTTGCTACAATTTTTGTCATCAAAATAAGGTTGCCCAGATTCTCATTGTCTCATTTCCACAGGGCTGTGCTGCATTTTCTTGACCTTTTAAATATGCAGTAGTAGTTGACCACCCTACTCCTTCTCTTTGCACTGAGAGAGGGGTGGGTGGGGAGACCAAAGCCCTTGGAAAGGACTGGACTGACCAGTTACTTGGAATTAAGAATTTTGAAAAGGTCAACATTATGCAATACAACTTTTATTTTATGTCATTTATTTTATGCCTTCCCTTTGTCATACTAACCATCTGCCCTGGCATCCAGATAAAAACTGGACTCAGGACCAGTTTAATGGCACACTAACAACAGTGCCAGATCAAATGGAGTTTAGTAAAGTCAACTAGTCACAAGTGAAACTCACATTAGAATAATAGAATATTAAAGTTGGAAGGAGCCTAAAAGGCCATTAAGTCCAACCTCCTGCTCAATTCAGGAATATAAATCAAAGGATACCTGTCAGGTAGTTGTCTACATTTCTCTTGAATGCCTCTAGTGTTGGAGCACTTACCATCTCTCAAGGTCATTGGTGTGGCGTTTAGCTGTGATAATGAATAATTCATGTGAGGTGTCTGTACTGATTGGTGGGTTTGTAGACCAATGAGAAAGTCTGGAGAGTGGCCTGAGAGGATTTAAGGCACTGCTCAGCACTGTTGTAGTCAGATAGGGAATCTGACAGAGTCTGAGAGAATTAGATAGGGACTGGCACTGTCTAAGAGAAAGAGTTACACTTACTGAAGAAAACTCCAGAAAAGAGTCTGAGATAAGAGACAGGATTTTTAGAGTGTCTGTTAGGAAAACTGTGTGTTTAGAGTTTGTAAACTTAGGAACTGGGTGTGAATATATTCAGCTTTATTAGTAGTCAAACTTAAGTGGGTTTGAGCTGTATTCTTTTTGTTTATACTTCCACACATTACTATTAATGATTTCAATTCTACTTTGTAATCAATAAATTTATTTTATTTTTATTCAACTTAAAAACAATCTGAAGGATTTAATTTACTAGCAAAGCTACAGTAGTTGGTGGCAGTGAAAGAGAAAAAATATTTATTTATTTATTTATGTATTTTATTTATTTTTACAACTTAGATGCCATCCACTACCCAAAAGTCTCTGGGCAGCTTACAATCAAAAGAATTAAAATAATTTAAAAATAGTTAAAAAAAAAGAATATCAGTAAATAATCAAAACAATAATAAATGTCTTACACTAAAACCATTACAATAAAATTAGAAGCAGTGTTTGTCAATAGTCTGTGAAAGGACCAGGGGCAAGCATGTTAATGCTATAATTGGTTCCATGGTCATACTGCTCTAACAGTTAGGAAATTTTTCCCGATAGTCAAATGAAATCTGACTTCCTGTAACTTGATTCCATTGTTTCATGCCCTGCAGATTTATTTAGAACAGATCCCACCCCTCCTCTGTATGACCATCTTCGAAGTACTATTACATCTCCCCTCAGTCTTCATGTTTCAAGTCTATACATGCTGAGTTCTTTCACTTTCCTCACATTGCAACATGTCTGTCAGTCTTAAAGTTCAACTCAACAAAGATGCAAGTGTATTTGACAATATAGACAGTTTCTGTGTGCTCAGAACGCAACTCCCGATACATTCAGTGTGGCATACTTTCTCTCACAGCATGCCAATCAAAACACATAGTTATTGGCTATTATGCATGCTACCCATATTCCTCCACAATTGTTGTGACTACTCATTATAAAACAGCAGCAGCAGCAGCAACAACAATTGCAACAACCTGACATGAAATATATTCAATTTCCCCACTTCTTCAACAACTCCAGAAATAATCTCACAAGGTGATCTTTACAAAAGTGCCCACATCATCATTTTCAGCGGACATCTGGCATCCATCGCCAGAAGCAACACATTTTCAAGTCTGGTTTAGCATATTGAGAGCATCAGATGGCCTAGCTTGGAGTGGAAACATAGTTGGGGGAAGTATGCTCACTTTTTTGAATCCCAAGCTGATGTGAAAGCAGAGAGCTTTTTTTTTAATGCACTGGAAAACTCCTGAGTTAGCAACGTGCTGGGGGCGATTTTGTTCTTGGAACCTGCGTTCCAGTCAGAACTTCAGTCAGAGCTGTAAAAAAAATTAAGAATTAATCTGTGAACCCCTCATTCATTAATGTTTTGACAACAATATTAAAAGTAATTAATTTATACTATTAAATGGCAGTAATCTTAATTGGGTAGCAACTGGCACTTCACATTATTTTAATTTGTTATTTTGGGGGAGATAATTTAGTAGGTTGACTGTTTTTGCCCATTTTAATAATTACATTTCCATTGCATAACATAACATTTTCTTAAGTCATGAACAATTAATATGAAAATCAATTTTATAATGTTTACTAAAAACCATATTAAGATTAACAAATTACATTTTCATTTAACATCAATGTACACCAATTTGCTCTCTGTCAGCTTCAAAGTCTGCTCTCAGACTATGAACAGATTCAATTGAGAATTGGCTCAGGATTTATGAACCTTCTCCCAATTGTCTCCCAATATTACTTTTGACATAAGATTCTGAGTTAAATAAATGACACCAGGTGCTTGCTGTGGAACACCAGACTTCAGGCTGTTTCCCTCAAAATACCCAAAACAAAATACAGTATTGGCAGCTATGCCAACGTCCCTCACAAAGTTGGGGAGCATTCCATTCTCCCTGGATATACTGTCTCCTGTCTTTGAACTTGAGATGACTATTATGAGTAAAAAGAAGAAGAAAAGAACATCCAATACCCATTCCAAAGGGAAACAGTTCAACCAGAATTCATCAAGAGTTTCAACCCTATCTCTTGTGGTGCATAGATTAAACTGCATACTGCAGCCAAAACTCTGCTCACCACCTGACTTCAGTCCCAGGTAACTGGCTCAAGGTACATTCAGCCTTCCAGCCTTCAGAGGCTGGCAATTTGAGTACCCAGCAAGTGGTGGTGGTGGTGGTGATGGTGATGGGGTCAATGTGTAGCTTGTATAATTAAATTATAAAATATCCAGAAATTGCTTTAGGTGCTATATGGTAGCATATAATCAGCATACTTTGCTTTTTGTTTTGCTTTTTGCTTTAAATAACTGCATTACCATCTGAGACTTGTTTAACTCATCTTAATACTATAAAGATGTTCATATTAACTAGCCTTTGTAGGTTGTTAAGAATGCAGTTGCCCTTTACTGTATTCTATAGCACAGAAAAAGCAAAGCAAAGTGTTCTGCTTATATACCACCCCATACCACTTCAAGTAGTCTTTGGGCAGTTTACAGTTTTTAATTACAGTATGCATGCTAAACAATCTCTACCCACACCCTCCAGCAAGCTGGGTACTCATTTTACTGCCCTCGGAAGGATGGAAGGCTAAGTCAACCATGAGCCTGCTACCTGGAATTGAACCCCAGGTTGTGAGCACAGTTTTAGCTGCAGTAGAGGCATTTAACCACTCAATATTGTCCTCCACACATCTGAATAAGTAGACTTGGTGTATGAAACCTTATGCCAGAGAAAACCTGTCCACTTTAAAATTGGCACAAGATTCTTTGTTGTTTCAAATTTATTTATTGATGCATTTAAATATTTTACCTTTTGGCTTAAATCAGGGGTGCCCAAACTTTTTGTAAGGAGGGCCAGATTTGGTGGCTGAGAATGTGTCAGGGGCCGGTTGCAGCAGCCCATGCGATGGCTGGCCAGCCGGCCGGCCCAGCCCCACAAGCTTCCCGGTGGTGCTGGTGGTGGTGGCCCGCCCCTTCGCCCGCCCACCCAGCCCCACAAGCTTCTGCTCACCGGCCAGCCGGCCGGCCCAGCCCCTCAAGCTTCCCGGCAGTGTCAGTGTTGCTGGATGATTTTTAAAAAATGGGGTGAAGGACGGGGAGGGAGGGGCGGGCCAGCCAGCTGCGGGCCACTCAGAATGGCCTGACGGGCCGGATTTGGCCCATGGGCCGGACTTTGGGCAGGCCTGGCTTAAATGGATCCAAGGCAGCTAGAACATTAAAAGGCAATGTCAAAAGTTACAACAGCAAGTATGCAAATAGTGAAAAGGATCAACCAAATACCACACTAAAAACATAAGCTATATAATTAACACCAAAACACATTCAAAGCAGGCAAGTACAGCAATCCATCTAAAAACCCCACGCAGGAAGCCAGTCACTGAGGCTAAGTTTTTTTTTTTGAGAGGTGTTCACCTGTTTGCTGAAGGACAGCAGAGTTGGGGCCAACCTGGCCTCCTGTGGGAGGGAGTTCCAAAGTCTGGAAACAGTAACAGAGAAAACCTCTCCCGTGTATATCTCCTGCTATATCTTTTACATTTTTACCTAGACCTTGTCTACTTCCATGGCACTTGCAGTGCTTCTTGCCATGTATTTCCTGTAGTATCTCAGATTTTAATAGGGATGATCAACTGAATTTTTCTCAATCCAAGGAAAGAATATTCCCAGCTATCAGTTGATATCACTTGTGTCACCATTTGTGGGAGCAGAAGTGAATCTCCCGTCTCTCATCTCCCCATCTAGTGTACTCTAAATCTAGTCAGAAGGGCCGGGAAACCTCATTTTTGTTGCCATGAAAGATTCCAGTGGGGAGAGGGGAAGAAAAAAATCCATCCGCCCACAGTCACCCAGAATGGATCCTGCAGATCACCTGTTTAGTTACCATCAGAAAGGTACCAAAACATCAACTGGTGATAGTCTAGAAATCTTCTCCAGACCTGTATTCCCATTAAAGGTACCTTATTGGATGAAAGACCCCAATGGGTGGAGAGTGGAAAAAAATATCCATTGGATAATTGTGGCATGGTCATCCCAGGACACATCAAGTGGCTGCACATCCCCTTGAAAGAAGTGAAGGTCTTAAAAATGTTTGGTGAAAAATGAAAATGGGAAAAACAAGGCTTGAAAAACATGCTAGTCCAGAGACTTCACATTGAGACTCTAGAACAGTTGGGGCAAACCTTTGGCACTCTAGATGTTTTGGACCACAACTAGGGATGGGCACTTTACAAAAAATGACACACTGTTTCATCATTTTGTAAGCTTACAAAACCTTACAAAATGAAGCAAAATGGAAAACAGCATGTTGTCAAGAAATGAAGCAAAACGGAAAACAGCATGTTGTCACGAAACACCATTTTTTGTTTCAGAAATAAAATGATTCATCCTATTGGTGAGAGGCCTCTTGATCCAGCCATCTTGACAACAGGAGGTTTATTTCTAAACCGATTGATTTGTTTTCCTTCCATCCCTCACTTCATCTGTTGAGCTAGCTTATCTCTGATCTTGAACTGTCTGCAGCTAGCCTGGAGCTGAGTTCTTCTCTTCCCTGGCTGTGGTTGCAAATTGATTTAAACTGTTTATTTTTCTTTCCTGATTAAGTAGGACTGTGGAGGTTATTTTTTAAAAATATTTTCCTTCCTTCCCTCACCGCACCACTGATCAGCTGTGGAGGTTATCTCTCCGATCTTCTTGATCTAAGGAGCACCAGCTAGCCATTATGTTTCTTGCTTGTTAACAGAGGGTTCTTTGCTTCAAAGCAAATTGATTGGAAGGTTTAAGGAGGGTCTTTGATTTAGGGCAGTGGGTTCCATGTTAAATAAAAAAAGGAAAGCAGCTCATTATTTATAGCCTTATGAAGTGTTTCGCTTCATTTCGTTTCATGGCAAAACTTATTTTTAAAAAATCTGTTAATGAAATGAAATGAAATGAAGACTGAAAGGAAACAAAGCAAATTGCTATATTTCTGTTTTGTGCCCATCTCTAACCACAACTCCCAGAATTCTGAGCCTAGATTGCCAATGACAAAGGACTGTGGGAGATGTGGTCCAAAACATCTGGAGTGCCAAAGGTTTGCCACCACTGCTCTAGAACCAAGGTATATCACATTCCAGGAGACGCTGCCATCATTTCCTGATGTTTCAGAGTATGGAGCTTGCTTTATGGGCCTAGAGGCATTGAAGTACTTAATGGATGGGGCTTGGCAAGGCTAACAGGATTTAGTTAACCTAAGGTTCTCTGAATAAGGCAATGTCCAAACTAAAGATCTAATTCACTGCTGTCCAATATTTTTTTCAAGTCATGATGACCCCTTTTTATGATAGCCAAGCAGCCTGTGACTTCCACTACTACCACATTTGCAGAAAGTGACTTTTTTAATTGGGCAAATAAAATATGTTAACATTTATTTATTTATTTGGTTACCTCGTTCTCCTTAAAAAGACCCTGAACGGATTACATTATTAAAAGGGAATGGCAAAGCTAAGAACAGTGAGCATGGAAAAATGAAAACAAAAATCCAAGAAATCCTATACAAAAAGGGCAACACCAAAACATCTTCAAAGCAGTAATGTACAACAATCCATTTAAAATCCCACTCTTTGGGAATTATATTTTAAAATTATGTTTTGAAATTTAATTCTACACTAATATATTGATATTACTGTAATTATACATAAATCCCCCTCCCTCACTTTGAGTTTTGTGAGCCTGTTTAGGTGTGGAAATAATCCTGCTGTCCTGTCTCCTTCCCATCCGAATATCCCCTCAGTGAAGAGCCCTCCCCCCCCACTTAAGCCTGATTTCCCCCCTCAAGCCTGGTATATACCATGACATGCTCATGTCACTCAGGACTCTTGCAGCCAGGTTAAAACCTGGGCCCAAAGGGCTAACACCTGGTTTATAAAGTGGATAAGGAGAAGCAGCGAGAAGTGAGCAAGAGTGGTTCTTTCAGAAGGGGTCAAATGATGCACTCTGCTTCCATAAAAGGGAAATCTGTCCAAAGGGATTACAGAAATAACTAACAACATTAGGTTGCCTGCAATTCAGTTTCTGATTAAATTTATCTATCAGTGGACCAATAGGACTAAAATAAAACCACATCCTGCATACCATATTGTAATATAATAAATATAGAAATACGTAATTGCAACTACAAATAACTATGGCAACCCTCCAGAAAATACTTCATGACCCCCTCGAGGGCCCCGACCTCCAGGCTGGAAACCCAAGCTTTATTAAAAGAAAAGAAAAATACAAGGAAAGTAAAATAAACAGAAAGTTGCATCTAGTAGAGTCAAAAGTGGTTTGGTTGCAAAATTAATAAGGGAAGCTACATGAACAGGCTATGGTCAGTGAACCTGAAATATAGCTCAGTTGTTTAGAGATTTGGCTGTAGAGGAATTGATTACCCACTTGACAAGGGTTGAACTCCAAGGTCCCTTCTAGCTCTGAAGTTCTAAGATTATATCAAGGCAAACGAAACATCATAAATGGTTCTGTCATGAAATGATGATCTAATTCTTGCACTACCTTCCAAGTCTTCCTTTCGAATGCATGATTACTTCATTAGGACTAAAACATGCTCACTCCCATGTTTCCCTTTTCTGTTACTTTATTCCTCTATTTCATTTTCCTTAAATCGATCCTTGAATATTTTGTTCCATGGGATACAAATTCAGGCATGAATTCAGACACACATCTGAACTAGGGATCTTTTGAACTTGCCAAGGCAACTGGGGAACTTCCTTCCCCAACTGCTTATTGGGAAGGAGTAAATGTATCACGGGGGGACATCAGATGCCCAAGCTTGGAGTCTCTTTGATCCTTCTGGGTTTGTTTCTTCCATTCTTGAGGCACACTCAAACATGAATTCAAGTCTCTGTCATTTATGCAAGAAATTAAAACCATATCAAAATACACTTCAAGATATACCCCACTCCCATGACAGATACCCAAAAGAGTTCAGGATTTAGCCAGGACTTTTTAAATATATATTAAGGATGTTGGTACTCCCTTGTAAACTGACATCCATGGTAGAACTTGGTTGACCCTGCTTTCTTTGTATACAAGATCATCTCATACTGCAAATGGCTTTGCTAAGTGGTCAGTGGAGCTGAAAGGCTCATCTCTCACAAAACAATAGGCCAAAGTAGCGGCTGCGTGTTTTGCTTTCAGTCTGAGCCACCAAGACTTATAGGCTAACTCTTTTTGGAATCCAGGACAGCTGATTATCTAAATGGCCACCAGCTGGAATGCCTAGAAACTGAGTGAAATCTAGCTACATGGGCAGTACAGCAATTCTATCTGCAGTATCAAAAAGATCAAGTCTAACTCCCCATGTGAGGTGTTTCTGCCTTATCAGCAAATCTTTATGACTGCAGCCATTTAGTTCTCATTCATAATAATCATATTCATGATTAGATGTGTGAAGTCTGCATTCCACAGCAAGCAACTAAGGGCGCTTTTACACGACTCCTAAGATCTGCTGGTCACTTAAATTCGGATCAGAGATCTTAGGGGCTTGTCGCTCTTCCTGTGTTCCCACCCCCTCTGCACTTCCTGGCTGCTGGCTGCATGAGGGGAGGGGGAAAACAAAGGAAGAAAGAATGTGGCTCACCTCGGTTCTGCCTCTCGCTCTTCTTAAGTAGCTCTTAAAGGGGCGGGAGCCAAAAAAACAACAAACAGAAGTGAGGAGAGCCCCGCACTCACTATCGTTGCACCGCATCAAAGAATGTTCACCTCCAGAGAGCAGGTACTTGAAAGGTGCTCTGGAACACGCTAAAGTGGGTGTGGTCGCACTTAATTGCCTGTAAACTCCGGAGCTGGTGGGGAAACATTTTTAAGCTCCGGAGCTTGCAGCCATTTGCCGCAGAGTTTAGGAGTCGTGTATAAACGCCCTAAATGGTGAGACAACAACAATGGAATTATTTCATAATGGTCCAGGAAGATGAGTTTTGCTCCTGAGTCAAAATGCCAATATTGGGGCCAAATTTGTTCCCTGTATTTACTTTCTGCGGCATTTCTTTACATACTTTGAGGTAATAGGAATTATACAGACAGGCTTAGATGAATGGGAATTCTTCAGGCAGTTAGGGTTTCTAGAGTTCAGGGTGCCAGCTAAAGTCTCAGGGAATTGGCTAGGTTCCTAGGTCTCTAAGTAGGGGAACAGAGCTTAAGCTCTCAGCTGCTTGCATGCCAGCAAGGCTCACTAACTCAGTACAAAGATTTTTTGCTAGTGTGGTGCACTGGCTTTGCTCTCAACCCTTGTTTGCGGTGCCTTTTTGACATAATAAAATACCTCCAACTTGACATCATAAAGACCGACTTGCCGTTCTTAGGATTTGGCCATAGCATTTCAGAAAATGAGATAGTGCTGACTTTACAGTCCTCATAGAAGAGAAGCAACCATTCTTCTCTGAGGCTAGTATAGAGATTTGAATAGAGATGGGCACGAAACGGAAATATAGTGTTTTGTTTTATTTTGTTTCAGTCTTCATTTCATTAATAATGGATTTTTAAAAAGAATTTTCATCATGAAACAAAACACTTCATAAAACTATAAATAATGGGGAGCTTTCATCTTTTTTATTTAACAGGGAGCCCACTGCCCTAGATCTAAGACCCTCAAACGTTCTAATCAATTTGCTTCCAAGCAAAAAATCCTCTGTAAACAACCTAGAAACTTAATAACTAGTAGTTGCACATACAGATTGGGGAGATAAACTCAGCTGATTAGAGGGAAGGAACCAAAAAAAAAAAATCCTCCACTGTCCTACTTTAAAAGGAAATGAAAACAATCAGTTGAAATCAACTTGCTGGCATAGCCAGCAAAGGGAAAAGCTCAGTTTCTGGCTAGTTTCAGGCAGATTATGATCAGAGATGAGCTATTTCAACAGCTGAGGTACGGGAAGAAAGGAAAACAAATCAATCAGTTTAAAACTAGTCCTGTTCTCAAGATGGCTGGTCAAGAGGCTAGCTAGGATCAAGAGGAAATATTTTATTTCTGAAACAAAAAAAATGTGTTTTGTTTCATTTCTTGTTAAAATGCTGTTTCCTCTTTCTTTCTTTCTTTCTTTCTTTCTTTCTTTCTTTCTTTCTTTCT
>JAHTLZ010000129.1:33685463-33715082 GCA_023846285.1 Phrynocephalus versicolor | reverse complement strand
CTTTCTTTCTTTCTTTCTTTCTTTCTTTCTTTCTTTCTTTCTTTCTTGGGTTCCATGGCTATAGTGGAATAAATAAGTTGTAAATGCTGGGTATGTATCATCCATTTCATATTGCTCACATTATAAACATACCTGCTAGTATTTAATTTAAGGAGAACAAGTCTGTGACTTGTGGAATTTCCATCAGATTTCACAAGGTTGCTAGAGAACACCTCTTATTTTCTGCAAGGATTCTTTCTTTTCTTTTGCTTTTGGTACATGTTCAGGAATTTCAGGATTTTTTGTTTGTTTTATTAATGTTTATTTTCAGTTAAAGGACTGCCATGTGTCTCTGTGAAATGCTTGTGGTCAAATAAACATTTCCATATGTCAAATTTTGTGCATTCTCTTTCTTGTTGTGTGACGTATGATGTCCCTATAGTCTGCAATGTTCTGTTGTGACAAAGTCTGTCCTTGGTCCACATCTGTATAAACTGCATGCAGCTTTTGTTTTCATCTCAGTTTTTCTAGGTCTTGCCTGTCATTCATATTATAGAACATCTCACCATCATCTTGTTTTGCCCATTTCTTTCATCTTACAATTTCCTTATGTACATATACTTTGTTATTCTTCTAAACTGGCCTTTTTAAAATGCAGTCTCTTACTTAAGTTCTGATCTAGTACAAGGTCCTGGAGTATAAAGTTTGGGACAAGTAAAGAAACCTTTGCCTACCCCAGCCCCAAAATAAAGAGGCAGACAATAATTGTGGAATTGATATTGGGCCACAATTTATTGATAAACTGTCATAAGTTAACTGTAAAGAGCAAAGCAAGGGGGCCTCATAAGAGTGCAAGTGGCATCAATTAAAGGGCCTTTGGAAACGGAAATGAGCACTGCCCCTAAAGTCAGACATGACTAACACACACACACACATTTGTGTGTGTGTGGGGGGACCTTTACCTTTACCTTTCACTAAAGACCTGCCTGGAGCCTTCCCACAAGAGGGGGAAAAATTCATCACTGTGAACGGAAGGACCGCTCAAGTAAGAGAGAAAAAAGAGCTAAAGGCAAGAACCATTAATTGATCTCACAAGAAAAGTCTAGTTCCCATGACTCAACCTCCAGATGACCTTTAAAGTGAGAACCACAGTTGCCTTCTCAGTAGAGATGGCCATGAAACTTTTTTTATTTTGTTTTTCGTTTTTCATTTCATTGCAGAATGAAATGAAAAATAAAGTGCCCATAAAAAAAGTTAACTGTAAAGAACAAAGCAAGGGGACCTCATAAGGGTGCAAGTGGCATCAATTAAAGGGGCTAATTACCTTGAGGAGGGTGCTGTCCCCTAGAACAGCGCCCACCCCAAAGGGAATGGTCTGGCCAACCCTCATCTAACCTCTAGTGCCAATTTTAATGCTCTAACTAATATTTCAAATATTCTGAAATATTAATATTGAGGGCTTGTGAGACAGCTAAAAGCAGCTGGGAGAGTGGTCAGCCTCCCGAGACAGCAAGGCAATTAGAGAGAAATGTAACACCTGTCTGGGGGGAGGAGAGAGCTCTGGCGGGCCTAGAGATAAGGGGAGAAAACATCATTGTGGAAGAGGAGGAGGGAGAGATGGATGTTTGGGAGGATGCGATGGAAACCCTGGATAAGGAGGAAGCCTGGCCAGTCAGACAACCCTGAGGAGGTGAGCATTAAAGGCCGGGGCCAAGGAGTATAAGAGATAAAGTCTCCTCTGTGCAACCCAGGAGCAGAGCGAAGGAAGCCAGCTCATGGGCTCAGCCCCTCCCTGAGGCAGCCCAACGTTTGAAAACTAAGAATAAAGGGAGACAACACAGGTCGGCCTGATGAAGACTGTGTTGTTTAACTGACCAGGACATTCGCTGGCTTCTGGAGTGAGGGAGTGAGGTAACTCCCCACTCTATGGGAATTACACAGGCACTGAGTAAAACCCATAAGGAAGAGTGAGAACTGAGAGGCTGTGTCTTGGGAATTTGGGAGAAACACAAGTTCTTTGTGCTGTGAAGATAAAAGACAACCTAGCCAGGCGCTACTACCAGATGGATAGACTTCTGACAGGGCCTGCTCCAAAGAAGAAGAAGCCTTATTAATTCCCAGAGGGGGCAAAGCACCACTGAACTGTGCTGAGGTGTTTTCTGTCTGTGTTGAACTCCAGTGGACATAATAAAAGCCTATCTTACATCACTTTTAAGCACCTCATTATGGAGGGGGCGGCGGGGGTCACTCACAGGGCTGCTGGGTAAATTAAGAACACTCTACTTTCCAATACCGCCTAACTTGGCATACCACTTGCACTAACCACCAATTGTGACCAGTGAAAGGATAAATGACCTTACCCAAGGAGAATGAAATGGGTAAAAACTCACTGTTACTCCTGGGCAATCTAAGTAGCAGTCAAAAATTCCCATCTGGCCCTGACACCACCAGCTAATCTCATTCTCCTAATAGGGTGGGCAGGAGGGAGAATGACAAGGAACCTATGCTAGAGCTTTATATAGTCTCCATATCTATGGGACCCCATGGCCCACAATTCTGGCATCGCACTGGTGCAGGGAGGCAAAGGGGACCCTCCCAGCACTGAATGGCTCTTCGGAACAGCCAATCTATCATTGCTGTTAACCTGTCCTGTATATCTGTAAATTGTCATGCTATCTGCTATTATGTTTAACATGATGATTATGATTTCCTACTGCAGTAGAAATGTACATGGTTGTTTTATTTCTTTCCTCCCACTGCCCATTTATCCCACAAACACTAGCAAAGCAATTTGGTTTGTAGCAACAGCACTTGCTTTAAGGAAAAGGCTAATGATATAATTTATCTTTTATTTCCTTCTAGTGCTGTTAAATTCCTTGATAGTTGTAACTTGTAAGCTGAAGCTTCAGTAAACGAAGACAAAAAGGGACTAGTCACCCCACTCCCTTTTAAAAATATCAATTCTAATTATATTTTAAAATCTTGTCTGTATCTATTATATTGTGTAATCCAGCCAATTTGCACCACTTACTGTTATGCTTTTCTGACTTTGGAAAACATGGTCCATGCACATACTTTCCCCCACTCTTCCTGTTGAGTTTAAACTTAAAACCACCTTCGTTCCATTAGCATACCATCATAATCCTCTTGAAAACTATTTCCTGGATGTATTTGTGGCCAATGTTGGGGCTGTGCTACACTGACAGAAGCAAGGAGTTATAGTCAGTAAAACTGTGTACAATGATGGGAAACTCAAAAAGACCTCATTACTTAGATTGTTGGCTTACACTATAAGCATTCTACATGTTGCAGCATCAGGAAATCACCTAGATTTCATGTACATAAGAACATAACAACATAAGAACAGCCTTTCTGGAACAGGCCACATCCCATCCATTCCAGCATTTTGTCTCACACAGTGGCTCACCATTTGCTTCAGGGTATTCCCAAGCAGATGTCTTCACCTGCTTACAATTCCCTGCAAAAAGGCATTGAGAGATAGCCTGCCTATCTCTCCAACCTGGAGGTTGTCCTTAGGCATCCATAATTATAGCCATTGATACCCTTGTTCTCCAAGAACTTGTCTAATCCTTTCTTAAAGCTGTCACCACTTCCTCTGGTGGTGGTACCACTTCTTCTGGTAAACACTTCAGTAACTCTAGAGCAACTCTCCTAAGATCTGGAAATGATAATACTTAGTCTGGTGGGTTCTACTGCCTTGTCCAATTGATAAAGATCTCTCTGTTCTGATTTTATGTGAATTTATGTAGCGGCCTAGAAAACAGGGCAGTTACCTATACCCTGACTCTGGGATTGAGCATTCTAAGAAATTAGACCTCACATTTCCATTTATTGAGGGTCTGTCTGAGTGCAACAAGGCCCTGATACTTATGAGCAACCTTTCAAACTTGGATGAATTGTTACTATAATTGTTGGATGGGTAAACGAAAATAGAGGCAACAACATTTCAACATCAAATATAAAGGCCAGAATCCTATGGCTTGTCCCAAGTAGAGTCAATTCATTGACTCCATGAGATTTACATTAGAGTTTAACCATTCAGCAGTTGTTAATTCAATGGGCAATTATAAAAGAACTGAGCCATTTGTTGGAGGGATTTGGAATTTGGTTATTTCCTTCTTAGTGCAAAGAAAAACACTCTATCCCACTCCCTTGGGAACAGGGGGAAAACAGCAGTCTAAACGCTTCTTGGTTAAAGGAAGTAAAAAGTTTTTATGTACAATGTGTATTTTTGTCCCTTTTATACATGGCATGCAACTATTGTACATCTGCAGTCATTTATCTTCTTCAGAGAGCAGAAGGTGGAGGTCACAGAAAAGATGACTGGGCTAACAAACAAATAACAGGAAGGAAGTGAAGGTCTCAAGGACTTGGAGACAGGAGGAGGGGGGACTTGTGAGTTCATAGCAGATGCAAAGCATGCTTCTCACTGTCATCCAGTGTTAAAGGAAAAGTACTGTATGTGAGACTAATATATTCCAGCACCATTATGGGTGGCAGGAGACAATTCTAGGTGTGCTGCCTGGTTCTATATTGTGCACAGAACTGGACCCACATCCCCCATGATATCTCATCATTCTGGTACAGAATAAAAGGATGCACTGTTCTTTCTTGTGACATGGGCTGCATAGCCTGTTCCCACTGTTTAATAATAATCCACCATTCTATCACTCAAGTATTTTTTTAATAATACTTTTCTTTAACAATATTATTTAAGCTGTTTCACTAGAAGCAGACAGATGAGATGTATCTGATGGCTCCGTCTCCCCATCATGATTTAGGCTGTGTATCCTCCTTACACTGTTATATTAGGACAAAGGAGAAATTACCACAGCCTGCGGAACTAATGCCATGGGGAAAGATGGGAAAGTGGGTAGGACAATGAGGGTCACTAACCAAAAGAGGGACAAATTGGAGAGATCTAAAAGACCTATAGGGGCATGGTGGCTCAGTGGGCTAAAGCACTGAAATGTTGGCTGCAAAGTCGGCACCTTGGTGATTTGAACTGTGCATGCCATGCAGCTGAGCTCCCACTGTTAACCCCAGCTCCTGCCAACCTAGCAGTTCGAAAGCTTGTAAATGCAGTAGGTACCACTGTAAAAAGCAGGAAGGTAAACAGTGTTCTGTTTGCAGAAATGCATTCAGCAATGCCAGCCACATGGCCATGGGCTTACACTATACTGACTAGAGATGGGCACGACTTAGCGGTATTTTTGTTTTCATTTTCGTTTTTCATTTCCGTTACGTAACAAAACGAAAAACGAAAAACGGCTCAGAACTGGAACGAAAACGGAAACGAAACGACTAATTTCGAGCCAATTTTCGTTTTTCGTTACTGGAAAAACACATAATGGAGCTAAATGGGAAGAAACGAAAAATTTTTCGTTTTCGTTTTCGTTACGTAACGAAACGAAAACAAAAAATTTTGAAATTAGCTCACGAAAACGGAAACGAGCCGAAACGGACCCCTAGCCGAAAACGAAAATGAAAACAAACAATTTTTCTGAGTCGTGCCCATCTCTAATACTGACCCTTTGGATTGGAAATGGAGATGAGCACTGCCCCTAAAGTTAGACATGACTAACACACGTGTGTGGGGGGGAACCTTTATCTTTACCTTTTACTAAAGACCTGTCTGGACCCTTCCCACAAGAAGAAGAAAAAATCATCACTGTGAACAGAAGGACCACTCAAGTGAGAGGGAGAAAAGAGCTACAGACAAGAACCTTTAATTGATCTCACAAGAAAAGTCTAGTTGCCATGACTCAACCTCCAGATGACCTTTAAAGTACGAACCACAGTTGCCTTCTCAGTAGAGATGGGTATGGAATGATTTTTTAATTTTGTTTTTTGTTTTTATTTCATTACAGAAAGAAATAAAAACAGGGTGCCCATTAAAAAATATAATTAAACAAGATGGAAATTTTCATTTTGTTCCATTTCATTTTTGTTTATTATTTATTTTGACAAGAGACGATCTCAGCGCTTGTCAAAATAAATAATAAAAATAAGCACTGACCAGCTGGCCACATAGGTCAACTGGTGAGCACTAGAAAAAAATTGCTGACCGGCCCGCAGGCCAGCTGGTCAGCATTAGGTAAAAAAAGTGTCGACCGGCCCGGCCTGTGGGCCAGCTGGTCAGCGCTAGGTAAAAGGGGGGAAAAGTGCCGACCGAAAAAAGAAAAAAGCACCAACCGGTGGGGTTGGTTTACTGTAAAAATACATTAAAAATGAAATGAATTTTCCCCCAAGTGAAATCTCTACCTCTCAAGGCTTGCCCATCTGCTCATGCTCATGCTCATGCTCTCTCTCTCTCTCTCTCTCTCTCTCTCTCTCTCTCTCTCTCTCTCTGTCTCACACACACACACACACACACACACACACACACATATCTCCCCCAAATTTTATACTTGATGACCTCTAGAAATGCTATATTTGATATTTTGTATATTTTAGCAATGTGTCTCTAGTTGCCACAGTATTATTAGAGTTAACATGCGAATAACCTGAAATAACTCATCTACATCAAACACAAAAATGTGTTTACAAAGGTTAAAAACAATTGGCTTGTAGCACAGCTGGTAGAGTAGACTGAGGAACCGAGCTGCTGCTGCGTAGAAAGAAATAGGTTCCTCAAGTCGAGTGGGCATCTTGAATTATATGACAGATTTACAGAGATCCACGAAAAGTAGTAAAATAATGTGCCATCAACAGCAATGCACATTCTTTGCACACTCTTGTCACCT
The DNA here is from genome assembly GCA_023846285.1 of Phrynocephalus versicolor. Classification (NCBI taxonomy): domain Eukaryota; kingdom Metazoa; phylum Chordata; class Lepidosauria; order Squamata; family Agamidae; genus Phrynocephalus; species Phrynocephalus versicolor. Next base: position 33,708,336 of record JAHTLZ010000129.1, on the reverse strand, counting down.
TGTACTTGAAGTAATATTAGAGGGAAAGAATGAGGAGCTCCTGAAAGCTTGGGCTGTCACTGAACACAGGTAATTTTTCCCTTTCTCTTCAACATCACCTTTTCATGCTGTTTTCCAACTCTGAAAAGAGAAAGCAACTTTGACATACTTAAAATAATATTTGGGGGCAAAGCTGGAATGACTCCTTTTGTTAGAGATCCTTTTACTTGGTATGACATAATGGCAGTACTTTGTGAGCATTGCTTATTGCACTCTCCATCAGAAGTTCTCCACCACATCTTAACTGTGGTGCCACAGAGGTCTTCTGGCCATGTTCCATCATCTGCCAAGCCTGCATTGGATGTGGGACCAATAGGACAGCCTCCTCTGATTCTCTTAAATGTCAAGAAGGCTCATATGGCAAGATACCTTCATTCAACCTGTATAGGCCTTTATAGGTAGTGACCAGCACTTTGAATTGGGCCTTGAAATGGAGTGGTTGACAGTGCAGCTGTAATAACAAGGGAATTATTGGGGCCAGCACCTCATGTTTTTAAAAGTGCTGGCCGCACAGCCCCTGGTACCAGGTCAGCACTTCTTTCTTTATAATTTTTTCCTTTATTTTAGAGCGCCGACCCAGCCACCCCTAGGGCCGGGTTAGCACTCCTTTTTATTTTATTTTATTTTATTTTATTTTATTTTGGGGGTGGTTAAAAGTCCCCAGCAGGGGCTTTTAGAGGGGCACTGGCCCCAATCCAGCACCTTGTTTTTTTCCCCAAAGTGCTGACCGCACCCCCTGGGGCCAGGTTGGTGCTGATTTTTTCTTGATTATTTATTTATTTATTGTTTTTAAAGAGCCAATGCACAGCCCCTGGGGCCTGGTCAGCACTTGTTTTATTTTATTTATTTATTTATTTATTTTCATTAATTTTGATTTTATTTTTTTCATTAATTTTTATTTTTCTTTCTTATTTATTTTATTTTATTTATTTTTATTTTTATTTTTATTTTATTTACTGCTGACCACATCGCCCGCCTACCAGCTGTAGGTACTGGGCCCACACGGAGGATTTTTTTTTTCACTTTTGGCCTGAGGGCCTGTTCCGTGGCCTGCGGGCTGGTTCGGCGGTACCGGGGCCCACGTGCTGGATCTTTTTTCTTATTTTATTGTAATTTTTTGTATTTTTTTTTAAACTGCTGACCACATGGCCTCCTACCAGCTGTAGGGCGGCCGGTTGGCTTCTCCCCTTTTTTTTTCTTGGAGGCTCCTGGACCCTCCCTGCTGCCGGGACAGAGGACCCCAGGAGTAGAACTAGGTAGGAGACACCACCAGCAAACAAAACAAACGGAAACAAAACAGAAATTTCCATTTCATTTCATTATGTTTCTCTTAGAGGGGGCAGTTCATTATTTGTTTATTTACACAACAAAACAAATAATGAATAACAAAACAAAACAAAAGTTCATTTTGTGCCCATCTCTAATATACATCAGAGGTCTGCCCACGAGATATACTATTGGTTGATCCAAACAGAATATTAAATATTCATGATCTACTCCCCCATTTTGTCAAATACCTTTCCCTTTAATTAAGTTATATTAAGAGGTTAAACTTTAAATCAGTTTAAATCATACAGAAGAATTTTAAGGCATTTAAAGTATTAAATCTAATATAGATTGAATAATTTTATTTACCAAATTACATGTACGCACACATGCACGCATGCACACACACGTTGGTACCATAAAGTAGAATAAATAAACTGGTTAAGAATTATACATGAATAAATGGGTAGGAATGACAGACAGAGGAAAATAGTTGTACTGTAAAACTATGATCACATAACAATATTGGGTAATATTTGGCCCTTGCTCTCTCCTTGTGCTTTCTCTCTCACTTCAGCAAATAAATTATCCACTTGGGCTATCCAGTGTCAATTGCTACAGAGCTGAAGGCATCTACTCATTCAGCTATACTTGCTCAGAGTAAAAGAGACAAGAGAATGGAAAGGAGTGTAAGAATGAGAGAGTGAGGGGAAACTGGATTCCAGAAAGCATAAAAAAGGGGAGGGGGGGGTGTCTTCCCATCCACTTTTGGTTCCAGACCTGACAGATTATGAAAACATAGTGCTTTACAGAAAAAAAAAGTAAAAAATCCTTTCTCCATACAATTTATGCTAATGGTGCTGTACTAGGAATAAACTAGAAAACTGTATTTTATTTTTAATGGCTAGAAAGAAATATATAATCTGAAATAACGTAGAGACTGTCCTTTTCCTTCCGATGATTTTAGGCCCATCCCACTCTTAATACTGCATTAGTCTTGCATTTTGTTAATTCTCATTCTTGCATGACATAAAGCTTTTGTTTCTATTAAGGGTACCCCCATCCCTTTTGTGCTTCTCTGTCTTACCCTCAAGTAGGTAACTGGAAATGTAGATAATTATACGGAAAGGTTTTCAAAAACACATATTTTTTCTATCTGGCGCACACTCAGCTCTTGATGTGTTCTGAGCCTATTCTCATTAAATTTTATACACAGCCAACCGGAAGAACAACAAAAAAGCTTGTGCAGTGTTAGGGAACAATGATTCCTCTTTTTCTGCTTTTAAATATGAGATTTCAAGAGAAAGTCACTTGAACCTCACAGTCATGGACACAATTTCTTTGTTCATGAGAAGTGAAAGGGACCTGATGAATCTTCCCTCTCTAACTGGCTAGCTACTGTTGTTGATTTTCTCTCTGTTCTCTGGGAAAGCATGGTAATGGTAAATGAATAATGATGATGTTGGTAATTAATAAAGCACTTCTATGTTTTCTTCTAATAATTAATAATTCTAAGAAAAAATAATGTATTTCCTCTGCATGGGTCTATTCTGTTGTAAAGTTTCCTTCCATACCATGGAAGTGATCCTAGGTTCTTGCACGTGGGGGCAGAATAGCACAAACTCTTAACACAAGGCCTAGTAAGATTTTGAGTAGACATGGGCATGACTTGGTGAAATTCTCGTTTCCGTTTCCGTTCCTCATTTCTGTTACGTAACGGAAACGGTAACGACAATTACTCTGCCAGAACTCGAACTCAAACCGATAATAGAAAAATTGGGTCTGATTTGTCGTTGTCGTTCCTGGCATCGCAGCGATCGCGCGATGCCAAGCGGCACAGAAAAAAAAGTTTTAAAAATTAAAAAAACCCCGATTCCCGGCCAAAAAAGCAGGCAAAAATATGCCTGCCTGAGTGAGGGCACCTCCCAGAGGGGTGGTTTCTGGGGGGGGGGTCCCCAGCTTCCCCCCCTCTCCTGCCCCGGGCTGCTCTGGTACCAGGATGGGGGGGGCATCCTCGTAGTCTCCATTTGCAATGAGGTACGGGGGGATCCAAAATGGCGACCACAATATTTTTTTTATTTTTTTTGAAATTGTGGTCCAAAAACCCACCAAAGCACCACAGAAACATGCGAAAATTAGCTATTTTAAATGCTTGAATTTTTGCAGTAGCAGCAGTGGGGTTTTCTTGCAATAAAACTTCTCCATTGATTTTATTTTATTTTATTTTATTTTTATTTTTTTACACCTGCGCACGCGCAATGATAGGCTAGCCATGGGATGGGACCATGCTAATTTTTGGAGCCATTCCACCAATCGTATGGCCAGGTTTTGCTGAGACTTCTGGATGTCCCAGAGAGGCCATAAAAAGCCCACCCAACCCTAAGCCTAAGCCTAACCTTAACCCTAAACCATACGCCAGTACACTGTGTTCTTGGTGGGCCAGAGGCACCCAGAGGTGCAGCCCACTAACCCACCCTAACCTTAACTGTTACCCTAAGCCTAGCCCTTACCCCCTAACCCCATGCTCTGGGAAGTCAAGTCGCGCTAAATCGCGGTGGAAACGACAAACGACAAACGACACGATGAAACGACACATTTTTGAAAAATTCCGCGACAAACGGAAACGACCCGAAACGGACCCGTCCCGACAAACAACAACTCGAAAAATATTTTTTTCTGGTCGTGCCCATCTCTAATTTTGAATACAAACCTGGTGCTAAGTTCCATATCTGTTGTTTCTAAACCATCTTAGGCAATGCAGCAACATTTCTCACCAGAAGTTCAAAACAGCAGTTTATAAGCTGGCCATAAGAACTAAGCATAGAATAATTATGTGGAACAGTTAGGGCCTACAGTACATCAATGGACAGAGGGTTACTGTTGATTAGCTTGGTTTTAAAGAAACTCTGTTACTATTTACTGTGTAGCAGCCACGTCTTTCCAGCTCTTCAGAAGTAATTTGTCACTTTATAATGTATTAATGTTGCTTTTATCAGCAGAGTAGAAAAATAAAGATGAATACTCTGTGGTTCTCATTAGTGGCCAATTATGTTTTTTCAGCACAAAATACAAAGGATAAAACAAAGAAATACTTCAATTGTCATCAGGATTCATACAAATGGTACAACACATGAGATATTTTGAGAACATATGTGTCATCCCATTCACATATATAACATGTGTGCTAGTCATGTCTGGCTCTAGGGGAGGTGCTCATCTCCATATGCAAGCCGAACAGCCAGTGTTGTGCAAGTCCATGTGTGAGAGTGAGCAAGAGGAAGAAGGAAAGGCCAGCAGTGTGCCGTCTGCAAGAGAAAATCTAAGGGGGAAAGATAAGGAGGAAGAGTGGGAAATGAAGGAAGGGGATGAGAGAGAGGAACGGAATGTTGAGGAGGCCTATTGTGGGAGGAGATGTACGTGCAGGAGAGGTGGCAGTTGGAAGCAGAGGGGAAAAGCCATTAAAGACAGACGTGGGGACACAGACCTGAGGGAGGACATGAAGGAGAGAGATGGAAGAAGCGGGACTGGAGACCCATGAAACCTCTATCCTGGTCAGTTTAGGGAAAAGCACTATTATGGCGGAGAAATGCCAACAGAATGAGGGAGAAATGGGGACAGCCATCCCAAGAGAACCCTGGGGCTCAATGAGCACGACATCCCTGTTGCGAGAACCTGTGTTTCGGGAGAGGATCCCAGGACTCCAATTGAGCTCCTCAGAAGAACAAGCACCCCCACCCTCAGAAGGACCTTTTAAGTCAAATCCATTTCTGTTTGAAGAAACTGTTGAAAGCATTGTTGAGAAGCCAGAACTAATAGCACCTGTTGTGCAAAATAAAGGAACTCATGTTTTGGACAATAAAAGTTTATTAGAAAAACGTACAAATAGACTGGACAGTCCTGCTTTGCACTCGGAACCGGGGTTTCCTCACAACGAACTCTCACACCATGGCTACATGGCCGGCATGGCTGCAAGGAAACACTGTTTTACCTTTCTGCTTTTTATGGGGGTATCTATTTATCTACTTGCATTTACATGGTTTTGAACTGCTAGGTTGGCAGGAGCTGGGGTTATCAGCAGAAGCTCGCTCATCTGCATGACACCTGGGATTCAAACCGCTGAGCTGCCGACTTTGCAATCAACAGTTTTGGGAGCCTCAATCCACTGAAAAGGTTGGGCAAAAGAAAAAAGGTCAGGTTATGGATGTTAGGACCCCAACCACATCTGATAGTTTGGTTGAGGGAACCACTGGGTGGTGCCGAGTATGCATTGATGAGTTTGAGGGTCAGCTTTTGAAAGCAGCATCCTTGATAGCCTTTTGCTGCACTGAGAGTCAGCAAGTAGTTGGCCACTTCCAAGACGGACTAGTCACATATGTCTTGGCAGAGGGCTGACATGGCTGTGATGCCTGACCGTGTGATTTTGACATTCTTCAAATCTAAGACCGACCAGGAGGCCAAGGGCCAGCAGATAGTTTTTGGGCATTGTGGAGTGTCACAGATTTGTCCAGTGTGAACTCTGCTGAGTGGTTTGAATTGTGAGGTGACATGCAGGGTTGCCTATTCTAATGTGCAGATGGAAGTCCCTTTGATCCAGTACCAGTTTTGGAGGTGGTCACGTCCCTCACACTTTGCAGTGCGAGGATATAGTGATAGCGTTTTGGGAACCACTGATTTTGCATTGGAGTCACATCCACGGCAACTGCCATGGGATAAGGTCCAGCTGGCATCCAACAGATCAGGCAGTGGAGGTCCCAAAATTTCTGCCTTTATGTGAGGCCATTGCCAGATTGCCAGGCATGAGCCGTGTGTTGGGCTCTTCTTGTTGTAGGCTGCTGCAGAATGCGAGAGCTGGAGTGGTGGCCTGTGGCCAAAGTCATGTCATTTGAGCAGCCAAGTTATGCAAAGCATACAGGCTGTGACCAAGATGTTGGCCATGGGCACTTGTGCCATGTTTGAGTGGAGCAGACGGAGAGGGTAGGTGGTGAAATGGTTTGCAATTTGCACATACAACAGCTCTCCAGATGTCCCTCCAGGTACTTGGGTGATATACCTTGGTGGGAATGACTTGACCCAAATGATGGGCAAGGCATTGATGATCATTGTTCTTGTTAACCTGTGGAAGTTCTGTGATAGATGTCCTAGGACTAGACTAGTACTGTCTACATTAGCTCCACATCTAGAGTGGAGATCAGCCCATGACCCTTGACAGGTGGACAATGCCCATGGGAGTGTCAATAGGGAAGTCACTAGGTTCATCAAAATGGGCTGGGGTCAGTTATTGACCAGCCTTGCATTTTCATAGAATCATAGAATCATAAAGATGGAAGAGACCTCAAGGGTGATCCAGTCCAACCCCCTGCTATGCAGGAAACCCCATCACAATATTTCCGACAGATGGCCATCCAGTCTCTGCTTAAAAACCTCCAAAGAAGGAGACTCACCCATCCTCCATGGCAGCATATTCCACTGCCGAACAGCTCTGTCATGAAATTCTTCCTAATGTTCAAATTGAATCTTTTTTCCTATAGTTTGAAACCATTGCCCTGAGTACTAGTGTCTGAAGCCATGGAAAACAAACCTGTTCCCTCTTCAATATGACATCCTTTCAATTTTGGTGCACCACCCTGAGTTGTATAGGGAGGATGGCGTCCATCTGTCTGACTTAGGACTGGAGATATTTTTGAGCGATCTTGGTTGTGTGAGGTAAAAGGAGCATACTCCTTAACTTCTTTTCTGTGGCAGGTAGTGCAAGAGGTATGGGGATTCAGGAATGCCCTAGGCAAGCTGCCCTTAAGACACTTTACAGCCCAGGTGAATTAAATGCCATTAGTAGGGTATTAAGATTAAGTACAGTTATGATGACAATAGTAGGTGAAACTGTGGGCTGTCCTGGGCTAATAGATTCCACACAGTGAGGATGCTGAACAGGTGGGCAGCATGCTTCCGAGAAGGGAATCTCCCTGAACGTATTTCAAAGAGAATGATACAATGTAGCACAGTACCTGCTTGCACTACAATCCAGATCCCCTTGACAGAATAAACACAGTTCGGAGTTAATTACACAATGTAATCAATAAAATTGTGGCCCATTTTGAACCCAAGTGAATGTGTCTTGCCTCTTTATTCCAGGCTGGGTGGGCAAAAGATTATTGCTATTGTTTGACACTGTTTATTTATTAATTTGTATTATGGATAGCTAAATGGTTTAGGTATCTGGTTGTAGAGCCAGAATTTGGGAGCTTGATTCTCCACTGTGCCTCCTCCAGGTAGAGCCAGACTGTGCAGCTTTCGGAAAGCAGCACAGTTCCATGATGCCCCAGAATACAGGAATGGTGTACCTGGAAAATACTGAAAAGGATCACCATAATTGAGAATAAACTTAATGGCATGTGATGATGATGATGATGATGATGATGATGATGATGATGATGATGATGATGATGATGATGATGATGATGATGATGATGATGATGTATTATTAGTAGTAGTATCTCAGGTGTTTAAAAACCTGGCAAACTCTCCCCTGATTTACACGTTATATCATACAACCAACTGAAAGATGTTGAGCATCAGCTTTTTCAAGTACAGTTGGTTTATGAAGCTTTAGGAGTGCCATGAGGGAAATCTTTTAACATCCACTTGAACAGAAACCATGATATCCGACCAGTTGAAAAAGGAGGTCTTACAGAGAATGTCATTTTGGGCTCAGACCCAGTGCTTTGAGTGGCAGGTCCATCATTGCTCCAGGCCAGTTGGCCTCAAACGGTCAGTGAAATGCCATGAGAGAGAGAGATGGGAATTCAGAGAAGATTTTGCAATTTGTACATTATGTGCATATTCTCCTTATTTATGTATGTATTTTTCTTCACATAATATATGGTTCAACATAGTTGGCTATACAAGACTTACTTAATGTGATACAATATATTTGACATACTTTAATTAGTGTAGAGCTACTAATTTTAAAAAGTCCCCCTTGTTCTGCTAGAGCAATTATGAAATTACCTGCACAACTCTTTATTGCTATATAAACTTCATCTCATTTATATACATCTCTTTCTCAAAAACAGACATCTTGTTTATTTGCCTGCAGTAGATGAGGGGGGTACAATGTAAATATAAAAGGGGAAATGGTGAGAAATGATGAACATCTGGGCGCAGAATGGAAACAATCTGAAAATGCTCATATTATAGCCAAATTAATGCATATCCTTGTGGAAACTAGCTCAGGGTGAAAAACTGCCAGTCATCCTGCACTGTATGTTGTCGCTATTTCCCCCCACAAGGTTTAAGTATCATGATCTTTGATGAACTGCAAAATATCTGAAAAACAAACCCACACATTAAATCTCCTCACTGTGTTATGAGCACTACTTGGATATAACCCTGTGCCCTCATTGCCTGGAAGTAAATCTCACTGAATCTTAAGGGTCTTACTCCAGAACAGACATTTACATCTACTATCTAATAAACAGCAAGATATCTTTTTTTTAAAGTGCATTTTTAAAAGCTGTGTCTAGGTTTGCCTCATAGTAACCCAAGAGTGAGGTGGATTTGCAGTTCCATTGGCTGATTCTTCCCTATCAACATTTGTCAGAAATATTTTTAACTGAAGCATTTTGTAACTTGATGGAATTAATAGTTATTAGCTTACCATAGCAGCATAAATGTAAAGGCAATATTTCTGTTAAGTGCTTCTCTTCTGTGAGATTAGGAAATTTAATTTGAAATTCTCTCTTCAGAAGCAGTGCACTGGCTGAAGGCAAGCTGTAGAACCAATGACAAAGGTTATTACATTTCTGAAATTATATTTTAGGGATGTTTAATAACTGTGAAGAAAATACTTTTATGAGCATGAAAACTGAAAGAGATTAAACAATGAGAGACAAGTTATATTAAAAATACACATACAGTGAAAGCTATTTTTCTTATGTGTATGAGGCTCCATTTGTAGCAGTTTTCAGAATCTGAGGCCTGCTTCTTTAAGGAAGTGGTGGGGATGTGGGAAAAATGGGTTTTACACACCCACCCACCCACCCACATCTAGCATTCCTCCACTAGTGGAGGGGAGAGTCCACAGTTCTTATGTCGCTGGAGAGATGATTCCAAAGAGTCAGACCAGCCACTGAGAAGGCCCGGCTCCATGTTGAAGCCTTACAGGATCAGGGATAATGCTAAATTAACTCTTCTCATTAAAGTAATTGTGCCCTAATTTTAGATGGGCATGAACCACTGGTCCATCCATTGGGCAGTAAGTGTTCTGCAGTTCCAACATGGTTCCAAGCCCCACCTCTTCCAGTGGGAACCCTCTCAGAGGCAATGCCTGAAGGAGGCAGGGCAACAAAGCTACAGTACTGCCTCTGAGTTGGAATCTACTTATAGAGATGGGGTTTGAAACCCAGTCAGAACTGCAGAACACCTGTTGGGCCAACTAACAAACTGGCATGAAACACAGAACCAGTGCTTCATGCCCCTATCTCTAGTCCTGGTCACTTCCCATTTAAATGGCTTTTTGGGCATTAAAGAGAGGGGAAAAATATAATTTCTAAATGCAGTCATCATGGAAGGAAGAGAAGGGATCTCATACAGTCGTGCAGCTTTTGTGATACTGTATATTCCTGGGCATTAGACACTAATTATCTGAGGTACCATTTGGGACCCAGAGGAAAATCAGTTTGGAGAGGCAGCAATTCATGCGGTTTAAATTTGGGAATCATAAGTGTCCATGCAAATGTGTGTGTTTCTAAATGTTACTGTTTTGCAACAAAATAACATACTTCCAAAAGTGTTTATTGCAAGACTACTTAGTTTGTAGCCAGAGGGAAAGTAATCTCATACTTGAAGTTTATCTGACAGTCCTTGCAGAAGAGGCCATTGGGGCCTTAGAGGAGAAAGAAGGAACTATACATAGCCATTCGCTTGCGCAATATAACAGTGGAGTAGTTTTAATACACTCAGTGTGGTGTAGCAGAGTGAGGGGTGTACTAGGATTCAGGAAACTTGGGTTCAAATCCCCACTTGACCATAGACAGTCCTGGGGATAGCGGTGGGGAGGGCACTGATAAGCCCACTCCTCAAATGTCTCACTTACCTTAAAAGGCTTATTAGGGTTGTTTTAAGTTTCTGACTTGATGGCCTGTAACACACAACACCGTTTCAATCCATGTTCATACAGAATTCCAGAACCCTTTTGAAAATAAAAGGTGGGGGTTGAAAAAACATAAACATATGACTATAACTGCCATCAGCTATTTGGTACTTGACACATGTGTACGTTATGTGTGCATTATCATGACCAACTCCTATCTAACAATGCCCGTAGAGATGAACGAATTCTCCCTGGCCTTCCAAGTGTTTTTTTACCCAACTGTGTGTTTTCCACAGCTTGTGGCAAGTGAGGTAAGCAGCAGCTGAACAAGGTGATGGCATCCGCGCTGAAGCAGCTGCAACAGGGAGAACTCAAGAGGATAATTCATGCACCGAAGCAAGAGCAGATGTCAATAAAGGCAGCTTGTCTGCTTGTTCGTAGCATGTGGCTGTGGGACAGGCTTGTCAGGCAGCCTGTGTTGCGAAGTCCTGTTATCAGTCTTAATCATTTGTCTGGGGGAGGTGAACTCTTTGCTGCAGGCAAATAGCAAAGTGGAGGAAGAACTGCTCTGATCAATGTGATTCATCATCTTTCACTCTTTCAGTACTTTCTCACAGCTAGCATTGGCCCCAGGCTGACCACAGGTTTTTTGTTGTTCTTGTTGGTTTGTTTTGCCACACATTGGGCTATAATTTAATTTATGCCATTGCTAATTCCTAAACTGTAGACCTTGATCAACACGCAGCCATTAACCATGGGCTGTTGTGCTACCTGCTTATAAGAACTGGTGTTCCCCTTCAAGCTGATTTGGAAGGTGTCTTTTAAATTAGTCACTAGTCAAGAAAATCTGTTTTACATTTAGATTTCTGAATGTACTGGGAAATGGAGGAAATCAGTGTTATACCAGGATATCTAGCTTAAGCATCATCTTCATCATTTTCCCCCCATCTAATGAAGACCCTAATTTTAGTTCTCTTTTTTAAATTAAAGTATCACTCTGACTGGACATTTTTATTTGTAGCTCTCAAGCACCCCACCCTATTTCTATATTCTTCTGCAGCAGCAGTAAGTTCTAGTAAGTAATGGATCTAACTCCCAGGTAAGTTTGTATAGGATTGCAGCCTTAAAATACGGTGCCAAAGGAATATTTGATTCTTTTACTGCTATTTTTTCACTGTAGAAGACCAAGAAACCTTTTCTCTCATTTGAGAGGGTAGCCACGTAAGAAAAACAATGTAACTGACCTAATCAGTGGAACTGTGCTTTCATTTCAGACAATGGTGGCTTTTAAAAACCCTATTCCCTGTTGGTCCAATGGGTTATTATAAAAGGAAATGGTTATTTTCATCACTTGTATCTTCTTACTCTGTACTGATTTTATGTTCTAAATGTCATTTAAATGCCTCTTTAAGAGCTTACCAAATTTTGTTTCCCCCCTCCTACATTTTTCATTACTTACATTCAATCTCTTTTATTTGGCCAGTATTACTTAGCCTCATTGTTCTTGTACAAATTAAGGCAGTTAATTATGCAGTATTATCAAAATATGAATACACAACAGGGCCATCATATTTGAAAATGAAAATTATATTTGATAATTCGGGATTATATTCATGCTTAGAAACATGAAGGCCATTGAATGTCTACTCTAGCAGTTTTTCTCCTTCTGTCCATTTTACAGCAAGGGATGGGCAACCTCCTTTAAGGTGGTTTTTGCTTCTCACATCACTCACTTTCTGCAATGGTCCCTCATGTGGAAAACTTTGCATCTTTAGAGCTTAAGCAATAATAGCTCACATCATACATTTATGGTTCCTAAATGCCACCCCACATGCAAAACCTTCTACTAAATGTGTCTCATTTTTTGCTTTCACAAAAAAATGCAAAGAGGGAGAATGTGTGTGTGTGTGTGGGGGGGGACAGTAGTCCAAGCTCAAGTGTAATTCCTTCTGGGGAGATTTCCAGCTCTAGAAGTTTTCATGGAGCACCCTTGATAAAATTCCCTTCAGCTCCTCATGAGTGATTTTTAGTTAATTATTTTAATGGGTGGGTGGGTTGAGGTTAAATGTCTGGAGTCTAATCAGGGGCATGTATCATTCCTAGATCTATGCAGTTTAGTCATTTCTGGGAGGGTGAGTTCAATATCAATCCATGTGTTTTATATGTACAAAGAGATCAGATCACATAACTCTTCCTGTTCCTTGTCCTGTTTTCCTGTCTACTGCACTATGTTGGCTTTTGTCAAAGATGGAAATAGAAACAGTCAAGGGGATCAGGTCATCCTTAAGGTTGTATTATAGGATCATAAATCCCACAATCCCAAACAAGCATGGTCTTGTCTAAATTCCTCAGAGGCAGAGCCAACCTGGAAATACGGAGAAATTTCCTGACAGCAAAGGACATTAAACAGTGGAACAGCTTGCCTCCCAATGTTGTTGGTGCCCCACTGCAGGACGTTTTCAAGGAAAGATTGGACAGCCATTTTTCTGGGATGGTATGAGGCCTCTTGCCATGGGAAGGGGAGTGAACTAGAAGACCTCCAAGGTCCCTTCCAACACTACAATGATCCTATGATCCTATGATCCTATGATTCTTATAGAAGGTTGGGGTTCACTCGATTGGGTGATTCCTGCTCTTCCATTCAGATATTTCAGTGCATGGTCAGGATAAATGGATACAATGACACAAGAAGGCAACAAATCTTCATAAGATCCATGTCCATTATGCCTGTTGCTGGAATGATCTCTTATGAGCTGAACTAGCTTAAGGGAAAATTCTGAATAAAACACAGTAAAGTTACATTCAAGGGGAGATGAATCTTGGAACAATACATCCCATAGGAAATATGCTTAAAAGGGCGTTTATACACAACCCCTAAGCTCTGCGGCAAAGGGCTGCAAGCTCCGGACCTTAAAAATGTTTCCCCACCAGGTCCGGAGTTTGCAGACAATTAAGTGCGACCCCGCCCCCATACGCGCGTCCCAGCGCACTTTTCTTGTACCTGCTTTTGGGAGGTGAAAAATATTTGATGCGGAGAGTGCCTGAGCTCTCCTCGCTTCTTTTTGTTGTTTTTCTTTTGCCTCCGCCCCTTTAAGAGCAACCAGGAAGTAAGACCGGGGCTCGGAGCAAGCGGAGGTAAGGCTTTCTTCTTTTGTCTCCGTTTAAGGCTTTTTTTCCCTCCCTCCCCTCCCGCAGACAGAACAAGGAAGTGCGGAGCGGGTGGGGACGGAGGAACAGCAATGAACCCTCAAGATCTTTGGTCCGAATTTAAGGGACCAGCGGATCTGAGGGGTCGTGTAAAAAGGCCCAAAAATCATGAGTGCAAAACTAAATTTCCTGAAAAGAGATGTGGCTGCAGCATTCTATCAGTATTTATGCTGGATGTCCGGATAGTTCTGACCTCTCTCAAATCGGGAGTTCGTTTCTTCCTCTGGAGGGAAGCCTTATCACACTGAGGGAAGCCTCTGCAGCTTCTCCCTCTATATAAAGATGTACGAAGCCGGTGCTATAACTAGTTGTTACTGGGTTGTACAGAAAGAGCCAAGTACCAATGACACATGTTGTTTTGGTGCAAAATACCGTTTATGCACAGACGGTAAATATATAGCAGCTTTCACAAGTTCAATACTATAAACAGAGTCTTGAATCAAGATGACAAAATTTAAACACACTGCATGTGGTAATTGGCCTTCACAATGCCATGTCTTCTCAGCCAGAGCTCTTTTGTGAATAGCCACAGTTAATGAAAACACTGTTACCAGCAACAAATTCTGCATTTAATTTCCCTCTGATCTTAATGTTTCTTCTTCTTGTAACAATGTGTATTTTTAAACTCTGAATAGTATCTCATGCATCTGAAGTAGTGGGCTGAATTCTCCAAGTGTTTGCATCATAATAAGCTCTTAGTGTATTAAAATTCAGGATTCCCCCATAATACAATGGTTTATAGTTTGGGTTTTTTTTTTTTTTTTACAATAGCAGTGACAACATGTTCCATTACAGTCTGTGAAAATAGATAATTCACCGTTTCTTCCCCCATAAAGCAGACTGGCATGCCTCACCTAGCTGTGTCCTCTTCAGAGGAGGAAGCCAAGGAAAATCTCAACAGCTCCAGAAAGGAGATCAGAAGCTAGTTACATCAGGGAAAGCTTGGAGGATGAAGAAGTCTGGCAGATGTGTTAGCTTGGCTTGAACAACAGAGATAGAAGTAGCATTTTTCAGTTTTTAACAGGTTAATTAACCACAAACAGCTGGAGTCTGAGAGGCATTGGTCTGGTCTCATTTTCTTTGTTTTTGTCACATGATAGAACACACAGCAGCTAATGATGACACTTTTAATCATACACTCTTTGTTTTGGTTATGTGTCAAGGGGTTTGGCATTGGTTCTGACACCTAATGGAGTCAGTTCTAGTCATGAGCAGTGACAGAACACATGATGGCCATATAAACACAGTTTTGATCATTTGTAGGTCCTAAAAACCACCCTTAGTATGATGTTCCTGGAGAAGTAAAGGTGACAGTTACCTGGCTATATGAGATAAAAGACTGAACTACTTAGGGAGGGAGTGAGACACATCATAGATTCCATCCACCCATCTATCTAATGTCAAACAATAGGTAAAATAAGTAGCTGTGACCTGGGATGGGAGATAAAACTCAGTACCACCAACTTAGGCTTGATACCGGCAATGTTTCCACCAGTTTCCTTCTTTCCTCATCCCACTGGTAAAGAGAAGTGCAATTGAGATAATAGTTCAATGCTTCTGTGACCTACCCCACTAAAATCCCACATAAAAGCACCAACTTCTCACACATAGGCACTCAACTGACTAAATTGAAATCTGCGGTCTCAAAAGAAAGACTCTTCCAGTTCTTCTCTCCCCTGGAAATGAAAGCCATGGGAATCTCCCTCTACTCCGAACATGTGTTCACAAAATGGTTATCCATCACATGGTCAATTGATGTCTTTCTTAGAGCATCTATGATTGGATCCTGTCAGGATCCTTCTTCTCTGGACTTCCTGTTTTCAGTATTCATTTAATTCCCCAGTATTTTTTTTATTCTCAGCCTTTTAAACACCTTAAATTTTAACGTAATCTTCACTGCTTCAACGAACTCTGCTTCAGTTTCAGCACTTCTTTGGGCTCCTTCCACTTATGTGCCGTTATGGGATCTGTGCAAAGAGGTAATCCCAAGAAAGAAACATTTCCAGACTCAGCATCCCGAGTATAACAAATAGTAAAGAAGATAATTACACTTCTCTAGCATATACATAACTCACATTAAAAAACAGGAGTTTCTAATACTGTATTGTGAAGGAGGAGGAGGAAACAATTTCCTCCATCACAACAGGGAAGAAACTTGCAAAAGGCTCCCCTGTGACTTTTTTTCTAAAGCCTTATGCACCTTTGTGGCTCATAATTTTTCATGTACTTCCCCTTTTAAAAATGATATAGGGAGTGGCTGCCATCCATGCTAAAATTAACAAACACCCTCTTCCAGCACAGTATAAAACATGTTCCAGATCCAAAAGAGAAAACAAAGCAAGCAAAAACAAAACAAAAACCCACATGATTTCCTTGAAAATAAATCCATGCTTTCCTTTACATCATAGAGACAACTTAGTTTAAACCGTTTTTTTTAAAAAAAAGAAAAGCCCTATTCAACAGCAGTTCTTATTGCCAATGGAAATGACCCCTGAGAGCCTGCGTGTGGGAAGTACTGAAAAGTTTGTGTCCAGTACCCTGCCTGCTGTAATGGTAAAGGACGAAGGTGGGCAAATGAAACCTAATGTAACCACATAGAAGAATCACAATAGTAGCAGTGCTTCAGGTCACAGCTGGGTTGTTTGTTTTTTTATTCCCCAGCTATGATGACCAGATGTGAAAGAATAAAGATAGACGAGAATTTTTAAAATAAGAACTTTCTGATATCCCAGATTTCTTGATCATCATGACTGAAAGAGCAAGAAAAAAATGAAAATGGGCACAAACTGCAAGTTCAGTGGTTCATGTCAGTTCAGTGGTTCAAGCACGTAGCTGTTCTGTGGTCTCTCTGTTTTTTTAGCTGGGTTTCCTCAGATGCATATTAACCCAGAGGAAGTGCCCAGAGGAGGCAGGACTGGGAAGCGGCACTACTGAGTGGACATCCAGTGAAGGAGATGGGGTTAGGAAGCTGTGCTCCTGAAGCATTGAACCAGCATGAATTGGTGAACTGGCAGTTCATGGCCATCTCTACATGACCGTTTCATACTTAACTCTCAAAAGTTTCGATAGGTTTGGGATTATAGTCATTAATAAAGCCTATATTAATTCCAATGTCCTTTCACTGATTACTTTAGAGGTATCTCACATGTTCTTTGTGTATTCTTCCATGCCTACAGCTTAATTTGTTTAGTTTTAATATGCTGCTTATCAGAATTTGGAACACATTTTTAAAGTAATAGGAACACAAAAAACGTTTTTGTTACCTATTGCTTTATGGCAGCAGGATTATAATTACCATTACTGTTTCTGGCAAAGCTTTTTTGTTTCATTGTGCCTCATTGATCCATTAGTGTCACTATCAGGGAAGTCCCCTCCAGTTCCATCTAGTGGCTATTGCTCACATTGTGCCTTGAAAATGTTGTGTTGTTAAAGTTGTGACCGACTCTTTGTGACCCCATGTGCATGGTGTTTTCTTGGCAGGAATACTGGAGTGGCTTGCCAATTCCTACTTCAAGAAATATATAGATTGATAAAACTACAAAAAAGGCTTGCTCTGGTTGGCAGTACATCTTTGCCCCCCCCCCGGACAAAAGAGCATGAGGCACTGGGAGAATCTCACTCCTGAGGGGAGGAGGAAGGAGCAGTTTTATAAGCATGCTGCTTCCTGAAGTCAGTCTTTTCCTGAGTGAGGACTCAGAAGGGGAGGAGCACATTGGACTTGTGCCACACTTTTGATTTCAGCCACGTGGCTGCTGACTGAAGCAAGGAAAGCAGTGGAGGCAGTGACGATTTGGCATTCAGCTTGCGGAAAGGCAGCCCAAAAACAGAAGCTCCAGCCCAGGGAGAGTTAGCAAGGTGGGGGTAACGCAAGGGAGACGGGAGGCTCCACAAGGAAGGAATTGGGTGGCATGTGAAGTGATACTCACGGAGGGCCTGGCCTTTGGGGTTGGCACAAAGTGCCCAGGATAATCCCCACCATTCTTGATGACCCTGCAGTAATAGGGGATATGGGTTGGGGCTGGCCATGCAGCCAGTACTAGCTGGGAGGAGCTGCAGGGGATCCTGAGCAGGGAATTGGTGGGAGCACCAGGCGCCGGGGTGGGCATAAGTCCCAACCTGAACATGCAAGAAAGACTATGTTTGCATCCCATTGGGCTGCACAGGCTCTTGGGGGGGGGGTAGCCTAGCAAGCAGGCTAGTGCAGTTAAATTATAGTTCTGTTAAATAATAACAGTAAAGTTTATAACAAATTCCACTTTAAAAAGATGAGCAATAATAGGAAAAGAAGGAAGGAAGGCTGAATAGGTCTTTTTTGTGTCGGCAAAAACAGGGCCTAAGAAGAGTCAGGGCAAAAGTAAAGGGAAACAGCCAAAACGTAGGGCTATCCAGGTTTCACCCCCAGCTTCATCTTCCTCACGTGAGGGGGAGTGGCTGGTAGGGGAGCAATTGAGGGGGGTGGAAACTGAAGTAATGGAAAAGGATAGACAGGGGAACGGTGCAGCCCAGGAGAAACCCCCAGGGTGGTGGTACATCAACCCAGGGTTCTGGCATGTCAATCCAAGGCATGTAAGAAGGCCAAATTAAGAGAAGTAGCTAACTATCTGTTGTCTCGACTTGCAATCCTGGAAGGAGGGGATTTGAACCCACCGGCAGCAGCAGCATGTAGCTCTTAGCTCTTGGCTCAGAACACCAAGGGAACGGCGGCAACCAGCACCCATTGGGACGAGCAAGCAACATCAAATACAGAAGCAGCAGACTGCATGGAATTGGCCAGGTCTCAGCAAGGTGATCCTGAGGAGCAACTGGAGTTTCTGGACTGGGTGCAGGCACGTCCTACATGACAGGTGAGCTCACGCCTGCACTGGACACTTCTTGCATGATGCCACGGTGGCTGAGGTCACCAGGGCTGAACCCGGTGGCTGCCACAGGGCAGGCATACAATTCTTGGGAGGGAGCATTACCAACCAACCAAAAAAAGTGCCTGCCATGATGCAGGGATGGCTTGGGTGGACAGCACCTTACCCGCAGCCGGTGTTCCCTATGGTTATGGGATGTGCTACCGGAGAGGTGTGGCCTTATCCCTCTCATGGGTTACATCTCTTTTTACCAGCGTTCCCTCCACTGATGCTCTAAAAACTGTAAAGAAGAGACTAAGAGAAGACAGCACCCTTAACTCCAGAAGAGCCTCAACCCAGACGAGATATGCCTGCTCCTGGATCTGCATCTGAACACCATGTATTTCATGTACAGAGGGGACTTCTACAGACAGAAGCATGGTTGTGCCATGGGTTCCCCTGTGTCACCAACTGTTACCAACCTAGAGCATTTCGTTTTTCATTTCATGCCCATCCCTAATCCCCAGACAAGTAAAAAATACTTCACAGCTACACCAGCAAGACTATGGCTAATGACTCATATTTTGTGGGTGTTGGGAAGGTTATAAAGGTGGGACTTTCATACACCTTAGGCCATTGTCCACCTAATGAGACTATTGGCCACCAAATGAGCCTATTCATGCCATTGTTCATCTTATGAGCCTATTTCAGACCAGGGTGACATGAGGTCAAAATGAACTATAAAATGGAGGACTCGCAACTAGCTTTCCTCAGACTGCTGCTGATGTTTAGATGAGCAGCGAAACGTTTCAATCTCTCAAGAAAAGAAGTCCAGTTGCTATGACTCAGCTTCCAGATAAACTCGCCTGGATGGCTGATAATCTTCACAGACATATTTAAAGAATGGTTTTACCCATTCCACACCCCTAGCGAATTTCAATGTCTGAGTGAGGACTAGAACCCAGATGCCTTAGTCTATCACACAGGGTATTGGTAGAAGACTAAATAACCCTCCCAAATTGACTAAGGGCATAGTCACAGTTAATAATCCATGCCTACTTTCAAATCACTGTTAATGGCATTCATCCAACTCATACCTCTAATTTGCCTTCTTCCTAGAAATCCTACTAGAAAACTTTATACACAGAATGCCCACTTCTATTTGTGCCTTCACCGTATCTAAGAACAGTAGGTGTTTCAGCTTTCCTTCTTGTTGTGCCATCTGCTCCAAGCTCTTCAGCTTCAGAGAACAATTCTTCACCTTTGCTTAAATTATATCTGAAAGCAAAAGTCATTTCTTGCAGGCATAATTGATGATGAAGAGGCGAGTAACACAAGGAAGGAAAGAAAATTTACCTATGGGAAAACTATAGATCACACTTAAGTAAGTCTGTCCTTCCCTTTCTTTTCACATTAATGTGCTACATGTTCAAATTCTGACACATCAAGGTTGAAACATTCCCCAGAGGATAAGCCATTCTCAGTCCAACATGGGATGGCAGTTTTGCGTTAACTATAACCTCCACTTTTCCTACATCCGCTTATCACACCTGTTTTTTTTTTTTTAACTTTATCAGAATGTGTGGTGATCTTGGTGTTGTTTTAGGGGTAATTATATTAGGTTGTGGCACTTCCCTTATCCCTACCCCCATTTTGGTTCTGGTTTCTTGTCCAGTGTTTTAATTTTAGACAGCTGGTTGGATGATCATATGGTAAACAAATCTGCATTTTTTTATTAAAACAAAATCCTCTGAACCTCTCTCTCTCTCTCAAATTGGCTGAGAATGACCTGATTGGAGTGGGTTACCATTTCTCACAATTTCAAGGACCCGACACCAAGACAAAAAAAGGAGCAATATAGTATATGTGGTCCAATGCAGTGAGGAGTGTGTGGGTCTCTACATTGGAGAAAATAAACAACCATTAAATACAAGGATGGCCCAACATAGGAGGGATAATAGCTCAGGACCAGAATCAGCAATATACCTCCACTTGAAGGACAAAGGAGGACACTCATTCAAAGATGAGGATGTATACATATTAGACACAGAATATAGGTGGTTGAGAGAGGGGTCAGGGAAGCCATTCATATGAGCACTGAAAACCCCTCACTCAACAGAGGTGGGGGGGCTCAGGCACAGTCTATCTGCCACTTATCAGGCTGTGATTTCACCAATACCTAGACACATCAAAATACTTCACAGCTTCACCACCAAGGCCATAGCTAACGACCCATACTTTATGGGTTTCAGCATTTTAGGCCATTGCTCACCTTAAGGCTATTGAGACTGTTGTCTCCCTAACAAGCCAATTCAGGCCATTATTCATCTTAACAGCCTATTTCAGACCAGGGTGACAAGAGGTCATAGTGACCTATAAAATGGAGGACTCACAACTAGCTTTTTTTCAGACTGATGAAGGTGTTTGGATGAGCAGTGAAGTGTTTCAATTTCTCAAGTCCAGTTGTCATGATTCAACTTCTAGATAAACTCACCTGGATGACTGAAAATCTTCACAGACAGATGGTGGAAGTTGTGGTCCAAAACATCTGGACCACTGAAGGTTCACTACCACTGACCTTTGGTATCATTGCAGCATGTCAGTTCATAGAAAAACACTGGAGGAAGACCCAGCCATTGCACATGGCATTCCTAGATCTGGAGAAGGCATTTGACCATGCCCCACATCAGTTGATCAGGTATGCTGTCCATTCATTTATTATATTTGTATACAACTCATGCAGCTTCTAGGCTACTTTGGATGGTGTACAACAAAGGAAACAACAAACAAATGGGATGCAGGAACTGGTCCAAAATGCTATAGAAGTACACCAACAGCCATATTCAATGTTTAGCGGGCCTGTTGAACAGTATTCTGGTGACAACTGGAGTGAACCAAGGCTCTACCCCATCACTGTTCCTGTTTATATTAGTCAGGGATACCATCAAACAAGACCTGCAGCAGAATGCTCCCTGGTTCATGCTCTACACCAACAATGTTCTGCATGCTGTGACCACTAAGAACAAGCTGCAGTGGCAAGCTCAAACATTGAATGACTATCTCAATTTATTTATTTATTTATTTATTTATTTATTTATTTATTTATTTATTTATTTATTTATTCTTGGACTTATAAACCACCCGATTTTCCCAGAGGGAACTCTAAGCGGTGTATAAACATTTCACCCCAGGCGACTAAACAATACAATCATAAACAATCCCCACAACAAAATAAACATTAAAACCTAACAAATGCACACCAAATATCCAGTACCATTAAAAACTACTAGCAAATACTAAAACGTTTTCTCCATTCTGGACTCCACCTAAACATCAAGAAAGCTAAGTACCTGCAGACTGTTACCACCCATGGAACACTTCAAATAAATGGACAAAATTTAAAGAAGGTGGATATAGTAACCCCCCGCCGATCGCGGGGGTTAGGGACCCACCCCACCCGCGATGCAAGAAAATCCACGATATGCAGAAGCGGGTGGGGGGCAGGGTGGGGGCATCTTACCTCCCGCCGCTGCCTGTCTGCGCGGCCCGAGCTTTCCCGGGGTAGCTTGGCTGAGCGGCACGGAGTGACCCGATCGCTCCACGCCGCCCCTCTCGGCCACCCCGGGCCTTCCCGGGGGAGCCCGGCTGAGTGGCGTGGAGCGACCCGATCATTCCACTCCTCCCCTCCCGGCTACCCCGGGCCTTCCTGAGGGAGCCTGGCTGAGCGGTGTGGAGCGACCCGATCGCTCTGCACCGCCCCTCCCGGCTGTCCTGGGCCTTCGCAGTGGAGCCTGGCTGAGTGGCGCGGAGTGACTGGATCGCTCCACGCCACCCCTCCCGGCTGCCCCAAGCCTTCCCTGGGAGCCTGGCTGAGCAGCGTGGAGTGACCGGATCACTCCGTGCTGCCCCTCCTGGCTGCCTCAAGCCTTCCCGGGGGAGCCTGGCTGAGTGGCACAGAACGACTGGATCGCTCTGCGCTGCCCCTCCCGGCCACCCCGAGGCTTCTCAGGGGGTGCGTGGGATGGCGGCACGGAGCAACCCGATTACCCCCGCCGCCCTCCCATGCACCCCTGAGGCTTCTGGGGGGTGGGGACAGCACGGAGTGACCCCCTGCCCCCCCAGTGCAGGTACTGTGATCTCACATTGTAGTGGGGCCGCAGTACCTGAACCGTGAAATGGCGGGGGGGGGTCACTGTATCTTCCATTATCTTGGGTCCCATCTCCAAAGTGTTGGTAGCATCAGTTCAGTGGAGATGTGCAACCAAGGGTAAGTGCTCTACCTAAAGGGCCAAACCTACAGAAAACCAAATGTAGCTCACCAGGAGAAAACACCTAGCTGAGATGGATGTGAGTCTCAGCAAGTGACTAGCTTTGTTCTCCTTTCCTGACAGAAGAAAATAGTAATAATAATTCAGGTGAACAGAATCCCTCTAGGTTA
>JAHTLZ010000129.1:33670131-33683242 GCA_023846285.1 Phrynocephalus versicolor | reverse complement strand
CTATCTATCTATCTATCTATCTATCTATCTATCTATCTATCTATCTAATTTCAAAGAAGAATCATCACTAATTCTATCCAGAGTTATGCATAAATATAGCATGAATTCTTCAATCATACTGGACCACTGGGTTGTAAAGTTGGATGATTCCCTTAGGTATAGTAGGTTTATGTAAGTAAAGACTCATATAATAGTTATTGCACTGATATTAAGTCATAATAACTGTAAATCATGTCCCAGACTTAAAAATAATTCAAGCCAAAGTGAGGGCTAGCAGGTATATAAGAACTTCCATGTTTTTGAAACTTACTGTGAAAGTCAAATATGTATATTCATCTGTAGTACTCATTTAGAGATCTGCTACAGAACAAATGTCTGTGAAATAATATTCAAAATTTTATGAGTGCTCCACAACAGGGAAGGAATGTCAATAAGGAAGCAATAACCCAGAACCTACCCAATGAAATGCCTTTTCTAAAAGTTGGAATCACATAAGGTCAAATACTAACATAGTTAGTGTGGTTTTAAAAAAAGGTAGAGAAAGCCATGAAAACTTGAACAGCATACGAATACCCTATTAATGCCAAGGCTGGCAGGCAGAATCACAGTCAGTGGAATGCAGTGTCTGGGACAGCACTGTGTACAACGAGCATTCGGCTCACTAATCCTATCTGAATGTGTATGTTTTCCAGTGGACCATGTTGAAAAAGGGATTGCAAATCATTGTAATTTAATTTTGCAATGATCGTATGCATTTTAAAAAACAAGTCATCTAGCAAAAGTTTCCGTAACCTTTCCCTACCTCTTCCCTCTGAAAAATTGATTACTCATGGTCCGAGCAGTGGGACAAATCACATCTGAGATCACAGAGCCCATGTTTTTGCTAAATTTAACACAGAGAAAAGTCAGGAAGAGGTCAAGTAGTGGCTGTAAAGTAGTTTGAATTTAACTTATTCTTCCTAGCATTGGTCTGGTCTTTAAAAGCAAAGTGTTCTGCTTATATACCGCCCCATACCACTACAAGTAGTCTCTGGGCGGTTTACAATTTTTTTTAATTACAGTGTGCAGGCTACACATTGCCCCCCCCCCCAGCAAGCTGGGTACTCATTTTACCGACATCGGAAGGATGGAAGGCTGAGTGAACCTTGAGCCTGCTACCGGGGATTGAACCCAGGTCGTGAGCACAGTTTTACCTGCAGTACATGGACTTTAGATCTTGAAATGCCACTTTGCCTGATCAACGTCATCTTCAGAGTACAGGCCAATGATTTGCATGTCCTGCCATCTTTGTTTTTGTCAATGTGAGCATTGAGCATCAGTTTTCAGGGGGTAAACAGTTTTGACAACAGTGGAAGATGCCGCTCTGAGGACATGTCCATGCCATCGAAACCAGTTTTCTCTCATCTTCTCTGAAACTGATATCACACCTGGTTGTTGTCAAATTTGTGACATGGTTGAATAGGGAGATACACAATATGCAATAGAGCATAGACATTTCCATGACATAAAGCTGTCTCTCTGTTCCCATTGTTGCTGCTCACATATTGCTATAGAGCAGATGACCATCTTACAAATTTTAAATTTGAGATGGAGTGGTATTTATCTGTTGCAAAGTGAACCATAGTTTCAAAAAATCCCATACCTAATAATGGGAATACTGTATGCACTTATATTTATATTTATTTATTATTTCAGTTTGTATACTACCCCACAGTGTGGAAAATTCCTGGGCAGTTTACAACACATTAAAAACAGGTATAAATGCAACAAATACCCAACAATAAATACATTAAATCGAAAGGGGGGCATCCCTGTCCTTAGAGTTAAACATAACCTTCAATAACTTGAAACAAATTGAAACAGAGCATTTCAGGTAGTTATAAAAGGCAGCATCGAATAATGCAGTTCTTACTCATTTCTCAAAAATGGAGAGAGAAAATCTGCTTGACGAGCCTCTATAAATTGCACAATTTGTTTTGTTGATTCTTTTGGAGGCTCCGTTCTGTGTTTTCTGCCTGGGTGGGGCTTCTTTGCCTCCCAGCATGAAGAGGCACCAAGATTTTGCACCCTTTGAGAGGCTGGGGGTGCCGGAGAGCAAGCTGATTTAAGGCTGCCTCCGCTCCTCCACAGCCTCTTGCTCCAAAAAGTTTTGCCTCCACCCTCTCACACTAACTTGAAGATAGTGAGATTAGCTGGTCGCTTCGGGGCCAGATGGGATTTTTTTGGCTGATACTCATATTGGCTCCCAAGTAGCCACATGTTTTTGCCCATCCCATTATCTTCAATGTGTCACTGGGTATAACATGACAACACTTTAATTCAGTCAAAATTGGCCTGTATCACAAGAGGTAGCTGAGTTATGTATGCCCCAACTCATATTGCACTTATAGGATGCTAGGCAGCCCTCATATTAACATAAAGTAACAAACAGTAGATTAGCATAGAATCCACTTAGAGGAAATGTAATGACAGGAAAGAAATGAGGGCTGCTTTGGCTTATGAGAATTTGGGATGGTAAAGGGCAACCATCTTGTGGGTGGCAACCTTGCCTTCCATTTAAGAATCTTGTTAAAGTCATGGAGGGGCATTTATTATTAATACGAATAGGTTTTGTACCCTTGCAATACATTACAGGTCATACTCATAAGGTGACCTGATTGAAGTTTATAAAATCATACATGGTGTGGAGAAAGTAGATAAGGAAAAACTGCTTTTCCTATCACATAACACTAGAACTAGGGGGCATTCCATGAAACTTTTGGGTGCTAGATCTCAAATAAGAGAAATTACTTTTTCACCCAGAGTATCACTGGTCTGTGCAACTCCCTGCCAGAAGAAGTGGTGACAGTTGTCAACCTTGACAGCTTTAAGAAAGGATTATTCAAGTTCCTGGAGAACAAGGGTATCAATGGCGATCATTATGGATGCTTAAGGGCAACCTCCGGGCAGGATATTTCTCAATGCAATTTGCGGGGAATCATAAGCAGGTTGAAGACATTTCCTTGGGAATACCCTGAAGCAAATGGTGAGCTGCTGTGTGAGACAGAATGTTGGACTGGATGAGCTGTGGCCTGTTCCAGCAGGGCTGTTCTTATGTTCTTATGTCCTCTTGTAGGTTAACATTTAATAGATAGAGTTAAAATGATGGTTAATAAATTGTGGCCCAATTTAAACCCCATAATTTCTCTTTCATCTCATTATTTCTTGCTGTGTGGGCAATGGTCTCCTTCAATATGCCCACCTATCTGTATCATTGCTTGATTCATGATATTAAAAAAAATCACCTGTCTTGTTGTTGCTTTGAATATGGAAAGAAAGCAAGCGCCAAAGTTTAACAGAGGAGAGCAGGAAGAGATAAATGGGAAATAAAGTAGGGAGTAAATGAGATAAACAGAGGAATGCAGACAAATCCTTGCTATGTGGCAAATGTCTTTTCTTTTCTTTTCTTTTTGCCTAATATTGCGGTCAAGCTTTGAGGTGACCCTGTGCACTTTTGTTCTTCAGCCAAAGGCGAATATGCCCTGGTAGATGCCTGAAACAATTACAATGAGGCAGGGGAATTCTCTCAAAGCACATGGGAAAGCAGTTCATGCCTTTAGGGCCTCATCTTCAATAGAGAATGAAAAATAAACTTGAACTTCTGGAGTGGGGAGAGAAAGAGGAAATGGAGGAAATGGCATGCATCACACATTTCATAATGGAATTTCTAGCCTTTTGTCCAATTCAAAATTGCCATGGGGTGAAGTTATATGTTGTACTGAGAAATACTACATCCCATTTGGAGATGAAAGAAGCAGTGTAAAATTTAAGCACAGTATATGAGATTGGATAACTTTTCTTATATCATGAGGTATTTTAATCACATCCATTTTAATCATTTGAATACTACCTAAATGTTGTGGCATTAGCTTAGGTGCACTGGTTTTCTTTACTGGCTAGTGATGCATTTTATCCATAAAATCAAGACTAATTATAGTTTCCATAATAATTTCTGTCATCAAAATAATTCCTGACCCCCCCCCTGTTTTTTTTAAGTTCTTGGTTTATTTTCTTAAGCAGACTTGATCAATTGAGAAATCTTTTTTCAATCTTAATTTGTGGAGTATGAGTATGCATTGTTTACTTCCTTTTGTTTATCCACATGGTCCTCACAAGAGTCTTTTTCTACAGTGTTTTACACATCTACTGGAGTGCATGCATATACCAGTGGAAAAGTCCACAAAAACAATCATGGCACAGGCATTTTAAAAGTTGATTAATTGCAAACATATTAACAGTGGAATTTTGCTACATGTTGTCCCTTTACATATGCATGCATGTAACATGAGCAGTAGTGGGGTGCAATGCATCAAATAATCTGAAGGTATCTCAAACTGGCGTGACTGACTCAGTGTTGTTGTTAAGCCAGAATGTAGGAAGAGTGAAATGCAAGTCAAAACAAACTGGGGGGGGGGAGACACCACCAAAAGGAGCAAGCAGAGAAATGTCTTGTCTATCAAAATGTCAAATGTCTTCAATTTATTCCTTGTAGAGTGCAGAATACAGACTGGGATCCAGATAGCAGGTACACCACTGGAAAAGGAAGCCTTGATTACAAAATTCTATAGATCGCTGGTCCTCATCCTTTTAATATATATATATATAATTAGATTATTAAAGATTATAAAACTGCAATAGAAAAAAACCCCCACAGAACAACAAAATACTGTAAAGGAAAAGAAAATATTAATCAAAACACACACCAATATGACAAAATATAACAAAAATAAACCGTGTGCATCCCCATCCTTAAGAACTGTTACATGTGACAGATATTTCTGAAGAATATTTTCATGTCCATGTATGGCTTCCTAAAACTCTTCTTAGTCATCTGTGAGTAGTTATTTTATCTGAATAGAAACCTCCTACCCATTGTGGCTCAGGTTGTCTTCTGGCGGTTAGTAAGCCACTAACCGCAGGTATCAGTTTTCCATCACCTCATTTTGAAACAACTGAATTAGCAACTGGCCTCAATTCACTTTCTTATGATGGCAGCTTTGCACGAAAGACGAAAGGGACTGGATGACATTTGATGTAGCTGTTTAATTCTTTCAGCCGAGTTTCCTCAGGTGGAAGGGCCTTAGAAATTGCAACATTTCAGTCATGATAACAGAAACAAATACTTAACAAATACTCAGTAGAAAATGGTGTAGAAAGAGAGGTGGGAAAGGTCAGTTTAAGAGGGAAAGAGCAATAAATTGAACAGGAAAATTAGGAAGCAAATGAAGTGTTGAAATAATAAAGATGACACACCCCAGAGAGTAAGAAGACAAAGGAAGGTATTAAAATAGATCAAAACACCTTCAAGGTAGAAATAGAAAATTGATTTGGACAGATACGGCCTCCTCCTGTCAGTCAGAGACAGGAAGTATGGTTTGGGGGAAAAGCCAATTTGGAGAGGAGGAAGAGATAGGGGAAGCTAACACACCTACCCAAGATAAGGACACTTGAAAAACTGAAATTCTTTTTAAAAGCCTCATGAATTGGACAAAGGAATAGTGGTTGCAAATGCTATTAAAAGGAAAGATTGGCTGAGTCACTGGGTTTGCACAACAAAATTGTGTTGATTACAAATTATTAGATAATAAGTCCACTTATCAAAGTTCATGACAGTAAAATGAAGAGGACAACAGACCCCCCCCCCCCCCCCCCCCCCCCCGAAAAAGAAAGGCCTAAGGGGTAAAGGAGGACTGCTGTGGAGCTCAAAGAGGTGCCACTCCAGGGGGTGAGATCCTTCAAGACTTGATGTTTAAGACCTTTGGACCTGAACTTTTCTATTTATTTATTTATTTATTAGACTTATATACTGCACCATCTGGCAACAATGCCACTCTCGACGGTGTACAGATAATTCAGCAATCATAACAAAAATAGTATATAATAAAAATACAGCTAATAAACAAAACTAAATCAACAATAAGATCAGAAAAATCACTCAAGGAATAAAGGAATAGCTAAAACAAAAAGACAGATTAGAATTCAGTGAATCAGAAAAGAATGATTAATAGCCAAGGAAAGCTTTTCTATATAGCCAAGTCAAGATGACATGGGGTCACTTGACATTTCTCACCTGTCTGACCCCATTTAAGAGGTAAACAGCATGGTTTGGTCCTGAGTCTACAGAAGGAAAAAGTGGACTCCAGTGGAGGGGTGTGTTTCCATCAGGTAGTTGCCAACATAACCCTAAAATTGCCACCAGTGGTCCTGATCTTGGTGGCTGTAATTCACCAGGGGTGATATTTAGGAATTAAAGGTCCACACACACCCATAAACAAACACACCCTCCACAGCCTTCCTCAGGGAGCCTTGGAAGCTAAGACCAGGGGGAGGGGATAAGAAGTATTGAGAATTGGTGCTGTGAGCCGATGTTGTGATCAGCTTCTGTTGCACAAAATTATGTGAACAGGATTTAGGCCATGTTCTAATCTGTGCTCCGTTTCTCAGGATCCCTCTGCCATTCTTCTCCCGCTGAGTTCTGTATAGGAATGGGCACCAAACGAAAAATGAAATGCTGTTTTGTTGTTTTGTTAGTTAATGAAACAAAATGAAAAGAAACAAAATGAATCAGGGAAGCAGTGTTTCGTTAGTAACTAAACAAATTTGTGTTTTTTTGTTTAAAACAAACTGATTCATTTTGCTGTAAAATGGCTCCTCTGGGTCCTAGAAGCACCAAATTTGGTGTGAACCTTCCTTGGATGCTCCCCTTTACGCCCTCTAAATTTAGAGAGATTTGGGGTTCAGGGGACAGAATGCTGTTATTCTACTTCAAAGTGGGTGCCCCTAGAAAAAAACATTTCTATTTGCCATGTTATGTGCTTGAAAATAGTGATCCCACGCAAATAGCAGCATGGAAATCCCAGTGGAGCTTCCTCAACCTCTTCCCTTTAAGCACCCCCCATTTGGAGATGTTTGGGTTATAGGGGGCCAAGTTATTCAACTCCAAAGGGGGTGCTATAGGAATCCATTTTAAAGTGCTATTGGGGGGGGGTTCTAACTGCCTGCTTGGGCTAGGGTATATAAGAAGCTGGCTGGTTTTGTTTTCTTTGGGTATTTGTACACGACCCCTAAACTCCGCCACAAATGGCTCCCAGCTCCTGAGCTTAAAATTGTTTCCCCACCAGCTCCGGAGTTTACAGATAATTAAGTGCGACCACGCCCACCTAAGCGCGTCTCAGCACACTTTTAAGGTACCTGCTCTCCGGAGGTGAAAATTCCTGATGCGGATATAACGTAGTGACTGCTGGGCTCTCCTTGCTTCTGTTTGTTCTTTTTTTTGCCCCCCGCCCCTTTAAGAGATCTGAATGCAGTGCCGGGACGGCAGAATGGAGGTGAGCGGCATTCTTTTCTTCCTTTTTTTCTCCCTCCCCTCACGCAGCCAGCAGCCAGGAGTGCGGAGGGGGTGGGAACGCAGGAGCAGTGACAAAACCCTAAGATCTCTGGTCCAAATTTAAGTGGCCAGCGGATCTTAGGGGTCATGTGAAAAGGCTCTTTGTCATCTGTGGGAGCGAGGGGAGTTACAGTCGGACCTGGCAGCGCTGCTAGCTTGTTGTCTTACAGTTGGGTTAGCTTCACTTCTGCTGTACCTGTGTGCTCAAAGCTGCTTTGCGTGTAGTGTGAGTGGACAAAGAGAGAGTGGCTTGTGTTTATGTAGAAGAAAGAGCCTTTTCTCTCTCTCTGTGTGTACTGTGTTTGTCTCTCTGTGCTCAGAGAGGCACTGCTTTTCTGTTCTTTTTTGGGAGGGTTTTATTAGGGGAGGGATTTTGGGCAGGCTTTCTTTATTATATATTATATATATTTTCCCCTTCTACCCCCTTGAAACTACATTTCTTTCTACCCACACACATTGTTATTCCCACCACCACCAACCAGTACCAGTTCTGCAATTCTCAACTGCCACAACACGAATGGGCGTGGTTGTCCCTAAGAACATAAGAACATAAGAACATAAGAAGAGCCATGCTGGATCAGGCCAAAGGCCCATCTAGTCCAGCTTCCTGTATCTCACAGCGGCCCCACCAGATGCATCTGGGAGCTCAGGAGACTAGATATCTGTCTCCTGATACCACTCCCCTGCATCTGGCCCTTGAAGTATCCTGGTTTAAAGCCTAGAGATTACACATCTCCATCATGGTCTGTAACCTGTGATGGACTTTTCCTCCAGGAATCTGTCCAGTCCCCTTTTGAAGGCATCCAGGTCAGATGCCATCACCACATTGTGTGGCAGGGAATTCCATAGACTTACAACGCGCTGGGTGAAAAAATATTTTCTTTTGTCAGTTTTTACTCTCCCAGCCCTCAATTTGAGTGTATGTCCCCTAGTTCTGGTATTTTGGGAGAGGGAGAAGAGCTTCCCTCTATCCACTTTACTCATACCCTGCATTATTTTGTATGTCTCAATCATATCCCCCCTCAGGCGCCTTTTTTCCAGACTAAAGAGGCCCAAATGTTTTAGACTTTCTTCGTAAGGGAGGTGCCCCAGCCCAGTAATCATTTTAGTCGCCCTCTTCTGCACCTTTTCCAGTTCCACTATGTCTTTCTTGAGATGCGGTGACCAGAATTGTACACAATACTCCAGGTGGGGCCTTACTATTGTTTTGTATAATGGCATTATAATGTTGGCTGTTTTATTTTCAATCCCCTTTTTGATCATCCCTAGCATGGAATTGGCCTTCTTCACTGCTGCCGCACATTGGGGAGACACCTTCATGGAGCTGTCCACTAACACACCAAGATCTCTTTCCTGATCCGTCACGGATAACTCAGAGCTCATGAGTTGATAGATGAAGTTTGGATTTTTTGCCCCAATATGCATTACTTTACATTTGGTTACATTAAAACGCATTTGCCATTTCTCAGCCCACTCCCCCAGTTTAGAGAGATCCTTCTGGAGCTCTTCACAATCTTCTCTGGTTTTTACCACACGGAAAAGTTTTGTGTCATCTGCAAACTTGGCCACCTCACTGTTTATCCCTGTCTCCAGGTCATTTATGAACAGATTGAAAAGCACCGGTCCCAGGACAGAGCCCTGGGGCACACCACTTTTCACTTCTCTCCATTGTGAAAATTTCCCATTGACACCTACTCTTTGTTT
Source organism: Phrynocephalus versicolor (assembly GCA_023846285.1). Classification (NCBI taxonomy): domain Eukaryota; kingdom Metazoa; phylum Chordata; class Lepidosauria; order Squamata; family Agamidae; genus Phrynocephalus; species Phrynocephalus versicolor. The sequence goes on along the minus strand of JAHTLZ010000129.1, from coordinate 33,674,112 downwards.
CCGGGATCTCAACCAGTTCTCAATCCATAAGAGGACCTGCCCTCTTATCCCCTGACTGTGCAATTTTCTCAGCAGCCTTTGGTGAGGGACTGTGTCAAAAGCCTTTTGAAAATCCAGATAGACTATATCAACCGGTTCACCCAAATCCACGTGCCTGTTGACCTTTTCAAAAAATTCTAAGAGGTTTGTCAGACAAGATTTACCCTTACAGAAGCCATGCTGATTTTCTCTCAGCAAGGTTTGTTCTTTTATGTGTTTTAAGATTTTCTCTTGGATGAGGCTTTCCACCATCTTCCCTGGGACAGATGTAAGGCTAACTGGCCTGTAGTTTCCCGGGTCCCCCATCCTTCCTTTTTTAAAAATTGGTGTGACATCTGCTATTCTCCAGTCCTCCGGCACTGTGGCCGTTTTAAGAGACAAGTTGCATATAACCGTTAAGAGATCTGCAATTTCATTTCTCAGTTCCCTAATAACCCTTGGGTGGATGCCATCTGGGCCCGGTGACTTGTCAATCCTCAATTTATCAATTAGTCCTAAAACCTCCTCTCTTTTAACCTGTATTTGATTTAATTCTTTAGTCAAGAGGGGCGGCTGAGGCAGCGGAATCCGCTCAAGGTCCTCTGTCGTGAAGACAGACGCAAAGAACTCATTCAATTTCTCTGCAATGTCCAAGTCTTCCTTAACCTCCCCTTTTCCTCCCTCACCATCCAGAGGGCCAACTGGTTCTCTGGCAGGTTTTCTACTTCTAACATATTTAAAGAAGCTTTTATTATTACCCTTTATATTGCTAGCCATTCGTTCCTCAAAGTCTTTCTTTGTCTCCCTTATCATCTTTTTACATTTCTTTTGCCAGAGTTTGTGTTCCTTTTTATTTTCCTCATTTGGGGAGGATTTCCATTTACTGAAGGACCTCCCTCTTAATCATGGCCCCATTTCCAAAAATCAACAAAAGAGAACCAGAGTCCTCCTATTCCATTATTCCTAGCTGGAGTATTCTGGCAAATTCCTACCTTCCTCCCAGGCCTGCTAGCCTGCCTGCATGTTATGGGTCTGAAAGACCCATTTGTTTCTAAGACCTGCCTTGGTCTTCTTGACAATGCCAGGGAGATCCACACTCTTCCTTCATACCCAAGGGTCTGAAATGGTCCATAATGTTTGTAAGAGCTGCCCTGGACATTCCCTTGAACACTCAAGGGAATTCCACCCACACTCTCTCTTCATACCTGAGGGTCATATGGCCCAAGACCGATGTTTAATTCTTGCCTGCCTGCCTGCCTGGTGGAGTATAATTCTAATACAGCCCAATGTGCTTTGGTGGGCTTAAAGGGAACAGCTTGAGGAAGCTCCATTGTAATTTTCTTTTATATATATATATATATATATATTTAAAGATTTTATTGGTTTTAATGGGAAAGGGAAGGGGGAAAGGAATTTTTTTAAAAAATGAAGGATTACATTGAGTATACAGTCACCCCCCCCCATTGATCGCGGGGGTTAGGGACCCACCCCACCTGTGATGCATGAAAATCTGCGATATGCGGAAGCGGGTGGAGTGGGGCCTGGGGGGAGGCTTCTCGGAGGAGCGGGGGGCGGTGCGGAGTGACCGGATCGCCTCCGCCTCCCCCCTGTGGCTCCGAGGCTTCTTGGAGGAGCGTGGGGGTGGCGCGTAGTGACCCGATTGCCCCCCGCCACCCCCCCCCCGCGGCTCTGAGGTACAGTTACTGCGATCCCGCTATGTAGTGGGACCGCAGTACCTGAACCGGGAAATGGCAGGGGTGACTGTATCAAGTCAAAGATCATACATAACAGAATATAGTAACATACCAGTTAACTAGTAATTTAAATACTTCTTGCCATCTTCTTTTAGTAGTCACTTCATAATCTCCTTTCAGATATCCAGAAAGTATGTCGATTCCAATACATTCTCTTATCTTTTCACAAAGATTTCTCTCCGTGGGTACTTCAAATTGCTTCCAGAATTGTGCATACAGAATCCTTACTGCAACAATTACATGGTTGCAATACATACTTTTGGCCATATGAAATGTTCATGTCAGTTATATTCAATAAAAAGAGTTCTGGTTTAAACACTAATTTAATCTTCAATGATCTCTCTATAAAATGTTTTACCATTTTCCAGTATAAGTTTGCTTCTTTACAAGCCCACCACATATGATAGAAAATACCACTATAATGTTTACATTTCCAGCATCTTGAGGAACAGTTATACATTTTGGATAATCGTTGTGGAGAAATTTCCATGCTGCTAGATACCTGGCTCAGCATTTTCAAATACATTTAAATTACAAATGTTTTTTTCCCTTGGGGCACACATTTGTAGTTGAATAACCCAGCCCGTTGTACCCCAAACCTCTATGAATTGGGGGCTCTTCAAAGGGAGAGCTTGAAGAAGCTCCACTGTAACTTCCACACTGCCTGGGATCACTGTTTTCAAGCACGTAGCATTGCAATTTTTTCTGGGGCACACCCTTTGAAGAATAACTTGGCCCCCTGAACCCCAAATCTCTCCAAATTTAGAGGGCTTAAAGGGGAGAGTCTAAGGAAGGTATCCACCAAATATGGTGCCTCTAGGACCCAGGAGACCTGTTTTATACAGTACTGTTTTATTTTTTTATTTATTATTTTATTTTTATTATTGTATTTATACCCCGCTTATCTTTCGTACGAAACTCTAAGTGGCTTACACGAGCGAGCAAGCGCCAATAAACACAAACAATAATTATGAAATATACAACAAAATAACTAAACAATTAAAAACCCGGTGCATCCAAAAAACCCGGCAGCGTAATAGCTATCAACCAAGCACACACATAAACATAAAACACTTAACATGGTTGCTTGGGCATTAGAGATGGCGGGACCTAACAGAAGGAAAGAAAAAAAAAATTGTATGAAATTATTTTGTATGAAATTATTTTAGAAAATTCATTCTAACAAGATGAAATGACTCACGGAGGAACAAAATGAAATCAAGTGAAACACATTTTTTCCATTTTGTGCCCATCCCTAGTTCTGTACCACATTTTGAAATTTTATTTTCTAATGGATATAATCAGAATTTTGCACATTTTAAAAACATGCACGTCTGTACACTTCTGTACTCGATTTTCTATTCTACATGTTTTCCTCATGAATGACTTGTGTTTGTGTGTTTTTGTCAAATAAGACCTGTTGTTAATCTAATGAATTCAAGAGACGTTAAGTATAACATAATTTAGAGCACATTCATTTACATATCAGTCTCACATTCTGCCTATTGCAAGACTCAAGCACAACATTTCACACTAAGAAACTACTATGGCTGCAAAACACACATTTCCTTCCCAGATCATAGGTTACCAAGCCATCCTTGACACTGCAGCCCTGATTGTGTTTGCACATATTTATGTGCTGCATTGTAATGGAACATTTGAAACAAGCAAACTGAATTTCTGTTTATAACAGATTCAGACATTCACACAAGAATATTTAAAATGGATTCCATTGATTCTGATAATTCCTATCCACTGTTGTATGGATTAGAACTGCCAAAAATTTTGATTGTCATTAGAGATGGGCACGACTTAGCGGTATTTCCGTTTCCGTTTCCGTTACTCGTTTCCGTTACTCTACGGAAACGGAAACGGGAATTACTCCGCCAGACTTCGAGCTCGAACCGACGAACGAACAATTTGGTCTGATTTTTCGTGCTCGTTACTTGCATCGCGCGATCGCGCGCGATGCCAAGCGGCACAGAAAAAAAGTTTTTAAAAGTTAAAAAGCCCGGTTCCCGGCCAAAAAGCAGGCGGAAATATGCCTGCCGTGCCTCAGGGCACCTACCAGAGGGGTGGTTTCTGGAGGTCCCCGCCCGGCCTCCCCCCCTCCTCCGTCCTGGGATGCTCTGGTGTGGTGGTGGGACTCGCCCGCTGCAAAAAGCCCAGTCTCGCCGCCGGCCGCCAAAGCGCAAGCAAGCGGCACGGA
>JAHTLZ010000129.1:33632754-33670121 GCA_023846285.1 Phrynocephalus versicolor | reverse complement strand
GGTTTCTGGTCTGGAGGGGGGGTGTCCCGGCTTTCCCCCCCTCCGTCGTGGGCTGCTCTGGTCTGGTGGGATTCGCCGCAGGCTCGCAAAAAGCCCACTCTCGCCGAGACGCCGACGGCCGCCGCAAACGCAAGCGGCACGGACGGCGCAGGAAAAAACTTTTAAACTCTCCCCCCACCCATTCCCGGGCCAAAAAGCAGGCAGAAAATGCCTGTTTGACTAAGGACACACACTAGGGCACCTACCGGAGGGGGGGTTTCTGGTCTGGAGGGGGGGTCCCGCCTCCCCCCGTCCTGGGCAGCCGGACTCGAGTTGCCTCGTCGCCATGCCATGCGGTGCGGGCGGGGGATCGAAAATGGGGCGGCGAATGCAATATTGTTTTTGAAATCGTGGTCCAAAAACACACAAGCACAACAGAAACACGCGGAAATGTATGAACTGCCAGATTTTTCACAGTAGCAGTGGGTTTTTTGTTGCAACAAAATGTCTCTCCTCTCCCCCTCTGTCCTCCATTGATCTTATTTTATTTTATTTTATTTACACCTGCGCAGTGTGCAATGATGGGCTGGCCCAGTGGCCTGGCCAGCCATGTGGGAGGGGACGACCATGCAAATTTTTGGAGCCATCTCACCAATTGCATGGCCACTTGGCCACTGAGACTTCTGGGATGTGCCAAAAAGCCCCCTAAAACTTGCCCTAGCCCCCCTAACCCGCTAACCCTAATCCTTGACTCCTTACCCATACGTCACAGACTGTCTTCTTAGTGGGTCAGAGAGGCACCCAGAGGTGCAACCCAATAGCCCACCATAACCTTACCCGTCATTAGCCTAACCCTAGCCCTAACCCTAATCCACCTTAGCCCATAGCCAGATCTACTTGCATTGCACTACACACGCAAGTACGATTCCCTTCTTTGTGGGACATGGCAGGTGCGAGAGCCTTGTGCAGGGAAGGCATGACGCTATCACTCTCACTGGTCTCATAGCCTGCAACTGGTATGCATATCCATATGGTTATGCATGCCATTTTGCAGCAGCAGCAGGTGAGGAGGGGAGACCCCCATGTTGAGGGGTCTCTTGGAGCCTGCTGCTGCTGCCCCTTCCTTTATAGCGGGCCGGCGGAGGCACCCACCCCACAGAGGTGCCTCCAGGAGCCCGCTACCCCCCCCAAAAAAACCCAGTATAACGAAAACGAAAAAACCGAAAAACAAAACGACTAATTTTTTCGATTTTTCGCGAAAAACGGAAACGAAACGAATCGAACCCTAGCCGAAAATGAAAATGAAAACGAAGTTTTTTTTCTGAGTCGTGCCCATCTCTAATTGTCATAACAAGAAAAGTTGCAAATCACCCCATACTTTCACCCCAGCTTTCTGGGAGAAATATCCTTATTTATCCTTGGGAAGTGTTTGGAAACTCCAGCAGATTCAAAATGACACAGACAAATTGTTAACTGGAGTGTGTTACAGGAAACATGAAACTACCCCGTTATAGTAGCTCCACTGATTTCTGATCTGTTTCCAGGCACAATTCAAATTCTTAGTTTTAATGTATAATACCTTACATGGCTTGGGTCTCAGTTGTTTCAAAGATTGTACCTCTATGAACCTACCTGGGCAAAAATGAGAAGACTAGTGCCTCTGCTGGTTACCTAATGAGCTGCATAGGAAAATGAAATGTAGTTGTACGACAGTGTGGACTACCATCAACTCATGGAATAACTTTGGTCCTGGCTTATTTCCAGGTAAACTAGAGGATGTATGGGCATTAACATTACCCAACACCTGGAACTGACCCAGCCTGCCCTTACAATGTAGGAGGAAAAGAAAAGAAAAACTCATTTCAGGGCTGTTGCTGCATGAGAACAGATGACCTTTTTTCACCTGCTGCTTAACATCTAGGCAACTGGGTTTTAGGGATATTGGCAAGCCTTTGAGTCTGAGTTCCAAATCCAAGTCTAAATCTTTGGTACCAAATCAGAGCCCCTATTAAAAACAACTTTGTTTCCTCTCCAGTTGATGGTAGGGGGGAGACGATGTGGGTAGGTAGGAAGTAGAGATGGGCACGAATTTAAAAAAGGATGTTTCATTTGTCGTTGGTCGTTGAGAGGTCCATTTTGGTTTGTTTTTGTTTATGGTGAATTTTTGGGAAAATTTTTGTTTTCGTTTTTTCATTTGTCGTTTCTAACTGCTTCTTTTGCGATTTTTTAAAAAGCATTTCCGTGCGTGGGCATCCCCCAACACTCCAGACCAGAGGGAAAACACTAAAAAAAATGATGCTGGCAGAGACACAGTATAGACTAGGTTCGCAGGGAGGCTGCAAAGGCAGCAGTGGACGTTGCCCAGGGTGCAAGGCAGCCGCAGAGTGACTGCACTGCGGGGCAGGGGAGGGTACTCACCAAGAGGTATGCACGCACACACACAGGGAGGCTGCAGGACTAAAGCTAGATTTGCAGAGACAGCAATCCCACCCTAACTCCCACCGGAGACTGCAAGGAGGACGGGGTCTGCCAGAGCTTTTTATGCCCTCTGTGGCTGCCAGACCTGCCCAGTCTGCCACCTGGGCATGCTATTGGTTGAAGTTGTCCAAGAATTTACATGATCCCATCACATGGCTTGCCTCCATGTTGTGGCTGGAGTGTGGCGACATCAATTTTGTCATCCTTAAAGAGAAAAGAAAAATACATTGCGATGGGAGAAGACAAAAACAAACGTTTTAAGGACCCCAACACCCTGGCAGGTAATAATTTCAAATAATTATCCATTATTGCTGCATTTTTATGGATGTCCAGGGCGTTTTAATACCCAATATTAGGCATCTGGGAGCCATTTTAGGTCGATGTCCCCTAACTCCCCTTAAAGGAAAAAAATACAACGATCTGAGAAAAGACATAAATGCACGTTTTAAGGACCCCCCCCCCCGGTAGGTATTATCAGACAGTATAAATAATTATCACTGCGTTTTTATGGATGTCCAGGGCGTTTTTTAACATTTAAAACAGCTCATTTTATTGCACGTCGCCAGTAACGAAAACGAAACGTAATGAACACAATTTTTGTGGTTCTGTTCATTTTGTTTCATTTTCATTACAATTTTTGTTTGTCGTTTCATTGCGTAATGAAATGACAAATGAATAACGGAAATGAAAAATTGTTCGTTTCGTGCCCATCTCTAGTAGGGAGTCTTGCATTGAGTCTGAGCCATTGTGTGTGCGCGTGCGTGCGTGGGTAGTTAATTCTGAGCTGAGTCTCTAGTGATACTAAATTCAACTAGACTGTGAGTACCACAACTTGAGTCTCTATTTCTGCTAGGTGTTCCCCTCTGTTGCCACATCCATTTTAAGAATGCTCTGTTGTTCTTCTCCTTACTCAGATCACAGGCTGCTGTGTGCTGTTCTTGCTGGCAATGAAATTATTAATAATCTTCATACTAATATCTTACAGTATTTATTAGTATAATTTACTGTTGTTCTTTGTAGAACATTTTGCAGTGTTTCTTTTTTAAAAGATATTATTTTTCTGGGATACAGGTACACTGCATGTAACAAAATATGCACGACAAACAGCAGGAACAGACCAATTTAAGAAAATAATACAACTATTGTTTCATAGACAGAGAAATTAAATCAATATTAGAAACTACCAAAAGTTGAACTTCTATATACCTGAACAAAGATGAGGCCAGTCCCTCACATCCCTAGGGAAGGAATTTGACAGAAGAAGAGGAAATGGATGCCAAATCAACTGGTTTTAAAGCTGTTTTGACCTGCTTGTGATGTAATGTGAATGGAAAAGCAACATACAAGCATAATGACCATGATCTAAACTTTGTACAATGTTAGTGGAAGCAGACCAAGGAAATTCATTGGCAGAGTTACACCGTGGCTGTAGCCACCATATTGATAAGAAGTCTCCATGCTATCTCCTCCATAGAAGCAACTGGTGGCAAAAGTTGTAAAACCATGACCACCCCCACTTTTCTGGGAAACGTTTCTGTTTCAGCTGTTATACCAAGCTGCAGTTCTACTTCTCAGTGTTAGCACTTTTTGGAAAGCTAGAAATCTCTGTGTGTGCTTTCTGTTCAAGGGCCAGTGTAAAATGGGAATTACAGGGTGAACATTGAGATTTACTGCCCTTCCCCCATTGGACTAGCTTTTTGTTTGGACATGTATGGTCCTAAAAGGTGTTTCTTCTGGAAAACTATGTACAAAGCACTAATACTTTATTTGGGGACCATTATGAACAACATACTGTGGTATGCAGGACCATTCTCTTCCAGGGATGGCATAAAGAATTCTCTATTCTATGTTGATAGGTCGGGTTTCCTTACAAATTCACCTCTAACTGTTTAGAAGAATTTGGACCACCTGTTACTTTGAGTTTAATTCAGTGTTGCAGTTGACTTGTTTATTCCAAGTACATTTTTGCTTACTGATTTTTTTTTTTGCTTTAAATTGTTAGACAAAAACGTACTTTCTTTTTCTGACAGTAATGACTTTCTATGATTTGCTCATTTTGTACCTTAACTCCCACTCCAAGGAAACATGATAGCCACTTCATACTTCCTAAACAGGACATTAGTAGTGCTGCAGAAGAATGAAAAGCAGGCTTTGATGGCATCAGTGTCTGCAAACAGCAGATTTGCAATACAATCCTATCCAGAATTGTGTAACCTTTTGTAATCCAATCCATTTGATACATTGTTCTTCTGTAGAGAACAAAATACTAGGGCTCACCTCTTATTTCTACCTTCTTCGATTCTTTAAAGTTGGCCATGTTTAGGCTTCATAGGAATAAAATTCATTTACCTCAGTGGATTTACTTCTAAGTAGACTTCCTACAATTCTATTCTATTGCCTCCATCTCCCCTTTCCCCTTAATAAAGAAATAGCCAAGCAGAGCATGAATTTCAGCAAGCCATAACCTTTAGCTCGAAAATCAAGCGTGAAGGAGGTTTGTAACTGTGATTCCCGTAGAGCGAAATGAGCCTTATTCCCAAGTAAGTGGGCATAAGATTGCTGCACTAGTTTCTGGCATTTCTATACTTCCATAGGAAGAGAAATCCTTAGGTCTCTCTGTTGGATTCCTTTGGACAATTCAACCATCACCCCTGGTCCCACACTCTCAATAAGGAAAGGAAATCCTTCAATAGAACTGCAGCTAGGATTTTCTGGGAAATAATCACAGCTGCAGTTTGCAAAGAGAGGTTTTAGGAATGTGGTTTTAACCCAAATCACACTATTTTCAATGATTATCCAGGGGAAACCAGAGCCTTTTCTTTTTCTTTTCTTGAACTGTTGTGTTAAACTGATTCAACTACAATATTACTAGGATGATACAGATGGCAATAGGTGGAGTAAGCAGGTTCTTAACAGGTTTGTACTTTCATATCCTATTTTGTGTAGTATTTTGACCACAATATGTAATGAGGAGTGGCCAGATGGATATTTACAATTTGATGGCACCCGTTCTACTGTTTCCTGGCGGTCTTGAAGTACAAACTCAGAGACCTTGAGAAGCACCATAGATCTCTGGCTCTGGCAGTGTAAGCGAAGGTTTCTGCTTGCTGGTAGTTCCAATAACGGAGAGGGCGAATGGTAGTCTATGTATAATAAATCTAACTTTGAAAGAAAAATATTGGTATTCAGCTTTTGGAAAGGTGGAGTGACACATGCCCTCTCTGGAAGGCATCCCAACCAATGTTTTCAAGAAGTGCAACTCTCATTAACATTAATTTTATCATTACATGTTGATAGCCTTTTTCTGGTGATGGTCCCAAAAGATAATGGATTTAATGTTAATGTGTCAATTTCAATTTGCTATTGCCAAGTTCTGAAAATGAAATGTAAGCAAGGTTCTAGCCAAGATTGCTTTAAGAGTGGGGGGAGATTGCTGATTAGCCTAGCAACTATCAGTTTTGGGTCATATAAATTAAAACTCTCAATGTTTCTTAAATGGCCATGAGATAATGTTTCATTTAGATGTATTGCACAGAATGCACTCACAAATGTTGGAAAAGATTCTTGTCATAGGTGACTCTATATACATAGGTATGCACTGCATGTTGTAGCTGGTAGAGGTTGGATACACCCACGTGTTCATCAATTACTACCATAAAGCCATCTGAGGAGACAATATGGTGCCTGAAAGGGTTCAGGGAGTGAAGGACTTTATATGGAAAGATATCCTATTCAGCTGTCAGAGGGACTATCCAGATGTTTCTGGAATATTTTATTTGAATAATAAATTCACCTGCTATTTTCATCTAGTGTTTTATCCCCTAAGACTTCACTCAAAGTTTACTGACCTTAATCCAATTGGAAATCCCAGTCCCATTGAACAAATGGGATTTAATATTGGCTTCCTAATGCTGTAAGATAGCCCTCAGTTTCCTATTCTCAATACTTGAATACTGTATGCCTTAATTGAAAAGGACTGCATATTGTCCCTCATTACTGTAATCTGCCTTAGGTCCTTTTCCAAGGAGAAAGGCGGGGTAAAAATTCTCAAAAATAAATAAATAAATAAATGTCTACCATTTAGTAATTGATTCAATGTTTCTACTCTAATTGGTGATATGTAATTGGATTAATGCTACTGTCTTTTAACCATGTTTCATGCATTACATGCCATAACATATGCTAGTGACTATTCAATATTGCCAAGTAGCTGATAAACAAAACTCTATGGAAACTTTTTTTTAAAAAAAATATTTTTGTTGAAGTACAAGTAAATGCATAGCAAATAATTCTATGGTAAAGAATTATAAGCATATTTTCCTTAACAGAGTGGCACAAAATAATAGACACCCATTTTCAATAAACATGTCATTCCAAAAACAAAATGAAGTTATCCCACTTTTCTGTGCTTCTATTTTGTTATCATATGATTATTTCTCACATGTAGAGAGCATGATGAAACCTGTGAAAGAGGAAGGAAAAGTGCTTGTTAATAGACTGGTGGTGACCAATTATAATCAACTACAATGATCCTCCACCTATTGCAGGGGTTATGGGCCTGACCTGACCCACATAATTGAAAATCTGTGATATGTGGATGCAGGTCAAGTCAGGCCTGGGGGACCTAGCTGGGGGCTCTTGTACTTACCCCCACCCTGGCCCTACCCCAAACGGGCCTGTGAGAGCCTTCCCAGGGCCTCCCTGCGAACCGGAAGTAACTTCCGGATTAATGAGAATCATTTCTGAGGAAAAAAATCTTTTTGCAGAAGATTCACAAAAATTAAGCATTGCAAAAAAATGAAGATGAACTTAAGAGGCTTGGTTCACTGATGCTATAAAAACATTTTATTGTTAGGAATTTAAAGTAATTTCAATTGTTCTATTCTATAAGCTAATAGGATAAATGGCACTGCATAGTCCAAATTTTAAGTGTATATTTTCATACTTTAAAAATCACCAGGAGACGGTGGAAGACTGGAGGGCCTGGCATGATCTGGTCCATGGATTCACAAAGAGTGAACAATGCCTGAACAACAACATGACTGTGGAAGGATGATTCTTTTATGGGCTTTGAGTGGATAGTCCACAGCTGTGGAAAGTACTCATTCAGTAGAACTGAAGCAATCAATGCTCATGGGTGGATTCTGTTCTTGAAGCTCAGAACAATTACTTGAGGACACTTCTTTCCCCTTTGGAAATGAACCATTTACACACCTTCTAAGGAAACACTCAGAATAGAAAAGTTCTAACTAACCAAGTTGGAGGTATTAGGAGGTATGTCTTCCCCTTTCATCTCTAAATGACAGAGGCAAGATGTTTGAGACATCCACTGCGTCTAAATGAATAATTTGAAATATGCCATTGGAGATAAATTTTAGAGATACTGCCCGTTTCCCTAAAGCCTAGCTAGTGGGTTCTAGATCGAATCAAGTCTGAACTCTCACTGGATGTTAAAGTGAAAAACTTGAGCTATCATTGAAAACAGAGAAAACTCTTAGGAAAAGACAAAGATCTACCATGAGATGCATGGACCTAAAAAGACCCACAGTCCTTAGACCTGAGCAGAGCAATTAATGGTATGATGCTTTGGAAGTCATTTGTTCATAGCATTATCATAAGTTGGAAGCAACTTGATAGCAGTTATAATGCATAGACTTAATAGCAATGATTTAAAGCTGTATATAATTATTAGAAATAAGTGACTGTTGAAGTACAGTATGAGGTATCTGTTCTGTTCTGTTTCCCTCTAAGTAACTCTAAACATTCTTTGAGAGAAATGGTCAGATAAAGTTAACTTAGAGGTAAGTCTGACTCTACTAGAAGGTGGAATTTTAGAATGCATTTGTAGTAAGATAATATGGAAGATATATGACTAATACCCTAAGCTAAAAAACTAATTTCCCCTTAGATAAATGGTGCAAGAAAACAGAATAAAAAGATGTGTAAGAAAAGCTGGAATACAAGTCAAGGTCCTTTAAGCTCAGAACAAGGCTATCACAGGTATTTCTTATGTTCATAGTCCTTTCAACTATACATCCAATTAACCTTTATTTACTGAGGGAATGATGACATTCTAATTTGATTGACACTGGCACCAGTAAGTGGAGTTCAGATAACTCTGCTGGAAAATCATGGTTTATTAATACTTCATTAAGCACTTTAAATGGATTCCAATGGTGTATGCCTAAGGAAGGAGATAATTCAGCATTTGTTAGTTACTGACAGATTACAGGATTGAAAGTTATATCACAAGCTTTAATATGCTAAAGTTCCTAATGTGCCAGCAATTGAATTACAGGATCATTTCATAGCCTGTATGTCACCTGCCTCTTTACCAGTAAGAACTATAAATGTTAATGAAGCCACAGTTTTATACAGCCCTGAGAACACTGTACTACCGTAATACAATCTAGACACATTTCAAGGCAGAGAAAATGGCAATTCAATTTATTTGTGATGTGTTTATGATGAGCATTGAGTCCATTAAATCTCCTTTAGTGCAATGACATCATCCTGGGTTGAATAGCATAATTTCCATTACAAACCTCTTAATGAGCATCGAGTTATCACAAATAAGCCTGGCCACCTCAGTCTAGGTTGTAGGGATAGCCATCCACATGTCCATTCAGATGTTTAAGTAGCATAGTGTTGCCTGCACTCCACCTGATATAAAAGATAAGAACCTTTGGGCTCCAGCTTGAAAATGCAGCCGGCTTTATTGGACAGCATTAGGATCATTAAGACTAGAAATGTTTTCTGGCTGATCTGCTGACATTCATTTACCTAATTCTCTGTTCCCTTGAGCCTCTGGATTTCTTCCCAAGGTTTACTTAGTCTAAAAGGCACAAAGCACTCCATTTTAAAGAGTGGCTGTTATAAATGAATGCTAACAGCTGAAGAAATAACTACGGAACATCAGTCTTTCCTATGATGCAAGGTGTTGAGTGTGATCAGCTGAACCATCATACCCATTAGCTTAGCCATTGGCCATGTATATTTAAGGCTCATCCTTTGTACAAAGGTTCCACATGAACAATAGCTCTTCAACCCTTTTTTTCCTGGCTAAAGTGCATCTTGCATTCATCAGATGTTCTCAGCGTCTTTCCATTAAATGGGGAGAGGAGGAAAATAGCACTGGTAATTTCCTCTGTCCCACATGTCCTTTATGGAACACAAGATGGAGGTGGCAGAGGCAGGAGCAATACCAGCTGCACCTTCCCCTTCCACTTTATCATCACAACAAGGTAGTTTCAGAGAGTGTCTGGTATATGGCCCAAGGTCACTAAAACAATTTCACAGCTGAACGTGGATCTAAATGTGGTTCTCCTTCATCCTCGTCATCATTCCAACAGCATGCGTAAAAATGAAAAACAATCCATGACTGATGTACTTAACCACACTCAGCACAAAGACTGGCTACATCTTGTCAATTTAAAGCCATCTTTAGAAGTATCCAATTATCTGCAGTATATCCTCCTGATAAAGAAGGGCACCACAGCTCATTTCGTTTAACCCTGCCTCATGCAAATAATACACACATGGTCTCTTCCCAGTGGTTTCATCACCAGCAAACATCAGGCAACTCAGGATGATTAAAACAGTGATTAAAAAGACTTTTTTTGGGGTGGGTGTGTTAAGGCATATGAGTGAACAGAAATGTAGCATTTTAAGTGATATTAATTTTTATACTAAAAAAAATGGGTAGTAGTTACTTCACATTATTCCAGAATTACCTGCTATAATCTAGCAAGATTTTCAAGACAGTGCCTTTGATTTGTAGTAATGCTGTATCCTTCAGTAGTAGTTTAGCTAAGTCAATGGGAAGCCTGCCCAAATCATATTGCTTATCCTAGTACAGTGGTACCTCTGCTTATGAGTTTAATCCATTCTAAGTGCATACTATTAAATCAAACAACTGTTAAGTAGAGCAGCCCTATCTAAAAATGAAACAATACATTTTAAAAAATTAAAAGAATTTTAAAAATTGTACGGAGAGCAGACCTCAACTAAAATTTGTAAGGCAGCAGTCAAATTGCTCTTAAGTTGAGCCTCTCGTAAGTAGAGGTACCACTGTAAATCCCACTAGGGGAAGCCTATTGATTCTATGAGGATTTGGTGAGCCAATATGTCCATAAGTTTCATTGATCCAAATTGCCTACTCTATGTGGCTTACTAAGATAAGCAATGGGATTCTGACTGACATCAAGAGATGCTTTTCTTATTCTTTTTTCTTTTTACAATTTTTTGTTTACATACAACAGAAGTAACAAAACAAATATATCAATCTAACAAAATTCATGAACAAAGAAAAAAATAGGAAAAAGACTAAGAAAAAAGGGTAAAAACAAAACCTACTATTGTCACACACTATCCACTTATCCACATACTATACCTATGGACCAAGGATTTTGCCATTGTCTGGACATCTCCATGTCTTCTGCAGGTTCTAGCAAGTACTATACATACATCCACATATCTATTTCTTCCCTTACTCATTTGTCTGGGCCAAGTTATACAGCATTTTCCAGCTCTCAATTACAAAGTGTCTCGGTTGATCTGGCAGTGCCTCCAAGAGCATATCTAATTCTGCAATATCCAGTAACTTTTTCAATGGTTCTTCCATAGTTGGTATTTCTCCCTTCTCCCATTTCTGGGCCCAGAGCAGCCTGGATGCAGTATTTCTAGCAAAAATATATAGAGTAGGATATGTTTTAGTTTCTTATCAATGATCTCTGGCATTATACTTAGTAATAGCATTTCTGACTTAAAGTTCAATTTGGCTTGCACAATTTCAGGAGCCCTGTAGTGCAGTGGATAAATGGCTGTACTGCAGGTAAAACTGTGCTCACGACCTGGGTTCAATCCCAGGTAGCAGGCACATGGTTGACTCAGCCTTCCATGCTTCTGAGGTTGGTAAAATGAGTACCCATCTTGCTGGGAGGGGGCAATGTGTAGCCTGCATACTGTAATTAAAACTGTATACCACCCAGAGACAACTTGAAGTGGTATGGGGCGGTATATAATCAGAACACTTTGCTTTGCTTCTTGTGCCACTTCCCAAACCTGCTGCCATAATTTTTGGGCTTTGTCACATGACCACCATGCATGGTAATAAGTCCCTGGGTTCTTCCTGCATTTCTGAATTTTATTCTTGGTTTTCCTCCCCTTCCAAATAAATTTCGAGACCAACGTATCTAAATCTTTGAAAATACTTGCAACTTAGTATAATTTGTAATAACAATTTTGGTGGGACTGTAATTTTTATTGTCAAGATTCGTCCCATCATGGAGATTTGGAGCTTATCCCAGTCTTCCAGATCTTCCTTTATTTCGTTCTGAATTGAAAGGTAATTTTCTTTCATCAGGTTACTTTTTTTTTCTAATAGCAATTCCTAAATATCTTTTCCTAGTTGAGTTCTGCCTGTAGTCCATCTGACTGTCTTGATCTCTCACCTGTAGCCTTGTGGAGGACTGTCCTCGATGAAAACCAGTCTTAACATTGTTTAACTTTCAAGTAGTTATGGGCACGAATCAAAAAAATGGTGTTTCGTTTGTCGTTTGCCGTTTAGGGGGTCCGTTTCGGTTCATTTCCGTTTTTTGTGAATTTTTGAAAAAAAATTGTTTTCATTTTCGTTCATTTCATTACCATTTCGTTACCATTTATTTCAAATTTTTGTGATTTTTTTTTAGCATTTAAAGCAGTTCAATGTATTGCCGTAACGAAAACGGAACGGACGATAAAATTTCTGGTCTTTCTGTTCATTTCGTTTCATTTTAGAGACAAAATTCATTTGCCATTTCATTGCGTAATGAAACAAAAAATGAAAATGGAAACGAAAAATTGTTCGTTTTGTGCCCATCTCTACTTTCAAGCCATTTCCTCACATTTTAATAGATTTTTTAAAAAAAAATAACAGTGAATGATTAGCAAAACTATATAGCAAATAGTGTAAAGAATAAGAGAGAAACTTGAGTAATAAGTAACAGTAATCATTTATTTCAGAAAAGAGCATCTGTATTTTTTGATATCTTAAACTAGAATAATGACATTAACTACATTCTTTTTTATTGCCAACATGAGGAATGTTCCCATCTAGAACCTTGTGATCATGTTTTGTTTTGTTTTTTCATTTCTAGGAACTTTCTTGAGAAAAGCCATCATCTGTTTAAAAGGCAGCTGTTAGCACTTTCCAAAAAAATCACTGCCTTTTAACAGTTCTCATACTCAGCACTCAATATCCAATCCGAAGGCAGTCACTTTTGAAAAATCCTGGCTTTTGCTGGTGACCTAAATACAACTCTTATCTGGATAATGCATAAAAGACATATGTTTGAACTGGAGAAAGTGCACTGAATTGCTTTCCAAGGGCATGCTGAGGTTTACAATTAGCAGCGAAGTACATCTGTCGGTACGAAGTGATTTACTTTTCCATTTTTATGCACTGCCATATTTCTCCACACTTAACTATCCTTTTTGCCACTACTATGCCCCCCCCACCTTTTCCCCAGGAATGTGGCTGAAACACTTTCTGGGATGTGTGTCATTTAATTCTGCATCTGCTGGAAGGCAGTGTAAGAAACTACAGTAAACTACAGTACATACTTTTTTAATGTAATAAGGGCGACACTGATCAGTTTCCAACTTCTGTTTACACAGAACGGACCTTTCCAACCTGGGAACTGGTAGATCTGTTGGTCTACAATTCCCTTTATTTCCCCCACATGACTCAACACATCTTGAGAGCACTGGGCTGGACTTTCTCATTGCAGATGGAGACAGACAATAGAAGTAAAGAAAGAACACGTCTCTCATTGGAGCTTTCTATAAGCACTCAGATCACTGTTGTTGTTGTCGTTGTTGTTGTCGTTGTCATTGTCATCGCCATTGTCATCATCATCGTCATCATCATCATTTCTTCTTTTTCTTATTGTTTGTCTCACTTGGTGGTGGGATCTGCTATTCTTGTTTTTGCCTTTTATTTGGCAGTGTAGGCTTGGTCTGGGTGAACCTGGGACAACTTCATGTCATTGTCAAGGGTGTTTAATTTATCTAGTGCTGTTTTGGACATCCCCTTGATTGGGATCTTCTGCAGTCCAGGGCCTGCTTTATTTATTTATTTATTTATTTATTTATTTATTTATTTATTTATTTATTTATTTATTTATTAGTAGTAGTAGTAGTAGTATTGCATTCGAGAGACAGAAGAGAATGAAAGTAATTAGTTATTTATTATTTATAACTAAATAATAAATAACTAATTATTTCTATACCGCTCCTTTTTCCATAAAGGAACTCAGGGCGGTTTTATAGTGAATGAAATCATATAATGAATGTATGTTGCAAAAAAGTCCCAAAATTCATATAGGATATCTGATGCAATTAATCAGATAATCAGATAAAATTATGAAGCCACTGATTGTGATTGTAAACATCACCCTGCAAAATGGCATGGCCTGCTGCAAGGGAATCGTAAATGTTTTGCATATTTCTGTGGGTTGGACTCAAATTGGAATGGGTGTGATTTTTTTCCCAGTACAACTCAATTCCAGAGCTTTGTATCCTTAATATTATCTCAAGGTCTTGGTCTGAATAGCCATTGAAATTAATGCCAAACTAGGGTTGCCTCTCCCCCCCCCCAAGCTCCTTCTGTTTAATGCTCAACTGGCACAACTGCTGTGATCAGACACACCTTTACAGTTCAGCTGGTTTGGATGGGGTGAAATTTCATCTTATTTTGTTTACCAAAATGGGGAAACATATTTTTTATAGGGGATGGGGGAAAAACTTTAAATATTTTAATGGACATGGGATATATAACACCACCCCAATAAATGTGCCTAACTGAACCCCCACCATTACTAGACTTGCTTATTTCCAAAGTGTTTTGGGTCCCATCAAAGTTCCTGATTTGCCCCCTTTCCCTGTAATCCTTCATCCATCTTCAAAGAAAAAAAGCTCTGTGATTCCACAGTTAAGAGTATGTCACATTCTTAATCACTTTCCATGCACCAGAACTTTATGCTTTCATCACCATTTTAGGTTTTCAATTTAATCACATGACTGTTGATCACCATCCCTAACTAAAGCATAAGGTGGGGGAGGTGCACCATTACTGATCTTGGAATAATTTGGGGGCTTTATCCTGGGCTTCCTTGAGGAAACAATGGGGTTTTGGATTCATCAAATCCAAAGCTACTTTGACTCTCTCTGTGTGTGTGTGGGGGGGGGGGGGTAGAGTTCCTGTATTGGAGCCCATCACTTGAAAGATCACTGGTGGTAGCAGACTGATGCCCATGGACTGATCCCTAAGTGTTATTGACGTATTGGACATATTCCCAGTACTGGCAGAGCTGCTCTCTGGTGTTGGAGGGCTTGTTGATTTTCTCCTAATGCCTCTAATCCAGTGAGATTGCTCTGTAAATCAGATCCCTATTGCTGAAGAGGTCTGTGACTGCTCTATATCTTTTAAGACATAACAGTGCCAGTCATAGAGAAAGTGCACCCATGTGAGCTCTTAAAAACACATTTGTTCGAAAATCTTTAGACACTACCACATGGCTGTTTGTATTTAAGCATTTAAAGACATCTCAATGATATGATTTAGAGATGAACATGAATTAAAAATGAATGGCAAAATCTGTTCAAAAATCACTAATTTGTTGATTCAAATTAATATAAATTGATACTCTCCAACAAATACAAGTTGATGACTTTTAAAGTGATTTTTGATTTGTCAATTCATTGGGCTATAAAATGGCCCCCAAGGCATGCTGACATACCAAAATTACAGGGATGTTTCCCCTGACTCTCCTCTGTAGTTTGTCCATGATAGGTGAAGATTGAATTTTCAGATGTCTGAGTTATACACCTACAATGACCTCCCCCCAACACACACTTGATAGATCCCTCTAGACACCTAGAGATATCAAAAATGCTGAGACGCTTCCTCTGATTCTCCTCTATGATGCTTCCACAATTGGTGAATATTGGGTTTCCCCAAGCTAATTGCTCAAGGGCACTTTCCTGGGAATTGTAGAGGAGAGTTGGGAGAAGCTTCTCTGTAATTTTAGAGCCTCTTGGTGCTTTAGAAGACATTTTATAGAGGTTCCTCCCCTTAAAACCTTTATTTTGACAATCCTTCAAATTACAAGAGACATAGGAAACCTTTGCATAACATTGTAACCTACATTGTAATCATCTTATTAAATATTTTACTATTTTAGGCATTAACTATTTATACAGTTTATTTACATTTAGTCTCAATTTCTTTTTCCATCCTAAAAAAATTACAGACCAACAATCTAGATTATTGCCTAAACCATGTTTCTTCTCAATTAACTCATTACTGCATTTTAATAAGGTTTTCTGGATTTCCATGAATTGAATATGCTTTATTTTCCTTTACAAATTCTATTCTTACACCATCCAACACCAGGGTAGATTGGGGGACTGGGGTTGGGGTAGCCATTGTATACAAAAACACCCTTGGGGCTGTCAGGTTCTTGGCATTGGTGGTTCTAGACCTTGAGGTCCTCCACGTGCCAATTGGGGGCAGTGTGCTGTTGAGGTCTCCCTCCACGTGGAGGCTCAGGTTTCGGGTCCAGTTCTAGAGTTCTTGGAAACCATGGCTCCCCTGGACATGTCCCAATTTGTCAACAGGCCCACTCATGTGGCATGGCATACATTAGATCTGGTTTTTGTGAATGTGCAGAGAGAGAGATAGTGGCCTGATGGTGACTGACCTTGAATCAGTCACTTTGTCATTGTCGGACCACCACCTAGTCAAATGCAGCCTCACAGTGGCACCCCCTCCCCACAGGGAGCTTGGACCCATTAAGATGATCTGCCCACACAGCCTACCAGATCCTACTGGTTTCCAGGATGCTATGGGTGGGTTATCTGCTGAACTGGTTTGCACTCCTATTGATGCTCTGGTGGATAGCTGGCATATTGTTTCCACCAGGGCAGTGGACATAGTCGTACCCAATGCCTCCTTCATCTCAAGGTCTGCCCAGCTGCTTAGTTCAACCAGGGGCTGTGGGCTTTAAAGCAAAACTGGAGGAAGCTAGAGAGCATCTGGAGGCAGACTCCAATGGAAAATAATGTATCAGACATTAAGACTGCATCTTCTATTTTCCTAGCTAAGATCAAGGCCACAAGAAGCCCAAAATCATTAGGCTGAATTGTTTTGCATAGTGCACAATCTATCAGGGGTTGATCACAGTGAAAGCCCCCCCCCCAGTATTTCCTGTGACCAATTTGTAGCATTTTTAAAGCTAAAATGGAGGCTATCAGGCAGGACCTGAACCACCATTTACAAACAGTAGATCGAGCCAAGATGTCCAGCGCATCGCTTTGCCCAGCATTGCTTTCTAGCTTTCAACAAGTGATGCCGACAGATCCCTTGATCATTGCTGGGCCACCACCTCCTCCTTGGATCCTTGCCTGGCCTGGTTAATAAAAAGCAGCCAGGCTGACTACTAATGAATGGGCCACAGCAATAATTCATGTATCTCTCCTTGAGGGCAGGGCTCCCCTGGCCCTCAAGGAGACACTCATTAGGGCCATTCAGAGAAAAAAAAACCTAATGTGGCAGCAGACCAAATTGATAACTATAGGTCTGTCACCAATATTTCCTACACGAGCAAGGTCCTGGAGAGGATGGTGGCAGACCTACATGCACATTCCACTTTTATCCAAGTCATCACCCACCAAAAATACTATGGACCACACACTGTGACAGACTATTGATACTGAAGGGGACTGGCACCCGAGTTTCACTTGGCTCCTGCGCCTTTTCCATTGTTTCATACAAGCATCGTAGGGGTAACAACAAACTCATCTTCTGTGTTCTGGCAGTGCTTTCAGGGAACAGCAAATCCTGCTATGGTGGAAGTATATGCAGTTGAGGAGATAATGTATTTATTGGCCCTAAATCATTTACAGCATCACTTCACAGCCAGACATACAAAGCAAGATGACTACCTCAGGCAGGTCATGAAGGGTGCCAAGACGGAGCAGCACATTCTTAGTTATTTAATGCGTTGTTGCTGTTCTGCTTCCAGACAGAGGTAGCTCATGAATCAAGCGGAGAGAGAGTGTTGCATTGCAAGATTTGTGGACATGCTTCCAAAATGTCTTCAACAGCCCTTATGCTTCCAGTGACAGGGAGAGGAGTTGCAGGATTTGTGTCCCTCTGATACCAAAATAATGGGTAGTAGTACTTGGACTGGCCAGGGAGGCACTTGTTCCCTTGCTAAACGCAGAAAATTGTCATTTTCTGGCCCTCCTTTTCAAGCGATTCAAGCTCATCACAACAATACAGAGCCAAACAAGGTGCCATCCACATAGACTATTACAGCTGACCAAAGCAGCAGATTCCAGTCTATGCTTAAGGCAACACCAGACTAAAAATGTCACAATGATCCCCTCCCTCATGGCAGAGAAGGGATGCCTGGATAGTGGGCCTTGGGTTTAAATCTGTGGTGTTTTCCTTCCCTATATTTTATTTTGCCTCACTAAAATGGTAAGTTCTATGATGGCCACTTATCAGCTACAGGCAACACTTGCTCAAACAAACTGGGGAGTGGTTTTGAAAGGGAAGACGACCGTGGAGCATTAACCTTGGCAAAAAAGATACAGCTTTTAAGCTGCCATCAACTCTGGAGTCAGTGAGTCGTTTGACAAGGAATGATATACCTGGGCAAAGAGACCCGAATGGAAACTACAGTATCACAGAGTGCAGGCATACATCAGCAAGAACCCTGCAGGCGATGTCATCCCTCTCGTCATTCTATAGCACTTCTCCTCCTTCTGTGCCATGCTCAAGCCTACAGATAGCATACTTTTTATGGAGTGGGACCTGCATAAATTCACAGGAAGGGATAAGTCTTTCTAGGCAGTGTACAAGCAAGCCAGATGACACATGCAATAGCAATGCTCTCATCATAAAGCTAATAAGGCCAAAAAGAAGAAAAGAAAGATAGAGACATTTGCCTGCCTCCAGCAGAATGGAAGAAAGGGATGTAAGAAGCCAGTCCCAAGACAGGGAAATGAGATGGCTGAAGATATGGCCTGATGTGTTCCTCCTTAAGTCAGTGCTGGATGCACCCATTCAGTCTGAGAAAGGGGATGCAATAAGTGATGGTGTAGTATACAGAGTTTGGTTACCAATATTGTTAGCTTAAGCACATGAGTAAATATAATACAAGCCACTCTGATCTTAATCTCAAATGAATTGGCAGAAAACAGTTCCATAAAAACAAATGTAAATAAGATTCTAAAGCACATGCATAGTTTCTCTTTGGTCCAGTGATCTTGGAAAATTTCCCACTCAAAATTGAAAAGTACTGTTAGCTCCTGAAGTATTCCCACAGAAAGCAGGGAAGAATAACAATGGAACCACTACAAAAATATGGCCCAGTGTATCATCGGCAAAAAAGCCATTCACACATGCTTTTTCCAGGCACGTGTTTTTAAGTTTGCAGCATATTTAGTGTGCAGTTTATAGTCCCACCAGATGCCCCCAATGTGGCTGATTTTTATTTTATTTTATTTTATTTTTGGTCCTCTTCTTGTGATGTTGAACTCCACACTTGCTCATCAGAAGACAGAAGGCAAACAAACCATCAAGACCTGAAACAAGGTAGTAAGGAACTTGCTCAAGCATGGAATCAAAATAAAAGCCTTTGTTCTTCCTTTTCACTCATTTCACAATCAGTTCTATCATCACGATACAGGCCATAGTTGCAAATAAGTTCCATGTGTAGGTTTTGGAAGAAGTGAGATTCTACATATTAGGTGTCAATAACTGTGTGCAAAGTGATCAGAGTGGTGGGACTGAGACTTGACCAAGTTTCAGCACCATAACAAACCACCATTTTCCCAGTTTGTGCCCATCTCTAGTTAGGAGTGGCAATGTTGTTGGACTACAGTTCCTGGAAACCCCCAGGAGTTTGCTCCTTGAGAAAGACTGATGGGATTAGGAACTTATTGTCATTCAGGAGGACCCAGAGCTTCTCAGATCTAGTTTAGGAGAAATGTAGATTATGTGTTATTTAGGTAAGAGACATTTTACCAGATAACATTTTACATTTTAGATGCCAGAATCCTGGTTGAAACTTCTGTTTGTATAAGTGCCATTTTTCTGGTGTTGTAGTTCACACAATAGTTCAGTTCACATAACGGTGAAATCTATCATAAGTCCCAAGATGGATGGGAATTCCTTAAAAGTGAGATATTAAAGGCACACTCTAAAACAGTTTCAACAAGAAGAAAAACTAGGAGAGATGTATAAGGAAACCACAATAGTTGACTAAAGAATGTTCAAGTCAGATGAACAAACAAACAAACAAACAAACAAACATATTGAAAGAAATCAACCCTGAATGTTCACTGGAAGGACAGATTTTGAAGCTGAGGCTCCAGTACTTTGGCCACCTCATGAGAAGAGAGGAGTCCTTGGAAAAGTCTCAGATGTTGGGAAAGATTGAAGGCAAACGTAAAAGGGGATGACAGAGAATGAGATGGTTGGACAGTGTCATTAATGCAACTAACATGGATTTGATGAAACTCTGGGAGGCAGTGGAAGACAGAAAGGCCTGGTGTGCTCTGGTCCATGGGGTCACAAAGAGTCGGACATGAATGAACGACTGAACAACAACAACAGGAAATGAAAAATGGGGACTGTGCCAAAGAAAAATATGATCAAATAGACAATATATGCAGAGGGATAGTAAGAAAAGCTAAAGCACAGAGTGAACCGAGATTTGCCAGGGAGATTAAAGATAGTAAAAAAATTAGTTATGTCCACAGCAAAAAGAAAAATAAGGAAATGATATGGTCTCTGTGTGGTGATGATAACCAGTTACTAACAGGAGACAGGGAAAAGGCAGAACTACTCAACACCTTCTTTGCCTCCATTTTCTCCAGAAAGAAAAAAAGAGTTCAGCTGGATTGAAGAGTAAATGAGGTAAGGTGGAAATTGCAGCATAAAATAGGTGGGAGGGTAGTATAGGAATACCTAGAAACCCTTAATGAATTTAAGTCTCTGGGGCCAGATGAATTACACCCAATGATATTAAAAGAACTGGCAGAAGTAATTTCAGAACCATTGGCAAAAATCTTTGAGATCGGAGGAGGGCGAATGCCCCCTATCTTCATAAATGAGAAAAAAGAGGACCCAAATAATTACTGACCAATCAGCTTGACATCTATTCCTGAAAAGATTCTAGAACAGATTATTAAGCAGACAGTCTGTAATTACTTAATAGGCAATGCTGTCATTACTAGAAATCAGCACAGGTTTCTCAAAAACAAGTCATGCCAGACTAATTTGATCTCTTTCTTTGATAAAGTTACAGGCCCGATGGATGAGGGGAATGCTGTGGGTGTTGTTTATCTTGATTTCAGTAAGACTTTCAATAAGGTTTCCCATGAAATATTTTCAAAGAAATTAGTAGAATATGGACTAGATACTGCTATTGTTAGGTGGATTTGTAATTAGTTGACTGATCGTACACAAAGGGTGGTCGTAAATTGCTTCTCCTCAGCATGGAGTGGGGTGTCCAGTGAGGTGCCCCAGGGTTCTGTTCTGGTTCTGGTTCTATTCAACAATGTTATTAATGATGTGGATGAAGGAACAGAGAGTAGATTGATTAAATTTGCAGATGATACCAAATTGGGAGGGGTGGCTAATTCCCCAGAGGACAGTATGAAAATCCAAAATGACCGTGACAGATTAGAGTGCTGGGCCAAAGCAAATAGAATGAGTTTCAACAGAGACAAATGTAGGGTCCTGCATCTAGGCAGAAAAAAATGAATTGCATAGATATAGAATGGGAGACTCCAGACTGGAGAATAGTACCCGTGAAAGGGACCTGGGAGTCTTGGTGGACTACAAATTGAACATGAGACAGCAGTGTGATGCAATGCCCAAGAAAGTCAATGTGATTCTTAGTTGCATCAACTGAAGCACAGTTTCTAGAGGTGATAGTACCACTCTATTCTACTCTGGTCGGACCCTACATGGAGTACTGTGTACAGTTCTGCACTCCACAATTTAAAAATGATTTTGTTGACAACCTCAAACAGGTAAAGAGGAGGGCAACCAGGATGGTTAAAGGTCTGGAACATATTATGTCTTATGAGGAGCAGCTTAGGGATCTGGGAATGTTTAGAGAAGAGAAGGCTGTGGGTTAATGATAGCCATGTTTAAATATCTGAAAGGGTGTCATATCAAAGAGGGAGCTGGCTTGTTTTCCATGGCTTCAGAGACTAGGACTCAGAACAAAGGTTACAAATTACAGGGAAAGATATTCCATTTGAGCATTAGGAAGATTACAGGAAAATATATTCCATTTGAACATTAGGAAGAAATCCTGTCAGAGCTGTTCACTAGTGGATAGAGATGGGCACGACTCAAAAAAATAATTTTTTGTTTTTTGTTTTTCATTAAGGGGTCCGTTTCAGTTCGTTTTTGTTTTTCGGGGTTTTTTTCGCATTTTTTGTTTTCATTTTCGTTACTAAACAAAACAAAAAAAAAACAAAAATGAAAATTTTTCATTTTCGTTAGCATTCTTTTCATTGTGATGTGTCTGCCGTAACGAAAACGAAAAACATGGCAAAATTTTTCGTTTTGTTTTCGTTTTCATTTTGTTTTCTGGAAAATTTTCATTTTTGTTTTCGTTGCGTAACGAAAATGAAAAACAAAAACGAAACCAAAAATTTTGCTGAGTCGTGCCCATCTCTAGTAGTGGAGCATGCTGCCACTGAGGGTGGTGGAGTCTTCTTTAGAGGTTTTTAAGCAAAGGCTGGATGGTCATCTGTCAGGGCTACTTGTGGGGGGCGTCCTGCATGGCAGGGTTTGGACTGGATGTCCCTTGAGGTCTCTTCCAACTCTATGATTCTATGATTCCATGATTCTTTGATTCTGCTTAACTCTGAGTACAGATATTACTTTTCATAATAGCCAATAGTGGCTGTCTGGCTGATATTGCATATATTTCTCTTAGGAAAATAAATGTCTTATTTTAACTAGGACTTCTGAAACCATTTCACCTAAGCTTGGAATGTCTGTAGGATATGAACTTGTCAACATTCTCCATGGCAATGTTTGGAAAAATGTTTGAGAGTGATTATCTCCCAATTAAAATATGTTTTCCACAGAGAAAGTTTGGTTCCATTTACACTACTTTATGGAGACTCTTTTCCCTCCTTCCAGAACATGCATATTTTTTTAAAAAACATTTTTTCCCTTTTGATTACAATGTGCCATTTTTTGTAAAAAAAAAAAAATGTTACTGACAATTCTGTCTTTCCTGGGCAATTAATCAAGGAATTCAAGCTGGCTCTTCAAATGAAGGAATGGCCAATGTACTCCATATAATGCCTTTATTTATTTATTTATTTATTTATTTATTTATTTATTTATTTAGTTAGTTAGTTAGTTAGTTAGTTAGTTAGTTTTGCATTTCTATACCGCTCCCATTTCCTGATGGGAACTCTGGCCGGTTCACACAAAAAGTTAAAAACAAGAACATCAGTAAATATATATATATAGGAGGTATTAGGCAAGAGGCATAAAACTTGACAATAAAAAGAAGAAAGAAAGAAAGAAACACCTTGGTGGAATCCTAGCAATCGCCAAAGGCATCCCTGAACAGCCAGGTTTTAAGGGCTTTTTTGAAGGCTGCCAGTGAGGGAGCCTGGCATAACTCACTGGGAAGTTTGTTCCACAACGCTGGGCTGGCTACCGAGAAGGCCCGTTTGCGGGTTACTACCTTTCTTTCTATTTCCTTCAGAAAGACTCATTGTATATCAATTATGTTTCCTATTCTAATGAAGCCTTCCCAAATGCACTGATCTGCCCTTTTTTCTTTTCATTTTTATGTCACTCATTAGTTGTATGTTGAGATTTGTCCTTCGGCTCCTGTACTCTTCTATTCTTATATTTAATGAGACACAAGGAATTTTGTGATGAGGACTCATCAAAGCTGTCATTATCAATATTGCTTTGTTTTATATTAGTAATAAATGTCCAGATTCTTTCTTTCTTGTGATATTCCTTCTTGTTGCAAAGGTTCATTCTCTTCTTATAGCCAGTCTAATGCACTTTTGTTTTCTTCCTTTCCAAAACCATTATCTTTCCAAGAAAACTTTGAAATTGAGTTAAGCACAAAGAGAAGTTTAGACTATTGCCAGATATTTCTAGGTAAATCATTATATGTAAATGAAAGCCTTGCTGTTGTGTCATTACAGTCGTGACCAACTCTTTGTGACCCCATGTTCATGGAGTTTTCTTGGCAGGGATACTGCAGTGGCTTGCCAGTTCCTACTCCAGGCACCTATAGCCTTGGTGTTTGCCCATTCAAGTACTAGCCAGGCCCATAGCTGTCAAGTGTTCCCCATGGCCACCCGGGATGGGAGGAGAGAGACTGGGCTGCTGGAAGCTCCTGGGAGGCAGGGTGCTGGCAGCCAGCCCTTTGGCTAGGGGGTGGAGCCTCATTTGCATATAGGGTTCCCAGAATCCCTTGTGGTGGCTTCAAAATGCTCACTGTGACCTAGGTGTCTTGGCTTTCTAGGGGATATATATACCAATCTGGACAGGTGGTGGGGTGTGGTTTAAGGGTTGAACAAGAAGAAGTGCTCTCTGGCTGGTCACCTGGAGGCCATCTGCCCAGCAGCATCTGGAGCTCAGCTACTGTCCATTGGAAATGCGGGACATTTCAGGGAAAAACAATTTTCTGGGAAGAGGGTGGGAAAGAGTGATTGATCCATGAATGTCCCACCCAAAACATGACACTCGACAGGTCTAGCTTCTGAGATCAGGCAAGATCAGTTGTGTTCAGGGCATCTAGGCAGCTAATGAAAGCCTAGCTTAAAAAAAACCCTATAACTGTGTTGTAAGAATATACTGGAGGGGCTTTTGACCTTAGTCCTACTAGCATTAGTAGTGAACTGATGAATCTCATGGGTGCTTAATTTTGCCTCTTTTTGAGCTGGCTTCAATAGCAGGTAAGCACAAGTAACTTTCGCTGGATGGAAATCAGTATACAGAAAGTTTGCGGCTAATTTTTAATTCACTTTTAACTTACCATAGTAGGTTACATCTTATTTACATACTGGATAATTAGAATAGATAGTGAATTACATCCATAGAATATAGGTATGTCTCTGAGTGGAACAGAGTACATCTTATCACAAACTGGGGTCTTGAGTTAATTTCCTACTTCCCAAAGTTCTCAAAGCCTTTCCTGCATTAATTATAATTATGTCAATTTGTTATATGTACTCTACAATTAAAATAACTGCTTGCCTTTTATTTTTAGCACAGCTAAATGAGGAACCAAGAAGCTTTTACACAACTATTAGAATTATAAGTGCACTATTGATGTCTTCTATAAATCTGGAAAAGAAAAAAATAAATTGAAAGTATTTGATGCTGGAAGAAGATCCCAATTCAGAAGACATTGAGCAGATATTACATTTGAGTCTAGTATCACAGTTGATACTAACATTATAGGATAGGGTTTATAGGTTGTGGAACTGGCCTAACCTGAGGTCATTGAGGAAACACCCTTATTAGGACCAATGAAATTGTGCTAATACTAAACAGAGATGAAGCTGCTGAGTTCTTTACAAGGCTGAGTAGTAATATAACAAGAGGATTACAAAACAATGGCAAGAAACTGGGTTGTGGAATTTTCTCAGTCTCTTGTTTTATGATTCACAATCTTTATCTCAATTTGTTCCTGCCCTTGCAGCATCCGGGCACAAACAGAGGCAACCAATATTTGGAGCTTGGCCAACTTTTGCTAACATATTTTTCCTAGCGTGCACAATCATCTATGTTTTGTTCTTGACTTATACCTTCCTCTCTATTGTCTCAAACAAGTTTTCATTTCTTTTCATTTACTAATGTCTTTCTTTTCTGCTCTGCAGTTTGAACTGTTCACATATTTAAAGGAATGCATCATTTTGGGTACATTTTATTCCTTCAAAACATCCTATTTGCCTTGCAAATGTGTGTATCCTTGAGGTGAGGTGCATTTCTTCTCACAGCGCATTTCAAGAGGTGTCAGAAGGCTATTTTCACAGAGATATGGAGCCAAATTAAATTATTTTTTTCACACCTGGCTTAGTCCACATAAACTGTATTTAATTATCTGGGCCTTATGAGGCCTTAACAGCCCTAAGGTCTTAAAAAAACTATCGTATAGAAAGTGTAACTTGTGGGTCCCCAGATGTTTTTGGCCTGTATTTCAGCCTGAGTTAGCATCACCTATAGTGGAGAATGCTGTGAAATATAGCCCAAAAGCATAAAGAGGGCCACAGTATGTTGGGATTTAATCCTTATCAGTGATATTTTGGTATTTCTTGACTTGGTTAATAACTGTAAATAAAGATTCATTCATTCATTCAATCCTTATCAGGAGATATTTAGCAAAGTCCTTGGGGAGTAAATCTTCAAAGTATCCCCAGTTACGTAGAAATACTCAGTACACACGAAAGCGGGATGAATAGGTGTCAGCCAGTAAAGGGAGACAGTAACCCCAAAGTATATTTGCCTCTCAGAAGCAAACAAACTCACATACAAAACCAGTTGCTATGCACAGCTTAATAAGGACAGCTATGTAGAAAAATGTAACATAACTTTACTATAAAATAGGAACAAGACAAAATAACAATAGTCCATACAATACAAAAATACTTAAAAGGCAGCAACAGCATTCTGTTAAGAAAGGCAGGTAGCTGGCTAGCGAGGTGTGGCTATCCCAGGCATAGCTCAGGAAGAGGAGACTAGGAGAAGGTAGAACCTTCCCTTATACTACCCGGAGAGGAGGAAAAGGGGAAGGCGATGACTGTGTAGTTTCTAAATCCGGCGTGGTCGACCCGTGGCTCAAATTTACTTCCCTTCGCAGTTAGGACACAATCTTTTTCTGCGCAGTTCGCCAGAGGGAAGCTACGGAGAAAACACCAATATGACCATGGCCGAAGTCTGAAATAGACTGACTCCCTAAAGAAAGCAATAGGACTGAGTTTATAAGAGCTGAAAAGGGCAAATGAGGGCATGACATTTTGGAGATAGGGTTGCTGAAAGGTAGAAGCAACGTAATGGCACATTAGAGGAACAAGAATATTTTAAAAATTCACTTTCCTGAATTCCGTTTTGGAATGAATATAATAATAAATAAAAAACTTTATATCTATACTGCCTTTATCCCTTAAGGGACATGTGTGACATGCATATGTTTAATATAAATGTCATCATGTGCTATCATGGTTTGTTGAGAGGATGGCTGGATGAACTTGCTCCAGAGGAAACAATTGATGTCCTGAATCCCCAGCTACCATTTCATACTGTTCTACTAAGTGAAAATAAAGTTAATTTTCCTCTTCTTAAAAAATCAGGGGTACTGAGAAATATTGAGAAGTTCTTCCTGAACCACTGTAATTATTAATGGCTTCCCTACAGTTAAGAGTATGTACTCTTCATTTTGCCTGTTAGTTGCCATTCTCTAGTGATGTGCAAACTTCCTAATGTCCTATGTTTCCTGGAGTCACCACCACCATAAGACTTCATGATTTTCAGTCTTGGGGCTTTCGATTACTGCTGCCTGCTGAGTGCCTGAAAGATCAACAAGGTTTGCAGTAAAGAAAGCTACAGAGCCAGTTTAACAATAACAAAAACTGTCAACAAAGCTTCACTCGGTGCTTAGCAGGGAGCAGCACTGGAAAACCCTACAGGAGCAGACCATTAGATTAGGTTCAGAAACAAAGTGAAAACCACATAAGTTGCAAAACAAAAGAATGTGCAGCAATGCATCCCTCAGCTACTGTACGTCATTTGCTACAAAAAGGAAAGAATAACCCAAATTTATTGCACTTTGTGATATTTCCTGGAAGCATCACACCTCTTTTACTAGATTTGGGTACCATTCCTTTTTCCTTCCTCTCTCAATTAGTTAAATTAAGAGAATTGTTTTTGATAGAATATTAATTCAAATGCCACCAATACAACTATGCTGTGTGGGTACAGAAGGTAAGAAAAAGAAAACAGCTGTGTGTCAACTTCAGAACCATTGAGAATTCTGACAGCATTCAGTCAACATTGACTCATCTTGGCTTCTGGGATAATAGGACTCAAACACAAGCCCCCTAATAAAACCATCTCTCCCGAGATACTCAAGTGACACCATTGGGTCTTTGTAGGTGGTGTTTCAGATCCCAGCACTAACCTTCTCAAAGATGAGGAGATATTGACCCCAATCTTCTTTACCATCTATGCCATTGCATTAGTGCAATGTCTAGTGTAGGTAGGCCTGCACAACAGGTAGCCCGCAGACTACTGGTAGCCCACAAAGGGTTAAAAGTAGCCCGCCGGCCACCAATAAAAAAGTGATGGGTAGAGATGGGCACGACCAGGGAAAATGACGTTTTTGAGTTGTTGTGTGTCGGAGCCGGCCCGTTTCGGCTTGTTTCCGTTTTTCACGAAATTTTTCAAAAATTTGTCATTTTGTTTGTCGTTTTTTCATCTGTCGTTAGTACTGGTTTGGGGGGTAGCGGGCTCCTGGAGGCACCTCTGTGGGGTGGGTGCCTCCTCTGGCCCGCTACAAAAGGGTACGCATAGCCAATTGGATATGCATACCAAGTTGCAGTGGCAGGCAGAGACAGCTCTTTTCGGTGCCTCTACTCTGACTCACTAAGAAGGACAACATACTGGCATACTGGCAGTATGGTGCACTTGGGAGCGAAGCGCTCTGGGCGCAGTCTATGGGTCACCAAGAAGGGAAGTGTACTTGCGTGTAGTGTAATATGAGTACACAGATCTGGCTTAGGGTTAGGGTTAGCGCAAGGGCTAGGCCTAGGGTTACGGGTAAGGTTAGGGTGAGTTCATGGGGTGCACCTCTGGGTGCCTCTCTGACCCACTAAGAAGGACAGTGTACTGGCATATGGGTTAGGCTTAGGGTTAGGGTTCGCGTTCGGGCTACAGTTAGTGGGCTTTTTATGCCCGACTGGCACATCCCAGAAGTCTCGGTCAAAACCTGGTCAAGTGGCCATGCGATTGGTGGAATGGCTCTAAAAATTTGCATGGTCCACTCCCATGGCCAGTCCATCATTGTGCAGGTGTAAAAAAATAAAAATAAAAATAAAAATAAAATAAAATAAAATCAATGGAGATGTTTTGTTGCAAGAAAAACCCACTGCTGCTACTGTAAAAATTCAGGCGGTTTTAAAATAGCTATTTTCACATCTTTCTGTGGTGCTTTGGTGTGTTTTTGGACCACCACGATTTCAAAATAAATATTGCTTGCAGTCACCCCATTTTGGATCCCCCGCCCGCACCGGATTGGCGAGTTAATGGCGAGACGACGAGGATGCGCAGCCCAGGAGTGGAGAGGGGGGAGGCCGGGGACCCCCCCAGAAACCACCCCTCTGGTAGGTGCCCTCACTCAGGCAGGCATATTTTCGCCTGCTTTTTTGGCCGGGAATGGGGTTTTTTTATTTTTAAAACTTTTTTTCTGTGCCGCGCCGCTTGGCGAGTTGGCGAGACGACGAGGATGTGCAGCCCAGGAGAGGAGGGGGGAGGCCGGGGACACCCCCAGAAACCACCCCTCTGGTAGGTGCCCTCAGGCAGGCATATTTTCGCCTGCTTTTTTGGCCAGGAATTGGGTTATTTTTATTTTTAAAACTTTTTTTCTGTGCCGCTTGGCATCGCACGATCGCTGCGATGCCGCCAGGAATGACCACAACAAATCAGACCCAATTTTTCTTTAGTCAGTTCAAGTTTGAGTTCTGGCGGAGTAATTGTTGTTCTTCGTTCCGTTACGTAACGGAAACGAGGAACGGAAACGGAAACGAGGATTTTGCTGAGTCGTGCCCATGTCTAGTGATGGGGTAAGTTCTCCACCCCTCCCTCCCCCATCCAAAGGACCACCATTGCCCCAGCAAAGTTCTGGGTCTGCCAGCCCACTGTGTCAGCTGAACGGGACAGTTCAAGGGCCATGGCCTGGTCCCCTGCTCCCCCTGCTGTCCAGATAGATGATTGATCAGGTACAAGAGAAACATGTGCATGATCAGCCTTCCCATAGGAATGCATTGAAAAATCAATCCATTCCAGAGGGAATGGATTTCAATGCATTCCTATGGGAAACTGCTGCTCTACTTACAATTTTTTTTTTACTTACAAGAATGTGCTTGAATGGATAAAATTTGTAAGTAGAGGTATTAGTGTAGTAGCCCTTAGGCACTTTGGGCCAGGAAAAGTAGACCTCGGCCTGTTCAAAGTTGGACAGCCCTGGTCTAGTGCATGTGCATAGACACAGATACCTCACAAGAACATGCTATTAGGCAGGCAGGCATGGGGAACTTGAGCTGCAACTGCTTGAGTTCATTTGAAATAAAGCAAGTTGACCATTCTGTGTACAATGCTATCCCCAAACCATAAAACAAAGAACATGGTAATTATGTTGACCAAGATTGTTATTACATTTGACATCTATTGTGCATATCTGCTGCCTTTATGATTTTATGCCACAAAAAGCAGTGGCTGTCGTTGACTGCAAATCCAAACCTCTTTAACTTTCTTCACTCATTCCACTAACCATATACTTCATTGTGTAGTGCCATGTAATTTCACTGACCATTTATCTCTGAGCTTTAGACTGTTAATAAACATTTTGTGACATCACAGAGAGTCAGTTAATAGCTGAGCTTCTGTAGGAGCTCATTTTACTAAAAGAGGCTGTAATTCTGCCATCCCTGACCTCCAACTTTCTGTCAATTACTGGAGTTCAGCAAATGTCTAGAACATATTCACAGATTGCCTGGCAACTAGCTGCTGGTCAGTGTTAACTACACATTTTGTTCCTGTGACTTTCTGTGGCAATTTTCAATACAAAAGTACTTTTTTTGAGAAAATCAAAATGATGTGCCTTCTTTAAAAAAAAAAAACTGACTCATTATTCCATGGATATAGTAAGTTCCCCATGTGTTCTGCTTCTACATTAAAGTCTACTGCTACATGCTCAAATAGCATGTGCAAAATGAAACAACCCCAGGGACCAGATCCAGAGTTAAGGTTGCTCTAGGGTTGCTGTAATGAGGACTAAGTTAATTTAGGATAAGTGCTTTATATTGCTCACAAATACTTTATACATGCTAAGTATTACTATAACAATGATAATAATAATGACAGAATGACATAATGTCTCTCCAGAAAACTGCATTTCTGTTTCCAAAAGTGGACCTGAGAAAAGTGCTGGATTTTCCCTTTCTGGGAGTTTCTGAACAGAGGTTGGATAGCCATGCATCAGAGATAATTTAGCTGTAGATTCCTACATTGGCAGTGGGTTATACTTGATGTACAGATGGGCACGAATCAAAAAAATGGTGTTTCGTTTGTTGTTTGTCATTTAGGGAATCCATTTCAGTTCGTTTCCATTTTTTGTGAATTTTTGCAAAAAAATTGTTTTCATTTTCATTCATTTCATTACCGTTTCGTTACCATTTATTTCATTTTTTGTGATTTTTGTTACCTTTTAAAGCAGTTCAATGTATTGCCGTAACAAAAACGAAACGGACGACAAAATTTCTGGTGTTTCTGTTCATTTCGTTTCATTTTAGAGATAAAATTCATTTGTCATTTCGTTGCGTATCGAAACAAAAAAACAAAAATGGAAACAAAAAATTGTTTGTTTCATGCCCATCTCTAACTTGATGGTTTGTAGTTTTACAACTTCCTGATGTTATTCAGTCACTATCTACATGGCTAAACATTACATTTCCACCTAAAACAAAGGGAAATGCTTTTTGGCCTCATTAATTAGTAGTAGCAAGTATGTGGTCCAAAGGGAAGAAGAGCTGGTCCCATGAATTGTTGAAGAAGAATGAAGAGTCCTCTGGTTTTGTTGGTAAGCAAAAGAAAAATACAGTTTCTCTCTCTCTGGTGAAAAACCATTCTTTGATTTGCAAACGTACAAGTCTCTGTCTAAGTGATACACTAGATACCTGAAGGACAACCTCCTTCCATATGAACTTACACAACAATTCAGATCTAACAAGGGGGCCCTTTTGAAAGACCCATGCTTCAAGGAGCTGAGAGAGATGGCTTCTAGACCTAGGGCCTTTTCAGCAGATGACCCCAGATTATGGACTACCCTCCCGAGTGATATCCGCCTGGCGCCAACATTTATGACATTCCACCGCCAGATAAAAGCCTTCATGGCAGTGGAAAAACCTTCCTGTTCCACCTCTACCTCCATTTCTGATAATTGGATGGGTAGGGGCAAAGTTGACAATTAGAGCAAATATAACTGCGTGCCAATGTATTTTGTCAAAAGCTTTTCCAGTATCTTTGCATTCACAATCACAGCTTTAATTTCATTGCTTTTCAAAGGTCAAGCAAGAAACTGCTGCTCCAAAGGATCTAAACAACGTAAATTGAGGTGAGAAAAATCATTCTAATACTATTCAACAGGTTCCCTGCCTTTGCTATATAATTCTAAATAGAATTTCTGACACTAAACATTTATTACAAGAGTCATGTGTATTTCATTTTTTCCATTTGTTATCAAAAGGGTATAATTTTTGTTTTCTAAGGAAATATTTTCATCAATAACTGAATAAGGCTGCAGCATGATCTTGAATATATAATAAAATGTTGCATATCTGTAGCATTTATCTTTATCTGTATTTATCTAGATATTTATCTAATATCTAATATATAATATTTCCCTAATGTCTTCAAAGAAATAGCAATGTTAAATATTTCAAATTTCAGTTAGGTAGATAAACAAATATCTGGAATTTTAAATATCAACATGTGAGATGTTAATAAGTAATAGAATGAAATTGTATATTTAAATTTAATCCTATACACTTTAATAAATAATCATGATGCTATTGTTTCTCAATAGATTTAACCGAAATGTCATCAGAAAGGAACTTTCAAGGAAAAACAACTAGTATGTCCACCTGTTTTGAGACTTCTGGATTTGCCTTTGAAAGAGGCAATGCATAACTATACTTGCATTTTTGCTTATGAAATAATTTGCAGTAAGATCATGCTATAGGGGTGGGAGTGGGTATTTTATTCCTGTATATTAAATATATATGTGGAGAACTACAGCTCATGTAATACCAAGACTTCCCAGAAAAGGTTACAGACAATTTCAATTTTTGTGTATGTTTTGCATAGTGTACTGTGTAGTATATAATCTTAGTACAGAAATAAATTCTTCACTTAATAATGAGTTACTCATCATCATCATCATCATCATCATCATCATCATCATCATCATCATCATCATCATCATCATCATCATCATCATCATCATTTATTTATTTATTTATTTATTTATTTATTTATTTATTATTGTATTTATACCCCGCTTATCTTTCATACGCTTATCTTTCATCATCATCATCATCTCAGAGCTGTAGGGCTGGAAGGGACCCTATGAATCCACCTCCAGTCAAGGAGGACCGGTGAGGAACTGAACTCCTGCCCTCTGCAGCCCAATACCCAAAACCACTGATCTTTTCCAGCCACTGAGATCATGAGATATTTCCCGATAATTTCAGAACTTTCACATTTGCAAGAATGTTTCTTGTATACATTTTGCATAGTATACAAACTATACAATTTACACTGATCATGTCCAAAATAATCTTGATTAGTTCTACTAGAAGCATGGTGTAACATGCAGTCCTACCCATGCAGCATTGGGTTCCTTTGGGGAGAAAGGTGGCATAGGAATAAATTTTATTATTTGCCAATACTTATGAAAATTGCCAATACTTATGAAATTCTTGTTAGGATTCCTCATTGCACACAAGTACTGGTGTGTGATCAAGAATCCAAGCAGGGACTGATTAATTAGTAGTAATTTGCCACTGTGCATTATGCTGTTTTCCTACAGACAGCATAAGTATAGAATACAATTTTGACCTAACTGCTGACTTGTTACATGAAATTTGATGAATTAGAAGCACTGCTTGTACAACTGCAGGTGACAGAGAATGGAAAAGAGTGATGCAAAATTAAGAGGCAAAATCTATTGCAAGTCGAGATGGGCATGAAATGATTTTTTGTTTCATTCTTCATTTTACGTTTTGTTTCCTAACAAAATGAAAAATGAAGTACTTTTTTTAAAAAAATGAAATGAAACCAACTGGGAATTTTTGTTTTGTTCCATTTTGTTTTTTTTGTTTTCTTTATTTTTTGAAAAGTGGCATGCACCGGCCGCCCCCCTTCCTAGCATCTAACAGCTGGAGGGAGCAGCCAGCAGGGCCCCACACGCCAGCTGATTGGTTCTTGGAAGACAGCCCAAAGGGCCCTGTGTGCCAGCTGATCAGCACTTGGGAAGGCAGCTGATCACCACCTGGCGATCCCCCCAATGCTGACTGAGCCATCTTTAAAGGGGTCCAGGCGATGTCAGCTCGGCAGGATTTCTCTGAAAATGATTTGGATGCCAGTTTGGAGCTCTCTTGCTGGCATCCTGACCATTTTCAGAGGGATCTTGCTGAGCTGTCATTGGGTGGACCCCTTTAAAATGGCCCAATCAGCACTGGGGGAATGTGGGTGGAATGTGGGCTTTTAAACTTTTTTTGCCACTGAACCAAGTGCCGATGGAGGCCATCAGCACTTGGTTAGGTGGCAAGAAAAGGTTTAAAAGCACATGCTCCCCCCCAATCAGGCGCCAGTGCAAGATGCCAGCAGCACTTGATTGGGTGGCAAAAAAGCCCGCAATTCCCTCCCAACACACCCAATTGGTGTGTGGGGGGGGGGAGCATGGGGTTTAAAAACTTTTTTCCAGCACCAAATCAAGGCTCAATGGCTGTGGCCACTTATTGCTTCAGTGGCTAAAAAACAGTTTAAAAACCCAGCGCTCCCCCCATGTGCTCAATTGGAGGGGAAAGGCGCAGGGTTTTTAAAATGTCTTGGGGCCACTGAGGCTGCCTCGGTAGCTCCAAGATATTTTTAAAAACCCACACCTTCACCCCTGATCAGGAACTTTGGAGGAGAACAATTACCAAAATAATAATAATAATAATAACACAAGGAATTATTAAAAAAAATCATTTCATACAAAATGAAATCCCCCAAAATGAAATGAAAAATGAAACAAACAGAATTCTTCCATTTCATGCCCATCTCTAATTGCAAGTATATTCAGGAGATTATTAGCTATTCTGGAGCTTCACCTCTGCAGATAAACAAATTTAATAATAAGGAAAGTCACCCAATTCTTTGGCTGATCCTTCACACTGACAATATTATCACAGAAAATTAAAATAGAAAATGTGAGATTAAATATAGCAAAATATATTAATGGAAGCTTATCACAAATTTAATCAGAGAATAATGGATATAAAACTAGAAGTTACTCCAGGAGCACACAAACTAAGCACTTTGAGGGACTGTCTTTAAGCAGGGAATAAAAAGGCAGCGAAAGGTGGAAGCATCAAGCTCC
This sequence comes from Phrynocephalus versicolor, assembly GCA_023846285.1. NCBI lineage: Eukaryota > Metazoa > Chordata > Lepidosauria > Squamata > Agamidae > Phrynocephalus > Phrynocephalus versicolor. The sequence goes on along the minus strand of JAHTLZ010000129.1, from coordinate 33,635,187 downwards.
ATTGGTGGCCCTTAAAAGGTTTCACTACAGTAACAAAACAGCATAATCTGGCAGGAAACATGAACACAGCAAATAATACACTGATTGCAACCCACTTTAGCATAACATTTTTAATTATTGCCATAATTAATATGATTAAACCCAAACTGTCCTTGAAATTTTAATTGGTCTCAGTTGAGCACATTTACCTGTTACCATGTTCATTACCTAACTTTATATTTTTGGAATTTCATAGTGCTTTTTTGAGATTGTTTATAAAAATGATCAATGTCCTGATGCTATTGCTTTAGGTCTTGGACCATAGCTAGTTCAATGGCTCATCTGATTTATGTATTAGATATCACATTAGACCTTTTTTGCCTCAGTTCTCCATTAATATTAACTTATTTTGATCCCTCTATTTTTATTCCTTCGTACAACAATCAGTCTTCAATATATTGGCAGTATGGAACACACTGCTGATGAATGCCCTATTGACACACTCCTCTCTCCCTCTCATTCTCTCTCTCTGTGTGTGTGTGTGTGTGTTAGAGATGGGCACAGAACGAACAAGTTTTCATTTTCGTTTTTCAGATTTTGTTTCATTACGCAACAAAACGACAAATGAAATTTGTCTCTAAAATGAAACGAAACAAACAGAAACGTGGGAATTTTTGTTGTGTGTTTCGTTTCTGTTACAGCAATGAAGTGAGCAGCTTTAAATGCTAAAACAATCATGGAAAATTGGAATAAATGTTAACGAAACTGGTAACAAACCGGTAACGAAACAAAAATGAATTTTTTGCAAAAAATTCACGAACAACGGAAACGAACCGAAACAGACCTCTAAACAACAAATGACAAACTAAACTCCATTTTTTTCTATCCGTGCCCATATCTAGTGTGTGTGTGTGTGTGTGTGTGTGTGTGTGTGTGTGTGTGTGTGTGTGTGTGTGTGTGTGTGTGTTGTGAATTTGGCAGTTCATTTCCAACAAGTATTGGCCAGAGCCAATTATGTGGAATACACCTGTGCTTGCTTCCATTATAGTGAAAGCAGCCTCATCAATTCCAGCTCAGATGGAGGAGATAATAAATACTCCCTGACAGAAACAGGAACATTCTGGGTGAATTGTTTATACTTAGAGATCTTTGCAGCCCCAGCCCCCAAAACAAACAGATGGCAAAATGTTGGAGTTAAATTGGGCCACAACTTTATTGAATTAATTTAATATCTGAAGGGGGACTGCTGTAGTGCAAATCAGCGTAGGGCCTGATAACCACTAACAATCAGGCCCATCATATCACAGGTGAGTTCCTTCCTGGGAATGGGCTCTTCTCTTTCTTCAAGCCCATTGCCACCCAGGGTTAAATTTAACTCAAGGACAGCCCTAATTTTTTTCACTTTACCTATTAGCTTATTAATTTAAGTAAGCTTAAACCTGGACTGTTAATTTCTTTACAAGGCTGCCTTGTCTCCTCAATGAAACTGACCTAAACACTTTGCAATACCTGCTGTTGTGACCAAACAAGGATGACAGCCCTCTTTACCACCCAGTAATGAGAATGGGATGGGCACCAATCAAGGTAGCGGTCAAAAATTCCCATCAGATCCTGAAGCGACCAGTTAATCTCATTCTCATTACCACTATGACAGGTGGGAGGGGGCAAGAAGCAGTGGCAAAACAGGAAGCAAAACTGAGCTGGGGAGCTTTTAAGAGCTCCTAGACCCGGACTCCCGGGCAAGTCACGTGCACACAATTTCACACCATCCCAGGAATAGGGCTTCAAAGCACCCAGCAGCAAACTAGTTGCCGCTGAGACACCCTTCTATGAGTGTGTGTGTGTGTGTGTACGTGCACACACACACACACACACACACACACACACACACACACCAGCAGAGCACCTCTCTCTGTAAAAATGGGGATAGCCAACCTGTCTTAACAGCTCTTGAGAACCAGTAGAGTTTGAACTAGCGTTCAGGAGTCCTAAGTTCAAATGCCTATTCAATTTTGGAGACTTAATGGAGGTCCTGGCAATGGTAAACCACCTTGAATACTTCACATACCTCAAAACCCCTTGTAGGATTGTTATAAGTCAAAAGGATCTTGACCCCTCAAAGCAACACATAACACATCTTCGATAAGTGTCCAGGCTTACTGGTGGAGACTGTTCACATGCCCTGTGGTCTGTAGTGAAAGAATACAGTTTGCAATAGAACAATGCTCCATTGATCCATTATTGTTTTTCCATTTCTATACCACCCCTTCCTTACTTCCTTCAAGTTGTACACCACCTTTAACCTTAAGCGGAGCTCAAGGTGGTTTACATCATTCAAACACAATAGTTAAAGCTAAAAACAGTCAGTATACTAATATTTAAAAGAATCAAACAAATATCATCATGAAATATGGTAAAAAAGCAACACTAGCATTACTGTTACCATTCTCCAGA
>JAHTLZ010000129.1:33619585-33631782 GCA_023846285.1 Phrynocephalus versicolor | reverse complement strand
AAAGAAAGAAAGAAAGAAAGAAAGAAAGAAAGAAAGAAAGAAAGAAATTCTCTCCCCACAGTTTGTGTTTATCAACCTGTATATCAGAAAATTATTGCTATCATGGCAAATTTTGGAAAAAAAGAATGATGATATTCATCAGAAATTGCTGATTCATCTAATAATCATCCTTTGCTATTTGTCATATCCAGAGACCTCAGCAAACATGAAGTGAAGGCTATTTAACCTTTTTATTCACCCATTCATATGTAATCTAATCTGGCATGTAGTGTATTGCTTTTTGTAACTCCTGGTGACAGTAAAAATGACAGCTAAGCACGTACTGTACCATGATAGAGGTGCAGGAATTTTTAACATTCACATGAACTCACTTTGCATCAGAGTCTACAAAAACAAGCTCAGTATATGCCTTTTATTGATGCTCTAGCTTACAACTCGCATACAACATTTTGCTGCCTAAGGCAAAGGACAAAGATGACAGCTTGTTCTTTTCCATATATAAAAGCCACCTGAACTAACAATTGTATCTTGGAGTCATCCAGCACACAGCTCTATCCTATTGCACCCCCAGGAAGTTTCATCTTTTTAATGGCAGGGTGAGACCCTCCACCTATGGGGGAAGCTGAAAGATGGGAATGAATACGAATCATAAAAACACGTGAGGTACCACAAGATGGAAAGGGATGACAATTAAATGTAAACTTGGCAGAATAAACTATTTGAAGGAATAAAAAAGGAAATAAAATGGATCAATATACTATAGATCAAATACTTCCTCTCTATCTGGTAGTTCAGTCATGGCAACTGGACTTCTTTTCTTGAGCGAATGAAACATTTTGCTACTCATTCAAAGAGCTTCATCAGTCTGAAAAAAGCTGATTGTGGTCTCCTCAAAGGACTTCAGGGTCTTCACCATTTGGGAGAGGGCAAGCCAATCAGTGGCACTGATGTCCAACTCCCTTCCCCTGGCAAAATGGGAGACCTGGTGAGCATGTCTGAAATGAGCAAGTACTCTGCCAGCCCAATCTCCTCCTGCTTCTCTCAGAGCTGCCAGGCAGCCTTCACGGTGCTTGAGAAGTGGCCTACCAGCTGCCTGCATTTCTCAAGGAGTGCCCTTGTCTCTTGGTGCCCTCACAGCAGGTCTCCCCTCACCTGGCAGCCCAATCCAAGGGCATCATGCACACCAGGTGTAGCTTGTGGGCCATGCAAATGATGCCCTCAAGCCTGCCACGTTCAGCCTGGCCAACATATTATGGCCTGCACCAGTAACTATGTAGCCATACTGTACTTTCCCATTGGGTGCCCACTCCTTCAGTGCAGACAGAAGCTCCTCCACAATGTTTCTGACTGTCACTGAGTCCTCCATACTCCGTGCCTGCAGCAGAGCCACCCAGTAGCCTATAGGTTGGACTGGGGCCTCCCCTGCAGCCCTGCCTGTGATGCCATGATGGCACCATGCACATCCTCCAGCTGCCACCAGTGAGTCATGAAGGACAAGTATGTGTGGTGCCCGCCAGTCCACATATCAGACATCAATGGGATCTGACCTCTGGCCTGTGAGAGATGGTAACAGACCATCTGCCTGACAGACTCATGAAGGAACGGCATCACCCTACTGCTCAGGGTTCTCCTGGATGGAGGCTTGTACCGGGGGCCAGGTGTCTGAGGAGTTGCCAGAATTGTGGGGACCCTACAAAGGACAGAGGCATCCCACTCAAGGCACCACGCAAGTGGTCCCTTCCTGTGCCTTGCCCCTGGCCTGCTGACTCAGGCTTGGTGCGCCAATTGGGTCAGCACATCCTGCAATGTGGCCTGCCTGGACCTTGCTCTCAGTGGAAGTGCCAGTAGTTCTTTTTGCTGGTTGAGCATCCATCTCCCTGCTCCCCTCTTCCTCCCAATTGGTGGTGACTTCAGCAGCCTGGGGTGGTGCCTCTGCAGGTGTGTCCTTCATTTTTAAAAATTTTTGTGTACAGTAATGTACAATACAACATGAAAAACACAGGGGCAAGATAAATGAAGATTATTGTGGGGAACTGGTACTGGTGGGGGATAACACAATGTATGTAGGTGGCAAGGAATGTACCTATATGGGGTAGGAGGGGGAAAAGAATATAAAAGAATCCCTGACCCAAATCCCTCCCCTACTCCAAAATAAGCCTCCCAAACAGAACAGATTAAAGAAGCACAGAGAGGCATGCACACACACACACACACACACACACACACACACTGAGAGAGAGGGGGGGCTCTCTACACACAAAACAAACAAATGACCACTGTGTCCAGTCACACAACACACCAAACAATTAACAGTCAAAGACTAGAGCCCTGCACACAAATGAAGCTAGCCAAACTGTAAACAGAGAGCTAGCAGCACTGAACAGTCTGCTCTCCTCTCACACCTCCACAGATGACAGAGAAACAAAACCAGATAGCCCTTTATATAGCCTAGCGGCCAGCCAGTCAGCCAAGCGAACAACTTTCTCCAAAAAACCACAGCACTTTTACAAAATGGATAACTATGGGGACCCCTTTGAAGTTGAATAACTTGGCCTCCTGAATACCAAAGCTCTCCAACTTTGAAGAGCTCATTGGAAAGAGTCCAAGGGAGCTACCAAGTAAAATTGGTTCCACTAGGACACAGGGGAGCCAGTTTACAGAGTAACAAAACATTTATTTTCAAAAGGAAAAAGAAGTGTTTCATTTTGTAACAAAAAGCTGATTCCCATTTTGTTTCATTTTGTGACATTTTGTAAGCTTACAAAATGGCGAAAGTGTGTCATTGTTCTGTAAGGTGCCGATCCCTACTCCTAATGAGAAATCAAGTTTGATTTGATTGAGAACCCACTATTTTTATAGCATCCACAAACCTCTTCCAATACCACATTCTGTATGAATTCTTGGGTTTTGTGATCTGGAGCAGGATTCATTAGCTTGGCCTTGGTCCCCAGTGACACATTTGAATATCTTTTCTAATTATTTCATAATTTACATTCAGAATCTTAGCCTTCTTTTGAAACTTTGCATGCCATCATTATTTGCATTGATAAATAGAATACCTGTAATAATTTCAATTTCTTCATTATCAACATGAAAGTTATGTAATTCTTCCGCAGCTGTAATGTTTAATGTCTTAACATTCAGTTGGAGATCTTCTTTTGGACTTTCTTCTTTAACTTTTTTCAGTAGCTATTAAGTTCATTTTTTTCCTGTCAGTAATATGGTGTCATCTAGATATTTAAATTTTTAATGTTACTTCCAACAATTTTTGTTCCTCTTTTCCCTGAAATTAATCTGATTCATCCTATATGTTCTTCAGGTAGACTGAAGAGAAAGGGACATAAAATGGGTCCTTGTTTGACATATTTGGCATTTGGAAAGCATTCTGCCTCTCCGTGTTCTGTCCTAACTTAATGTGTTCTCTGATAGAGTGATGTGGCAGGAGGGTTCAACAACAGGGGGAGGTGTAGTTCAATGGTAAAGCACATATTTTGCACAGAGAGGGTCCAAAATTTGATCCCTGCCCTGCCATTTCTAGAAAGGGCTTTAGACCCCTTTTTCCTGAAACAATGGACAGTTGATGTTAATCACTGTCACTGTCAAAAATACGAGGTTACATACTATTCCTGGCGTATTACATTACTTACTGAGAATAGTTGCACTTATGGCCAATGAGTATGAATTTTATTCAGTTCATAACTCACAAATTATTTAAATATATTTAAAAAAAATAACTTATTCTTAAAATTCAAATGCTGGAGAAAAGAAAGAGAAACAAACAGCTGTAGTCCTCAGCATATTTACATGATAATCGGGTATATGGAAGTATCAGAGTCCAAATATGGAGATAAACGTTTTTCATTTTCCATTTCCCCCCTACCACCTTGCACTAGTCTCCTTGCGTAGTGTCATATAAAGGACTCACAATAAGAATTACATTTCTTTTCCCAAAAAGGAAAAATAGTAGCAAATCAATTGGGCAATATATTATCTGGGAAATATGAAATAAAAAGAAGATGGAAACAATATACCAAAGCATAATACAGAAGAGATGTGAGGATGACAAGTTCCCTCAAAGATGATAAATAATCTGAAAGGTTAGAAAGTAACGTGAAAATGAAAGCTGTGTTCAAATCATTAAAATAAATAAAATCACCAGGAATAGATTGGATATTAATGTTGTTGTTTCATGCTACATATAATAAATCTCTTAACATTAATACAATATTTTTTTTAGCTGGCTAGTTTAGTAGCTCCATAAATTAAACACAAAACCAAAAGAAAATAGTGGAAAGCCCTATTGTTGCCTATAGCTGAGCCTTCAATTTTCAACTGTATAAAGTAACAACTATGCATGACCCTTATCTTTTGGGGAAAATATTTGTCCACAACTTTATTGATTACACACATGAAGTACTCTGGCTGAGTCATTGGGCCAGATCCAACATATCAAGGAGCCTCCCTGCCCCTGATGTTCCCATGTTCCCTGCCATCCTTTTTGGGAACACCCAGGAAGTTTAGTTGTAGGTTGCCCTGGGTTGTCCACTCCATCAGCATCCCATGTCCATTATTACATTGACAGGTTCCCCAAGGGGCATAGACCCCATCATTGGCCTGTGGCATTAAATCCTCCCTGAGGCCTTCGGATGTCCCCTCACAATTCAGGCAATGGCATTTTCCTGTCTGATGTGACCTTGTCAGCTGTTCTTCTGGGGTGCAGGTTCTTGCCTGCTACTTTAACCTCTTGGATCCACCCCAATACCTGTAAAACCGCCAATCACCTCTAAAGTTTTGACATACATAACAAACAATTAGATAACTAACATTTACTAGCATATTCCATTATATACATAGGGTGGTGGGCTGGGATTGCTCCATCTTCTGATCATGAAAAGGGGGTTCTGCTTGCCACCTCCCCCTTAAATTCAGTGCTGACCAGGACCCTGGAAGCGCATCACACTTTCCCAGAGGCCTGGTTTGATCTGTGCCACGTGCTCTGACCCGGCCGGCTTATTGGCTTGGATTTGTACCTGACCCTGCCACTGCTTCTCCCAAGCATGTGGCCGCCACCATTAACCCTTTGTTCTTCCTTGCCACTCTGAGAACAATTATCGGACCCGGTAAGTCAGGTCCTTCCTTAATCAACAGCACAGGCATGCTTGAATGCAGAGGAATCTAAAATCAAAATTTGAAAAGCTAAGCATTCAAAGCTTTTGGGATAGCTTTAGATTTAAGCTTTAATTAGGTTAACAATATTTGCATACACGCATAGGCAACATTTCTCCTTATGCTGTCTTTCTTTGTGTATGTGTGTGGGTGTTTAATCAGTGAATTATAACTACATTATGGATGTGAACTTTCTTTAGTAAAGTTGATGGCAGGTCTGTTTTAATTTAAAGCAATGTGTAGTCCTCATCATTTCAATTAGTCCTTTGATCAAAGGCATGAGTCAGGTTTCTGCAGGTTTAACGGATAAACAAATACATAGTGAAGTTTCTTCATTAACAGTCAGTTCTGAAAACTCCTTTCTATGAAATTTCTCTTCATAGCCTTTTATCTCAAATCGGGAGACAACTGATCACAAATATTAAAGTTAATTTATATCCTTTCAGCTCAGAGGAAAAGAATTAGAGTGATAAAACTTCTAAATAACAATAAAGGAAAGATGGAGAATTGTCTTCTGTTGTGCATGTTATAAATCACATGTCCTGTCACACATAATAGCTGCACTCACATAAACAAGCTCTTCCTGTGTATTGCTCTCTAGAAAAAGGGATGAAAATTCTAGAAGATAATTGTAACTATTACAAAGGGAAGTGTCCAAGAACAGCATGACTTCAAGTAGAATCACAGACAAATTCCAGTATGAGTCCTATTTTTATCACAGAAAACCTGAGCACCTGTCAGATGCACAGTTCCACCAAGCATCTACCTACAGTTTTGTGAATCTCTTTCTCCTTGCCTCAAATAAATAATCACATGCAGATCTTGTAAATTCCGACTTATGGCAACCCTTTATTTCAAGATTTTCCAGGCAAAAAAAAATACAGAGAAGTGATTCACCATTGCCTTCTTCTGGGGGGGGGGGGGTGTCCTGGGACTGTACAGCTTGCCCAGGGTTACACAGACTGGCTCAACTCATAGGAGGCACAGTGAAGAATCGAACTACTAACCTCTGGCTCCACACTCAGATGCCTAAACCACTGAGCTATCCAGCCAGTTTCTTGCCTCAACATGGAGAGGAATTTTGTACTGAAGGTAAGCAGTGGTGCCCCTTTGCTTTCTAGGTTGCCTGGGTATATGTGGCACCCTCTCTTGTGCCAATTTCCTGTGCTAATGACATGAATAATATCTCATTTCTCATTGAGACACACTGCGCAGGGAGAGACAGCAACATTCCAAGAGTTCTTGTACTTGGTGGAAGAGCAGCACGGGCACATTTTTTTCTGTCACTTTTTTGCACAACCATGTGAAATGCACAAAGACATTTAGCAGGAAAATGAAGGACTCCTTGTTCATAAAGACACAGGCAACCCATCAAATGTTTTTTGCTTCCAGTAATCCATGCATTAAAGACATCATTTATGACATGTTTCATGTCTGCACATCTTCAGAGATTTGCAGGCATCTCAGTTTCACATCTGCATGAATTGCATCTGAACCCAATGCAAACAAGTCGTTGCCTTAAGTCAGTGGAACTATTTTTATCATACGTGATGCGCAAGGATGGGACAGGCTTACATCCCCTGCTATGCCTACATTTCTAACATGCTCCTTCCAAAGGAGTGTGCATCCATTAATGTGTCCTTTCAAAAAAACAAACACAAACAAATATGCATTGATTTCCCCCTCCCAGAAAACAAATATGGAGATAGAATGACATGGAAGAGATTGGAATGGGGGGGGGCAGAAAAGGGACTTGTGTCAAAACATGGCCCATCCTTCTGAATAGATACATTCTAAAATATGTTTTTGTAGCTGTTGCTCCTCCTTATAATACAGAAATCTGATGTATGTGTATACAGAGAGCACCAAATCCATAAGATAACTTGGATGGTCATAATCTACATCCTGGGTAGGCTCCTTATCTTCAGGATGCTTTAAATCAGTAGCAGGGTTTTTCTATGGAAGTTCTTATATTTGACCAGTTTATGTTTCTTGGTGGTAATGCACCCAGCATATCACACCTTCCATAAATGAGTAACATTACTCTATTCTTAACCAGTCATTTCCAGTCCTCTGCAGCTTCAGGACAAGTAAAACATGCAGATTCATTTCCTTGACCATCTTGGTTCATGTCCATTGTTATTCCTATCAGCATTCTTAATTAATATTCAGTTTTAGCCAGTACTCATGACCTTTTAATTTGCTTCTCATGGGCATTTTTTGATAATAAGATTCAATGGTGACAGCATTTGCAGAGAGCAATTCAAAGTCGGGTGAGAACATAGTCTCAGAATCTTCATTAAAGATTCAAATGACTCTTGGAAGATGTTTTATGTGCAGTATAGGACAAACACTGGCAAGGATTAGTCAGCTATTAAAATGTCATCCACTGCTAATGTACTTGCTGCCTGTGTGTCTAGGTCGTATGGCTGGTTTGGAGGCATTTATCTGGTCAAACCAAGTACTGCATTTTACAGAACTCTATAATGTAGGCTTATAAATCCAAGAAAAATAGAATCAATTCAGCTTTCGGGTAGTTGTTTCTTTCTTTCAGCCTCTTGAATAGTTCTGCATAGATAAAAGTAAAACCAAAACAATAATCATTTTCTCTAGACACCCTGTGTGATCAGGTTTGAGCTGGAAATGTTACAGTGGAAGTCTGAAGGATTCAACTGGAGTCAGAGATTGGAAAGGGATCACTGTCCGACTCGCCATTCCATTTGCTTTGGGGAAATACATTCGCTCAGATTTCAGGCCCTGATTATTTCTCTCCTCAGACTGACACACCAGTCGGTTACAACATTTTACAGACCCGGAAGAAAAAAAAAACTATCTAGCAAATTCCCCAGCAAGTGCAAAGCTAATACCAGACAAAAGTCATCCCACACCTTTTGACAGCTCAAATGTTTAGAGACCATTTCCTTAGACTTTTTTTGCTGTTCTTTCCCCTCTCCTATAGAGGTTTGGAGATGAATGCAATTATACTAACTTTGCAAGGCATCAGTCAATGTACCGAAGTAACATGTAAGAGTGATCATGTGGGACCTCATGGTGATGCAACCAATACAAGCTCCCATAGTTCCAAGCAATGTGACCCCATCACCACCACTTTATCTGAGCCCAGAAGACAGCAGGTACTCAGAGCATTTATTTCAGAACAAAAGTAATATAATCCTACATTTATTTATTTATTTATTTATTTATACATTTCTATACCACCTGTCTTGAAAAAGAACTCCAGGCAGTTTACATTAATATAAAGAAGCAGTACACAGCAACACATTCTGGTCTGTAACAATCGAGTAGCTAATATTCTTAATCAGTTGCAGCTCTCAGAGTTTGTCAAAGGTAGTCCCAGATTGAAATGTGCATTTTCCCCATAAGCCCATCTTTTTTTTACCAGAAATATTATTTTAGAAATTAAATTGCACCTGTGTTCATCAGATTTTAATATTCATCCAGCTGAAGATTTCATCCTAACATTCTTTCTTTTTGCTTCAAGCCCTGGATGAATAGATTTGCGTTTCTGCATTTGTGCTTGCATTAAGTGTATAGCAAGTGGTGGTCTTAACATAAAATGGTAATACATAAGGCTTCTGAACCCAAACTGTTAATGCAGTCTACCTCACTTTTGTACCACAGAATGCCCCATGATTCATACATTCCTGGAACAGAGCTTTATTTTACTTGTTGAAGCATTTATATTGACAGCCGTAAGCACAATTTCTCTGTAGGTCAACACTACCCATATGTTCTTTCCACTGTACTTATGGAAAGTAATGTACTGTAATAGTAAAATTTAAAAACTCAGTGTGCAGAATAGGCTCCACAGCATTCCCTTGAAAGTCTTAAAACAACAACCAAGAGTTGTGTTTTGGTTTTGATCCCTTTTAAGAAATTGCGATCTTCTTCAGATAATATGTGCATCAAAGCAGACTTCTCATAAGGAGCATGAGGGCAACACTGCCCCATGACTCCATGCATTTATGAAAATTTCTGAGCAAAACTTATGTACACACCCATATTTTGCTTATGATTGGACCATAAACATTGTTAATGTGATGACTAATGTAGTGGTTGAGATAAAGACCTTAGTAATGACATTGATGGATGGATGGATGGATGGATGGATGGATGGATGGATGGATGGATGGATGGGTTTAAGTGTCACCAGTATGCCAATGACACTCAACTCTACCTCTTGTCACCTCTGGATTCCAAAGAAGCTATTTCAATTTTAGATCAGTGCTTAGCTTTGGTAATGAACCAGATGAGGAAGAGCAAACTGAAACTAAACCCAGACAAGACAGAGTTGCTTCTGGTCAGTTGAAAGGGAGATCAAGGGATAGGGATGCAACCTGAACTGGATGGGACTACCCCCCATTGAAAAAAGAGGTGCATAGTTTGGGGGTTCCCATGGACTCACACAGCTGTGGCCAGGAGTGCATTTGCACAATTAAAACTAGTATGCCAGTTATGCCCATTTCTTGAGAAACCTGCTGGATGATGTCAAGTTTCTTGCAGCTCTAATTCATTGGAGTATATCAGAAAATTAAGGGAGTATTCATTTTATATGGAATTTTTATGGGCATTTCATGATTTCATCAAAAAGCCAGGGATAATATTTAACTGCTTATGGTGCCTTGATTGACCATATTGATCCAATCTTTGTAGACATATCTATCTTATTTGTGTTAATGGTAATGGTTTGCTGATGGTCTTTATGGAAATTAGGCAGTACAGCTCTGTCTACTTATTCTGCATGCAATATTCTGGTTGGAATTGGGCATGAATTAAAAAAAAAAATTAAAAATTAATTAAAATTGCTAATTTGTCAATTTGTATTTGTAGTCCTCCCCAACAAATATGAATCAATGACTTTTGTGATGTTTAATTTGTTGACCTATAAAATGGCTCCTGAAACACTTAAAGACTCCAAAATCACAGAGAGGCTTCTGATGACACTCCTTTACAAGCCTTGCAAGTTCATTGAATTTTGTGTTTTGGATGTCAGTCATCCACCCCCCAACGAAGGTGCTATGGGAAAGTGCTCCCAGCCACCCAGGGGTACCAAAACCATAGAGAAGCCTCTTTCAACTCTCCTCTACATTCCCTCCAAGTTTGGTGAATTTGGGGGTTTGAACATCTGAGTTATACACTCACAAAATGGATACAGTGCCCATATTCTTTATTTTTAAAACCTAGGATTACATATGGCTAGACATTGGTTCTCATTTCTGAACCCATATGGGTTTACTTAGTATTACACTGGAATAGAAGCAGGCACATATCAAACTTAAGGCCTTCAATTGAAATATATATTTGGCTGTTTCAAAGAATGTATGTAGAGAAATATGTACTTATGAGCTTATGTTTTTAATGGCAGTTTGCTATATAATGTCGACGTTTCCCCCCTCTACCATACAAAAGGGTTTTTAAATATTATAGTTATTGGGAGACATTAGTCCTACAGTGCTGTAATTAATCATTTCCAAAACAAAATCAAGAACCTGCTGAAGTAGTTTCTTAGAGATCAGTTTTAAATGTTGCTCTCTGAGAACTCTCCTCTGGCCTTTTCTTTTCTGTATTGTATGCATCTGTCTCCACAGGAAATTTCTAATATTATGCCGACAAAAGAAGTATTTAAGATTTGAATAGCTTTTGTTAAAAAAAATTAAACATGGCTAGTTGATATAACATAAAATAAAACTCATGTCCCTCCCTTCTAGAATGAGTAATTCCTTTTGCTGCAATGATGGCAGGTTAGGAGAAACAATTGATGGCATTGTTGGGTTATGCCTTAGGTTTCAGAAGTTAGCAAGCAACAATGTCCTTTATAAAATCGAGTTATGGGATGTCTGTACAGTAATCCCCACCTATCATGGGGGTTAGGCACCCGACCTGACCTGCCATAATGGAAAATCCACGATATGCAAATGCTGGGTTGGATCGGGACTGGGGGGCCTATCTGGGGCCTACTACAGTTACCTGGGGCCCAGTGCTGCCCCGAACAGGCCTACAATGGGCTTCCTGGGCCTGTCAGAGGCCCCAGAAGTGGTTTCCAGTGACCTAGAAGTCACTTCTGTTTCTTCAGGAAACACTTCTGGGGCCTCCAACAGGCCCAGAAAGCCTATCAGAGGCCAGTTTGGGGCAGTGCCAGACCTGGGGTAAGTGCAGGAGGCCTCAAACAGGCCCATACAGCTTGCCCCAGGAGCACTTTTTTCATATACTGCAGTCCCACAACATACAGGGACTGCAGTATATGAAATGAGAAATGGTGGGGGACGACTGTGTTTTAAAACAACATGGACCCTTGTATAACGTACAGCTCGTATAACGGAAAATCCGTACAACGGAAAAAATCCATCACCACTCCCCCTCCCCCCAACACTCCAACACGGGAGCAGACAGTCTCTGGGGCTCTTAACCGAAGATACAAGCTGGCCATGGAGGAGGAGGAGGAGGCCCAGGCCAGCCCGCTGAGCCCAGCTGGGCACCCACAGCAGCGGTGGCTTTGGTGGGGGAGGAGGAGGAGTGCTAGGTCAGCCCGCTTGGGTTGGGTGGGCAACCACAACAAAGCTTCCTCAGGGATCGCCACTCGTCTATTTTCCTTCCCCCTTTCCGTCTCTCTTTCTCTTCCCCCTCCCCACAACTGCACCTCATCTCCTCCCGAGCTGAGGCCACCTGATGGTGCTGTGGATCAGCACTCCCAGAGCTGGCACCAGCAGAGGAGGTGGAGGAACGTACCCAGGGCGGGCGGCACAGTTGGCCCATTCACGGAGCCTGTGTCTCTGGCTGCTGCTGCTGTTGCTCAGTCCTGCAGGTGGTTTCGCTTTCCCCCTGAACAGCAGCAGCAGCAGCAGCAGCAGCAGCAGCAGCAGCAGCAGCGCCTCTGCTATCCCTTCCTCCTTTCTCTCTCTCCCCACCCCTCATTCATGAGTTGGAGCCTGTGCTCCACAGGCTTCAACTCGCTGTTCCTCGCTCAGAGAGAGAGAGAGAGAGAGAGAGAGAGAGAGAGAGAGAGAGAGAGA
>JAHTLZ010000129.1:33598305-33618714 GCA_023846285.1 Phrynocephalus versicolor | reverse complement strand
ATGTAATTTCATTTGGAACGAATTAATTACGTTATACAAGGTACCACTTTACCTTTGCTTAGGTGGGGACAAAATGGCTTTGACATCAACCAATCCATGATCTAGATTGGTGGTTCTTAACCTTTGCTCTTCTGCACGTGACTAGAACTACCAAAGCTTGGCCAATAGTCAGCCATGCTGGAACCTGGAATCCAAAATATCTGCAAAATCAAAGATCTGGAGGGCTTACGGTTGAGAAACTGCTACTCCTGAGTGAAGGTTTTTTTCATTTTAGATACCTGTATAACTTCTTTTGTCTGCCTAGATGCTCTAAGGACATCCGATCTTGACTGATTTTGGAACCTATGCAGGGTTGGCCCTGGTTAGTACCTGTATGGGCAACCATCAGGGAATACCAGGTGCTGTAAACACCTGGAGTAGGAATTGGCAAACCACTCCAGTATTCCTGTCAAGAAAACTCCATGGACATGGGGTCACAAAGAGTCAGTCACGACTGTAATGACACAACACACACAGAGTAAAAAAAAATGAAGCTAAGCTTTTAAAAAATGGTTACAGCAGTAAAAATCACAGTATGAGAGACTGCCCTATATTTAGTCAAATGGGATTGTTTTTAAAAATGTGAATTTAGTGACTTCACAGGTATCTGAAGAGCTTCAAAGATGCATTTCTGAGTGCCATAGTTTTAAGTGAGTCAATGATTAGCTAAAGGGATAGGGCTAAATGTCCATGTCTTGCATTTTTAAGACCCTCTGAAAATTCTCTTACCTGCCCTGAATATGGCCAATGGACCTAATACCATATTATGTGACTTCTGCTTCTCATTGTTGTCAGAATATTGTGGGCAAAACGTGGCAGAGTTCTAGGGACAATGTTTGCCTCAGGAGTTTACTATTTTCCCACATGAAGTAAAGAAAAATCCCTCCCCCCCCCCACAGTTATCTGTCTGAGTTCCACCCACCCTTGAGAAAATTCATCTGAGGAATCCCAATAAATAAATAAATAAATAAATAAATAAATAAATAAATAAATAAATAAATAAATAGGCTTTTTCCTGTGCAGGAGGACCTCAATCTAATCTGGTGCAGAGCAACAGGCAAAAAGCAAATTCAATAAATAGATAATTAAAATAATAGATTCTTATTTTCTTGGGAAATTAGAAAATCTAGTAGCTGCAGGAGGATGTTTCAGTAGGAATTTTGGAAAAATGACACTTGAAAAAAAGAAATGATGTGAGCACTCATCTTGTCACTCATTCAGATATTCAGCAGTAGTTCACCAATCATCTGCCAACGGTGACAACTAAAAACTTTTTTCTCATTCCTCTTGAATTAGACAGCTAAAGTCAAGAACATGTTTTGGGGGGAAGGGGGAAAGGATTTGTGTGCCAGTTCTAATTTTAGAACTGAAAACAAATTCCTGAGCAGAGCATGTGCTCAGGGTCACGTTGGTCTGTGTATGCCTTCTTTGATCTAACATTTTGCCCCAGCTGTACTCTGCATGGTGGACCTTGGGGTTCTATTGATTGTCATCAATGTATATCCAGTAAATTTGCCTATCAATGGTCCATGTCTTTAAATGTTATGCAGTGCACTTTGAATTGTACCTGGAAATAAAATCTAACAATAAGAAAGTATGTCAGGCCCCTTCTCTTCGGGCCTTCAGGAGATGAGTAAATATGATATTGTTTGAGGAAGCCTTTAAAAATATCCTGCCCCTTTGATATTCTTGTGGACCCATGAATTGGACATTATGTTGACTGGCAGTTTAGGCATATTTGATATGCTGAGCTATTAATGTTTTATCTGGACCTCATTATTTGTATATTTGAGGGCTGGGATTGGTAGTTGTGATTTTAACTGCTGTCAGTCACTGAGTGTACTGGTTAGGCACTAGACGGGTGGGGTTTAAATGAAATGAAATGAAATGAAACATATGTATATGATTTTGTAAATAAAGTTGAAGCATTTGTAGCCAAGTCTATTTACATTTTTATCAGCAGCAGTTTTCTTGTCATTTCACATTACTCCTGAGTTCTGTTTAGGGTGTTACATCTACATTTTTTTTTCAAACTACAATTCGTCTCTCAAATAGCAAGACAAATATCACCCAGTTTTGCAAATATAACATGAAACTGATTCCTCAGAATAAGTAACATTGTGTGGTAGAAATATATCAGAAAGAACATTAAAGCATTACAGGATTAGGACTTATCTCCTTTCCTCGAAGTTTGCTGTAATTCAATTAAAATTAAGTTTCACACCGATAAGCAATGGTGTTATTTGTCTTTTCCAAGCTCTTGTTTTGTATTGTTTTGTTTACAAAATGTGGAATATAATAGATTTGGTAATGGGGCTAGTCTTTTCATGTGAATATAGACAAAGATGACATTTTGCTTCACTGGAATGGCAGCTGTCATTAAAATAATTTTGGCCAAACTTTTTCTTAATGACTATGCTCTTAATTCAGAGAGTAATGCACTCTAAATGTGAAATGTTCCTCAGATCTTAATAGCCACATGATTAGTTCTTAATACATCCCCTGTAGCATTTTAATGGGAGCCTTCTTCCAGAAATCATCTGTTTTTGTGGACTGGTAATGGACAGCAAATGGCAGTATAGCCAAGTTCATCCACCCCCTTTTTTCCCCTTCACAAGAAAATTGAGAATAGTCTATTGTAATGTGTTAGGAACCGGTTGATTTCCTTTTTGTTGAAGGTAATATTGCTGCATTATATAGGTGAGGATATATCTGCCATCATTTTTTAGCATTATTAGCCACATATAGTGAAATCATGTATAGTCTTGCAATTCAAGATTGATAAATATAATTTTTGTCTAACTTTTAGTGGCATTCCCATCATTTTTGTGTCAACAAACTCAAAGTAAGTAAATGGTTCTTCTTCTTCCTGGTTTATCCATCCAAGAACCTTTTTGAGTTTATCTAGGTTGAAAGAATAATTGATCTGGGGGTGATCGAGAGACTGCCATGGCTGACTGAGGAACTAAATCTGGACCTGCCACTTCTCAGTCAAATATCCTAACAGCTCCATGACAATGCTGCTTTAATCATGTGCCCAATTAAGTCTAAGAGAGTGAATAATCCTAAATTCCTTCTTGTGGTTGATATAGGCTGTTTAGACAGGAGAAGACATATCAGCGAGGAATCTTCAAGTAACATAGAATTCCACACCTCCAGTATGAGAACAAGACATACATCTTTTAAGATATCGGTACCTGGGACTTAAGCTCTGTGACAAACTAGTGCCTTTTCCCTCTGAGAAGCAAAACATATATGCAGTCATTCAGAACAAATACAGAAAGAACAAGGGATGCAAACAACTGCTCCCAAGCTCCAGTTTCTTCAAAATCTATGAAACCGTTATAAAGACCAGATTGCAGTGAAAGCTTGTAATTTGTATGTCTCATCTTTTATTCTGGTCCCTTGTATATCTTCATTCTATTTTATCTCTCTATACAAAAGTTCAATTGTCAAGATAAAGAGCAGAGGTGAAAGTGGACATCCTTGTCTTACCCCTTTTTTATCTCTATTTTTTTGCGTTAATTCTCCATTCACCAGAATTTTTGCTGTTTGTTCCTTATATATTGCTGATATACAATTCAGAAAGTTTGTACCAAAGTCCATTATTTCTAACTGCTTTTGCATGACATCCCAATTCAGATTATCAAATGCTTTGGGGGCATCTAAACAAAACAAGGCTAATTGTTTTTCCAGGTGTGCTTCATAATATTCTAGTATATTGATATTATTCTGATATTATTTCTAAATTGTCTTTTAGGGAGAAAACCATTTTTATCTACATGGATAAATTCATTCAGAATTCATTCAGAATTTTTTAAAGTGTTTCCCATAATCATCGCCAAGATTTTATAATCCACATTAAGAAGTGCTATGGGTCTATAATTGCCCATCTCTGTTAGATCTTATTCTTCTTTTGGTACCAAATAATTGATCCATCCATGTTGTTGGTATTTTTGCTTTTTGGAGGGCTTCATTGCCAACCTTCATCATTGGATCAATAAGAATTTCATGGAAGGCTCAGGAAAAGATTTGTAAAAATTCTATTGGGAGTCCATCCAGACCTGGTGATTTCCCAATTTTTTAAATCAGTTGCTTCTATTAATTCCACAGAAGTAATTTCCTTGTTAATGATCTTTTTATAATCTTCAAGGATTTTTGGTAAATTGGCCTGGTGTAGAAATTGCAAAATTTTCCCTGGCTCTATTTTTGGTTGTTGTATTGTCACTTATAAAAATTTGTAATTATATCCTGTATGTGTGCTTTTTTATTTGTAGGATTCCTTCTTCATCTTTTAATTTATAGATTTGTTTCTTTTCACTTTGCTTACTCAGTTTATATGCCAGCCACTTCCCTGGCTTATTAGCATTTTCAAAATAATTTTGTTTTGCCGCTTTGATTTGTTGTGCCATTTCTTCTGTCTCCACCAGTTTCTGTTTATGTCTAACCATCTGTAGTTCTTTCTTAATTTCTTTATTTCAAGGATATTTTTGAAGTTCCTGTTCTAAGTTTTTGCATTTGTTTTTTGTTTCTTGATATGTCTCTCTTTTCTTCTTGTTTCTGCTAGCCATGTAACTGATCACTATGCCTCGAAGCACTGCCTTGGAGGCATCCCAGACAGTCTTTATTGATGTCTCTTGGATCATGTTCTCTTTGAAGTATAGGCTCATTTCTTAGCCTTTTGTAGAAATTCAGGCTCTTTTAAAATCATTGCATTTAATGTCCATCTCTTCTTTCTCTTTTCCTGAGCCTGCCAGAAAATCTTCATGGGGTTGTGGTTGGCCCAAAGATTTCGTTCAATTTCTACACTAACTATTCCTCTTCTTAATTCACCTGAAGCGCACATCATATCAATTCCAAGCCCCATTTGGATTGTTTGTAATCCTCACTTTGGATGGAGAAGCAAAAAAAAAAAGAAAAAAAAGAAAGAAAAAAAAGAAAAGGGAAATATGTGTTGTCACTTTTCCCACTCCAACTTCTATAACTTGTGTTGATGTTGTCCAATATGCAATAAAAAAATAAAGGTTCCCCAGAGGTTTGTAATCCAAGCTCCCGATGGAGCAAAATGTCAACTCAATAACTGCATATAGTCCATTAATATAGTTTCCAGAAGGTGTAATCCAAAATAATTGGCTGCTGTTCTCAACTTAAAGGTCAGTTGTGGTTGAGCTATTTTCTAAGAGCTTCAACCATGTTCTTCAATGAGAAAAAAAAAGAAAAAGAAAAAAATCACTTTTATCTCCAAGAGGAATAACTGAGAGTGTGGGAAGAGGGAGTTCTTGTGACCTTGACTATAACTTGATGTGAAAAGCCAGTGTGTATTTGCAGTCTGGGCTGTATGCCAAAGTTCTAATGTGGTCAAAACACAGAGGGATAGCACAGGTAATAAGGAATATTTGCGTGTTAATGGGAAAAGGAAAGGAAAGAATTTTTCTAATTTCTCAAGCATTGTGATATTACCAAAAGCAAGCTTTACAATCTTGTCAGTTGGTCAGTCCTGTCGGCATTCCCCCTGCAATTCTTTTTAAAGCCCATTGCCAAGCCAAGGAGGCTCTGATCCTCAGAGAGCCACAGGGAGCCACAGGGAGCCAAAGTTTTTTGTCCCTTAAGGCTTCTGTATCTGTCTCCCCCCCCCTCCTTTGAGTTTCAGAGCTGCTTTCAGATTTTAAGAGGGGAGACTGCTGTTTGTAAGTGTATAGTCAGAATTAATCAGGGTTGAAAAAAGGTCCAAAGAAATAGATTCCTCACCAGATAGAATGTGATGGTAAGTAGCCATGCATCTTCACTTCTAATTAGAAGAGTACAGAGCTGATGGTTTAGGGAGGGGTATGCTTCCCCCTCCTTCTTCAGCACAGAGTGGATGCAAGGCTTTTCAGGGGTGAACAGCTCACCACAGTGAACTCTGAATGCCCAAAACAAAACTGCCTACCATGGGGAAGATCCTCCAGGCCTCTCCTGCTCTTGTAGGGGCTCCCTATTGCTGAGAGTTTTCCCCTCTCCAGAGCTTGAAGTTCCATTCCCAAGGTGGAATGGCACCGTGATGCACCAGAAGTCAAAATTCATCTTGTCAGTCTAATGGGAGATTCTTAAAAAAAATATTTTTTTTGCAGTACACAGAGCTAATTGTTGAAAGCAAAACTGCAAGTTAGTGGGTGGATACAGGTTCTACTTTCCATTTTGCTCCACTGCCCCTCATCTTTTGTTCCTTCCTTGTTTTGACAGAGCTAGTATTTCAATTTGGTTTTGATCAATCAATTAGTATTGATCTGGTATAATTTGTGACTTCTACCTTGGGAGCTATTGGGTTTACATTATAAATAGTACTGGTTTATTGAACATGCTGCCCAAGGAGGGTTCTGGTAAGGGTAAGGGCAAGGCCCCTGCCAAAAGAAGAGCTCCCTCACACCCAACATCTTCATCCTCTGACAAAGACTGGCCACAGTACACAATCATTTGGGACAAATTAAGTCACCTTGAAAAAGAGCATGCAAGGAGACAAGGGCTAGAGGTTTCCTGTGAAGATGGAAGGACCCAATGTGATACTAGAGCCCAAAAACAAGCTGAGCTCAAATGGATGGGTTATTTTATGATGTCATGCATTGCTTTTTTGGAAGGTGAAATAGCTGGATTTTCCACATCACCTGCATCGGAAGTACACCTGCCTGAACAGCCTGTGTCTTCACCTACACTGTTAGCATCTGTGTGAACATAGAATGCCAGCGCTTGTCATCCACTGATGTTGTTCTACAGTTCCAGCAGATAGAACTGTCAGCTGGCCACTCCAACAACAGGTAGACCCCTTCAACTATGGTGGTGAGATCCACACCAGGTGAGTTTATTGCACAACACACTATGGCTCCTATTGCAATCACTTGGCCATGGGACACTAATGCCCAACAGACACCATTTAGTCAACCTCCAACACAGGCACACAGTTTTTACAACCTAAGGTAGCAGAGGCAACAAGAGTACTGGCAATTGATGCAAGTGCACAGCCTGTAAGCTCTTGTTCTCAGGTGGGTGGACTTAACACCAGCAGGGTGTCAGTGTCAGTTCTGGACTTACCTGAGGGTGATTAATCCCTTTGGGTGACCACCTATTAGAGGCTATGGTGGAAATGATTGTTGGCAGTAAATATATGAATGGTTTTGATTTATTGAACAGAGAAGTGGACAGCCAAGTTTTTGATAAGCTCGATGAAAAAGAAAAAGAATTAGAAAAAAGAAGCTGCGTAGATGTTGGAATAATTGGCTGTCAACATTGTTCAACATTGTTCAACATTGTTCAAGCACACCCAGAGAAGGGTCCATTACTTTTCCAATACATTGATATAATTAATTGTGTTTGTTTAGATTTTCCCAGAATGGCATGGCTTTTGTTATGATGAAGGAGTTCATCGGAGGGTTGCATGTAACCCCAGTTTGAAATGGGACACCCCCCATGGACCCCTGTGGTTGTGGGTGATAAGTCCACCTCACCCCATGTCGAATGAATGCTTTGACAGTGGCCACTTAGTGCGTAGGGCAGCTTAATTCCACCCCCTTAATTACAGCTGTGGCTGTGTAGCTACCCTGTTGAAAAGGATGCACAGTACTTACATGAAGGTTTCCAGTTTAGTTTTCATATTCTCGCAGTTGGGGAGTGTATTCCACAGTTAGCAAGGAACTTGAAATACGTTCAGGGTTTTGAAACTGTAGTCAGGGATAAGATGGTAGATGAAGTTGAAGCAGCCTGAGTTTTAATGCCTTTTGATCAGCTACCTTCATGGCACTTTCAAGTTTCCCCTTCGGGAGTGGTGCCCAAAAAGGCACCAGGCAAGTATTGTTTGATTCACCAGTTATTTATTTATTTATTTATTTATTTATTTATTTATTTATTTATTTATTTATTTATTTATAATTTTCTATACCACCCATCCTCCAGAGGAACTCCAGGTGGTTTCCATCAATACAAGAGAAAGTGCAACAATATATACAAAAAAAACCCCAATAAAACAATGATCACAATATAAAAGCATACACAACTAAAATAATGAATACGAAGATGAGTACTTCCCCTAGAGCCAGACATGACTAGCGTACATGTGCAGGGGGAACATTTACCTTTACCTTTATAAAGTCCTATGATATTTCTCACCTCCAATGATGGTGGTGGGGAAGCTGGGTAATCATTTAGGTAGCTTTGGTAGGATGGAAGGCTGAGTTGACCTTGAGCTGGCTCTATGAGCCAAATGGAATGGGAATCAGGTTGTGAGCAGAAGCTTGACTTCACTACTGAAGTTTAACCAGTATTCCACAGGGTTAGTGGTTCCATCAAAGTAGGAAACATGAGAATCACTGCTCTAAGAATATAGCCCTGGGTGCATCTGGTGCTTTCTTAAATTAGAAATAAGTATGAAATCACCTGTCTTGCAAAAGATACATACAAATAAAATTAAGTATGCTGAGATAGCTTTGTGTTTTGACAGTTCAATGATTTTAAGAAAGAGGGAGTGTGCATGTATCTTTTGCTCTTCTGTCCTGCAAGCTGGTAAATCAAAAAGCAGTTGTCTTAGAAACATGTTGCTCTAGCTATTACGCAGCAGCTTGCATTAATGTACCACTGGGAGCTTGTAGGGAAAAATAGATCTAATAAGCAGTCGAGGCCATCTGAGTCAGGTTGCTGCCTGGCATATGTATGCATTACAAATAGAGGTTTTTAGAAGTTTTCATACAATGTAGGTAATGTGCATAAAGAAGACTCATTCTATGTACTGTAGATGCAAGTAGATGCTAATTAGGAAACATCACATTATAACATGACAAGCAATCCACCATGGCGAAAGACACATAATTTGCTAGTCACACTTGCAATGTGTGTTTGTGTCTATGTTGTTGTTGGTAAACATGCTTCCTTAGCTGCCGTGAGTGGCATGAGCAATGAAGCCCTACAATCCCACCAAGTTCACAGTCAGTGGAGAATTCAGGAGTATGGATCTACTGAGGCACTTGGCTCTCAGCAATGCCTCTGAGGCTGGAACAGCAAGAGCAACCGGAGAAAGTTGAAACACCAAATAGAATGAAGGCACCTGCATCCCTGCTTTGTCTTTGTCACACCAGTCTCGAAATAATGAGTCCATACAGAGTATTGGGTTTTTAATCAGGCCACAACTTTATTAATAACTTTATTATTAACTATACTGTAACTGTAACTAAATAGTTGTAGCCGAGGGATGGGCCTCCCGTAGTGCAACTTATATTTTGGTCTACAGATGTTGTTTAGTGTGACGCCATGTTGGGACCCAGTATGGGGGTGCTGTTCAAAGAAAGCAGCCCTCCCAGCCCAAACTAGGTCAGCATATTACTTGGGGCAGACGTAGGAGCTCAGTGACTTTATGGTCCTTATTTTACTTTCTTTCTGTGGGGTCTGCCCATAGGATGTTATTGTATTTGTTATTATCTATTGTACAGCTGCCCTGTGCCCTGTCTGAGTCACAGTCTTGGCCCCTTTTTAGTTGCACTACCCGCCAAGGAAACTCCGGTGGCCCTGCATAATGGTCAATGAGAATGGAATGGGCGAAAACACACTGGTACCGGGCAGCCAATATTGGTACCAGTCAAAAATTCGCATTCGGCCCCAAAGCGAGCAGATTATCTCATTTTCATAACCTCTAAGGGAGGGGGCGGTGTGCAGTTCAGAGCGAAAGAGGAAGGTTGGGGTGCGAGCTGCCCTTTTAAGGGCATTGATCCCCACACACCCTGGCAAACCCACTTGGTCTCCTCTTTCGTGTCAACATAGTGGCTGACAGGGCGACACAGCGGCCCCTATCTGGTACAAGCCTGGCAGGAGCCCACATTGTGCCTTTGAGGATAAAAGACAAGATCAACAATGAGGGGAAAGAGATGAGATGTCAGGGGTGTGGTTTGAAGATAATAGAGACAGAATCCACAGTTCTTCTGGTGCTAGGACCATGTTACACACTTTAAGGAAATGAGTTGTCCATAGCAGGCTAAGTTGAGAAGAGGGAGACCATACAGAATGATGGAGTACTGTGGAAATTTCCAGTCCTGTGGTATGAGGTGAAACATTAAACCACACACCTCACATACTGCTGGCAACCAACTTTAAACATGCCCTAGAAAGATTTTGCCTGGGAAAATTATTCCTCCATGATTCTGCCATGTATTTTTGGGATGTTCTTTTTACAATTCTGCACTACTCAGCTGTATGCCTGAAGAAGGTGATTTTTGCTCCATGAAAGCTTGCACTAACTGTTTTTTAGTGGTTGAATAAAGATGCCACATTCTCCTACATTTGTATTGTGCAACAACCACTTGGCTTCCATTGGATTTTAAGTGGTTAGAGATTACCAAATTTCCTGCCCAAACACCTCTTTAGTTTTTTCTTCTTCGAGTGATTATATCCACTCAAGCAGTTATGATAACTGGTGCTGACACCTCAGGAAACAATGAGCATCTGCTATTTTCAGGAAACACAGAATGGGAAAGGAGAGAGATTCACTGTTCACTTTTTAATTTCAATCAAACTAACTGGCATTTTTTGAAAGAGTCGTGTACACCAGAAGACAATCCTGTTTTTCACATTTGTTGCAATTTTGTGACATGTTTCCCTGATCAAAAGGGAAACATTCACATATAAATGCATAAGTAGGAGAAATTGGGTCCTTTTCCAATGAGAAAGGCAGGGTAAAACTACTCTAAATTAAAATAAAAAAAATGATCAGCCAATTGAGTTCAATGTAGTTACAAAAATGTGCATATTAGGGTAAAATATAATCAAAATGAATGGCTGTGTCCAGAAAAAATACTCATACATTTTATTTGTTTTTAAAACATTGACAAAATCATCTAAGTGAGACAGAACAAATCTCTATTTGGGGAAGAAGAAAAAAGAACTTGATAGTGAAAAGAAGATATTTGTCACTTTCTAAGGTGGAACCATAAAGAATAATTTTTTAAAATCCCATTCTGTTCTTATGGGAATGAAGGGTTGCCATGACATTCAACCAATAAAAAAATGATTGAAAGGTTACTGTATGGCTTAATTGTCTTCAAAATGCCTTATCATTGACAATTTTACTCAGATTTTGCAAACCCAAAATACCTCATATTAGGTTGTTCTGTCTTCCTACTATCCACCCCCATCAACAACCCTTACATAGAAAAGGGCAGCTTGAAAGTTGAAAGTTGAAGCTGTTCACGTCAGCAGTCAGGAGGGGCTACAGGATAATCATGGGTGTCATCATCAACATTCAGGCTTTCCTTTTCTATGTAATACTTAGCAAATTTTTCCTGCTGGCAATGCGGGCACAATGTTGACCACCAATATTGGGCCATTTCCTGGTGCTTTGAATCAAGGATACAGAAATACAATATCTCACATGCATAAACCAGAGGGTTTTTAAAATAAATAAATAAATAAATAAATGTCCATTCAGTTCAGCAACCAAGCTAGATACTGATTTCTAAAGAACAGTCCAATAAAATAATCAATTGATTGATTAAGGTCATTCAGAACAAATCATTCCATTATGTTCCAACACATATTAAGACAGATTGACTTCATCAAGTGCATAGAAAAAACACAGTTTTTATTTCATCTGATAAAACTGCTGAAACATGAATCACTGGATCTTTTGTTAAAACAACATTAAATAAATCTGGAAGTTGAGTCATGGCTACTGGACTTCTTTTTTGAGAGATAGAAACGTTTTGCTGTTCATCCAAACAGCTTCATTGGTCTGAATACAGCTAGTGCAAATCCTCCATCTTATAGGCAGCTTTGACCTCTTGTCACCCTGGCCTGAATTAGGCTCATAAGATGAACAATGGCCTAAATACGCTCATTAGGGAGACAATAGTATCCTTAGCCTTAAGGTGAACAATGGCCTAAGGTGCTGAAACCTATCAAGAATGGGTTGTTAGCTATGGCCTTGGTGGTGAAGGCTTTTTGATTTGTCTTGGTACTTTGGAAAGCACAGCCTGATAAGTAGCAGATAGACTATGCCGGAGCCCACCACCTCTGTTGAGGGAGGGGTTTTCAATGCTCACATGAATGGCCTCCCTTACTCCTCTTTCAAACCACCTCTCTTCTTTGTCTAATATGTGTACATCTTCATCTTTGAAAGAGTGCCCTTTGTCCTTCAAATGGAGGTGTACTGCTGATTCTGGTCCTGAGCTGTTGCCCCTCCTATGTTGGGCCATCCTTCTGTTTAATGGCTGTTTAGTTTCTCCAGTGTAGAGGTCTGAACACTCCTCACTGCATTGGACCGCATATACTATATTGCTCCTTTTATGGTTTGGTATCAGATCCTTTGGGTGGACAAGTCTCTGCCTTAGTGTGTTTGTGGGTTTGAAATAAACAGGGATGTGGTGTTTGCCAAAAATCCTTTTAAGCTTCTCCGACACTCCAGCCATGTAAGGAATGATCAGGTTCTTCCATCAGGTCTGGGTCTCAGACTGATCCCTTGTTCTTCTGGGATGGCCCACTGCTTTGTTGAAGGCCCACTTTGGATATCCACAGGCCTTAAGTGCTGTCTTCAGGTGCCTGTCTTCCTTCTTCTTGGCTTCTGTGGAGTTGGGGATGCTCTCTGCTCTGTGGTTTAGGGTCCTGATGACTCCTAGTTTGTGCTGTAATGGATGGTGGGAGTCAAACAGTAAGTATTGATCTGTGTGGGTGGGTTTCCTGTAAACTTCTACTCCCAGGCCATGGTCAGGTCTGATGATGACTGCACAATCCAGGAAAGCCAGCCTGTTGTCTTGGGTGTCTTCCCTAGTGAACCTAATATTAGGGTCCACTGCATTGATGTGGTCTGCAAAGGCCTGTACTTCCTGCGTCTTTATTTTAACCCAGGTATCATCTACATACCTGAACCAGTGGGATGGTGTTGTTCCTGGGAAGGTGTTGAGTGCCTTCTTCTCCACTTCTTCCATGTATAGGTTTGCTACAATTGGTGACACTGGGGAGCCCATGGCACAGCCATGCTTCTGTCTGTAGAAGTCCCCTCTGTACATGAAATATGTGGTGTTCAGACACAGGTCCAGGAGCAGGCATATCTGGTCTGGGTTGAGGCGGCTTCTGGAGGTGAGGGTGCTGTCTTCTCTTAGGCCGTCACTTCACGAGGCTCTTCGCTTCGCAGCGTGATTGCCTTCGCTTTGAATGCGAAGGCGATCACGTGGTCTCCCTTCGCCCCCACCCCTTTTTCCCTGTACTCACGCGGGCCGCTTTTCCGTTCGAATCGAGAATGACCTCACGAGCTCCATTCGCATTAAAGCACTGATGTTCTTCCC
This sequence comes from Phrynocephalus versicolor, assembly GCA_023846285.1. Taxonomy (NCBI): domain Eukaryota; kingdom Metazoa; phylum Chordata; class Lepidosauria; order Squamata; family Agamidae; genus Phrynocephalus; species Phrynocephalus versicolor. The sequence goes on along the minus strand of JAHTLZ010000129.1, from coordinate 33,605,386 downwards.
CCGTTTCCCGCGTTCTTTGATTTTTTTTTAAAAAAAAGGGACCGGTGTATCGATGCATCAATGCTTGGCTGTCATTCACGACAGAGCGTGGTTACTGTACGATCCTGTGTTTTGTTTCCTGGCATCATTGGCAGCCCCCCGCCGCCGCCGCCGCCGCTACTCGGGGGGAGCCCCGCATGGCACAGCCGCCCGCCCTCCGCCGCTTGCACGCTGCCTGCCCCGGGTGCCCTGCTCTGGCCGGGCGAGGCAGCAGCGGCTCCTCCTGCGCCCGCCGCCGCCGCCGCCGCCGCCGCCGCTGCTACTTGAGCGAGGAAGTAACAGCGCAAAGCGATGAAACAATATAGCGATGCATCGATATCCCTGTTTGAATATTTTTTTAAAAAACTTGAAATAAAAGCCAAAAACTGAGACCACACGTGGCGCTGGGTGCGAAGCGAGATGCGAAGCGAAGAGATTCCCGTCCTCCGCCAGGGGCATCACTTGCCCCGGTTGGAGCACGCTAAAGGGGGCGTGGTCGGGGTGACGTCGCAGCCAAAAGGGAGGAGCGTGCGGACTGAAGCGGTCGGTTCGCACGCAAATGACGGCTTACCGCGAAGCGAGCGGCTCGTGAAGTAACGGCCTTAGTCTTCTATTTACCATTGTTAGGGCATCAGTGGTGGGGATGCTTGTAAAGAGTGATGTAACATCAAAGGATACCATGGTTTCAACGGTATCCACTTTCAGCTCCCTAACTTTAGAAACAAACTCCTCTGAATTGTGTATGTGGTGGTCCGTGAGTCCAACCAGTGGGGCTAGGATAGTTGCCAGGTATTTTGCGATGTTGTAAGTCACTGAATTTATACTGCTGACAATAGGTCTGAGGGGAATTCCTTGCTTGTGGATCTTGTGAAGTCCATAAAAGCAGGGGACGGTCTCTCCGGGATATAACTAGTGGTAGGTCACCCTGTCAATTGTGTTTTCTTGCTCCAAGAGTTTTAAGCATTCTATTACTTTCTTCCTGTAATTGCTGGTGGGTTCTCTTTTTAGTTTTTCATATGTGTGTTGGTCATCTAGAAGTGTAATAACCTTCTTGTGGTAGTCCACAGTGTTGAGGACAACAGTGCACCTTCCTTTGTCCGCAGGCAGAATTGTGATGCTCTCATCCCTGCTGAGGGGTGTCAGAGCATTTCTCTCTTGGCTGGTGAGGTTGGATGTTGGTGGTTGAGCACTGCAGAGTGCAGCAGATACTTTTATCCTGAGTAGTTCTGCTTTTGCTGCTGGCAGATTGTTGCTGTGGATGGCCAATTCTGTAGCTGTGATGAAATCCACAACAGGAACCTGCTTGGGTGTGATGGCAAAATTTAGGCCTTTGGCTAGGACCTCTTTCTCTGTCTGGGTGAGTTCCCTGTTTGAGAATTTCTTCACCCATTTGTCCTTTACATCTCCTGCCATGGTCCCCTCATCCTTCTTCCTCCTGCCAAACTCTTTTGCTGACTGTTTCCGGGAGAGGAGAAGATCAAACTTCTTCATTTGCCTCTCTTTGCCTTTGCAATGCTGAGCCAGTTGTGCTTTTTGGACAAATTCTATGACTGCATCCACTGCTGGTTTAGATAGGGTGGAGAGTAGTTCTTGGTGAATGTGGTCTTTTCTGTGTTCCAAAGTGTCTAAGGTAAAGTGGACTTGTCTGATCCTCTCATTGAGCAGTTGTTCTTGAGCTCTTTGAAGGATATTGTTAGCCCTATGGCTTCTTACTGTTGATTGTAGGTGGAGGCTTGTTGGGGTGAGACTTTGTTGTCTGCATCTCAAGTTGAAACATAAGTGGTTCCTGTAGTCTGCTACTTTTCTTGCTGTTCTTTCATATTCTCGCACCAACTTCAGGGTATCTGCCCCAAATTGTTAAGGATACTATTGTCTCCCTAACAAGCCTATTTAGGCCATTGTTCATCTTTATGAGCCTAATTCAGGCCAGGGTGACAAGAGGTCAAAGCTGCCTATAAGATGGAGGATTTGCACTAGCTGTATTCAGACCGATGAAGCTGTTTGGATGAACAGCGAAACGTTTCTATCTCTCAAAAAAGAAGTCCAGTAGCCATGACTCAACTTCCAGATAAACTCACCTGGATGACTGAGAATCTTCACAGAAACATTTAATAAACTTTAATACAAAAACTGTGTGCACCTTGAACAACTTCCTCCTACATATCTTTTGCTTTTTTTTTGCAAATATCTTATCTCAGTATTTTAATTTTCTCTGGGCTGACTTTGAGAAAGAAATTTAGCAGAAACAGATGGTTGTCTGCAAACCGATGCCTACAAAATACAATTGAGAATTAGCGTATGAAACTAAAACTTGGCACCATCTAGCTTCTCTTGATATAATTGTCAAAAGAAATCTGGACTGGATTCTCTTCTCATTTCTTTTTGGATATAGCCTTTTCAATATTTAAATAATCAACACTTATACTATACAAAACAAAATTTGTTCCTGCTGTGTGCGGAGCCTAGCACATGCCACTGAAAGACTGCCATGAAAATGGGCAGGTGTGAAGAAAGCACACTTCTTATGCTGTCTTAGGCAACAGGCACTGCAATCAAAACTCAAAGATGTACCAGCTATAGGGGGTTTGGAATGAGCCGAAGCTGCTTGTGCCAACTTAAATGTCCTTGTGCTGGCAGAACCCACTTGTGTTGGCTGATATTTGACAACAAAAGTATCTGTGAAAAGCTGAGAGAGAGAGAGAGAGAGAGAAGGTAAAGGATCTGAGTTATATTGGATCCAAACTCCTTGTAGCCCAGGGACACAGCTGATATGACAGTACAAAGTTCCACTATAAAAAAGATATTCCCAATTATTTCCTCAACTTCAGCAGTTCTAGTGTCTGTTCAGATACCTTCAGCCAACTGGGTTACTTGGTTGCATATATGAAAAGTCTGCTATATCCTGACAATCCAAATCACTCAACTTCAATGGGAATTTTGAAGAATTTACCAAAAACTTAAATTTTTTTATTTCATTTTTTAATAAAAATTTGAATGCAGGCCAAAGTGAAGCTGATACATTTCTCCATTCTTGGTATGTAATCAGAACTGGCATAACGGAGATAGAGTACCCAACAGTGGAGTTAGGGATCAAGAATTCCCACCTCCTCTTTAAGGAGAGGGGTTAGCCCAGAATAATAAGATTACATGCCCTGGCATTTGTACAGCCTTGGGCATGCTAGACAGTCCCTGATGTCCACAAGAAGGAGGGCTGGAATACCACTTTTTAAGTACTGTCTACTTGGAAAACTCTAAGGTGGTCTCAGTAAATTGGATTCAATTTGATGGCATATTATTATTCTATCAGTATCAGCTCATCATGTGAAATCCTGTTGTCAGGAGCACATAGCCTGGATTCAACGTGTTTCACACTGAAAGGCTGTCAGAGAGTTGTCTACACAGGATCCATACAGACTAAGAGCAGGTCTGCTAGCTCACTACTGTGTAACATAAAAGACTCAAGGAATAATATTAATGTAATGTTTTCATTTCCTTTATTAAAAGGGTGGCCCCTAAATTGCAAGATCATCTACTCTTACTATATTGGCCCAGGAAAGATCTAAGGAATGAATACAACATTTAAAACAATATGGCTATAGTTGAAGGTTGGGTGGTGCCACTGAGTTGGCAAAGCCAGTGGAAGGTAGATTCAGGAATGGCAGAGAGAGCCATGTGCCAAAGGGTAGATGTGTGTCTGTGCACTCACAAACACAACAATCAAGCAAGCTTCCTGTCTCACACAGACAACCCCTCCAACAGTCACATTGATCCAGCTTTACCTCTGCCAGATCCAGTCACTCAACTCAGCAGAGGCAAAGATAACTACACATTACTCCAAGCATCCCTGTCTGCTGCTGCTACTTTGCTGTTCTCCCTCCCTCATATGTTCCTAGACCATGAGTGTGATGAGGCTGGGAGATCAGCAAAGGAACCCGGGGTGGTGGTGGTCCTGACTCTACAACTCTGGCTGGCTGGAATGGCCTGAGACCGAACCAAGGAAACATCCTGTTTGCCCTAATGATTCGAGTTGGGACAGAATAAACAATTTATCCAACTGTGGAAAAGATATTCTGATACTATTTTCCCCAAGAGACCACAATGCCTTGCTTTAACATTTAAAATAGGCTGAACTATGTATACAGACGCACCCACTTGATTTTGATCGTGCATCCACGTAATCTTAAAAAGTGGTGGAAAGTATGTTAAAGAATAAAACAGGTAAGGGGGAAACTCCTAATTAACAGGAAAATCTACCTTTCTTTTCTCTTCTGGAGGAAGGCTTTGCTTTAATTACCCCTGACTAGTGCAGGTAGACAGATCACCTGGACTATTTCCAGTTTGATGCTTGGGGACAAACTGGGACTGCACAGATTAATCTTTAATTATAGAGATGGGCATGAAATGCATTTTTTTTCATTTTGCTTTTTTTTTCATTTTGTTTCCTAACAGAACAAAAAAATGAAGTGCCTTAAAAAACAAAATGAAACACAAAGGAAATTCTCATTTTGTTCTGTTTCATTTTTTGTTTTCTGTTTTTTAAAAATTATCGGCACTTGTCAAAATAAATAATAAAAATAAATCAGCCAACAGCACCAACTGATTGGCAATGGTTAGAAAAAAGCTACAATTGCCGACAGGGCCCCATGCACCAGCTGATCGGCGCTGATAAATTTTACAAAGTGCCAATTGGCTGGCAGGCCCCAACTAGTTGTCAAAAATAAATAAATAAATAAATAAATAAATAAATAACAAAAAATGAAACAAAATAAAAAGCAAACCTTTTTTACATACATACATACACCTTTATTGGCATTAAAACAAAGAAAATAGAACACAGCCAAAACAGTGATGGTAAAGCATTGTCAAGTAAAACAAGTAAAGGTTTATTAAACCTTTTTTAATCAATTCAAATGAAACAAAATGAAATGGAAAAAAGAAACAAAAAATGAAATGAAATGCCATTTTCGCATTTTGTGCCCACCTCTATTTAATTATTTTTCTTTAGCCCTTAGTTACTTAAATGCTACTGTATACTTATAATAACACATTAATTTTATAGGCTTGGTGCTTTATTGTGCTGCATTCAGTGCAATACATTGCTGCAGTTAGCAATATATCAGGACAGGAAATATGAAATCAATTCTAATGCTGATTTCCACTATTTCCCTCTACAGTGCTTTTCAGACAATGCCACTACAAACATGGTGACTAGTCATCCTTTAATTCCCTGTGATGCTAGCAAAGACTTTCTCCCTTCTCAAAGACATTTCCAAGGTGAGTGGTTTGTTACAGCCAGAGATCATAAGGTCAAGGCACTGTGGTTTTTTGATGAACAGGGTTAATGACATCATTTGCCACTAGCTAAGTCTCCGACCTCCATTTCCTCGGATCTTAATAGTGATCCTCATGCTAGTAGCTTGAGGATAGTGGAATTCTGCAGTCATAATGTGCTGTTGTGAACTATACCTGTTATATAATAGGAAGTATGTTTGGGTAGTGTGTGTGTGTGTGTGTGTGTGTGTGTGTGTGAAGAAACTGGGGAATGTGGAACTTGGAATCCATCATGAAAAAGCAGGCATCTCTGTGTCTGCCAGGACATTGGCTAAGAATTGTAACAGCCGGTGTCTGGTTGACAACAAGGAAGAGTTAATACATGTAGCTTTTATCTTGGGAAGGAGGCCTACAAGGCCGGTCCGAGAAGTCTCTAGTAGAGATGGGCACGACTCGGGAAAATGACGTTTTCGAGTTGTCATGTGTCGGAGGCAGCCCGTGTCGGCTCGTTTCCGTTTTTCGCGAAAAACCGCAAAAATTAGTCAGTTCGTTTTTTTGTTTTTTCGTTGTCGTTATACTGGTTTTTTTGGGGGGGGGTAGCGGGCTCCTGGAGGCACCTCTGTGGGGTGGGTGCCTCCTCTGGCCCGCTATAAAGGGAAAGTGGGCTCCTGGAGGCACCCGTGGGTGCCTCCTATCCTCACCCACTAGGAAGGGGCAGCAGCAGGCTCCAGGAGACCCCTCAACATGGGGGTCTCCCCTCCTCACCTGCTGCTGCAAAATGGCATGCATAGCCATATGGATATGCATACCATTTGCAGACAGTGAGACCTGGTCCACTGGTATGACCCTCCAAGGAGTGGGTCGCACCTGCCATGTCCCACAAAAAAGGGAATCGTACTTGCGTGTAGTGCAATGCAAGTAGATCTGGCTATCAGCTAAGGTGGGTTAGTGCAAGGGCTAGGGTTAGGCTAATGACGGGTAAGGTTACGGTGGGCTATTGGGTTGCACCTCTGGGTGCCTCTCTGACCCACTAAGAATACAGTCTGTGACGTATGGGTAAGGAGTCAAGGATTAGGGTTAGGGGGTTAGGGGGCTAGGGCAGGTTTTAGGGGGCTTTTTGGCACATCCCAGAAGTCTCAGTGGCCAAGTGGCCATGCGATTGGTGGGATGGCTCCAAAAATTTGCATGGTCGTCCCCTCCCACATGGCTGGCCAGGCCACTGGGCCAGCCCATCATTGCGCACTGCGCAGGTGTAAATAAAATAAAATAAAATAAAATCAATGGAGGACACAGGAGGAGAGGAGAGACATTTTGTTGCAAGAAAAAAACCACTGCTACTGTGAAAAATCTGGCAGTTTATAAATTTCTGCGTGTTTCTGTTGTGCTTGTGTGTTTTTGGACCACGATTTCAAAAACAATATTGCGTTCGCCGCCCCATTTTGGATCCCCCGCCCGCACCGCATGGCATGGCAACTCGAGTCCGGCTGCCCAGGACGGGGGGGAGGCGGGACCCCCCCTCCAGAAACAATCCCTCCGGTAGGTGCCCTGCGCCCTTAGTCAAGCAGGCATTTTTCTGCCTGCTTTTTGGCCCGGGAATGGGTGGGGGGGAGACCCGGGAGAGTTTAAAAGTTTTTTCATGTGCCGCCCGTGCCGCTTGCTTGTGCTTTGGCGGCCGGCGGCGAGACTGGGCTTTTTGCTGGCTGCGAGCCTGCGGCGAGTCTCACCAGACCAGAGCATCCCAGGACGGAGGGGAGGGAGGCCGGGACCCCCCCTCCAGACCAGAAACCCCCCC
>JAHTLZ010000129.1:33570939-33598095 GCA_023846285.1 Phrynocephalus versicolor | reverse complement strand
GCCGGGGACCTCCAGAAACCACCCCTCTGGTAGGTGCCCTGAGGCACGGCAGGCATATTTCCGCCTGCTTTTTGGCCGGGAACCGGGTTTTTTAACTTTTAAAAACTTTTTTTCTGTGCCGCGTGGCATCGCGCGATCGTGCGATGCAAGTAACAAGCACGACAAATCAGACCAAAATTGGTCGTTCGTCGGTTCGAGCTCGAAGTCTGGCGGAGTAATTCCCGTTACCATTTCCGTAGAGTAACGGAACCGAGTAACGGAAACGGAAATGGGAATACCGCTAAGTCGTGCCCATCTCTAGTCTCTAGGTACTGTGTTGGTTAGGAAATGACTTCAGCTGTGAGAGGGGGAAGAGATGAGGAAATTATATTGTCTTATTGAGCATTCAAGGCAGCCAGAAGCTTGACTGGTAGACTACCTGGAACGATTCAGAATGGAATGGTTAATGTATCAGAAGGGATCTTATCTTAATTGGCTTATCTTAGCTCTCAGGAGATGCTATCCTCTGTTGTTGTCCTGCTCTGCCTAGCTAGGCAGGTTGCTCTTTGTGCACACCCCAAAACCATGATGAATTCCACACTAGTCTGTATTAGGTAGAATAGTTTAGGCTTCTTATTTTGTGGTATGCCCTGTTAATTGCTGTAGTTTGGATGTACTGATCCATCCAAAGTGCTATTGTTACGCTTTGGGAACTGAAGTCAACTTCTCACCACATTAGAACAAATGTATACATCAAAGCCCACATAAATGCACTCCAGAGCATGGAATGTTGTCATTGAAAGGGCCTTGTTGTATTACTTATAACTTATTGACAACCAGGTTGTCATTATTCTTGTTCCAATCAAACAACAATCTGTTGTAGAGATGGGCACGAAACACCAAAATGGTGTTTCATTTCCTTTTTCGTTTCTTTTTTCTGTTTCATTTCGTTAGGAATGAAACAATTTTTTTAAAAAATTCATTTTGTTCTTCATTTTGCTTTGTTTTGCATTTTTTATTTTTATAATTTCCCCCCTATCACTGACCAGCTGGCCTGTGGGCTAGTCAGCACTTTTAAAAAAATATATATTTTTATTTTTCCCCTACTGCCAATCAGTTATAGCATGCCCGGCTGAGGGTGCTTTTTTATTATTTTATTTTTATTTCGCCCCCCTCCCCCAGCACTGACCAGCTGGCCTGTGGGCTGGTCAGTGCTTTTTTAAAAAAAAATTCCCCACCCCATTGTCAATCAGCTGTAGTGTGGCTAGCTTTTTTTAAACAAGCACAGCCATGCCACAGCTGATCGGTGCACCACCCCTTTGGAATCCCCCTCCACCATCTGGTCAGTGGCAGCAGCGGGGAACAAAAAACAAAATGAACAAAATGAATTTTTTTGTTTTGTTTCATTTTGTTTTCCTTTGAGGGGACGGTTCATTATTCATTTTGTTAGGTAACAAAATGAATAGTGAATAATGGAATGAATAAAAAATTCATGTTGTTTCCATATCTAATCTGTTGTGGTGCATAGTATTAACACTTTCAGCTATGGCTGATCACAGACCAGAAAAATAAAGGGATTTTCTTTTCAAATTCCTGTGTGGCCTTGGGTAAGCAGCAAAGTCCCCGGCTGCCCCCAGAAGAAGGGAATGAAAAACCACTTCTGAGTATTGTCTACCTGGAAGACTTTGAAAAGGTAACTTAGATTATCCAAATGTTGATTGTTATTCAAAAGTAACTTTGTATTGATTTGCATTAGTCACTGTTCCATGGATAACTAGTTGATATAATACCATATTTAGCCTGGAGAGGAGCAAGCTGAGAGGCAATGTGATAGCCCTCTACAAGTATTTCGAGGGATGTCACATGGCAAATGAAGTGGGCTTTGGTTTTTTTTTGGCAGGTCGGGACAATAGGAATGGAAGTAATGGATTCAAGTTACAAAAAATGTTGACTAAACAATGGGATTTTTTTTAAAAAAAATCCTAACAGTGAGAGCCATTTGACAATGCAATCCATTGCTTTGAAAGGCAGTGGGCTCTTGTTCACTGGAGATTTTTAAACAGGAATTCGGTGGCTGCCCACAGGAATTGAGCCGCCCAGAGACCTTTGGGTAGTGGGCAGCATACAAGCTATATAAAATAAATAAATAAATAAATAAATAAATAAATAAATAAATAAATAAATAAATAAATACTGAGTCCAGTCTTCTCAGAACTTGCTAGCTGTCTGTTTTGGCCAAGAGGGATCTCTTGTCCAAGGTTAATCCATGAAAGCTGCCTGGAGACGCACCGGTGTTCTCTGACCATGTACTTTCAGACCAGTTCTTAGTTTGTTGAAAATATTGAAGAACCTTTGTGCTTCTTTGAGATAACAGCGGGTTTTTTTCTGGTAAAATTCAGATCTCCAACACCAGTATCTCCCCCTCCTTTAAAAATAATGCCAGATTTCGTTCTCTAAGAAAGTGTTCTTAATGTTTCTTACACTGACATTCTGTTGCTCGGATTAGAGAGACAGAATGTGTGAAGGTGGTTTGTTTTAAAAGCATCCTTTCTTTCCCTGCAGAAAAAGGAACAGGCACAGTTGTCACATTCATCCACACACAGGGAATTACTCTCCTTTAGCTCACATGCCCACAAAGCAGCACTCAGTGGTGAAGCAGAAATATATGTGTTTTCCCTGAGAGGAATTCTGCCTGGAAACTTTTACTGCAGAAGTAAGTAAGGTAATATCTCCCCCCCCCCTCTCTCTCTCTCTCTCTTTCTTTTGCTGATGTACCATTTTGGGTTTGTCATCATTTCAGAAGTATTGGAGCTGCTCGCTGATGTGACATTCTGTTTAAATAAAAGCTGCCCTTTCCATTACTTCTGCTTCCTGCCTCCTGCCATTCTGTACAGCATCTACGGATGCATTTGCCGTATCTCTTCTGCATTTTGTGATGGGTCATTTAGTGGTTGATAGGGAGGAGAAAAAGTTATCCACAGTGGAAGGGGAAGCATAGACCACATCTTTGATGCTTACGCTAATGTTATCATGAGGTAAATAAGTAGAAAGGTGGCCCTTAATTGCTAGCCATGTCTGTAGTGTCTACCCAACAGTTTTCATAATTGGATGCCCCTGAGGAAAAACAAAGCTATGCATTGCCCCATCACTTGATTTCTAGACAAAGAGCCATTCATCATCATTTGACTGGTGGTATATGATAGGGTGTAGGCAATCCATCAATATCCTTACTGTTCTGTACTGAGCTGGCATACAACACTGTGCCTTTAGGAAGATGCTAAAACTTGCCAAGGCAATTCAGTAGCTCTACTGTACATTGTGTTCAGAGATGTTGGGTTTTGTGCAAGAGTCATTGCTTTTTTAAACAGTGGACACTCATATAACTAACTATTTGCATAACATAAACTCTGTACAACGTAAAAAAAATCCAGAGATAGGGGAAATCTGCTTAACAGAATTGTCTATAGGGTGAATCCGTACAACATAAAAATGGTCGCAATTAGGGGTTACTCTGTTTTCAATGCATTCCTATGGGAAACTTGTATAAAGGAAAATTTGCTTAACATAATTTCATTTGGAACAAATTAATTCCTTTATACAAGGTACCACTGTACCTAGAAAAGCTAAAAACACACTCAGTGGCAATGTATACTGTCACCACACATTTGAATGTGGCTGATCCTCGATGAGGATCACTATAAAATGGACAACAGACAAACCGGACTCCTGGGAATGTAGTTTCATTTCCAGAGGATCCTTTCCTAATACCTTGTGCACAAGGGGTGCCTGAATGCAGGGACAACTTCCTGTATGGAATGTCCAGTCTTAAATACTTTTCAGCATACAGAAACAGATAAAGAACAAACTCAGGATTGGTTACATTTTGCCGCAGTGGAAAGCATGTGACTTCATTACATATATGTTCATTTTCCGTAACGCAACCAAACTTAAAGATCAGTGATACTTTCCCATCTACATTAGCAAGATTAAACGTCATTAATTCCATAATGTATTGTTCTCTGTATCATAACAGTGAGTTTCAAAAGCTGGATACAAAGGTGCAAACAAGATATTTTAAGATCTGAGATGTCCTAGCATGCAGTTTGGCATTTGCTATACACTTTTTGTGGTTTGGACACATCCTGTTGCTGTTCGCTTTAGAAACCCATGTCTGCAGAGGTGGGGCTGCTTTGCAGAAACACAGAGATGATGCTTTCAGGACACAGTTTACAGAAATGATGGTTTTAGGATATCTATGAGGCAGAGGACAGAATGAAGAATTGAAGATAAACTCAAAACTTGAACCTTACTCTAACAATACTTAGAACAACATCCCCCACATAGGTCATCTCTTGCTCTCTCTTGCTCTATGATATTCAAAATCATGAGGGCATTTCCCCCCACCCATATCTTTTAGCACATTTCAATGTCAGCAGATGCCTCACAGTGACTGACTAGACCTGCACTGAAAAATCTTAGCAAGACAGGCCTACTCCTCTCTGTGGAGTTCAAAGCCCTGTGATATCTTTTACCTGTCACCATCTGTCCATAATTTAGATTTCTCAAACTACACCACGTGGGCACGGCTTAGTTATATTTTGGGTTTTTATCTCCTTGCATTTTGAAAGAAGGAGCTTGGCTTCGGGACACATCCATCAAACTGTGGTACATAACCGCATCTCTGTCACATGTAAGAAAATGATGCCATATTCTGCAGGGTGAAGGATTCCTTTTAGTTGACATATTTAAAATAATAATAATGAAGAAGGAGGCAAGTATTCTATGAAAACAGGCAGGGAACTCACTAGGTTTAAGGTGGTGGGGCTGTTAAGGCTCTCCGCTGCCAGGGGCAAAGTACCACCACCACATATATGCACCTGCAGAGACACATGTACACCCACCCTACTGACCCCCCACTGGATTAACCAATTTAAAATTACAAAACCTCTTTCTCCACAATTCTCCCCTGCAGCAGAAATTTTTTTGTCTCAACCTATGTTTTCCTTGTGTGAAGAATGAGAACAAGGTGGGAGCGGGAGAGACCTTGGTTGGTGGGTTGGGGGATGGGAGGGGCAAAATTTTGTGTGTCCTGTGAATCAGGTGGGACGAAAAGCCCACCTCCTCAAGGAGAGGCCCACTTGGCTTCATTGACCTCGAGCCAGGGTTGGCTGAGCGCTGTCATGGTTTGCCAGTCAGGAGAGCATTCGGGGCTTGGCTTGTTCTCCACATGCCTTCATTCAACCTGGCCTGCCTCTGTATTGTCCACCCAGCCCCTCTTTCCAACCCAGGCTGCCCCTGTAGGGCTCCTTGGATTGCTGAAGTTCACTCTTTGCACTGATGTCAGAAAGCCTCTTGCCAATGATCACAGGGGCCACCCACTGATTTCCACGTAGTGCCACTTTTTCTATTTCTGCACTGCATTGCCCTTTATGGAGGAGAACTCACCGCACACTCTCATACTGCAAGTCACAATTGACAAAAGCATACCAACGCACTGACATTTCCATTTGGAAATTAATTGGGGGGAAAAGAGAGTTGATCAAGAGTAGGTGGGGGAAGTGGGACCAAATGCCAGAAGTAAAAGAAATCAATCAATCTAGGAGTATACATTGAATACAATGCCTGGGGTACTGCACTATGAAGTGCAGAACAAAAACAGTAGTAGCATCCCAGTGGGGTGAATTTCATGCACAGTTAACATGGAGAGGGAACAAACACACTGATGATAACAGCCATGTGTCATTTCAAGTACCTCCACCCCCCCACACAAAAAAGAGTGTCACAATTCACGAGGAGTAACTGAAAGCCCCGGAAAGATGTGAAGCAAAAGTAAAAGCAGAGGGTCAGAATTTTGCATGCAACTTTTCAGCAATTTGTACATAGGAACAAGGATAACAATTATAATAGTTATTGCAAAGAAGAGAGCAACAAAAAGGCAGAGAGAGAGAGAGAGAGAGAGAGAGATTCCATAAGATTTAAGAAATCAAAAAGAATTTAAACCTAGATTAGTGCCTTAGGAGTGATCTCTGGCAAGAGAAGCAGATAAAGCTTCAGTTTGTCTAAGCAGTCTGTTGAGGATGTTGCTGCTTCTAAACACCAGCCCCTGCCTGCTGTTCTAGTGTTCCAGTAACAATTAGAAGGAAGCTTAAAACACTCCTTCAGGGAGGGCTCCTACAATGAGCCTGCTTGATGTCACACCTCTTGTTCTGCTGATAAAGAGACATGTTGCCATTTGCTGCCAATTGTTTTCTTCTTTTTGAATATTTCTATCTTTTTTGCCATTTCTTTGTTAGATATTCATTTACTTTCTTATGTTGTACACCACCCAAAATCATGCTAATGGGGCACTATATAAATTAAAGAAACAAACAGATATTCCTTGTGCCCTTGAATTCTTGATGTGACTATGGTGCTGTATATGACCTTCGGCTATATTAGACGTCACCTCTTGTCCTACCCTTGCCTATTTCTTCTCTGTTATAAACTAGTTGGACCCTAGATTGTCAGTGGACTTTGGCTGTGAAACATTCTACACATGTAGACTTGACTTGCTGCCCCATAGATTGTCTTTATTTATTCCTGAATTAACCTTGGATGTATCCCTTCCCTGGACTGGATCTGAGCAGCCTAAAGACTACAAAACAGGGCTTTGCCTGTCTGGAGATGGGCACCATGTGCACGTGTGAGTTCTCAAGATATGATGCATGTGTTCTCACAATGAATCACAGGGTGATGCTAATTCTATCAGGATTGTCAAGTGAAATGAAATTTGTTTTCCAACCCTACTTTCAACTGACCTTTAACATTTCTGTCTCTTCTGTGTTGTTAACCTTCAGTTTGTTGGCCTTCATCCAGGCCATTAGTGACAACAAGCACTTACTGACAACCAAGACTATTTCCCGGAAAGTAGACAGGAAGAAGAGATAGAGCTGGGTGCCATAAGCTTATCAGTTGGTGGCATGCAGACTTTTTACTTGGCTGTAGACCAATTAAAAATATGTTGGTTATTTTTTTTTCTCCTTGACGTGGAACTCCGATGTGAGCTACACAATTCAGAAATATTATATCGGGTATTTAAATATGATCACATTTAGAAATAACACATGGGCATAATACTCCAAAACTAGGTGAGCAGGACACATTCAATATTCCCCTTTGTTAAGAATCTGTTTTCCTTTTTAATTAGGGGAGGTGGAATGATAATTTTAAATTAATCTAGAATTCATCATATCAAATGCAGCAGCTTTGAGCTCAGGACTTACTTGGAACTCTGTACAAAGGTCAGCCAGGCTTAAATGTTGATTGGCTGAGATGGATGGAAAATAGCAGGAATGAACTACTATATACATGGAAACTGGCAAATGAAGCACTAACACCAAGTTAAACACTATTTGGAACTGGAGTCAGGGTACATGGCTCTATTACAACACTTACTGAGCCTCCCAGTTCAGTGTCTTATGCCTACTAGATCACACTGGTTATTGAAACAAGTAACTAGTGATCCTTGTGGAAGCCTGCTCATATTAGAAGTCAGGACATGGAGAAGAGATGATTCAGACCAGCTACCCAGTGCCCTTCTTTGCCTACCTTCTGATCTCAAGCACTTCCTTCTTGCCTATTATACACCCTAGATCAGGCATGTCCAAACTTTGGCCCTCCAGGTGTTTTGGACCACAACTCCCACAGTCCTTTGCCATTGGCAATACAGGCTTAGAATTCTGGGAGTTGTGGTCCAAAACATCTGGAGGGCTGAAGTTTGGACATGCCTGCCCTAGAGCCTCTAAAGATAGCCATACGTTGTCCCTTTAAACATCCCCCACAGCCACATACTATAGCAGAGATGTTGGGAAACATCCCTTTGCTCCTCATATTCAACCTACCCCTTTTTACTTTTATGGGGCCAAAAATAATATCAATGAGAGTAACTGCTAAGGTGCACGATGAGAAAACAGATGCCAAACAGTAGCCCAAATTTTCTTGACTTGTTATGCTGGTGTAACATAAACGGTGCAACCTTTGGAGGCAAGCAGCCTTAGAATGTCACTATATTAGGGGGGAAACACTTTCATCTGAATAATGTTAAGTATATTTCATATCATTTTTTAAAAGGTGACTACACAATGGACATGGAAGTTGGGTCCCCCCCCCAGAAGCATGTTTTTTGTTTGCTTGTTTTGCTTGCAAGTGAAGCATGCTAAGGGTTGGGGGGAGGGGGAAGAGCCTTGTGGCAGGTTGGTTAAATGACTGTACTGCAGCTCTAAAACTCTGCTAACGACCTGGGGAGCCAGCTCATGGTTGACTCAGCCTTCCATCCTTCCAAGGTCAGTAAAATATGTACTCAGCTTGTGGGAGGGGGCAATGTGTAGCCTGCATAATTTAAAAAAATTGAAAATCACTCAGAAAGTGCTTGAAGTGCTGTGGGGCCATATAAACATAACACTTTGCTTTGCTTTGTAAAAACTGATTTAGTATGAATTGTTTTGGCATATGAGCATGCCTCAGTCACTGTAAATTGTGTCTGGAGGGGGTTGCCACTCCCACCACTCAATAGTAGAGATGGGCATGAAACAAATTTTTAATTCATTTTGTTATTTTTTATTCATTTTGTTAGCTAACAAAATGAATAACAAACCAACCCCTCAAAGAAAAATGAAATGAAATGAAATGAAATGGAAATTTACGTTTTGTTCATTTCATTTTTCCTTTGGAGGACATTTACCTTCCTGAGTCCCGACATTCTCTTTGGCACAGGGAAGCAAGCGCTTCTCAGCTGTGGGAAAAAACCCCAAACAGCTCCGGCATCGGGACTTAAAAAACAAAAATTAAAATTATGCCAATTTTAAAAAGTGCTGACCTGGCATGGGAGCCACATGGTCAGTGTTGTAAAATGTAAAACAAATTACAATTAAAATTTAAAAAGTGCCAAACTGGCCCCAGGGGCTCTGTGGTTGGCGTGGAAATGTTTTTTTTTAAATAAAAATGAATTTTAAAATGGTGCTGGCCTTGTTGTTGTCTTCATTGGTCCCTTAGCAGCGGCGGTGGTCCCCAGCGTCCTTGGTGGTGGTGGTGGCAGCGGCAGCAATCCCCCAGAGGTGGCAGCAGTCTCCTTCCAGGTAAGCTGAACCAGTTCATTTTGGTTCAGTTTGTATATTTGTTTTAAAAATGAATACTAAATGAAATGAAATGAACTGAGGGACCCCCAAAACAGAACAAATTGAACTATCCATTTTCTGTTTTGTGCCTACCTCTACTCACTAGATTTTCCTCCTTCTCCACTGGGCTTTCCTCTGTGCATGGGTGTGTGAATATGCAGCTGTATTGTTCTAACACTCACTACCTAAAGGTTAGGCTCCTGTTTATTTTATATCTTTTTTACATTTAGATGACATATTCAATATACCCCAGGTAATGGCCTTCTATTGATTAGTAAATAAATTACATTACTAGTACAATCAGTTTCACAGCCCTGCAGCAGCATTTTCCTACTACAAGGTCAGCACAGCAGGAAATGGAATAGTGATCCAATCACATTTCAGGGATCCCATATAGGACCTTAAATCCTCAAAGCAAAACTCCCCAAACAAATGCCAATTTACTTTGCACGGTTGGCAAAGCAAAACCTGTCTCCCAGTCACCACTGTTTCTTGCAATATACTGTATTGTTATTACTAGAGTGTCTGAATCTTGTTAAAAAAAGAGTTAAAGAAAGCAAAATTAAATTGGAATAAACACAGTTCATCTGCACTGTTTCCTGGTCCAACCAGGGTCATCTTTAGAATTGTGAAGAAAATCCAAGTATGGGAGTTGAAATCTTGTGATCCCAGAAACCACTCTGGTTTCTGCTAAACACAAGGACAGCTGATGCCAGATGCAAGAGACACCTTCCCCCAAAACAAAATTTAGAAGGGAGTCATCTTCCCTTATTCCAGTCCACAGTCTGCCCCTGGATGTGCAATATGATGTATAAAATAAGGATTCCAAAAGGTGAACAGCCCCCTTTCCCCTTTTGATTACCAAGCATGGGTGTAGAGAATAAGTAGATACAGTTGCAAATGCAGCTTGCTACAATCTGATGTTAAAAATACAATAACTTTTCCAATGATGAAAAAAAGTGAATCCCACATGTGCAGGAGCTATTTGTTCTGACAAAGCAATGGAGTTAAGTTTGACCTTTATTGAACAAATTATCTCACATGTTTTTCAACCTTAACATTCAAGACAATCCCATATCTGTGGAAAGGGCATGATGGACTCCTACAAAGCAGACCAATCTGGCAGGAATAGGGACATAGCAGGAGCACCGGCCATTTCTCTCTCTTATCCTTGAGTCAGAGACTGAATCTTGGTGAATTAAAAGCAGCTCTCAAAAGTCACACACACTGCATTTTCCTCTCATGCTGAGAAGACAGAAATAAAAATGGCTCCTTCTTGTTCAAAAAGTAATCACCAGGAAAGGTAGAGTTATATCCTCCACTCCTTTCAGTCTTAATGCTCTTGCAGGTTGGTAGGGAATGAAGCCGTAGCATTTCTTTGAACTGTTGCTATGAAATCATTCCTAGGAGACATTAAGGGGGATCATCAGTCAAAGACATCAAGCAAGGGAACATGAAATGAGAATCAACAAGTAGATATATATGAGCCTACATGAAAGTATCGAGAAAAATCAGACTGGGATAACTTGAGACCATACATTTAATGACACTTTTTTTCAGAACAAGACAAGGTCTCTCTAGCTCCGTGGATGGACTGGATATGATATCCAACTAAAATCTGAGGGAAGGAGGGACTTTTTTATATTTTTTATTGTTCCTATTTCTAAAACTCCCAGTTCATGTCTTTTTTTTCCCTTCAGGCATATTTTATCCCCATAAGGGATCTCACATACATTTGTCATTATGGTATCCTGGTTTCAAATTCCCACATTGTTTGTACATGGACATAGACCACTTGCTACAGCCAAATTTGGCCCACACTGGCTGAAATATTGGCCAACTCTAATTGGGTCATACATAAGAAATCCAAAATCTTCTTGCTCCATTCACTATAACCAGAAACCAACTTTAACATCTTTATTTGTTTGTTGGAATTGCATGAACAACAACAGAAGAAAGGTTCAGCTTTGTTAATCGCTGAGCTGGCCTCAAAGTCATGGGAAGTGCCATCAGACAGGGCTAGATGGTCAACACAGAGTATGGAGTGGAAGGCCAAGCCTCTACCGTTTTCAAGTAAGCATGCCGTGTAATGCCTCTTTGAGTTCCCTAAACAGTTCTAACATTCTTGCTCTTTGGAGTGAGAACTGACAAAAAGGGCTGAAATGAGAGCAGTTCTGCATTATATTAGTTGAACATCTCTCCTGCAAAGTACTGTGATTGGAAAGGACTGCTAATACAGTATAAATCATGGTGATGACATGTTAGAACTGCCTGCAAAAAATTATAGTCCAAATTTTCAGTTTCAACCCATCCCATCTGTCTATTTCCAACCTAGTGTTTTCCTTACAGACAACTTGGAAATAAATGCATGTGCTTTGACAGCTACGTTGTCCAGGCGGTATGTGGCCCTTTGAATCTATTTTTCTTTTTACTAATTTTCATGGGTGTTCAAGTTCAGATTTAGCTTGCTTTGGAGAAGTCTCTGTTCTATATATATACATCCCATAGTCACATGGCAAAATGTAATGCAATCTGGCCAGTGCTTAAAAGGTCCTTATCTTCAGTGCAATCTATTTTAATTCTTGTTACCCATCTTGAAAGGCAGAACAATGAGCTATTTTCCATCCCATCACCTATCACGGATGGGTCTTACTGTTTTCAATCTTGTGCTATTATGTTTTAGCTGTCTCCCTTAAATGTTGTTTACTTTGATTGGTCAATTCCTTATTTTATAATTATTGCCTTATTGTAGTTGTAAACCTCCCAGAGTGGCCTTGTTGCCAGATGGGTGGTATTAAAACCCAATAAATATATAAATAACAAATAAATTTCAAAATGACTGCATGCCCAAGCCCTTCTTCTTTTTCTTAGCCTTTGTCCCACTTGGTGGTGGGGTCCATCTGTCCAAGCCCTATGTCAGATATATGGCTCAGCTCTTAAAGGGGAATACTAGGTGGAAATACAAGTGGATTTGGTTGTTGATTTGGGACTCTAAAGCACCACACAAAGGAATTTATGCAGAATTCATGTGACTATACAGTTATGCATACTTCACACATAAAAAGGAGAATAAATGCATATTAATTTTTGCTCTCTTTGTTTATTGCCACAACAGGTGCTTGGTGGTTTTGTACCCTACCACTTGAGTCAAAGCAGCAGTGTTTCTTTGAAGCCATGCCGGCCACCTGGCCCCGGACTGGCACAACACTGGCTTTTTTTACTTGAATTCAGAGATGAGCAATGGCCCTAGAGTCGGACATGACTAGCAGGCATGTGTGTGTGTGTGGGGGGGAACCTTTACCTTTTTACCTTACGCCAGCAGGTAACTGCTTAAAAGCAGTGCTTGGAGGAGGCAGGGCAGGGCAGCTGGGATGCTGCTTCTGAATGGAGGTCTGCTAGAAAGGGGAAGGGTGCAGAACCACCAAACAAGCACATGTTGTGGTGGCAAGTGAATTGGAACAAGCTGCGGAACAGACAGTTTGTACTCATCTCTAACAAGGGGTACACATTTACTTGAATCAAGAAAGAAGAAAAACTTTTACTCCCCAAAAGTAAAACCAACAAATTTCATTCAGTTGTCACATGATGTTTATGTGTGTAAAAAAACCACAACATGGCAGTGTTTATTTCCTCTTTTTTTTTAGTACATGAAGCTGGTGGTTTGTTTTGCTTGTTTGTTTTTTTTTGGAAAAGGGGAGCATATCTTAACAGAAATGCATGAAATGTGCTCTTAACTTAATGTATTTATACTCCACCGTAAGTCACATGCTCCATGCTAATTTTAGTTTATTCACATTGCATTTTACTTTCAACTAGAGATGGACACAAAATGAATTTTTATTTATTTATTTATTTATTTATTTTAATATTTATTTATTTATTTATTTTCTGGGTAAGGGACATTATAAGGAACAAATTAGGAATTTTTATTTATTTTTTAAATTCATTTTGTTTTTCATTATTCATTTTGTTAGCTAATGAAATGAATAATGAAGCAACCCATCAAAGGAAAACAAAACAAAACAAAACAAAATGGAAATTTCCATTTCATTTCATTTCATTTTATTTTTTTCCCCCCCCCCCCCCACTTCATCTCCTACATTGCGACCACCAGCCTCCTCGTCTGCAACTCTGGCAGCCACCATGGGCCAGGAAGGGAAAGAAAAGCCCCACATTGAGGACTTTTAAAAATATTTTTTTAAAAAAATATATTAAAAGATTTAAAAAAAACAAGTGTGGGGAAGCTAATGTCTTTCAGCTGTGGGAGAACCCCCCCCTGGCATTGGGGACTTTTAAAAATAAATAATTAACAAATAAGCGCCGACCCAGCCCCTGGGGCTGTGTGGTCAGTGCTTCAAAATAAGAAAGAAAGAAAAATTTAAAGCACTGAGCTGGCCCCTGGGGCTGCATGGTCAGTGCTGCAAAAAAGCAAAGCAAAGCAAAACAAAACAAAACAAAACAAAACAAAACAAAACAAAATGCTGACCTGGTCCCTGGGGCCACATGGCTGGCGCTATAAAAAAGAAATTAAAAAATTGCACCTACCTGGCCCCTGGGGCCATGTGGTTGGCGCGGTAAAATTAAAATTAAAATTAAAAATTAAAAAGCGCTGGACCTCTGGAGGTGGTGGCGGTGCCTCCAGCTGCCTGGCGAGGCCTCCTGCCATCCAGCATGGCTGCTGCCAGGACCTTCTTGGCAGCCACTGCCACCACCACTGCTGCTGGGATCACTGCCGCCGCCACCATGACCAGGATTGCCACTGCTGCCACCAGCATCCAGGTAAGCCAAAGCAGTTCAGCTCAGTTTGGTTTGTACAAATTTTTCTTTTAAAAATTTGTACAAAGAAAACCAAAATGAGGGTGGGCCCAAAACAGACTGAACCGAACCATCGGTTTTCTGTTTCATGCCCACCTCTACTTTCAACTGTCCATTGGTGTCTGCCTTGTGATACTCTGATGGAGACAATAGGCATGGGAAGAGTAGTGAAGATAATAAAGGAGAAGTAATTATATAAATAAAAACAATATCTCCATATTTGTTTACAAGATCAAATTATTAGTCCAAAGCTGAGAGTTAGATTCTAGGAAGTAGCATTCTAGATCAGGATGTGGTCTGGAGCCATGACTGGGTTGGAGCCTTCCAGGAGTTGCAATATCAGATCCAGTACAGCACTTTCAAGAAAGTTTAGCATGGGACCAGGAATTTAGCACTAACACACTTAATACTGTGTACCAGTTGTGGGAATCATAATCGTAATTGTAGCTGTAGCTCATACAATCAGCAACTGGATATCATGAAAGGATGTCTAACACTGCAGACTGGTGCAAAACAACTGCTTTTTAAGTTGATTACTCTTTGCAATCATAAATGTCTTGCCTCAGGACACACACACACACACACACACACACACACACACACACACACACACATTTTGCTTTGTTCTCTAAAATGCTCTCTGCTCTCTAAGTAAAAAGTTGCAATAATTTTATTACCTTTCTTGTGCAATAAAGCCACGGTTAATGAAAAAGGCAGCTGAAGTGGTTTTAATTGGGAGGTGCTTGATTAACCCTGCTGTAGTAATGAATGCAAATTCCAGTGACGTCTAAAAATTATGCCTTTACTTTTTAGGTCTGCATCCTATAATCAACAGCTTGTGAAATGCTGATTTATAAAAAGTTAGAATAATTTAATTGGTAATGCAATCCAAACTCAATCTTTTACTTTTCAAAAGATCGTTTTGGGTTAAATGTGTCTTCCCTGCAATAGAGTTCCCTTAGCACTTAAAACAGAATAGCATTTTTGAAAGAAGTTTTTTTAAAAAACAACCAAAAAACAAACAGGCATATCAGTGATATTTGCCTCTGTTTTCTGTCTTGAAAGGTAAAATAGCAGCAGACAAAACTCCAGAGTAAATTCTCTATATTCTCTATATCTCAAGAAGTATTTACCACTATTGTGTTTCTGTACCTGTGGGGACTGGGGAAATGTAGAAAATCATGTAGAAGCTGCAACAGTTTGATGAGGCACTGGTTATGTGCCCTGTCACCCACAACTCACCCTTCATCAGACTGCTGAGGCAGCTTCTGTAGCTGGAATTCCATAATCATGTAAATATTGAACAGGACACAGGACACTAACTTGCAAGTACTCTTAAAATACATAAACATTTCAAAAGATATCTTCAGACAGACTGGTCAATAGGAGGTCGTGGCCAGGAGCTGCTTGTGGCTGTCCAAGAATTTAGAGATTAGACACATACACACATGGTCATCTTTACTGGTGGCACCAAGCTAACAACCATGTCTTTACCACATGACTTTAAACCAACTTCCAAAATTCCAGCCATTACTCAATATATTTTAATAGTGTAGCCATGCCCTCAAATTGTCCCTCCAGTGAAAGATAAAACTGGCATAAAAGTCTCAGCTGTCCTATATCAATTGTCTACAGTCAACTTCAACAGTAGAAGGTGTGTGTCTGCGTGTGCACGTGTGTGTGACAGCCTTGACATACTGTACAATATTATGGCAATCCTCGGCAAGATAATGCCAAGCTGCTGCTTTCCTGCTTCATCCTTTAAACAATATTGTTTCCATATTGGTGATAATACGTGAAGCTAAGCTGGCCTGCCAGTCAAATAAAGGAAACTGTCAGGCTCTGGGGCATTTTATGCTTGACTTTGCCAAGAGGCAGACTGTGATATGAAACTTTGGCGCAGATGCTAATTTATACATGTCCCTTCTCTTTAGCATAGCATTCTCTGAGCCTGAGCTGGAGTTCCAGAGTGTTGCATTCATTTGCTGTGTGGTCAGGACTTCACAAAATTGTGGTCCTGCAGGGAGTAGACAAGGATAATTTCCCATGCAGGTTGTTCTTTGATATGCTTGTGCCAATTGCAGCTGAAAGAAATATGCTTATTTCCTTTTTTTCCTTCTCTATTTTTCATGCTTCCATTTAGTCTCTATGTATCAGTTTTCAGCACTCAGATACCTCTTGTACGTATTTGTACCAAATGTGCTAGGAAAGAATGTGCTGAATGATGAATAAGTCATGTCCGGACAACAGAATATCAATTTTGCACACACCACACACACACACACACACACACACACACACACAGAGAGAGAGAGAGAGAGAGAGAGAGAGAGAATGCAGTTGAGGAAAGGAAATACCAAAATACCATCACAACCTCTTTCTTCTCTGCCCTATTCATGATCATACTAAAAGTCAGGAAGGACATATAAGGCAAGTTGCAACTTGCATCATTATATGTTCTGTATACATATTTCATTATTTAGCACCCTAGTTCTAAAAGCTGAATAGGTATGGTTTGTTTGGAAGGATTGCCAAGAAAAGGCCTCTTCTTCCTGAAAAAAACACATGGCCGGTCAAGTTGCATCTAGACAAACAATGACTTCTGGAACAATGTTCTTTGACCAATGAGACCAAACTGCAGCTGTTCTCCTTGAGCATTAGGAGTAGAGATGGGCACGACTCAGAAAAATTTTTCGTTTTCATTTTCGTTTTCGTCTAGGGGTCCGTTTCGTTTCGTTTCCGTTTTCGTGAGCTAATTTTCAAAATTTTTCATTTTCGTTTCGTAACGTAACAAAAACGAAAAACAAAAACGAAAACGAAATTTTTTTTCGTTTCTCCCCATTTAGCTCTATTGAGTGCTTTTCCAGTAACGAAAAACGAAAACTGGCTCAAAATTAGTCGTTTCGTTTCCGTTTTTGTTCCATTTTTGAACCGTTTTTCGTTTTTCGTTTCGTTACGTAACAAAAACGAAAAACGAAAACGGAAATGAAAATTGCGCTAAGTCGTGCCCATCTCTAATTAGGAGTAAGAAGATTTTTTAAACTAACAAATGAGTCTCTCTTATTTAAATAAACGGACAGTTAATAAATATAAGGGAGCTTTTTTTTCTCTGCAAACATTGAAATGATGCCTCCAATGCTGATGGGAGAATGCATCCAAGGTATACCTTATGATCCAAGATACTTTCCATGTGGTAATGGAGTTGTAGACTCTATATCACACACACACACACACACTGTATTATTATTTTTCCAAGAGTACAAGGGATAGATTGTTGCACCAAATTCTAGTAAATCTGAAGTAGATCTGAAAATATGTCTAAATGGGAATAGTCCCTTTGTTGTAAATGTTGAAAAATCATTCAAAGAGATTCAGTACTTGGAGTTCTTGGTTATGTGATGACTCTTTTAGGTTGGTTGTCTGGGTTTATATATTCTCTGTGATTGATAGATCAATAAACATTTGTATTTTTTCAACTGAAATATTATTTGGTTGTAGAAAAATTACAGTAAAAAGGCAAAATGAAAAACAAATACATTTGCTTCAGAAATATGATGCGAAAACATCAACTCAAAGGAAGCAGACTTGAAAGGCTGAAAGAGTTGCTGCCTGGAGAACAAGGGGGGGGGGGAATCTCCAAAGATATAGATCTTCCAAAGATAGATAAAGCTCTCTCATTAGCCACACATCCCTGCACAGGAGAAGAAATGTGTGTGGGGTGCGGGTGGGAGCCACCAATGTGTGGGACAAGTACTCCCAAAGATAGATACAGAGGTCACAGAAACGTCTGCATAGCTGCATGAGAGTACATCGACAATATTGCGTGGTAGACAAAATCGACATACCAGAAAGTAATTCTAAAAACGGGGCAGATGAAACCAAAATTGTATCTTTTTACAATTGGGCCTCTGATTCACATGGAGTTTGGCAAAGATGGGTCAGGCAACCTGTTCTTGCACTGTGACAAATTGTGAGTTTCTTGGACAAAAAGGTTTGACATCTTGATTTTAAAAATATAAAACTGTTTCACCTTTTCAGGAAAATGACCCAAAGCTGTCAATGTTTAAAATAGCTCACAGAAACTTGGAGGGGGGGGGGAGAGAGAGAGACTGATCTTGCTTATCTTGAAAAGCTTTGTTGGCCTCACCTGCTTTTCTTTATTTGGAAATAATCCAGGCTGTAGGAACTGATAGATTGGTTCT
Source organism: Phrynocephalus versicolor (assembly GCA_023846285.1). Taxonomy (NCBI): domain Eukaryota; kingdom Metazoa; phylum Chordata; class Lepidosauria; order Squamata; family Agamidae; genus Phrynocephalus; species Phrynocephalus versicolor. Next base: position 33,579,947 of record JAHTLZ010000129.1, on the reverse strand, counting down.
CAAATAAGGCTTTTCAAATGTGAGAAACAGTGGGTTCACATAACACTGAGTGAACATGCGTGGCAAAACCAGCTTAAGCAAAGACTGTGTGTTTGTGTGTGTGTTGTGTCATTACAATCCATGACCGACTCTTCATGACCCCATGACCATGGAGTTTTCTTGGCAGGAATACTGGAGTGATTTGCCAGTTCCTACTCCAGGTGCCTACAGCACCTGGTATTCCCTGGTCGTCACCCATCCAAGTACTAACCAGGGTTGACCCTACTTAGCTTTCAAAATCAGGTGAGATCGGATGTGCTTAGGATATCTAGGCTACATGGTAGTTAATTGGCTCCACCTCTGCAGAAACGTGAGTATTTGAACTTGTCAATCAGGACCCAGTTAGCTGACTCTTTTAAAAAAAGCTTTTTAAATTTCTTCTTGGCAAAATAGGCTGCTTGGGTTTCATGTTTACAATGGAATAATGTGTTTGGTTGTAAAAATGTAGACACATTGTTATAGAAAAGCACAGAGAACAAATATGCAGAGTCACACTCATTTAAGCTATCAAACTGCTTTGTGTTTGGGTAAGAAGTGGTTAACCAATGAAAAAAGAAGTCAGATTCTAGGATTTCCTTCTGCTTTTCATCTCTTTAGTAGTGAGCTCTAGAGGGTATCCTGTAGACCTTCTTGGCAATTGACTTTGATATCATTAACATTTAGACTGCCCTTTGCTTTTTAAAGTTTGGCTTCCTTTTTGTTGCTGTCATTGTGGGTGCTATAATTACAAAGCAAAATTCGGCCATTTCCTGGCATTTTTAATTACAGATAGTGAAGCACAGTGTCCCAATTTCATAAACTGGAGGTTTTTTTTTAAATTGAATCCCCTCAGTCTAGTTAGATTCGGCTGGAGCTTGGGGCATTGTAACCAAGATGAAGCAATGTAGGGAGAAGGAAATAGTGGATGGAGATCTGAAAACAGGGGAATGAAGTCTTTTTCCAGAACCAGAGATACAGGAGAAATATAGACTAGCCAAATTCTTTGCTTAAGCCTAGATTTGGTTAGGAAAAAAAAAAGAAAGTAATTCAGTTTGGCTTGATCCCCAAAGAACATTAGGGTTTCAATGGAGTCATTTTGAAGGAATATTAGTGATTTTTTAGGGGGAGGTTTCAAGGCAGCTTCAATAACAGATGGAAACAATATGCACACCTACCTGATAATGATTAATATATTGATCACAGGCCCTTTTAATGGGATTCATGTGGTAATCTGCTGCCGCAAATGGGTCTATCTCATGAATCATGTGTCCTCTTATTTCTCCATTACCTTTGGTTTTAATCATACCTTTGCACATTTGGCTAATCCTTTCCCATGTTCAAGGTATCAGTAAACAATAGAATAGACCAGGATTTGTTGGGAGATAGGAGAGGGTGCTCTTGCACACTTGTAAAGGAAATGACAGAGATATGGCTTTGCAAGAGCATTACTCTAATCTTGTCATCTTGTGATAGGATTCACTGAAAGACAGTGCTTACCTGTAACTAATCTCGCTTCTCATGTGAGGGTTCTTACATTTCCAGAGATCACGTATACAGAATATGGTTCTTTTTCCTTGTCTGCCCACTGAAAATCTGATGCTGGTCATTGAGGGATCTTTCAAACAATTTTTGAACTAAGGTGACAATGAAGAGAGAAGCTGCAAGTCAGCCACACATACAACCTGAGGAGAGTGGAGACTCAACAGGATCCAAGCTAATGGATAAGTGCCTGTCCCTAAATCTAAATGAACGCCCACACCAAAAACTGAAAAAGCACACAATGGTTACACAAACATTTTTATAATATATTTTGTTCATTTCCTACAAATAAAGAAGTATATGTAGTATTTGTTACACATCGTGTTAACATGGGTCTCAGTCATTATTATGCTACAGCCAACTTACTCTTTGTTTCTTTGTTTCTAGCCATTGATATAACAGACTCCATACTTGGTAATATTGTGAGTCATTCTTTTTCATAATTCTCATTGTCAGTCTGTCCATCTCTGCACATTCCAAAATTTTCTTAACAATCATTTCATCTTTTGGTGTTTCTTTGTTTTTCCAATGCTGTGCCAAAACTATCCTCAACGCTGTCAGAATGTGCAGTACTAGATATGTATTTTGTTTGTCTAAATCTTCTGGTAATATGCCTAGTAAAAACAGTTCTGGCCTACAGTCTACATGCATTTTTTAAAAATACATACGCCAAGTATGTATTTTAATCCAATATTTTTTTGCTTTATCACACAACTACCATGCATTATAGTAAGTCCCTTTTCTTGTACACATTTCCAACGTTTGCTAGACAAGTTTGGGAACATTTTAGCTAAATTATCAGGTGAAATGATTACACAAACATTGACTGCAGAGTCTGAGGCATTTGTCATTTTCACACTGCAAATCACCTCAAGATAGTGCAGGGAACAAAATAAGTGACATGACATAGTGATAAAGTAAAAAATGGGTATTTCCTTCAATGATTACCCATGTATGATACCTTTACAAAGGTTGAAGAGTTGTGACTTGATTTTTTTTTTTTTGCTTTCACATTGAAGGGAGAAACAGTTCATCTCAGCCTGACAAAAAACAGACCTGTGTATTATAAATATATAACACCAGGTTTCCTTATTGGGCTACTGTTGAGATTCACCTCCCCCCATTGCCTAAAAAATACCTTTGTGACCATTGTGTTAGCTTTAATGTATGCCTTTTTTGACTTATTTTATATTAAAATAGCACTTGGCAGCATAAAAAATATTGTAAAATGGTGAAAGGAGAGCCTCAACTGTCTCCTGATCAATACATTTACTGGAATTAAAAAAATCAACAAAGAAATCAATTTAAAGAGTTAAATCCAGTCTCCTCTAATTTGATGGGAGAGACTCATTCTTTTCCTCTCTCACAAGCATTCATTCTCTGAGTTCCAATAAAAATAAATCAATTCCCACATTCCACTAACAATATCAATGGCTTCCTCTTGAAACATGAATAGACTCATCATTGGAGTCCTGCTTTTTAGAAAGCTTTGCTGTTGTTTAATCCATGCTTCCACGGACAAGAGATTATGAAGCTTCAATCTGCATTAACTTCTCTAGCTTTCTTTATATATATTGGGGAAATAAAATTTAATGAGGACAGCATCAGATAAACGATTCACTCTTAGGGAAGTGCTACTAGGAAATTTATGGTAGGCAGAAGAGCTTAAAAGCAAGGTAATGGGAAAAAAAATTCACCCTGCGCTCCATGATTTATTCATGACTCAACATAAACATTTTAGGGATTTTTTTAGAGGTGTCATTAATTATTTGTGTCTCAAGATAGATACATAAGGGTATTTATTAAAGATTTGCAAAGAAGTGTGCAGGTCAGAATCTTGCAGAACAGTTAGTTTCTCCAAATACATTTGGCCTCTGCCAAGTGTCAGCTTGTGTCAGTGTCAACTCCCTCTCTACAAAAATGGTGATACTTCCATTGGTAGGGTCATTGTAAGGATGAATGGTGTTCTGCTTCTAAAGCAGCCGGCACTCAAATGTGAGGGGGCGAGATTCAGAGGCAGTTATAGATGGAGCAGACCTACGAAAATCTAAGAGGACTTGAGTTATTTATGGCTAAGTGAAGCTTCAAACATTTCATTATACACGATCCAAGCCAATATATTAGTAATAATAACAAAGGGAAATACTGTATAGAAATTGCCTAACAAAAATAGAAATCAGTATATCAGTGCAGGCATTTCAAGGTCTATGCTGAAGACAGTGATTGATAGTTCACTGGTGTTCAAGGTGCTTCAAAAGAGTTTAGGAAGATCTTTGGCATTCTGTTCCATTCAAGTTCCAATATTTGTATCCTTATTGTTTGTAGACTGTCAGCCTGATGTTTAATAGTTGCATGGATCTGCATTATGATGAGGGTTTCCGTACTAGGGCAGCACATCACCCTGAGATGCGCTGGGATTTGACCCATGGTCCCCTTTGGATGAGCACCATGGCACCTTTCTGCCCTGTCTCTGCGGAATGCTTCAATAGCAGTCATCTTGCTTGCAGATCTAACCAACCCAACCCAGCCTGCCCAGCAGCGGGCCAGGTGGTTCAACCCCTCCTGGCTTGCTGGGAGTTTAACTCCAAGGGCTCTTGCCCCAGGAGGCAATGCAGGTTCTGGTATTTTTGTTCGAACTGTGGGGGCTCTCACCCCGCAACCACCTGTTTCAACACCAAATCTGGGGGCGGGGGTAACAGAGACAACCTCGGAAAGGAGCAGGGAGGAAAGAAGAAACCCCCCATCAGGGCTCACTCCCTAAAGGGACCTAGTCCAATCCGTCTGGCAACACTGAAACTTTGGCTGCAGGACTATCCAGACATAAGTGCAGTGCGCTATTTGCTTGAAGGTTTTACTAATGGTTTTAGGAATCCTGCAGCCAGCGAGCACCTGCCCATGCGGGCTAACAATTTGAAATCTATATGGGGCTTTGAGGACATTGTGTGGCAAAAGATTGGGGATGAGGTAGCCAAGGGTAGGGTCTTAGGCCCCTTCCCGACTCCTCCCACACCAAGATTTCGGGTTTCCTCTTTGGGGGTAGTCCCCTAAAAGACACCAGGTGAGTAAAGGCTCGTTCACCATCTCTCCTTTCCGGAGGGGAGGTTGGTGAATGAAATGATCCCCCAGCAACTGTGTAGCGTACGCTACACCTCCTTTGACTCCGCTGTCTGTATGGTACGGCGTTGCGGCCCCGGAGCAGAACTCGGAAAGTGTGACATTCGTTCTGCTTTTTGGCTTCTGCTGGTGCACCCCGATGATTTTGAATTACTTGGGTTTGCTTTTCAAGGGGGTTACTACTTTGACCATGCCCTGCCTTTGGCTGTTCCATCTTGTGTTCCACCTTTGAGATGTTCAGCACCTTCCTGGAATGGGCAATTTCCCGCAGAACCGGGAGTCACCAAGTGGTAAACTACTTGGACGACTATCTTTTTTGTGGTAGGGTCAACTCTGTGTTCATGCGCACCTTTCAAGAGATGGCCACTGAGCTGGGCATGCCTCTAGCTGAGGATAAAATGGAGGGTCCTTCCACTGTTCTTACCTTTTTGGGAATTGAAATTGACACAGTTAGGCAGCATTGTAGACTCTCGAGGGATAAATTGGATGAGCTATATCGGTTGCTAGAGGATTTTGACTAGAAAACCAAGGTAACCCTTAGGGAATTGCAAGTTGTGATAGGACATTTTTATTTTGCTTGCCGGGACTCACTAAGCCTCACCATAGACGTAGGCTGTCACAAGACTTGAGAGAGGACTTGGGAGTCTGGTCTAGATTTCTCCAGCAGTTTAATGGCATCACTTTCTGGAGGCGTAAAATGATGCTGGGGGTGAAGCTGCAGGTGCACACCGACACAGCAGGGTCCCTGTGTTTGGGGATATTTTTTCAAGGGAGGTGGTGCACGGGTAGCTGGCCTGACTCATGGTCGGATAACGGTGCAACCCAGGATTTGATGTTCTTTGAACTCTTCCCGATTGTGGGGGCAGTCTGGCTGTGGGCCGAGGAATGGGCCAACCGCTCCATTTGCTTTTGGTGTGACAACCTCTCGGTTGTACACATTGTCAACAATCTCACCTCCTGCTCCATGAGAGTTATGGACTTGGTTTGGGCCCTTACCCTCAAGTGCTTACAATATAACATTGTTTTTCATGTGCGGCATGTCCCTGGCGTTGACAATGAAATAGCTGATGCATTGTTGCACCAACAGATGCAGCGCTTCAGATTGCTGGCCCCTCAGGCGGCCCCCTCCCAGAAGTCCTCCCAGAAGAAATATGGTCAATTGGCGGGCTGAAGTGAACAGGGCAATGAGTTTAGCGCTAGCACCCCGGACGAGGCGTACGTATTCTGCAATGTTCGTGGAGTTTGCAAAATTTTACCTGAGTGCTGGCTTTAGGTGGCTTTGGCCTGTTACCAGAGACCAGGTCACCCAGTTTGCAGTGCACTTGTATTTCAAGGGACTTGCACCCAAAACCATTCAGGGCAAGTTGGCAGCCCTGGCCTTTTATGCCAGGGCGCAGGGTTACGATCACCCATTTGGTGACTTCCACCTCCAAACAATTATTGAGGGCTGGACTAAAGAACAAGTCTAAAGCAAAGATGACAGGGCTCCGATTACTCCAGCCATGTTACTCAGATTGGATAAAGTCTGGCCATCAGTGTGCACCAACCACTACAAAGTAGTTTTATTCTGGACAGCCACCCTTACTATGTTCTTTGCTGCCCTCCAGGGGGATACATCAGGCAGGGTGCTAGAGTTGTCTGACTTGACCTTATTGCTGAACTCAATCAGCCTTCATGTCTGCAAGTCCAAAACTGATCAATGGGGGAGGGGACAATCCATTATCTTGGGGTAGTGCACGCAGCCAGCCATCTGTCCGGTATGGGCACTCCAGGCATTTGTGGCTCTGCGAGGCCAGGTCCAGGCCCCCCTCTTCGTCCATGCCAATGGGTCCCCCTTAACCTACTATCAGTTTTGGAAAGTCACATCAACAGCCCTTGCTAAAGCTGGGATCACGGAGTGGCATTTTGGTACTCACTCCTTTAGAATTGGGGCTGCGTCTATGGCTGCTACTATGGGTTTTGACCAGGCCGGGATCCAATGCATTGGTCGTTGGCGATCCCATAGCTTCTGGACCTATGTTTGGCCGTTGCCAGACTGTTAGGCCCGGGCTGGCCTGCCATTTGCTTTGTCTTTCTGGTCCAGTTGGCCACAGCAAGTTCAAGATCACCATCTGCGGGCACAGTTTTATTTACTGGGTGGTGCATTTCACCGGCAACATGCTTGGGGGGCGAGAGCTTGGCCTGGGCGTGTGTGCCACCGTCGGTTGGAGGGGGTTGGAGGTAGCTATGATGGATCCTCCAGATAGCCTCCTCCTCCACCTTGGGGGCAATGATTTGGCCTGTACACCCACGCGACTCCTGATCCCCAGAATTCAGGAGGACTTATACAACCTGTTTAGAGCCTTTCCCAACATGCGAGTGATTTGGTCCACGTTGGTGCCACGTTTAGAGTGGTTCTCGGCCCATGGACAACAATGGGTGGGCAATGCCTGTAGGGAAGTGAACTGGGCTATGGTGTGGTTCTTTGAGTTTAACCAGGGGTTGGTCGTTTTCCACCCCGCTTTACTGCCTATGCACCTGTATCTCTATCGTAGGGATGGCGTCCACCTATCAGATAGGGGCCTAAGAATCTTTGTGTCTGACCTACAAGGGGGCCTATAGGCCGAGCTGCTCGGCTTGTTGGGGTAAAGAAGCAGGCGTGCCTCTTCCTGTGGCGGGTAGCGCAGGGGTATAGGTATTCAGGTGAGCCTTTGTAAGACGCCCCTAAGGCGCAGGACAGCCCTCGGAATAAAATAACCCCTTCCAAGGCATAGGATAAATCAACATCTCCAAACTAATGCCAGGCTGAACCGAGGGCTGCCGGGGGCTAGTAGATTCACACAAGTTGGAGTGACACTGAACAGGTTACAGCAACACCCCGAAGCGTGGATCTCTCTGAATACTACATCTGGAGGGCTACGTTATCTCCAACCTTCTTACCCTTGTGCTACGGAATGTATCCCCTTGTATGGTTACAATTCTGAGTTAATAAGTTTTAATAAAGTTGTGGCCCTTTCTCACAAAAAAGTTGTCTCACCTCTTTATTGCCGGGCTGGGGGGGGGGGGCAATGGTACATGGCATAAATGCCATGAAACCCCAGTGGGGTATAATGGATAGAGTGATTGACTAGGTCTCAGGAGTACAGGACTCAGACAGAAATGGAAATTCACTGATGGTATAGAATGGGTAAATGTACTTCTGTAATATCTCACTTATTTTGAAAATCCCATTACAGTTGCTTCTATGTCAGTTCTGGCTTAAAAGCACATAACGACAACAAATAGAAGCCATATGCCTAGAAATCTGTGTTGTGCTTTGAAGCTATTTTTCACTCTTAGTTGTGTGAGATTCTCCATCCTCCCCTCAAGAGGTCTTGTTGTCCAAACTGTGTCAAACCAATTGAGTGCAGAACAATATGGTCCCCCTTTGGTATAGGCATTCTGGGTTTCAAACTAAAAGGCATGGGCAAATCTGTCCGTTTTGCTTTTTCCCACCTTCAAATTTTATGAGCATTGGCAAATTCTAATTTAACAAAAGGAACTGAAACAAAACTCTTACCCCTAGATAGGTTTCTTTTCCACCTGGAGATGCAAGAGAGTTTGACAGCATGTGCTGCACCACCATATGTTGTGTTATCTATTTTCAAACGTTAGATTCTACACATTGCACACCTTAGGAAGATGATATCAAGAGTACTGTACTGAAAGTTACTGTATAAAGAACTCTGTGCATACAGGTCATTTCTCATCACATGATTAAAATCTTGACATTACTTCAGCTTTTCTATAGAGAGATAAAATAGATTACCTCAGTAAGAATTCTTTCTAGCAAAGAGGGGGGCAATACTTCAGCTCTTTGCCTGTGGCAGCTATTCTGGTTTCTTTTGCATTCACAGCTGGGAGATCCATATAACCTGTTGAGCTTAATATAAGAGCCCAGGACATAGTGGAACACATGCAGCTATGAATATGAAAGATCACAATATGAGTAAATGTGTTAATATAAATAAATTCCCCAAGCTGATGTCTATACTCTTTTACATGCTTTCTCCTGACTCAGTATTGGCATCAGGGATGGGCCAATCAGGAGCTGTGCAGTGACAGGCATGATTCTGTCTCCCTGTCTGATTGTCCAGCACCACGGAGAAGTAAAAATGATGTCGCAACCTGCTCCCTCATTGAAGTTTAACCCTGCATGAGCCCAGACTAAGGTAAGAGATCGGCTGCTTGCATGTTGGAGGCTTCTGAACACCACTTGGGCTCGTGCGGGTCATTTCGGAATCAGTAGGTTCCGAAACAAACTGCCCATATTTCTTCTTCTTCTTCTTCTTCTTCTTCTTCTTCTTCTTCTTCTTCTT
>JAHTLZ010000129.1:33554736-33570929 GCA_023846285.1 Phrynocephalus versicolor | reverse complement strand
TCTTCTTCTTCTTCTTCTTCTTCTTCTTCTTCTTCTTCTTCTTCTTCCTTGTTGTTAGCAGAGCATTGATGCCTGTATCATTATCATAGTCTCAGCCATTCTACCCATCTTGTCAAAAATATAGTAATGGTGAGTTTCCAGTAGGTATATTCAGGTGCTGCAACTTCTAATAGCTCAGGATCTCAGATATTGAAGTTCAGCTGCTGTGTTAAGCAAGGCACATGAAAATCAGTGCAAGGCATTACCTACCCTAACTTTCAGGGCTTTAGGGGAAATATGTATTGAGAACATCTCAAGGTGGCTAGATGTCTTTGGGACTCAGGACTCTCCCTTTCAGGCTGCCTTTTCAGGACAGAGGGTCACTGTTGCTCTACTTATATTCTGTATTATGGAGGCCCCAGTGCAAGGGGAAAAGTTGAAGTTTATGGGTCAAATAAAATTATGGTCACACTTAAGTCCATTAACTGTGTCTCCCCTTTTTATTCCAGGTTTGTGGGTAAAAGGAGAATGACTAATAAACTCATTCTGACCCAAGCTTTAAGTTCAGCAACTCTAGTCTACCTCATGTTTATGGCAGGGATGTTGGGAAGTCTTTGGAACTGAGTCACAAGTCTGAGATGGAGTCTTTGGTACCATCCCCCAAGTCATTATTAAAACATACTTTCCCCCCAGAAAAAAGGGAGTGGTGGGGTGGGTTCTGAGTCATGAGTTGAGTCCAAGTCATTGGGAGAAAAAATGGACTCTAAGTTGAGTGGATCTTAAGTCCAAGTTGACAACAAAGCTTCCAATGTGAGTCCCTAAACCTGGTTCATGGGGCTAAATTATATTGCCTCTTATCATTTTGTTGGTTTTGCTGGTCAATGACCATAATAAAATTTTATTATTATTTTCTTGGTGGCAATGATAGGCATTTCATCTTCAACATCTGTACAGAAGATAGGTGCAGCATGGTCCACTCCAAGCTGGAAATAACTGTTCAGTTCTTCAAACATCTGCTTGTTTATTTGTTTGCTTTTGTTTTTTGTTTTTGAATGTGGGATGCTGTGCTTCTATACCCATGATTCAAAATGTTAGAAAATGGCCTGAAATTGATGTGTAATATTGTGCCCACATTGTAGCAGGAAAAAGGGTGCCAAGCTTTACATAGTTAAAGGCAGCCTGGATATTGATAAAACTAATGGAAGCAGTCCGGATGGTGCACCATTTGCAAAGAGACACCAAGTAAGGGAAAAATTCCAGAAGCTTCTTTTTTTGCCTCACTTAATTCCTTCTCACCCAAACATAAATTGCTGTGGTTGTTTTTCGACAAGCATGAATGGTAGTGAGCATATTCTGTATGATCTCTACTATTATAGTTGGTGGAAGACAAAAGCAAGAGCAGCTGGAATGGGGCTGTAGTCTCTCTGTGTCCAATGTTTTGAAGGTTTGTTTTGGATTTAATGAAAGAGTGAAGCAAAGGTGTGAGTAGGTGCAACTCATAAAATGAAGAAACATAGAACAGAAAGAACAAGGAAAAGGCCATGTGGTATGCATGAAAGCTTGCAATTTGTTTGATCTTTATTGGTTCAATGAAAAGCATCACCCAGTCTGACATTTGGAGAAAAATGTACACCTCAGGTAAACTAATGTTGCCATACCTGTTCCACAGCATGCAGATTATCCATTTCCAAATTGTTTCCTTGGGGTAGGCAACCTGAGGGGTGAGGAGAAGCTATTACCAAACCAAAACTTCTGTGCATGTTCCCCCCCCCAAAATGACCCTTTGCCTTTTGAAATTAAAAGGGAGAGAGGGGCTTGGATTCAGCAAAATATTATTACAGGAAACCAAGGTCAAATCGTCCATACTGTGTATCAGCGGTGGGTGGAATCAGCTCATTTGAACAGTAGTGTTGAAGGAAAGCCTTACAGATACGATATACCATGTGGGAGAACAGGAAAGTCACAGAATTTTCCATTCTTATCATTTCAAATCTGAAAACCCTTGCTGGAACTTAAACTCATCATTAATTTTATTATTTACTTCAATATAACTATATTAGGATGAGATAACTTAGAGGCGATTTAATTGCCAAATCACTGACTGAAAAATTCACATCTTCCCTTTGAAAATCTATCCCTTTGTCTGTCAGTGTTCTCACCAGAACAGAAAAGGTAGCATTCACATTATTGATCTAAACAAAAACCACAGGAAATCAGCTCTAAAGTTATGAGAGGGAGATGATGATAAACGACTGTCCTACTCCAGAGCTCTATCAACCAACCAATGCAATTCTTTTGCCTCCACAGACTTCCAAACAATTCACATGGGAAGGACCAAAAAATGCACTTTCCAATGCATCTAAAATCTCTCTTCACCCCTCCTATACAAGTTTGTCCCCAGCAGGTAGAACAGTGCCCACCAGTTGTGTACAGCAGTTCACCAGTAGCTTGATAGGTCTCATTGATTAGCTACCTGCTCACAATCGGGAAAAGTTACATGCCGTCAAATTGATTCCATCTTACGGTGACTCCTTTCACATTTTTCTTGGTGTATAGCTTGGAAGTGATTTACCATTCTTTTGGCATACTCTGCGATTCTGTAGCTAGATCAAGCATACACAGACTGGCTCTTCTCCCAGGAAAGATCATGGGGAATTGAATGCCCAGCCTCTATTTCCACATATCAAAGGGCAGCCTGAATGTTGATAATACCAATAATCCACAAATAGGTACGTATCCAACTCATCTACCTTTCCAGTCCACAATAAAAACAGAGAATTCCCCTGGTCCCTATTAGGGATGGACACCATATGAAAAACTACACATTGTTTCGTCATTTTGTTAGCTAACAAAACAAAATAAAGTGAAACAAAATGAGAAGCAGTGTTTCATTACAAATGAAATGAAAGACCATCTTTTTCCTCTAGAAGAAATGACAGGGGAGCTTCCTCAAGTTCTTCCCTGAACCCCCCCCCCCAAAAAAAAAATCTGGAAACATTTGGGTGGTCAGGGATCTGAATTATGAAGCTCCAAAGGGGTGCCCCTAGGAAAACCTTTCTACCGTATATACTCGAGTATAAGTTGATCCAAGTATAAGCTGGGGCCCCTAATTTAAACTCAAGTATAAGCCTAGGGTGGGAAATGCAGCAGGGCCTGGTAACTCCTCCTTTGTGATCTGGGTGTCTGTGTGATGTTTAAAATGACTTTTAGCCACTGAGGCAAGTGCTTGAGTTGGTGGCTAAAAGTCATTTTAAACATTGTTTTAAAATGATCTTTTAAAAAGTCATTTTAAACATGGGGGGTCAGAAAAAGTGGTGCACAATGTTTAAAGCAACTTTTAGCCACTGACCCAAACTTGCCTCAGTGCCTAAAAGTATTGACCCGCATATAAGCCGAGGACCCCTTTTTTCAGCCCAAAATTAGGGCTGAAAAACTAGGCTTATACTCGACTATATACAGTAATTGGAATTGGAAGCTGATCAGGCCAGCAATAGCACTGCCACCACTTCCCTTATAATCCCAATTAGAAGGATTTTTTCCCTAGGGGCACCCCCTTTGGAGCTTCATAACGCAGCCCCCTTATACCCAAATGTTTCCAAATTTCAGGGGTTCCCTAAAATCATTTTCTGAAGGTACCTCTACTACTTTGGTGCCCCAAGGTAAGTAATTTTGATTGCATTTTTTACAAATAATTTTGAGTGCATATTTCTAAAAAAAGTGCACTCAAAATTACTTACCTCAGGGCACCAAAGTACTAGGGGTACTACCCAGCTGGTAGGTGGGGATCACAAGGAAGAAGGAAGGAAGCAAGGAAGCACTGGTAAATTGAAGCTCTGTTTGAATTTACCACTTCCTCCTTCCTTCTCACGTGCTCCCCCTCCTTTCTGGGCAGTTTTCTGGATAGGGAGGGCTGTGGACACTGGGAGGATGGGTAGCAGGGGAGAGAGGAGCAGTCAGGCAGGGAATTTACTTCTGCCGGGCTGCTTCTTTCCTTCTACTCCCCACCTCCCAGCCAGGATCAAGCTGTCAAAATCAGCTGGGAGGCAGTGGGGAGGAGGCTTTTGAATCCCCCAACACACTAGCTAGAGTGCTGGTGCTATGGGGGATTCATTTAGTTTTGTTTTGTTTAGTAAACAATGAATTATTTTGAAAGTTTCATTATGATACAAAATAAAATGCGTGGGGGATGAAATTGAATGAAATGAAACACAGATTTTCCATTTGATGCCTATCCCTAGTCCCTATATATAGGCTAGACCATAATATATAGCTGGTACCCTAGATTCACCTTTGTGGTTTACAAGTTCTACATATCTAACTTACACCCAAATTCTGGTGGGAGTTCAGTGGCTCTAATCTGAATTACATTACAAACTTATCCAAGTCTGCATTTGTAACATATCACACATGGAAGTGACTGCTAGTAATGCACATTACGGAGAAATCACATAGCATTTGTTTGTGGCCAGAGAGCCAATGACATGATTTGATCGGTTTCTTGCTGAGCTAAATTCCACTGCTATCAGTTTGAAAAGTTCAGATTGTCAATTAAGGTGTGTATAGGTGGTGTATGGGTAATGAACCACCTGCTGGGGCCAGATTAGTTGTGCAGACATGGCTGGGCTGCGCATAAATAAGTGACTGGTTTCTGCAAGCTGATCAGGCATCCATGAAGGAAGAAGGCAAGCTGCCGTGGTACTTCACTACACTACAGTCTGACAACCCTCCCCTAGAAAACACACCTGTGGAAACATTCATTAAATAAGAATGAACAGGACACAAAACAATTTGTAAATAGTGAAATGCAGCAGCTCTGTGATGACAGGTTCAGCTGTAAGATGACTAGCTTGTCAAAGAAATGGAAGGATATGCTTTACAAATTTTCTTCTGCAAAATGGTTACATTTCTATTGTAACTATATGGAGAGTACAGAAGACCATTGCAAGTTAAGTTTTATGTCAGTTTCATAGCCATTCCTTCACAAGTTATTCCACACTGTTTCTGCATTACAGTAGGAACATACACTCCATGGATCAGCATCTGTGGATTCCTTTATCCCGTCTGTAAATATTAAATTGAAAAACAGAAACATGTATTTATACTGTATGTATTTCCATAGTGTATTTATAAAAACTAGCCACAAGAGGGAGCCAGAGCAATCCTCTGTTTTTGACACCTGGGGGGTGGGGCTTGGAGTCAATCTCTCGTGGATACCGTGTCCTACTGTCATAGGTATTCCTCAGTAAGTCCCCATTTTATATCAGACTTTCCGTCGTCAAAAGTGACTTTATAACACTCCATTGGGTCTATATCAGAGTTTGGAAAGAGTTGGTTTTGTGGGTTACCATTTCTGGAAACCCCATTTCTGGAAACCCTTAATCGAAGGGGAGAGACTTGAACAAGACTACTGTAAGAAGGTGAAGGACCTGCCCCTTCTTCCATCTCCTCCTTGGGCTTCTTGGGGCAACAAGGAGGAGGAAGAAAAGGAAAAGACAGCCCTGGTTCAGGTAAGGGGAAATGCATTGAAGGGCAGCAGCAGTGATGGGGTGGGTGAGGATGCGGGTCATGGTGATAGTGGATTATGGTGGTGGTCCCAGCTGTGGTAATGGGCCATGGGTGTCATAGTGGGTCATGTCATGGTATGGTAGATCAAAGTGGGAAAATGGCTGCCCAGAGAGCACACATAATGTGCTCCCTCTTACCTTCTTCTCAGTGGCAATGGCCATCTTCTGAAGCAGCAGGCCTGGCTTCCCATCCAGGAGCCAAGGGCTTGCTGCCTCTGTCTATGCACCCACCACTCAGCTGATAAACCAGCATGCAAAGAAGCAGAGGTTGACTGAGGAAGGGAAGTCAGCCCACAGTCTCTGCACATCTGCCCGCCTATCAGTTGAGTAGTGATACTTTGGGTCCAGTCCCAAAGGGTTGGGAGGGGCCTGGGGAAAATGACTCACAACTTGGACTTCAGGCTTGGGACTTGGGACTTGGACCTGAAGACTCAGACTTGGAATTGAACCTGACAATTTGCCAGCACCCATGCGAGCAAGCCGAAAGCCACTTGGTGGCACACAGCAATACAATGACAAACAGGCTGATTTCCATGGGTCTGTTCTAAACATGGCTATACCCATTGTTCACTTAATTTTTCACAGGATGAAACTTCAAAATCAGTATGCAAATACAGACAAATGTCACAGGTCCTATATACCCTGGTGAATGATTCCTTATATTTAATCCAAATAGAATGAAAATATTTCCATTTCCTTTTTGATGTAAAGGTTTATGAAAAGGCTGCAACTGTAAAGAGCCATATGCACTTTCTCTACGGGGTTATTTTTTGGAAGGGGGTAGGGTTGAAAAATCAAAATTTATATTACATTAAAGCAAAATGTTCCTGCCACCATCTAATTTAGCTGCAATGTATTTCACAAGCTTCCCAGTAATGAGAGCTTCGCAGCAAGCCATCTTTTAAAAATGGAAACATCTGGTGTGGTCAAGACCTACAGCAACATTCTTGGAATTCTTCCCTCTTATGATGCCTGCATTAACAAACACTTACTGAAAAAGTGGAGCATTTTTCATTCATACCTACAACCAGGTGGTTGGGGAAAAGATGCTTTGTGAGCAATCAACAAAATGAAAAGCAATAAGGAAGTCTAAGAGATTGGGATATGTTGCCTGATTTGCACAACAGCTCTTGGTTTAAATATCCATCCTGTCTGAAAGCTGAATAACTTTGCTGGTTCTGACAGTTCTTTTAATATCTTTGGGTGTAATTCATCTGGCCCAGGAGACTTAAATTCATTTAATGTTTCCAGGTGTTCCTGTACCAGCTCTCTACCTATTCTATGTTGTAATTCCCATCCTACCTCATCTAGTCTTTGTCCCAGTGGATCTCTTTCTTCCTTTTTGGAGAAAACAGAGGCAAAGAAGGTGTTGAGTAGTTCTGCCTTTTCCTTGTCCCCTGTTAGCAACTGGTTCTTCAGTAAATTTTTCCCTTCTTCTCTTTATTTTATCCTAATCCTTCCTGTTGAGCTCTCAGCATTCTGAATCTTGATTTTGATTTCTTGGGTCATATGCAATTGATATTCTGTTTTTCCTTTTTTATTTTCCACTCCTATTTCTTTGCAATAGTTATCAAAATACTTCTTTTTCTCCATATCTATATAATAATATAAAAATCTTGGGACTGTTAGATCGGACCCTATGGTTCATTAAGTCCAGACCCTGTCAAGGAGGCAAAGCGGAGGAAATGACAACCTCTGGCTCTGTAGCCAGATCAGTCACTGAAAAGTTACATTTATAATTGTAACTCCAGTTTTGACATGTTTTAGTTTGACAAATGTCCAGTTGTTAATGATGCTAAGAGTTTCACTAGTCATCCATCACATATTTTCTGTTCTTTTCACTTCAGAAACAGCTTTTTACATTCTTCCTGGATGCTATCTCTACTTTTAGTCTTTAGTTCTTCTGGGCCATAGTCAAATGAGTTTAGAGATTCTGGTTTGTTTCATACTTTTGTCCTATAATCTTCAGTACATCCTGTTTCTGTCTGTGACCAATTCGCTTTGCTCACCCAGTTTCACAGGGGCATCCCATTTTTAGTTCATTAGCGTTTATAGTAAGTGCATGAATGATGGTTATGTTAATGGGTTTTCATAAAGTTTGTTTGATATTATGCAGTAAGACGGTGTGATAATCCCTTTCTACTTGTGCTACTTCACACCTTATGTCAGAGCTGCCCCTTTTCTTCTGAGACTGTAGATTACAGAAGAACACCCTATGTGACTGTCTAATTGAAAATGTTCTGTTCCAGTCCACCTTAATTTGTTCACACCAAGTATTACAGTGTTTAATTTTTTTCCACCTAAAACTAATGAGATCACTGTTTTTGTCTATAAAAGGAATTGCCATTATTATCTTCCACTAGGACTCCCACTAGAACCCTCCCAAAGTGACCTTTGGACTGATGGAGTGACAAATAAATAAATAAATAAATAAATAAATAAATAAATAAATAAATAAATAAATAAATAAATATGACTGCTAGTCAACCACTGCCCTTCCTTATTGTCATTAAAATAATCAACTCTCCTATGCTGATATGGCCAATAATGACTGAAATGGATGCATCTTCCTTAATCTTGTACTTCAGCTTTGACCATTCAACATCAGGTAACCTGTGAGGCACCTAGATATACAGTGGAGTCTAACGCCCTGATAAGATTGCTCTCAGTTTCCTTGGCATATTCAGACCCCCTCACAAAGTAAAGTAGGGTATGTAGGACCCTAAGGTCTGAAATGACAGGAAGGTGCATCTCACCCATCATTTGAACGTGAGGTACCATCCTTTACTGAGGAAACCCTCATTATAACTATGCAACATTAAGAACTAGGCCTCTCCCCCTTTTTTATCCCTTTTCTACTTCGCATTCTATTCTCTTTAAAATTAATGAGACTTACTGTAAGTAAGAAGGGACTTCCATATCCCATTTAGTTAAACACTAACAGGACTTTGTTTAGTATGCCTAATGCTTTGTTGACTGTTGAAGTTGTCCCAATTCTTGTACAAATCTCCTCATGATGAGTGCCATCACCCAAACCAGCTACATCCAGTATAATCTGAAGTGTTTGATATTTATGAGAAACATTTTCAGAAGCATTTTCAAAAGCATCATGAGTTTTTTAAAAATCTAAATGTCAACTCAAGATTTCCTAAAATGTCAAGAAAGGTTTGTAGCACACCTAAGATCACAACACACAACCTATATTTGTTGCCTGTTGCTAATGGGCTTGTTAAATACAATCGGGATTTCCAGGGTTAAAATTGCTGCCTTTTATTTTTGGAATTAGAATCGGCACAAAATATTACCAATCAGAAATGTGTGTGTGTGTGTGTGTGTGTTTAGATTCACAGGTAGATAAAAGCAGTGTTTTATTGTTCTTCTTTCCTCTGTGGCAATTGAACAGCTGTGAACTAAGGAAGGAAAAGGAGGTTAACCTAATCTAGATGTTCCAGATTTAGTTTAGGTTTCACCCAGCACCTGTAATTTACGCAAAACTTCCTCAGGTGAAATCAAATAACAAAGCTACCTTATGGCAGTACAATAGAAGACCAGCAATTGTGTTTACTACTTCTGCCTGAGGATTTGTTTCCTCAAATGACAGCTCACTAGCTGGAACTAGAGCACGGTCCTCCTGAACCACAAAATTGAATTTGATTGGATGAATGTGATTTAAACAAAAATCTCTTCAAGGTGGCGGGGGGGGGGGGTGGAAAGCCCAATGGGGGTATAATGTTTTGTTTTATACTGAAGATGAGGAATCACAGGTTTTTAAAAAGTATCAGGGAAAAAAGCTGTAGCATTATTCATATACCTGATATACAGTAGACACCGTACAAGCATGGAATGTAATAGATAATGAGGAAGGGAGTTAAGAGATTGACATGTGCATAACAAAGTACATTATATTCAGGATTGAGTAAGGCTTTGGATTTAGGCCCAGGAATTCTATAACCCATGGTCAGCCAAGTTTGCTCAACCATTTGCTATCAAACAAATGGCTCTGTTTCATTCTAATGTCCTTCCATGTATAGGAAAAATGACATCACTAAGTCGCTCTCTCACACACATATCAATATGCTGGTTGTTGTGGAATGAAACAGAGCTAGATGCAAGACAGTGCTGCATGTAATATAATTTTGTTCATAACAAGAACGGTGGCAGCAGCTTGTCCAATGAAATGTGCTTGCTACGGGCTATTTCATAGTCACTTTGTAAGTACATCTGTTTCCATGATGGCTCGCTGGGAATAACAACCCTTGATCTCACTTCAGGTTGATTTTGAATTTGAAGCAACTAGAGACGGGCAAGCAGCAAAAAGTGAATCACAAATTTCACTGAATAGTGCTTATTTTTCAGAAAATTCATATCCATTAAACATTGTACCCCAACAAATATAAACTGATGAATCTCTAGCAATTTTTGCATCAATTCCTTTACACATTTCTGCCTCCCCCCCCCCCCCCTTTTCCATCTGCACCCTGCTTCTGTCAATTGGAAGCTTTAGGCAAACATGGGAAGGGTATAAAGACTCCTGGGTTGGCAGGTCAGGCAGCCAAATACACAGTTCAAAGATATCTGGTGGGGGAGAGTTGCTCATTAAGAGGGTTTCTAAATAGCACTATTGCAGCCACCTTTGAGCAAACAGCCTAATCCCATCTCTATGCTACCTACACGAGTCAGAGAAACCAGCCTAAGCCTACCTTGGTCACCTCTGTGAGTCAGAGAGGAACCAACTGAAGCCTACATCTGTGCTGCCTCTCTGTGTTATCATCCCTGGAATGAACCAGTACTAGGCTTTTCCCCAAGTCAGCTGCAAAATGGCACTTTCTTGGAGACAGTGTGTCATTATCTGGGTGTTTAATGCAGATGTTTGAAACCCAAACTTCACCAAACTTTGAGAGATTGTAGAGGAGCATCAGGTGAAATGACTGGGTCTATAGATGCTTGGGGACCTTTTATTAGCCTGATAAACTGACAAACTTATTCATGGTTCAATTAGGAAAAATTGTAAATTTGTGGTCCTCAACAAACCGTGTATCAAGAAGAATCACCATGTTGCTGATTTATGCCCATATTTAGAAGTCACCAAAGAGTGAAATAAAAGGAAGCAACCTCTCTTTCTATATAGATCAGTGGTTCCCAACCTTGGAATCTCAGGTATTCTTGAACTAAAACTCTCAGAAGCCTTTACTGTCAGCTGGTTGGACAGGATTTCTGGCAGTTATAATCTAAGAACATCTGGGGACTCACAATTGGGAAGCACTAATATAGATGCTCATGGCATCCTAGCCTCACATAACTCAATAGTTTTGGTGTCTGGCTGAGGAGCCAGATGTTTAGTCCCTCACTGTGCTTCCTTGTGTAAGCTCTCTGTATAAACATAAACCCCAATGTTTGTGTGTGTTCTGGTTCATGTAAGGAGTATATAAGGATCCCACCATTTCCTCATCATGTGACTGTTGATTTTGGATGGTGAGAGCCACAATGGAGAGAGTAGGGCTTGTGCACAGTCCTCATTGTATATCAAGAACACATATAGTATGATTGAACACCTTAACTCTGCATCTAACATGTGTCATTTAAAGTTTCAAATAGCAGAACACTATGACTCTCATTTCCATCACATATAAGTAGATTGGATATGGGAACAAATTGAAAACTGAATCATGTCTTTTGGCAAATATGGCTGATTTAACAAAGTTCATGAATTTGTTTCAGTCATAAACAAAATTCCCACAACAAATACAAATTTATTCATTGATTTGTTGGGCTATAAAATGCTTCCAAGCCACCTAGAGACATGCAAATTAGAAATAAGTTCCCCCCTGGCTGTCCTGTGCAATCTGTTCATATTTGGTAGAGATTGGAGCTTTGATTTCCAAGTAGAGATGGGCACAAAATTATTTTTTTGTTTCATTGCTCATTATTTGTTTTGTTACGTAATGAAACGAATAACGACCCTAGGGGCAAATTTAACACAAACTGAACTGAACTGAGAAAAATTGGTTCAGTTAGGTTTGTTTCGACAATGGGGGGGGGGGCGGAGGTGTCTCCTACCTGGTACTGGTCCTGAGGTCCGGTCTTCCTGGCTTCTGGGATGGCGACCATGAAAAGACCAGGGGGAAAAAGCTGATGGCTGCACTACAGCTGTAGTACGGCCATGTGAGCGGCACAGTAAAAAAAAAAAAAAAAAAAGAGTGCTGACCAGGCCCCAAGGGTGGCCTGGTTGGCACCCTAAAATAAAATAAAAACAGTAATAAAAGACCCAGCACCGACCAGGCGCCAGGGGCCACGTGGTCGGCTCTCAAGGGGCGGGAAGCCCCACACTACAGCTGTAGTGTGGGGCCTGAACCTGGAAGTAGGGGGGGGCTAAAATAAAATAAAAATATATTTTACAAAAGGGGGAGTGCCAACCGGTCCCCAAAGGTGGCCTGGCACCCCAAAATAAAAATAATAATAAAGTACTCAGCACCGACTGGGCACCAGGGGCCACAAGGTCAGTGCTGAAATGAAAAACAAAAACAAAAAAAGCCCAGTGCAACAGCTATAGCGTGGGGCCTGAACCTGGAATTGGGGGAATCGGGAGGTCTGATAAGAGCAATCTGCTGCCCCCCCGCCTGCCTGCCTGCAGGTGTTCCACAGCGGGTGGCAGGGATGGAGGAGTGCGTGGGCCTGAGGAAGCGAGCCCAGTGAGCAAGGGGAGTGCCCGCACTGCCCTGATCGCCCCCCCTACTCCTCCTCCTCGGTGGATCCGCCTTTGTGCTGAAGATGTGGATCTGAGCAGGGCACGAGCCAAGCCAGCAACTAGCTAGCTAACCAGCCAGCCAGCGAGCCCACCTCCCCAGGCCAGGTCTCACCGCCACCGCCTCCTGTGCCGCCGTTGCCCCGGCTCCTCCTGGCCCGGCAATCATGGCCAAGGAAAGGAATGGAACAGCTGGGGTAAGTCTCCCCTTGGAGGCCAGCCTGGCCCTAGCCTGGGCGACTGATGCTGCTGCGCCTAAACTGCCGCGATCGGGTGGGTGGGTGGGTTCGGGATGGATGATGATGAATGATGATGAGTATGCTGCCAGTCCAGTTTGTGCAGTATTATTCAATAATCAATATAAATTTTAATCATTTTTGGTGTTTTCCATATGGTTTGGGGCGTTGGAGGATGCCCGTGCACGGAAATGCTTTAATAATTGCGCAAAGCAAGTAAAAACGAATAACAAATAAATGAAACTACAAAATGATTTTTTTCACAAACATTCATGAAAAATGAAATGAAACGAACTGGCCCTCTCAATGAAACAAAATGAAATGTCATTTTTTTAAATTTGTGCCCATCTATCTCTATTTCCAAGTTATGCACATATCCCCCAAAACCATAGGAAAGTTATCCCCAGGCACATAGAGACTGCAAGCATCTGGAGAAACTACTTTTGACTCTCCTCAACAATCAGTACAAGTCTGCTGAAGACTGAGTATCCCCAAGCCAGTTGGTAAAGGGCACTTCCCTAGGGGGAACACTTTGGACGTGATAACTCAGATGTCTGAAACCCAAACTTCACCAAACCTGTAGAGTTTGTAGATGAGACTGGGGACAAGCCTCTCTGCAATCTAGGTAGGGGCACTCTGATGGACCTTTTTTTTTGGGGGGGGTTACATAACTCAGACATCTGGTACCCAAATTTCACTGAATTTACAGGTCTTATAGAAGAGAGTCAGGGGAGGATTTCTGTGATAGTGCTCTCTCTAGAGTAGTGGTGGCAAACCTTTGGCACTCCAGATGTTTTGGAACACAACTCCCACAGTCCTTTGTCATTGGCAGTCTAGGTTTGGAATTCTGGGAGTTGTGGCCCAAAAACATCTGGTGTGCTGAAGGTTTGCCACCACTGCTATAGGAGCTTTTGGCGCCATTTCATAGGGTTCTAAAATTAAAAAAAATGAATCAACAAATTGATTTGTCAATTTATCAGAACAAACTGTCAATTCATAATTTATTATTTGTCACCTTTGATGAGTCATGAATCAGAATAAATCACATTTTTTTTCTGATTCACCTCCATTTCTATTATTGATAATAGCATAAGTGTGTAATGCCTTTTCCTGGTATGTGAGCTTTTCCAGTCTGGAGTGTATATACATTTCCCTCAGAAGCAATTGTGGAACATATTATTAAATTCTGCAAATACATGGAAAAAAACAGCAAGCAAAGCTTCTTCCTCTTTATTTATTTATTTATTTATTTATTTATTTATTTATTTATTTATTTATATACCACTCCATCTAGCTGCAAGGCTACTCTGGGCGGTTTACCAAGTTGCACAAATATCAATCAAGTCACACAATAAATAAACAATCCAATAATAAAAACATAATAAGAAATAAAACAATATATATCTGATAATCAAACAGGAGCAAGATGGCATAAAACAAACAAACAAATAAAAATAAAGTGCATACACAGTAAATCCTTCATAGCATATATTAATAGCCAGAGAAAGCCTTTAAAAAATAGCCACATCTTTAGATGATGCTTAAAGACTGGGAGGGAAGATGCCAAACAAATCTTAGGGGGAAGCTGATTCCAGAGGCGAGGAGCTACTACTGAGAATGCCCAATTTCTTGTCAAAGATTTACAGGCCTCCTTACCTGAGATGATCGGGTGTTATGGGCAGTATTTTGTGGCAGGAGCCATTCTATAGAACCTGACTCAATTTTTTAAAAGTAGTAATAGCCTTTCCTCTAATGAAACTCTCAGTAGCTCTTGTGAAATATCAAAACTGTTCAGTTCACCAGACTAAGCAGCTTTTTGTCTGACAAATACCTCCTCTCTATGGACCTGTGCTCTTGGTTGTTTCTGGCAATGCACGCTCTGCGGGTGGCTTGTCCGCCCGCGGAGCCGATTTGCCCCTCGCGAGAATGGCGAGGGGCAAGACAGGACTTGGAGGTCCTGGGAAGGAAGGGGGAGGAGCGCCCTATAAAGGGCGGCTCCTCCCCCCAAGTACCAGCCAGTCTTTGGCCGGCGTTCGTGGGAGAAGACCCCCGAACGCCGGCAGGCACCATGTCAAAGGCCGCAGCGGCGGCTGAACAGGCAGCGAGGCTCCGCTCCCCGGTCGGGGCCTAGTCGGAGCAGTTCCCCACCCACCCTCCGCGTTAGGGCTAGTGTGAGTCTGACTGGTCACCAAGTTTTGGGGCCGGATAGGAATTTTTGACCCGCTCTCTGGATTGGCTATTGAGGGCGGGGATTTTTCGCCTATCCCACACTGGTGCCTTGGAGTTAAGAGTTTGAGTCATTTACACACTGGTCACACTATGGCGGCTGAAAGCTGATGGAGGGCACCGGTGAGCATAGAATTAACATCTGAACACAAACCTCCTCATCCACAGCACCGCGGGCCAAGAGGTCTCGGTGCTGGGGTGGGAGAGAGAAAACGCCTCCCTGCCCTGGGAATCTCCCAGATGGGTGACAGAAGAGGCACGGAGGATAAAATAAAGGAACCGGCCTGGGGGGTGCTGTCGGGAGACTGCACCACCTGGGGGTTAGTGGCTTGCCCAATGCAGCCCGGTTGGAAGGGTCTCGGGAGACCCCGGGGTTCCAACCAAGCTATGGATGACTGGCCCCTCCTGTTGTTGCTGATGATGTTTGGTTATATGTGTTAATAAAGTGTGGCCCATTTACCCTCAACACACTGTCTCGCCTAGTCATTTCTGGTGGGGGGGGGGCAAAGATGTGTGTGCTTGGACTTTCCCATTCTCATCTCAAGTCTTTACTGGTAAGTAGCTGTGCTTGTCTTTAGGAGATAGATGAATGTGTATATGTTTTTCTGCACTAGCTGATACCGGGCTTAGTTTCTGTTTAGAATTGCTTCTTTCTTATATGGTGAAAAAGATTTGTGTGGCCCACCCACATTTTTTTCCTGACCTTCCTATCTCACATTTCTGAGTACATTGTTTTGTGATTGGCCACTGGAAAGTAAACTCAAGCTTAATTTGCAAGTCTTATTGCAGGGTACTTGGAGGAAAAGACACTAAGTTAAAAGAAACTAAGCACAGGAAGTACATGTTGTTCTCAATGTCTACTTTAAACACAAGAGTTTACAATTGCTGCAACACTATTTAACTGAGTAAATGGCAGTTCAGCTACTGCCAGGTATGAGTACTCTCAAATGTTTTTTGTTTGTCAAATATTTTTGCCATTAGGCTCAAAGGGAAAATCTAAGCAAGTAAACTAGAAAAAAATAGTTATTGATACAAGCAGTCAGATCTCTCATATCTAAGCTTTGCACTGTTAGTTGCCTCCAGCTGAATAAATGAGCTCTGTATTTTATTTGCACACTGTGGTGATAACAAGTGTTTCATTTGATATTGAATTGCATGTCTTAGCTTTAAGTACTGTAGTTAAATAAAACGTAAAGGGATCATCGATCCTGTACCCTCTGGATATTGTTGGGGTACAACTCATAGCATCCCTGTACACTGGCCATGCTAGTTGAGCCATACTGGTTGAGCTTGAAGTCAAGTCCAACAGTATGCAGAACACATTTGGTTGCCTATAAAATACTGAATCAACTGGATAGATAGATAGATAGATAGATAGATAGATAGATAGATAGATAGATAGATAGATAGATAGATAGATAGATAGATAGATAGATAGATAGATAG
>JAHTLZ010000129.1:33531277-33554726 GCA_023846285.1 Phrynocephalus versicolor | reverse complement strand
TAGATAGATAGATAGATAGATAGATAGATAGATAGATAGATAGATAGCTCTAGTAGGCCCCACAAAAAGTATAGCCCATTAAGGAGTCTAGGTAACTGGCAGCCTTCAGAAAGATGGATTTCAATTCAATACAATCCTGATCAGGATGAAGAGACAGGGAACCCGTTAGAGGTTTTTGGGGTGTGGGAGGTGGGAATATAACTATATTTCTGCTTTCAACAATGTTGGGGTTTGGGGTTCCAGATTTTCATGATAAAGGATTGGCACCAAAATCAACCAGGGTCTGTATTAGCATTATATAGTAAAGTGCAGACTTTCCCTGATTTTACCAGTGACTTTCAGGTGAGGAAGATAATTGAAGGTTGGAGTAGACAGGGGAAAGAGGTGTGAGATAGGAGGAATCTGATATTGCAAGCATTGCTGCAAAGGTCGTTGCCCCTGTGGGCAGTAGTTAGTAAGGACCAGTATGAGTGTGTGTTGTTTCAGGCAATTACATCAGTGGTGTTTTGGGGGGTGTTCAGGGTTAGCGAATTAGTAGTTTCATCTAAAAAAGGATGTGTCTAGGACCACTTTCTAGATGTCAGACTTGGAGATCTTTGAAGATCATATAGTCCTCTTGTTGCAGCTATCAAAGACAGATCAAGCAGGAAAAGGCATGAGACTAACTTTAGGAAGGTGTCATATGACTGGTTTATGCCTGGTGCAAAACATGAGGACATACAGAGCCTTAAGGGGTGCTTCAGAGGGGGCTTTGTTTCAGCATGCGAATGGGTGCACACTGACTCAAATTCAGCTCTGGTCTGTAACATCAAAGGCCATGGATAAGGTAGGCAGAGTGGATTTCAAATTTGGTACATATTGTTTTTGCATAAGTGCAGCATCCACTGCAGCTGCAATAGGGTATGATGTGGAGTCAATTAAGTGGGTGGGGTTGTGTTCCACTGATCGTTTTAAGAGTTATGTATGCCCCTTACTGCAGAACTAGCATGTTGGTGTTCCTTTGTTTTGCAGATTGTCTGCTTTCAACATCCCGAGTTTGAATCCTTATTGCTGGCCATAGTTATGTCTTTTCACCCTCGAAGTTTGCAGCATGTTCCGGTTGGAGCCCAAACTTGGGTCTAGGAGGTCAAGCTCTTTTATAGTGGAGAGGCAGAAGAAGACTGGAGTGGAATGGGTTTTGGGACCTTGTTCTGCAAGGAAGTAGTGTGCTGCTCTTTGAATTGAGAAGAGCGAATTGAGAGGTCAGAAGGGCTATGGCAGCTGACCTAGAATCTACGATTGAACATCCATGGATCTGGGTGGAGTTACCCGAGTTGTATCCACAAGATGGCATACACCTATCTGAGGTTGGCCTAAGGATTTTCTTGGGTGATAAGCAGGGGGGCTTGGTCCAAAATTTTGGACTGTGTGTGTGTGGGGGGGGGGCATGGGGCATAATGATAGCCCAATGCTGTGGCGAGTAGTGTTGGAAGTCAGAAATAAAGGGGGTTTAAGAACTAAAAAGGAGTGTAAGCCAGGCCACCACTTGAATATCAAAGACCCTGAGGATTTGTGTCACAGAGGTGGAAGAAGGTGGGTGTCCCATGGGTGGTGATTGCCCAGACCTGGGAGCCTCAGGAGGTCATCACTTGTGGAGACACTCAATTATTATTCATGGAACTCTCCTTGAGTCTAGGTCTGAAACAAGGCTGACTTCAGACCCAGAAGATGCTTCTACCCTACTGCAGCCCCCCCCTTTAAGTTGGGCCACTTTTGTATTTGGTTTTTGTGATGGCTACACGGCTCCTCAACTTGTTTTGCTTTGATGTTAATAAAGTGTGGCCCATGTTTCATCCAAGGATTCGTATCTCTCCTAGTTTCTTCAGGCTGGTTGAGTAATGCAAGGCAATTAGAGATGGAGTAATATATGTCTTGAAATAGTGCATTGGCTTGAAACAATGGCTGATACTTCATGTCCATCTCATCACTGTTCACGGTCCCACTGGGGACCAGTACAAAGAAATCTAACTGCACGTCCACTGCAGGACGAGGGGAGTTCATCCTGACCGCGCCCCCTGAACTGCGATCTAAGCGGGATGAGAGATTCTCCTCCCTGGCCTTGGGAAGCTCCTTGTCTCGCTCCTCATCCTGATATGAGAGCCCGTGAGGTCAGTCTCCTCCCGCAACGTGCCATTCTCCATCTAGTGGCAGGAGTGCGAAGTGCCATTCTCCAGTACATTCCCTATGGAGTCAGCAACACAGTTCAGAGAGATTAAAAGACAAATGCCTCAAACTTAGCTCTGTAACGCATTGAAGGCAAGGCTTTGGATACTCAAAACATCAAAAAATGGAAGGTTGGGCCAAAAAAATTGGAGAACAAAGGCATGGAATTCCACAGCTCATCACGGAATGAGGACGTGCGGAAACAGTCATGCCAGTATCATCAACCACGCCTGTGCGTACACGGGAACAGGGACAGAACCTCAAAAAGACCATGTGACTGCGACTGACATCAACATGCAACGAACTTCCTCCCAGGACGATAGTGGATGTGAAGTAACCGTCAATGTAGACAGTTCAAAGGCATCACAGGAAAAATAAAAAGTGCATTACCCTCTCCTTGGAAGCTCTTTGGTCAACATCTATCCTGACATGTTCAATGTTTGTGCTTCCCAGCCACTATGGCTACTCCTATAAGGCCAGATGTCTACTTTCATGGGGGGGTGGGGGGGACAGGGAAATAAAGGATGAGACTTTTTGTGCTCCTAGCCCAAGCCAACTCACACTCTCAAAAGGGAAATGTTGATAATGGCACCTGGGTTTTTCTGAATCAATTCACTGTCTAGCTGTATTCAGGGAGAAAGGAGGGATACAGATATTTTAAATATATACAATTCACAGTGAAACAGAAATTGTTTTTCCTCAAATCCTTGAACGCATCCTAATGATGGGTTAAAGGATAAAATAGGTTTCTTTTTTATTTTATTTTTATTTTTGAGTATTTTTTTACCCCACCTTTCTCCTTCAAGGACCCAAGGTGGCTTACAGAAAGGAGAGACAATATACAGTTCATTACACTTAAGACACATTCATTTTGAGAAACAGGGAATTGAGGGGTATCTTACAGCATTAGAAGGTAATGTTAAAACTTACAATTGATAACTTAGTGTCAATGCATTCACACAAGGAGAAATATAAGCACAAAGTTATAAGTTCTGTCACTGCTGTGATTAGAGGCTCCTAGATCAGTGTTGGCGAACCTATGGCATGGGTGCCAAAGGTGGCACTCGGAGCCCTTTCTGTGGGCACCCGACATTGCCCCTTCACAGCCACCTGTATTCAGGTTAAATTGCTGTATTGGCACTTTGTGAAAAATTAGTGGGTTCTGAATCGCAGTTTGGGCACTCAGTCTCAAAAAGAGTTGCCATCATTGTACTAGATCAAGAACCCTTTCATCTGTAGGGCTCATTCTCCTTGAAATGCTCCTCATCTTGTACATAATTAAGCGATCACAATCAAAGACAGAGTCTGGCATACTTAGGCTCACTGTTTAAAACCTTGCACTTAATTTTAGACATATGAATACAAAATTATGTGTTAATTTTTCATGTTAGATTTGGAGGGAATACAGCAGTCTCGCATTTATTCAGAACACTGGTTCTGCTTTCTCCATATTATATGCATTGTTCATTGGGGTTTTAAACAGAAGTCAGTCCCAGCATTTCCAGAGATGTTGGGAATGGATCGGGTGGGATGGGGTGGGTGTCTTGTATACACAAGAAGAAGCCATCTGTGCTAGGAACACATTGGGTTAAGTGAATTCTAAAACTTACAATATGCAGAACTTTATTAACAAAATAAGCACATCCAGATCAAGAGTTTGCTTTGTACACATATTATGGGGAGTGTTGTTTTCTTGGAGGGCACAAGTTTTTGAGTTCAAATATGATTATAAATAACACCGAACTAAAGAAAATGTTGATATTGCTGCAACAATGCATAATTTATCATGATGTTTTTTCTCTGAAGTCACAAAGAGGTGGAGAGAAGGGATGTGTACCCTAGGTATAGTATACTGCTTAAGGTATGCTATAGCTGCTTAAGGAAGGAACATATGAAAATTAGTAGATGCCAACTGGCAGTGGCCATTGTATGCATTCTTCAATGCTTGAAAATAAATGCTGACTAGGAAAAATGTATCTGGCCAACACTGTCTATAGATAACAACTCATAAAATTTTAGCTGCAGCAAACTGACAGAGCCAAATATTCTAAGGAGATGACTATAATGACTGAGGAAGGAAGGAAAGAAAGAAGGATTTTCTGTTAAAGAGAAATGCCAAATGTTTTCTTTATTGTTTGAATCTACTGACAGAGAAGAGAGTAACAACTGAGTAACTGTACCTCTAGTCTAGGTAGGTTTTCAAATTTAATGTCTATTAAATATTAGCCCTAGTTAGGAATATGAATGTAAATGAGAAATTGAGATCCCCATTTGTATAGTAGAAAACTTTAATGTGTTCATTATAATAATCAACAAACCAAAGAAAATAAAAGAAACAAAAATCCACAGAATGTTATACTGATGTATATTTACAAAGGAGCTCTGGCAATGTTTATCTCCAGAAGCCTTTTTTTTTTTTTTTTTGTAAAATTAACTAGTGATTAATTATTGTGCTGTTGAGTACATTACCACTTAAGGTGACCTTTTCAGGGTAGAGAATACTCAGGAAAAAACTCAGAAGTGGGTCACTGTTCCCTTATTTTGGAACTGTTCTCTGAGACTGTGCACCTTGACAACAGGAGTACTTCACCACAATATATAGTTGCTAAAGAAGACAGTGCCTCCTCCAGCTACTGTGAAGACTGAAGTTAAAATTAGGCAAGCCCAAGGAACAATGGCAAGCAATGTTATCATCTGCCCACATCGAAATGGCACTTTTAGACTTTGGTCCTGCAGGTTCTAGCACAACTATATTCTGGAGGAATAGGTCCTCTGCCCTGTCCCCTCTATTCCAGCCTTTCCATTTTGACAAGGAAGGCCCAAATGAAAGTTGTAAGTACTATGGTCTGGGCCAGGGCCTGGCTCCAATCTCTTCACTACTGGGAAATTTGAGCAATTAGGTATTGCTTCCATATGATGTAGTGTAACCCTACTTAGGGAGGTGATGAGTGATCCAACACTGGAGACACTGAAGAAAAAGCTAGAGAGCTTTTTGTCTGATATACTTTGATTCCTGTGTTGAGCAGGGGGTTGGACCTTTGGCCTTTCAGTCTGTTTCCAATTCTATTATTCTATGATTCTATGCTGAACTATTTGTCCTCTCAGCTTTCTAGGTCAAAATAGGAAGACTGGGTGGGGGTGATAGGACTGGAGTGCATATTCCTGTGGGTCCTTCATGAGGAGATTTATGAGTGTTTTCATGCATGGATGTCAAGAAATGCCAGAGCAGTTGCATCTGGGGCCCAGACTGTCACCTGTAGCATCAGTGTTGAAAATGTTCTCTAGAAATTAGTTGCTAGATGCAATGTGAGATCCTGATGGCCTCCCATCAAAATTCATTGTGGAATCCTTTCATTGGCTAGAAATTATTCTACACAGTTCTGTTCATTGCCTTTAAATTAAACATCAGCTTTCTCATGTAGAAGCAACAGAAACATATCCACTATTTAAAACATTAATTGGCAAAGAAGAATTTTCTGAAAGAGCATGCTAGCTTTATATTGCAGAGAGGGATGGCACTGTAGCAACATACACTCACTCACAGAAACTAAGGTGTTGACATAATGACACATTTTCAGTTTGTACTTTTCTACAGTTCTTGATACAATGAGGTGTTGGGAATGTTCTCGTTCAAATTGAATGGTGGAGCAAGCAATGTGTACGTGATGGATTCATATAGCCCGTAGCAATTTAAATTATAACCTGACAAGTGTCTAATCAGGAATAAACCTCATTGAATAAATAAGACTTTAAAGGAAGTTTAATGTTTCTAACAGATGAAAAGTAAACCAAACAGTTTGCTATTTAACAGAAGTAGAGCAATATCAGTCAACAGACTGAAAAAAAATCTATGGAAATTTGTATGTTTAGCTTCCAAGTTTTAAAAAAAAACCACTTTAAAATTCTTAATACAGTTAAAAGATCAAACTTTCGGCATGTATACCCATCATGCCATCTTCAGGATTACAGAAACAGCAAATGCTGACTATATGTTAGATATAGCAGAACATTCAAGTGGACCTGACCTCCTTCAACAAGACATCATGCAGAGCAACCAGTGCCATTTCCATGTCATGGTGCAGCTAGAAGTTGGAATGGAATGGATCAAGGGCATTGGTCTCCTCCAAAAGTATTTGACGTTGACCCGCCAACACCCTCTCCAGTACCTTACCAAGAAATGGGACATTTGTGGAAGGTCTAAAGTTGTTAATGTCATTTGTCACTATTTCCCCCCCCCCCCAAAATAGGTCTAATTGTTGTTTCCTTGAGGTGATGGGGGACCTTACCCTCAAGGAAGTAACCATTAAAAATGGCAATGGCCCATTCCATGGTGGTAGGCCTGGCAATTTTTATAAGCCAGGTCAGACAAGGGTTCAAGGAGGAGGTCTTGGCACAACAGTGATCAAGCACTCTGTCCACCTGTTGGGGCATCAACAGGCTGAAACTGGAACAAGATTACCAGGCAATGTGGTGCACTAGAGGTCTCAGTTGAAAAAACTGAAGAAAGTTGTCCAGAATCCCTCCCATGATACCTTGGAAACCAATAGGATTCAATAGTCTACAAAGGCGGACAATCTTAATGGGTCCAAGCTCCCCATGGATTAATCTTTTAAAAGGGACTGGAAACCATTTTAATCCCTACTTGCATTAAAAATCTATCAAGATGGTTAGCTACTGTGCTGCAGTAGGGCAAAATTACAACACCTCTTATCAAATCTGTCTTCTTATCTTTCAGTTTCTCCCTCTCCCTACCTTGAAACACTTTTGAACAAATCTTTCTGAGTATTCCCATTCACCCATTCATCCCGAGGAGGATAATCAGAAAGAGTATCTAGGAAAATTTTAAAAGCTACCATGTATTAGAAAAATGTGATGCAATGAAGGGAAAAAATACATCCTTGTTCTACCTAAACATGGCCAATTTATCCATGTTTCAAGAAGAGAGAAACATGTCCTCATTCCTACCTCCTCTTTCAGACAATGTGAAAATGTGAGAAGGAGGGGAAGATGACATATAGAATCCTAAGAATATCAGTAATGGTTGATAGGGAGTCCATGTAGATAAAAGAAGGCAGGAAATCTGAAGAGCTATTTGTCTCTCTGGAATCCTCCCCAGGCAAAGATAAGCATCTTTGTAAGCTGAGTTGCTCCCAATCACTTTCAACACCCCAATGCTGCATTTTTCCTCATCTTTTCTAAAAGTCTTTCACATCTAAATGTATTAACATCTTCATGCTAATACATTACATAATATGCAGTATTCTCAATGAAAGTATGTCAAGATCTCCAGATCATTGAAGAATCCACTGTATCCTTTTAAGTGTTACTCAAGTATACAAATATGGCATTATTCATCTTCTCACAAAAATATAGAATTTGACATTAAAATCTAGAAAATAAATAGTGTACAGTGGTACCTCTGCTAACGAATTTAATTTTGTTATCCAAAAAATTCATTATCCAAAATGAAGTTTCCCTTTTAAATGAATGGGAAACTGATTAATCTGTTCTAGAGGTCCGAAAAAAGGCAAAAAGTTGGGTTTTTTCCAGACCTCTTTATAAAGTACACATTAAAGGCATGCAGTGCTGGAACACACACACACCCCACAACACCCCACCTTGCAGTGCAATGCAAACATGGATAAAAGAAAGCAGCAAGATTACCCCAGCCTGTTCCCACCAAAAATGCAATGGGGGAAAATGCAAATATACACAAGCAGAAAGAGAATCCCAGCCCATTCTTGCAAATATACACAAGCAGAAAGGGAACCCCATCCCGTTCTTGCCTGCAGAGCAATGGAAAAAATTGCAAATATGGACAGAGGAAAACATCAAGACTATCCCAGCCTGTTCCCACCAAAAATGCAAAGAAAAGCAGTGCAAAGATTAATAAAAGCTAGCTCCCTACCTTTCCAAGTTCAAAAGGTCCAAATCCCTCAGCAAAAATATTTCCAGAATGGCTCCAGAACACCATGGAAAAAATGCCCAAACACCTTCCACCCTCCACAAACTATGGAGGGTGCAATACATCCTGGGTACACTTTGTTTTTGCAAGGCATTATGAAAAATCCGTTATCCGGGGCAGCCAATAGGCAACATTTGTTATCCAAGACGGCCCTATACTCAGAAATTTCAATAATTATCCTTCAAGGAAAAATAGAGAGAAAGCGTGCTCCAGGGTATAGAAGAACAATCTGGTTTAAGAACTTAAGCCAATGTGGATCCAAGCTGATATCTGGATCCCATTCAGCTGAATGGGGACTTCCAATAGTTAACATGGGGTGGGAAGGATACATGTCACCCTGAAATTTCACAAGATTTCAAAGATGAGATTCACCATGCCATAGTACAGGTGAAAAGAACTACATTCCCAAACAATCTCAGCCATTCAGACATAGCTGGAGAGGATTTGAGTAACTACAAACCACAATAAAGGAAGGAATCCAGACTTTACCTCTGGCCAAGTGCTCACTAGCCCAGTCTGTAATCATTTGATCCTCTCATCTTCACTCCCATTTCTTGGGGAAGAAATAAATGAACCTCCCAAACTTGAAAACTACCATGGATTGAAAAAGTGCCAATTTACCTTATTTTGTGTTTCTCATTCTGTGCCAGTGAAATGATAACAATTTCTGTCCAACTTACAGGGAAGTGCCTCTCCTATTGTGCTAATGCTGATATTCACTCACAGCGAGAGCAATAATATTCAATGGTGTCTCCAAAGACTGATGTAATTGTGTGGCACAATGTATAGGCTCTTGACTGAGATTTCTCTAATATAAAAGTAATATAAGGATTGTGGGGAAAATATTCATGAAAGGTTACTCTGTGTATTATAGAACAGAGACTGCATTGTTTATAGAATGCCAGCTTCTCTTGATGCAGCCTATGGTTTAACAGGAAAAAATATACTTTAGACTTCTTTAAAACAACATTTCCTGAGAACTTAAGTCCATCGAAGGGAGAGGGTAAATCCTTTATAGAAATCAGTAGAATTGCTGCATCTGTCCATAGCAAATAATCCTGATAACCTCTGTTGAAGGACTGGCAACAAACAGGAATAAATAGGATTTATTGCAAAGCCTACATCTCTCCAGCAATATTGTTTTCCATCCTCCTATGGACATTGAACTCCCATACAAGCAGGCTCTGCTGTTGAATTGAATGTCAAAGATGGTGTTCTCGTGAAATAGGAAAGTGAGCCCCAGAACAGTCAACACAGAAATTTGGGGGGTGGGGTGGGGAGAGAGATCCAATAACAAGGGAGAAATGGGAAATTTGGTCATCTCAAGGCCTAAGTTCTTTCTTGAGATACCTTAAAGGTGGTGAGGAACAAAAGTGTACATAGCTAAAGCAAAGAAGAAAAGGAGCCAGGGTCATCCCATGCTCTTTCTGACTGATATGCACTATTCAAATAAATCTGCTCTCATTCACTGTGATCCTCCTCTTCCTCATTATTATCATCAAAGCCTTACAAGTATGGAAACAAAAAGTAGGCAACATATGCAAAATCCTAAGTTACAGAGAAATACTGAAGTCACATTTAGAGATGGGCATGAACTGAAAAAAATGGTGATTCATTTTGGTTCAGTTCGTTTTAGGGTTTGTTTCGGCTTGTTTCATTTTAAACATTTTTCCCAAATATTCATTTCAGTGCTTCGGTTTTTTCGTTATTTGTTTTTTCCTGCTTTGCTTGATTTTATTCATTTGACAGCACGTGGGCGGGAAAAAAACATTCAAATAATAATAATAATAAACACAGATGTTGACAACAACTGCACAAACTGTACTGGCAGCATCCTCATCCTCATCATCCACATCATCATCACCATTTTCACACATCATCCTTACTGGGTGGCTGTGGAGGTGATGGGGTGATCCTGGCCCCCGTGGCAGAGGCCAGCACCTCTTAGCTGAGAGGCGCTGGCTTTGGGCGAGCCCCTTGGTGGGGGTTTCCCCCCCCTCAAGTGCTGACCATGCAGCCCCTGGCTTATCTGCAAAAAGTCTTTCTAGTCCTTGGCTGATCTGTTTTTAGAATGAATCTTACTGATTTCAGATTTTATCACTCCATAAGCAAGAAGTGCCTATGCTTGTGCCATCATTGTGAATCTTTGCCCTTACTTTCTTTTCCCATTTGTTTCAAAACTTGTCACCCACAACCTCATGATCATAGCATTTCTCTCTCTTTCACCCAACTCATTTCAAAGTCCTGCATTAAGGATGATTTGCTGGTTCTGTTAAGTCACCTGAACAATCCTGTATGTATTATTCCTGAGTAGATCATTCATTTCAAAGAGCTGTGTGATTTAGTGTTTTCAGTCAAATACTTTTGCCATTACACATTCCCAATATTTTTTTCCTCCAGTTGGACTGCTGCTCCATTTCTTGAAACATTGCAATGTTATTTGGGTCTATAATGATGAGCTCATTTTTCATGAGTAAATTGATATTTATTCTTTCTATCAATGCCTCCCCTTCTTTTCTGTGTTGCCATTTTCTACCAAAGGGAATAATTTATTGTTCAAAAGTATCCTGAGTTCTTTGTGACCCTGAACTCTATCCCTTCCTATGTATTTCACAAAAGTGCACCTGATCCAGGCAATGCTATTTCTTCTTAGGACAACCAATTAACTTTAACTTTGATTATAGCAGTTTAAAATGCATATGTTAATGCATTTTTAAAAATAACCACATATAAACTCTGATGAATTGTGGCTAATGGCTGGTGTGTGTGTGTGTGTGTGTGTGTGTGTGTGTGTGTGTGTTTTCTTATAAATAGTTTGTTTGTCCTTTAAATGTCATGAGGCATGCTTTCTAAGGTTAGAGAATGGCATAAGCAGCATCTGTAGGAGAACACAGAACATATTCGGGCAAATATTGTAGTTTCCTGTCTCTGACCCTTTTTGATATATGCTAGGGGTGTCTCTCAGATTCACACACATGCTAATCCTAACCAGGCTTATTCAAATGAATTTGGGGGTTTTGGATCAAAGTGGGCTTGCAAAGTGGGATTCTTTGCAAGCCAACTGGATGTTACTTTGAACATAAGATATGTTTGTAATTTGATTTCAAACCGCAATGTGGATTATGAGTTAGAATCCCTATTGTGCTGTCCCAGTTTATATAAATATGTGTGTCCCAAAGCAGTCCCTATAGAAAACACTGAGGTGGACAGAGTAGGGTGAATTCTTTTTCTAATATGTGGGCATTGAGAAGAGATATCATTTAGTGTTTGCTTAACAAATCCTAAACAATCCTTCTGCCTTGTGTATTCTCTACCTTTGTCCTATGACAGGTTATATCAAATGGAGGACAACTAGACTACAGGGTTGTAAACACACCTGAAAGATGTGGAAGATTCTTAAAAGGAGAAAAAAAAGATGCAAATAATCTGTTAGGAGCACAGGGCAGTGAAATAAGGCTATCAAAGTTATGAGTGGGAGTATTAAATGAACAACACAATTTAAGGCTGAGTAAAGAGGCTTTATGAGCATTTGTTTAAACCACTTACAATACCAGTAATAATAATTTTTTCTTGAGTGTCTGGTTGCCTGTTCCAAATTATCAGGTGGTACAACAGAGTACACAAGAGGAGGAGACAGCTGACTGTCTCAATGTTTTTTTTTTGAAATGCAAATTTTATTCCCAAGTTATATCTAAACAACAGGTTTTTTTTTACTCTGAGATAGCGCTCTCCTCTCTCTCTCTCTCTCTCTCTCTCTCTCTCTCTCTCTCTCTCTCTCTCTCTCTCTGTGTGTGTGTGTGTGTGTGTGTGTGTTCCCACTGAATCTTCATATTTGGATAATTCAATCAGAGCTCGAAACATTTGCCAGCTCAGTGCAACATTTATTACTTTGCTGTGTTTTAAGCAGTGCATTAAACATCAGACTGAAACACACTTTACAAGTAGGGCGAGTTTAATGCATACTCATCACTAATTTTCATAGATGCTTCCTGACAGCTTTCAGGAAGAGTTTCATCATTATGTCTACACTGGCAGAATGCAGATTGCCTTCATTGAAAAGCTTAACACCTAGTCAGCTGGTCCAAAATAAAATGTAGCTCAAAACTGCCCTAACTATTGGAAAGTCTAGAAATAGTATTAGAATCATCCTAATTCCCTGTTCCTAGTATTTTCCTCAACCAGGCCACTTTTTTTTTCAATCTCTAGGAGTCCAATTGGTGTAGCTGGCATTTCAAACACATTGTATGATAACAATATCAAATTGTATACCTCCAGTGGTTTTTGAAGGAAAAACTAACAAGCTTGAAATTTTTGTACTATACTCATGGCCCTATCTCTGTGTGGATGGGCACCCTGTATAGGTTCCCAATAAATTCCTCTATCCTGGCTTTGTAAGGCATACTGTATTTAACAACAAGCCCAGGCCACTCTAAATTATGATAATTCCCCAGTGTCCTGTTTTTTCCAGGATCCTAGATTGCATAGCAAGCTGTCATGGGTGGGGAGAGGCTATTCCTCTTCAAACCATTGCTTTCAAATGTGGAGCATGATATCAGGGAGCATCGAGAGCACACGCTACTCACTGCATGCTAATTTTAATCAAGTAATAATGCATCTGAATAGGGCTACCATATACAATGCCTAAAATATGAGGAAGAGCTTCACGAACTCTAATATAGATTATTTCCCTGTCCATTGTTTGCAAGAGGAAGGAAACAAGTTTTTAAAACACATTCATGGGCAGAATTCTACTGCCTAATTTGTGAATAACTGTGAGGAAGAGAACAGTGTTAAGGCCTCTGTCAGCAGGGTTCTGTCAGCAGGCTGTCTCACCTCCTTATGGCACCTGTCAAGTTTAAAACCTCTAGTTCCCCATTGACTTGGCTGAGACTGTGATATCAGAGGATTATGTAGAGAAAACAGAGGACCTGGGAGATTCAAAAAGCCCTGGAATGGGAGAAGGACCCCTGGAAGAAAAAGACACCCACAACCTCATGAGGGTATCCAACTTTACAACTCTGTGGATCTTGAGATTACAGTGTCATGGGAAGGATGCACTGGGAATCCTCCCCAGGCCAAGGTCTGCCAATTAGTGGAGAGTGAAGCCCTTGGGTGTTATGGACATTTTACCGGCCTATGCACACTGTCTTTTGGACTGGGCAACTGGGGGATATTGGACTCACCCAGGTAAGATGGTATAGCGGTTGGGGAGGCCCCAGGTGAACTCAGTGCCCCAGACATTGCTCTGCGCTACTACTGCAGCCCCCTCATTTTTTAAAAAAAATATATAAGTTTATTAATATTCCATAATCTTAACAACTGATATTTCCAAGTTAATTTCTACAAACAGTTCCAGTTCTCATTCATCATATTGTCTGGGTGAGCTTAATATTAATTACATCATGTCTTAGTACCACCTAATGCATTATTCCTTCTCTCCAACCAGTCATAAAATCTATTCCAAGTTGAGTAGTACACAGAGTCCTCTTTTTCTTTGATTCTTAATGTCATTCTGTCCATTTCAGCACAGTCTAAGATTTTTTGTTTAATTATTTCCTCACTAGGTATGTTTTCATTTTTCCACATTTGGGCCAACACTATTCTAGCGGCAGTCAAGATATGTAATATAATATATCTATCCCGTATATTAACATTTTCTGGCATAATACCTAGTAAAAACATTTCTGGCTTAAATTCTATATTCAGCTTTGTTATTTCTTTGAGCCATATATGTATTTTAACCCAGTATTTCTTTGCCCTCATACAAGACCACCATACATGATAATACGTCCCATCCTGGTTTTTACATTTCCAACATTTGTTAGACAAGTTTGTGAACATTTTTGCTAATCTAGTTGGTGGCAGGTGCCAACGATAAAACATTTTATATAAGTTTTCTTTATAGGATGTTGCCAGAGTTAGTTTGTTATTCAGACTCCATAACTTTTGCCATTTCTTTAGTTCAATTGTGCGACCAATATTCTTGGCCCAACATATCGTTGTCTCTTTTACTTGCTCGTCTTCCATTTTCAAATCTAGCAGGAGGTTATAAAGTTTTTTAATTAAGTTATCTTCTGATAGTAATAATATTTTATCAAATTGAGGCAGCCCCCTCATTGTTGCTTTAATAAATCATACATTGCAAATAAAGTGTGGACCGAGTTTACCCCCATCTCCTGTGTCTTGCCTCTTTATTCTGGGGTGGGAGGGCAAAGAAGTGAGTGAGGTGGAGGAAGAGAAGGGGTCGAAATAGGTCAATGAGGAAAAGGGGGTAGACTTCTGCCTGGCAGATGTGGGAAGACTAAGAGTGAGAGAACCACTCTGTGGACTTGAAGGTTCCAAAAGCAGAAGCTGAGTGCCTCCATAATGATACAGTTCCCTGGAAACCTTCATTTGGGAAGAAAGAGAGAGGAAAGAGAAATAGCAACAAATGCAAGAAAGAGAGAGATTGCGGGCATCAGGGAAAAGTGTTCTAACCTTGCCCAGTATTCCAGAGAAGTTGTGTCAGATCCCTTGCTGTTTAGAGAGGGGAAGGGGAAGAGTCATCCCACCTGTCATCATTGCCTCTCCAAGCCGGAATAACGACATGAGACTCTTGCATTGGGATGAAATGGCCCAAGTTTTATTATTCAATAGCCTCAAACATATTAATACCAGGAGGGGACTGTTGTAGTGCGGAACCAATTGGGACCAGGAGGTCTACCCAGGACCACCCCCACAGCATTCTATGATAAGGTGAGTCTAAAGCCCCTCGGGGGCACAATTCCTCAGATGGCGCCCCCTCAACCAGCTGGTGCTATGTGGGCTACCCCCAGGTACTTGGGTGCCATCACTTGGCTGGCCCCATTCCGTGTAGGAAGCTCCCCAAATCCTCCTCATCCTGGGTGCTGCAATCTCCTGATCCCCAGGGGGGCAGGAGGCTATAGCTTGATGTTAATACTCAACGAATTCCACCTTATTCTGCACTACCCACCCCTTAAAGATAACCCTTGGCCATGTAAGTCCCTGGACTCGACCCTCCACAAGTGGGGGATAGGTGAAAAATCATGGTCCAAAGTGGCCTATCTGGCCCCATAGGTGACCAGTATTCTCCCACTCACGCATGTCAACGGGTGGGGGGGGTAGGGGAACATCCAGCATGAGAAGAGACTGGGTCGTGGGAGGCACCCACTTATATTCTACCTCCTCCCATGCTGTTCCCAGCCTTGCGAGACCCCATGAATGCTCATCTCGTGATCGTTCTGGCCAGGTGAGGCAATGGGGTCCTGTGTTGGCATGTAAGGGCAAAACTGGCCTTTGTCATTTTATAGCGCTCCCTGATGAGATCAACCTTTCCAGATTTCAAGGGGTTCCCTAAAATCAGCCAGTCTTTTGCACAGAGACGTGTGTTTTTTGTATTTGTTTGTTTTCATGTTTGTTTTACAAATTACAGAACATCAAGCAATGGAAGTGCTCTTTTAGTATCTTGATGTGTGAAGATGTACTATCTCATCCAGAAAAAGCAATTTTGCAAGTATTCTTCACATCACTAATGTGTAACTTGATCCTTAGTCTAGTACTCTGGTCCATTTATATCCAGAGACAGTACTTAATCTCACACCAAGAGACAGGTGTGATTCTCAGAGTCCCAGGCTGTCTATTCTCTCAGCACTATTTTCAGTTCCTCCATATCATGATAAATGGGTATGTTGCTGTTATATGCCGTGCATAGGATGGAGGTATGTGGTGGAATAGTGAAAAACAA
The DNA here is from genome assembly GCA_023846285.1 of Phrynocephalus versicolor. Lineage (NCBI taxonomy): Eukaryota > Metazoa > Chordata > Lepidosauria > Squamata > Agamidae > Phrynocephalus > Phrynocephalus versicolor. The sequence continues at coordinate 33,538,815 of JAHTLZ010000129.1, read as the reverse complement.
ACAAACAAAAAACAATATATGAAATAAATTAATAACAGAGATACAATAATATTACCTAGTGGCACAAGATCATAAAACCATTATCATCTAAAAAGACTGATTTTTGATGATTTTGGGGGGATCAGGTTAGTCTGGTTAGTCCAGAACTCGCAACACCACTTGAGCTTCCATTTTTTGGAAACCCATTTCTGATACTTGCATTTAAAGGCAGATTTTCTAAAATACAAATTTATGAAAACATTTACGAAAATCTGCCTTTTTCTCTTCAAGTATCCATTTGTAAATGTCTATTTTGAGGCATGTTTTTGACATGCCTCCCAATGTTTGCAGGTAGAAAATCCCAAGGATTGGTTTGTTACAATCCAGCATCCACTTGGAAGACTTAGATCAAGTCATGGTAGAATTTGGAAAAAAAGAATATTTCAACCATCCACATTGAGCAAGAGGAGAGATACAAAGGAGCATAGCCACAAGCCATGGTGGAACTCAGATAAGGGTTTAAAAGCTCAGCTAGAACTGGGACATAGCTACCACATTAATTCCTGGCTGAGGCAAGATTTGAATGAGGGATTGCCTGCGCTCCTGGATTACCTTTGTATGTATTTTGCTGTACCAGCTCCTAAAATAACAAGGAGACAATTAAGGTGCTAGGAACAAGACCAGCATCTTCTGGTTGCCGCACAGCCTAATTCCTAGACAGGTCCTTCCTCTTGCTTCTGTATTACACAATCCTAGCTAATGTTTATTCAGCAATGCTTCCCTTCTGTCAACACACACACCTAACACCGAGTGAGATGCTGAGCAGAATACCTGAATTGAATTAAGTCATGAGCTTGTTTGGGATGTCCTAGAAATAAAATTGGTGAAACACTGCATCTTCTGACCTAATTAGGGCAGTTTCATTTAAACATGCTGCAGTAAATGCCATTGAATGTTACACAGATATATATACAGCCTTAAATTGCTAGGTTTCTATTTAGACATTAGCCCTATAGAAGGATCATGTTTACAGAAGATAAATGAGCTCATCTATGCTGAAATCTTCAAATTACAATTAGCTTTGTTACTTTACTGGTGGTACCCACTTTCTGCTATTAAAACTAAGGGCCTGACAGCATTTCCATTTACCATCCCTGTTTTTAGGGTTTATTATCTTTCTGGTTCTGAATTTCATTAGGCTGCAAATTAGCTGTCAGCATGAGTATGAGTTATGGCCCAAATTGCTATTTTCTTAAAATAAAAATAAAATAAAATAAGGAAACACTTGAGCTCATTTTATTTTTCAATTTTATTTTTATATTGAGTTCTTCAGCAGACTCCTTCAGTAAAAATAAACAGGCTTCATCTCAAAGTCTAATGGATTTGTAAAGGCTTGTTCCAGGAATGTGGATGCTTGCCTTGTTAACACAACTTCCACCCTACTATTGTAGCCTGGATAGCTCGGTGATTTAGGGATGGAAGTTTGACTCCTCGTTGGGTTACCCAGGAAAAGAGTGGGCCTACACACAGCCTCAGGAAATCTGCAGAATCTCAGGTTGTCCCCAGAAGAAGAAAATGACAAACTACTTCTGAGTACTCTATATCTAGGAAACACTATTATTACTTCAGCGTAGAGTAGAAATAATTTAGATGGTTTTCAAAACGAAACTGAAATTCTCAAGATGCTAAATTCTATGCTTTTGAAGGATGTCAACAAAATCGCAGCACACTTGCATGAATGTGCACACACACACACACACACGCACACACACACACACACACACACATTATATTTGTCAGTGAATGTGAGTTCCAAGTATCTATATTGTGTTTCTGTGTAAGAACCAGAATTCTTCAATTTTTGGCCTCCTCCAGAAGGCTAAAAAAATAATCTCTGTTTCTCACTTAAGAACCTAGGCCAGTGATGGCAAGCCTTCTGCACTCCAGATGTTTTGGACCACGACTCCCACAGTCTTTTGTCATTGGCAATACAGGGTTGGAGTTCTGGGAGTTGTGGTCCAAAACATCTGGCGTGCCGAAGGTCTGCCACTACTGACTTAGGCTTTCATTTCCATTTTTGCCTCTCCCACCCCCGTCTCCTGCAAAGGAAAGTGTCAAGTCCTAGCATGCAAACCAGTATTAAAAAATCTACCTCGATTAGTTTCAGCCTAAGAACTCAAACACAGATCCAAGGAAAGATATTCAAAGACTTTGAGAGGCAAGGCCAGCCCATCTATTAAGCAGAGCAAGGAAGTCACCTCAACTGCCTATCAGGAACAGCAAATCACACTGCAACATCCCCCCATCAAATATTTGAGAGTGTCACTGTTACTGCCACTGCCAGTGCTTTGGAGAGCCTTGTGCTCCATAGAGGACTCAGTGCCAATGTGTGTCTCTGAAGGATCTGAGAACAAGGTACAATGGGCACTTGACTTTTGATGGAAGTGGCCTGCTTAGATGCCCCATCTAACAATGTCTACCTCCAAGAATGACACCTCAGAACTGAGCACTTCTGATCGTTTGGCTTTCTCCTGTCATCATTGGTGAATTTCTGAAGCTAGTGTTGCTCTCCCCACACCATATGTAAGAGTCCAAATTAGGAATGGCCAAGCACTACATTTTCCACAATGGTTTTTTAAAAATCCATCCATGTTTAAATGTTTCTGATTCTGAGAGATTTATGAGAAACCAAAAGGCTCTCACTTGTTTGCCTCTAGTTTAATTTTTTAAAATAGTGTTAAACATCATTAATCATTATAAGGCCAACATTAATGTGAACTAAAGGTAAATGTTTCAAGGATGGTTGATTCTTTGTTGATTTTTAGTTACACCTATTAGTTACACCTACCTATGACTTTGGGTGACAAATTGCTGCACCTCAACCAATAAAGCTTATCCAAATGTCATAATTTGCAGAAACTCGTAGCCAAAACTAACACCATTTATGTTACATCAGCAATAAGATTTTGGCCTTTAATTCCTTACTTTGGGTCACACATGTAGAGGAAAATTTTTATCATTCATAAATAATCCTTTGGTGTCAATTTTGCACAATTTAAAACAAATGTGGCACAACCAATGCAGCAAATTAATGCTAGATTGTTCAACCAAATTGTTTGAGTTAATAATTTAATGCTTAGCTGATTGCAGGTGTCTCTATTTCTCAGCTCTGTATTATTCCTCATCAATGGGGTTATCTTTGAAGTGCTTTACATTGGCTCCAGATGATATGCAGCAGAGTGTCATCATAGTCTAGCCCAGTGGTTCTGAACCTGTGGGTCCCTAGATGTCCCTGGACTCCAACTCCCAGAAGCCTCCACCACTCGCTGTGCTGGAAGGGGTTTCTGGGAGTTACAGTCCAGGAACATCTGGGGACCCACAGGTTGAGAACCACTGCTCTAGCCTCATGGACTTCCTTCCATGTCAGGATAATTTGTTTGGTATGAGAACAAGAACCTGGTACTCCCAGATCTCAACAGAGCCCTCCATCTGCTATGACATTTTCCCCAGTGAGTCTTCTCTCACTTAGGGGATGTGGAGAATCACTTGTATTGGGAGCCTTTAGCAGAGAGAACCTGTGTCTTGCCTGACATAGGAGTCCCCCATCTGTTGCCCGAACCTCTTGGAACTACCCCTGGGATTCTTACCCTCCCATGACCCTTCATTTTTACTGTGCCACATCACTCAGATCCTGAAGATGAGGAGAACTGAAGCCATTGCTGGCCCGGCATCCTTGAAGCCATTGCTGGCCCGGCAAGAACGAAAGATTTTCCTTTTGGTTAGGTAAGAAATGAGCAAAGTCGGGAGAAGGAAGTAGGGAAATTGATGCGAGAGAAGTCACAGCACATTCTTTCAATGCACAAGCCACAAGCTCAGCCTTCATGAAAATCAAGTCTGTATTGGGCATGATGAAATGTTTAACAGAGGCATTAGCATAATCGCTCTCCTGCTTGCATTACTTTATCTCCTTACCACGGTCACCCGTTTTTAAAGCATTACATCGATTCAATAATGCAGTTGCTCCCGTCATAATCACACAATAACTGGGGCCATATCTTTCCAGCTGGAGAAGTGCAAATGCAGACTTGCATTAGAACTGAAGGTGTTAAGTATCCACAAAGCAGCTGCCTGGGCTTGGCACTGCAAAGCAAGCCAAATTTCTGATTATACTTTATTTGTCCAGCCTTTGATTGTGCTGTAGATAACCAACGTATAGCAAATGATGCATTTTAAGTCTCAGACACACACACAAGGACATGCAAAGCCTTCTTGACAAGAAGATTTAAGATTAGAATTATATGTACTTTCCCAAACAAAAAAGCAATCTACATATGCATCAAACACAAAAATGCAATCTTTGCCTCTGATCATTTTAAAGCCCATTTGTTCTTATTTGCTGTATTCGCAGGGCAAAAATCTCCAATGAATACAGCACAGAGACTAAACTATTTATCAACATCTATAGTGGTTTTTCGTCTCATCATCAACATTTCACAGTTGTTGCCAAAGGATTTCATTGCTTTTCTGTTACATTACTATACCAGAGAAGGGCATGCCCATAAATACAGGTCAAGGTCTTGTGTAAACTTCTCGATATAGCTTCCTACTAGTAATAAGGTTTTACTGTCAACTGATGATTTCATCAGGTAGAATTCTAATCCTGCAGTCCATTGGTTGATAGCATGGCATATAACTAGCAGATATAAGGGGGAGGAAGAAGAAACCATATTTAATCTTTCAAAAACTGTGGCACAGGTACAATTTGAACATAATTGTCACTGATCATATTCCAAACGATTCAAGAGTGTTAAGGCCAAATTGTGATCAGAATAACATTGGCAGGATTAGGAAAAGGGGACAGAAGATCACCCTTTGTCAGAGTAACAGAAGATCACCCTCAGTCAAAGTGACACATGATATCGTAGTACTGTATTTTAATGCCATTCTGGAGAACCCAACAGTCTTGGATGTTTCTGTACATCTAAGAGACCCATAATGCATTACATTTCTTGTGTCTTTAATAACTGTTAATAATTGGTATCAAATATCACATGTGAGGTCACCAATCCAGATCAGGTTCTTTGGAGCAATGTTGTCAAGCCCCCCACACAGAGCACACACACAAGCTGAGTTCAGTTCTTTGCCAAGATCTTTAGTGGAAAGCCAGGCAAGTTCAAGTCCTTTGCTAACAATCAAGTGTCACATAAATAACAGAATCCAACTCCCAGCAATTACCAGTCCAAGTCAAAACCAGAATATCTCACGGAAACCAGATGCCAAACCCAAGGGAACCGATCAAGCCATTGTCCAGGAAGCCAGTCTGAAATCAGGAAACAGAGCCAAGGTCAAAGACAGGAACGTGGTTGCAAGTTCAAATGACGTGTTGCTCCCACAGAGAGCTCAAGGTAAGCTTGCCAGCTTTATCCCAAAACAGGGAACACACCCTTACTTCTGGAAAGGCTTCTGCTAGTACTCAGGGCTTCCCGACCTGATTCCCCATCTAGCATCAAAGACCCTTTCCCTAGCTCACCTGGTAGCATGTCTTTGCAGAATCCTGCTCATGGCCCTTCTAGGAGGAGGAGATATGTTTTCAGCTGAGTCATCAGACCCAGCTGCCTGCTGAGTTGAGCTGCAAGGCTCCTCCTGCAGCTCTTCACCATTTAACCCCTCAGAGTCAGGTTCTGTGACAGGCAGGGTCCTGGCAGATGTAGAAGAACTTTAAATTTGGCCCCCTGGGAGGAGCCAATCATGATCACATGCTCTAAGCCCGATACAAGTGGTACATTGGTTTACGAGTATAATCCATTTTGGAAGCATGCTCGTAAACCAAAATACTCGTGTATTAAAGCAGAATTCCCCATATGAAATAATGGAAAGTCACCTGAGTTCTTCTGGGGGCTCAGTTTCCCTTATTTCCCATTGGGAAATTTGCTTTGGCCAGGAGCTACAGCAGCCTCTAGAGCTCACCCAGACCCAGAAGGTGCTGTGGAGGCTGCAGCTGGGCAGTGCTGGACCTGGGGCATGCTGCAGATGCTGCAGATGGGTGGTACCGTTCCCAGGGTAGGCTCTGGAGGCTGTTGATGGGTGGTGCTAGGCCCAAGGCGAGCTCCAGAGGCTGCAGACAGGCAGTGCTGGCCCTACAGAGAGCCTCAGAGGCCAATTCCAGTGCACCAGAGTCACTTCCGGTTTTACAGAAGTGACTTCTGTATCATGTTGAACAGCGGTTTCCCATAGGAATGCATAGGAAATCAACGAATCTGTTCCAGAGGGAACAGATTCATAGGTTTTCAATGCATTCCTATGGGAAGGCTGTCCCAACCCCCCTCAACCAAGGGCAGCAGAAGGCTGCTTTCCACTTTTCCACCCAACAGCTGACTTTGACAGAATGGACCTCTCAAAATGAGCTCGGGGTGGGGTGTTTATTTTATTTATTTTATTTTATTATTATATTTATATCCCGCTTATCTTCCTTGCAGAACTCTAAGCGGCCAAGAGTGGGCGGCAAGCGCCATCGAACAATAAGAAATACAACAACGATTAATAAGCAAAGCATAACAACAAAAACCCTATTGCACCCAGCACGCCAACATGGCATCATATTTAACTTTCAAACCAAGCGAACATAATTAAACACCAAACACAAGAAACAATAGTTCGCTTGGTCACTGGCGATGGTGGGAATGTAAAAAAAAAAAAATTAGTTAGGGCTCGCCAAAGGCTTCTCGAAATAAGTAAGTTTTTAAAGCTTTTCGAAAAGCCAGCAGGGACTCTGCAGAGCGCACTTCGCTAGGGATAGAATTCCAGAGAGCAGCCTTCTGCTTCCCTTGATTGAGGGAATAGAGTGGGCACCTTGCAAGGGAAGTGCTTACCTACGTGTAAGCACTTACCTAGAGGTAAGCGCCTCCCTTGAAAAGCACCCAGGCTGGGTAAAGATGCATCTGCCCCAGGACACACACACACACACACACACACACATGCAGGCATGTCCTGGTGCCCCACAATTGTGAATGGAGATGCATTTGTTAATTCTACACAAGAAACTTGTTTTCCCACTCTAAGTAGCAGTTGTTATAAAATGAAAGTGAAGCATTAACTCTCCTGACCAGGCCACTGGACAGATTGCTGTCTGTTTACTTTTTCCTTTACAAATCATGCTGTTCTGCCAAGTGTCGCATTGGTCTTGACCTGAACACACATGGCCTTGTCGATCGATTGAGTAGATCAGCTAGCATTTTAATGAGCCATTTGTTATTCCGAAAGAAAAGTGGCATGTTCATCGCCCCAAGTTCTTTTCAGGAAGGAACCCACTGACTAATTGCTTTCTCAACATCAAATCTGAATGAATTTCTCACATACTGACAAGTGGCAGTTTAGTCTCACAGCAGTCAGCATTCTGTAAGGAAACTAGCACTGAGGGCTAAATTGCATTTCATATGGAAGATGGGTGCCTGGCTGTCCAAACCCTCTTCTCTTAAAAACTAGATATAAGGACACTATATCTATCTATCTATCTATCTATCTATCTATCTATCTATCTATCTATCTATCTATCTATCTAT
>JAHTLZ010000129.1:33488260-33502695 GCA_023846285.1 Phrynocephalus versicolor | reverse complement strand
AATAAATAAATAAATAAATAAATAAATAAATAAATAAATAAATAAATGTAAACTCCAATCTCTGCCTATGCCTCTGGTGTTAAGCTCCTACTGGGATTTCAATATTAAATGGTGGCAGTAGTACATGGTGTGTGCAAAGGGTTTGTGGGGTATGCAGTGGATTAAAGAACTGCAGAAATTGCTCACTGCTTCTCTGCTGCCCTAAGTAAAGGCATATTTACTAGGGATTGGCACATAATGAAAAACGAAATGATGTTTTGTTTTGTTTTGTTTTTTACTTTTACAGTGTCGCTGTCCTGCCGATAATCTTTTCAGCTACCTTGTCAATTTGCTTTCTATTTTTTATTTCTTTTTTCCTTTGTGTTGACTGTTGTACTGGTTTTCTTTTATGGGGTTTGTCTTGCCCTATGGTTAATCTCCTGGAGTTCTTTCAGGAAGATGGGTGGCATATAAATAAATAAATAAATGAAATGAAATGAAATGAAATGAAATGAAACGAAGCAGCATTTCATTGCAGCTGAAACATAATGGTTGGGGTTTATTTTTGTTAAAACTAACCATTTCATTCAGGCCCTTACCTGTTGGACTCACTGCCTCCGCCGCTGCCACTGCTGCTAAGGACCCCAGCTAGAGATGGTGTGCAGGCTGCGGGAGGCCCTGCTGCCACCAGTGCTGCTTCCGCCTTGCCAGAAAGGGCCAGTGGGGCCACCAGGAGGTCCTGTGCCCACTGTCTCTGCCGCTGCTGCCACCGCCAAGCACGCAGTCTGGAGAGGGCCAGCAGGTCAACCAGGAGGCCCTGCCCCTGCCACCAGCGCTGTTCCTGCTGAGAACGTGGGATAGAAAGGGCCAGCGGGGCTGCCAGGAGGCCCTGTGCCCACCGCCAGCACTGCTGCTGCCAAGGATATGGGCTGGAGAGGGCCAGCGGGGTCGCCAGGAGGCCTTGCACCTGCTGCTGGTGCCTCTGATGCCAAGGAGTTTAAAAGACCACCACTTCTCCTCCCCCCAATGGGGAGCATAGCGGGAGAAGCAGCAGGTCTATGCTTTTTTCACTGCAGAAGCAAGTGCTGATAGCCACCATCAGTGCTTGCTTCTGTAGTGAAAAAAGAGTTTATAAGACCCACTGCTTCTCTCCCCCCAATGGGGAGTGTAGCCAGAGAAGCAGGGTTTTTTTAAAATTGCAAGCACTGGTGCAAGGCGGCCTCGTGAGGCAGAGGGGAGGCTTCTTGGTGTTCACCGCTACCGTCATCACTGCCACTGATCTGATGCGAGGCTGCCTTGCGAGGCAGCTAGGAGGCTTCTTGGCACCCGCTGCCCCTGGTGCTGCCGACGATCCCGTACGGGGCTGCCTAGTGATGCCACTGGTGCTCCGCCACAGCCCAGAAGCCCCCGGAGCTTAGGAGGAGGAGGGTGAGTACAAGCACCCAGAGAACCGAAACATTTTGTTATTTTTTCATTCCATACGATTTTTTAAAAAGTCATATAAAACGGAACAAAACGAAATGTGTCTGGGGATGAAACGGAACGAAACGAAACACCGTTTTTCCATTTCATGCCCATCCCTAATATTTACCATTGCTTTAGGTATGATTTTATACTAGTTTCCTGCTGATGTTGTCCTACTTGGATTGAACCCATTGATTTCATGATTTAAATCCTACCTGTTTAGCAAAGTTCTCCATTTACAACATCGATATCTGATGTGCACATTTTCACCCTGGTCTAACTTCCAGCTTCTTTACTTGGTTAAGGCTCTACTGAATCCATATTTTTAACACCAGCCTTTGGGAGATCATGAGTCCTGTATTCAAATTGTGGTGACATGAAAAGGTCCTGTTTGAAGGTGCTCTCTGTTTGCAGGCTGGGTTAAAAAGGGAAGATAAGAATAAAGAAAAGAAATAGAAGTCTCCTGGAAATTATCCACCAAATGTAGATAGAGCAGGCTAGCGGGCTATAATTCCCTACGATGGTGAACTTCAACCTATTGCCACTTATATTACAGTAATGGATTATAAATAAAGGAGACATTGGCCTGGCTTCCTTGCTACACCTCTTTCAGGTGTTGCCTTTAAGTGGGCACTCACTAGAGGAGGCAGGGATTTGAAGAGCTGGATGATGGGCAATGGGCATAAACCATTCTGCCCATCTCCAATTGTAAACTTGCATTTATACTTAAATTACAATGTGCCCATTTTGTACCAATGCACTCTCTTTTGCCCTCTTTCTGGAGACACATAATCAGATACCTTAGCAGTTTCCTAGTAGTTTCTCTTTATCTAAGTAGCCTAAAAAGATAAATATATGAACAATTTGTTCTGAACAAAAATATTAACTGCCGTTTTGAAGCCGAGTCCTACTTTTCAAAATTTAACAATGTGTTCTTCTGCTAGTTCGTTTCACTGGAGTATTTGTTGCATTTGCCAACTATGGTCTGTGCTTTTGGCAGGCAGAAATCCACCTAAAGACAGCTGGCCCTTCTTCATGCTAGGAGAAGCAGCATCTGTTAGAATTTTTTTTAGTGTGATAATTTTTAAAAGCTTGGTCTCTCAGCGGATGGAAGGGTGTGCTGAAATCCTGTTTGAATTGCATAAATGGTATGCTTCTCAGCTGTAGCAATCAGTATGTTTGTTTGTTAAAAGCAGATTTCCCCACTGCAGAAGCGCCATTATCAGACCATCCCCAGGTCCAGCTGAAAAAAAACCAACACAAATCTTCAGGCTGAGGCCACAGCCAGCCAGGCCCGCAGATTCTCACTACCGCAGAAGGCGAGGAAGACGAAGTGCTGGCCAAAAAGATGTGGCTTTAATACGATTTAAACAGTTTAAGCACAAAACCCACACATTTGCCACATTTTGATCCTTCAGAAATACATTAGGGATCTCCCTAATCCCATTTCCTACATGAAAATGGGAAACCAAAAGACTTGTGTGAAAGACAAAAAGTAGGATTGCATTGGTATGAAGTTAGAGCCTTCTGTTGGCATAGAAAAAAGTAAACCTAGGTTCAGAAAGGGCTCCTGAGATTACTGTGAAAAGTTTACAAAATTATTCAGAGCAATTCAGGGGTTTTCATTGGATCATGAAATCCCAGAACATACCCAATATTATTCCTATTTTTTTCTGTTTTATCATCACCTATCCTGTGTGTATGTGTGTGTGTGTTGTGTTGTTAGTCATGACCGACTCTTCCTGACTCCATGCCCATGGAGTTTTCTTGGCAGGAATACTGGAGTGGTTTGCCAGTTCCTACTCCAGGTGCTTTGGTCTGTTTCAAGTGATCTATAATCACTAGAAACAGATCGCAAGCAAGATTTCCTCTAATTTGCCAACATTGCGAAGTGGCTTAAAAAGAGTGCTACTTCAGGATATTGTCAAATTAATCATTTCCTCAGCTCTGTGGAAGGGCTGAGAAAATTGGAGGAAATGTGTATTGTGAATAGAGATGGGCACAAATCAAAAAAATGGTGTTTCGTTTGTCGTTTGTCGTTTAGGGGGTCTGTTTCAGTTTGTTTCCGTTTTTCGTGAATTATTGCAAAAAAGTTTTCATTTTCATTCATTTCGTTACTGTTTCATTACCATTTATTTCAATTTTTTGTGATTTTTGTGATTTTTAAAGCAATTCAACTGTATTGCTGGAACGAAAACAAAACTCACGACAAAATTTCCGGTGTTTCTGTTAGTTTCATTTCATTTTGGAGACAAAATTCGTTTGTCGTTTCGTTGTGTAATGAAATGAAAAAACGGAAACAGAAACAAAAATTGTTCGTTTCGTGCCCATCTCTAATTGTGAAGCAAATCTTTCCTTAAAAACTAGAAGCTTTTGTTTTGACTGGGAAGTCAAAGCAGTCAACAGCCTGCCTGATTCTTCAATGGAAGTTTTCTCTTTGGATTTTCTTTTCTTTTCTTTTCTTGTAAGTGGCTGACTTTTAAATCTGATTCACTCTATTGGCGAATTAAAGAAAGATGGCTGTGGACCAAATAGGATTGCTTAAGATTTGTATGCTATTTCAATATGAGGAGCATGCCAAGCAGCATTCCAGACCTCCTACCGATGCTATATAGGATAAGAGTGCATATATTTTTGCAGGTTCACCTTGTTTTCCTTTGGATGGCATTTTTGCCTTGTTTATATAAAAATATGCATTATGTAAAATAAACTGAAAACGTTGTCTGTAAATAAATAAATCAAGTTGTCTGCAATGACAATTAGGTGTTTTTGGGACCTCTGTGGGGAAGAAAAACATTCTTATGAATGAGAAAATACAGGAAGCTATGACTTGGGGAGGAGACGGGAATACATTAATTTTCTTTTTTTAACTCTATTCTGCCATTTTGCTGAATATTTTATTCTTATTTGTTTATTATTAATAGTTTAGTCCATTCATTTTATATATCCTCTTGTTTTTTGCTTGTTATATTGTTGTATTTGTATCTGATGTTTGATTGTGTTGTTAACTGCCCGGAGTTCCTCCAGAAGACGGGCGGTATATACTCAACAGGTGGTGGCATTACAAGAAGCAGATTTAGAGGAGGAAAAATATGCACTAAACAGATCCTTTAGCAATGATCCTGGGCCCAATGATGCGATCGATAGCTGAGCAAGATTGCCTTCACTGCCTCATTGCTTGAATATTTTTGCATGAACATGCTTGTGGTCACTCTTGTAGATACCAGTATTGCAAATGAAACAAAATATGTTAGCTCAGTTTTTACAAGTGCAGATGGGATGCCTGTGTAATGAGCAGACCCGACTCATCAGGGTCCAGTGTTGGGGCTGGAGGGGCAACCGGCCATTGCCTCAAAGAGAGAAGGCAGAAGTTAAAAGATGGCGGCAGCCACATGACAATCAAAAGGAATTCAATGAGCCCTGGTCACATGGAGCAGGCCGGACCAATGGTGGAGGAGACCCAGAATCATAGCACGGGAGCCTAGGAGGCTATATAAGCCAGGGTAGGCCGGTTGCAGGTCTCAGCTGTAGCAGTGATGGCAGTGAAAGTCCCCCCACCCCAGTTGTTTGTTTTGTTTTATGGTTAACTTATTGTTTCTTGTTGATTTTGTGTCACCGCTTATGATGGTTTGAAGGCATGGGAGCGGATCGAAGTGGAAGTGGTGGCAGGAGGGAACCTGCTCAGCCTGGGAAGCACATGAAGCACCAGCGGTCCCAGGGAATGGGCCAGGAATTGTCCCAGCTCAGACAAAGGACAGTAGACAGCCCCTCAGCCCAGTTTCGCAGGGAACTCTGAAGGAGCCTGTGCCCATGGGGTTCTGAAAGCTGCCAGCCTGGGAGTACCTCCAGCTTGTAGGGACAAGGTAATCATAGGGCGACAGTGGGGCCTCTTGATCTGCTGGATCTGATCCAATGCCTGGCCAAAGCTCAGCTCATTGTAACTAATAATAATAAAGCTATGGCCTTCAAATTTCTCTAAAAGCAAAGTGTGTGAGTGGTTTTGTTTTGGTGTAGATAGGCTTAACAGTAGGCCATAATTTTATTTCAGAGCTCATGACATTGGTTCCCAAGCAGGTGCTGGAGATGACCACTTTGGTCATCTGCCCAATATCAGTCTCCAACCAGATTTTTCTCTAGATATGTGTTGCATTTCAGAGAAACTAGAGGTACATCCTTGCATTTCTAACTTTCACTGTACAAGGATAGTTTTCTAATGGAGGGAGACTCACCCATGTGAGCTTCAGCTTGCAATATGAAGTAGTTCAGCTCAGGCATTTGTTTATTTTCTCACTGTAAAATGAGGCAATAGCACACACCATGGTTTGGCTACATAACAGTCTGCTGTTTTGGGGTGCCAGTGAATGAATGCATTCAGAAGCTAATAACAGCTTCATGCAGTCTAATGCAGAGTTGTGGCAGTTTTCCTTGTGAAGCACATTATGGATCACCTTTTACTCCTTCTGACATTTGAGACAGAGCAAACTTAAACTGTTTTTTTGCATCATCTATTATTTACCTCTGAACAAAGCTAGAAGCTAAATTATGTAGAAGTGTTTTTTAACGCAAACTTTAGGTACTATATTTTTAGCATCTTCTGTTCTTCAGAAACAGGATCCAGTACAATCAAATGCACTTCTTGTTGTTGACAGGTTGCTAGGGGAGGTTATGTCATGTGCAGATAAAGTGCGCACAGATGTACAGTGCATAAGAGCTGTTTCGGTTTGCCTGAGTCTGTCCCAAAGCTAAGGATCACCTTGCAATCCCATTAAATATGTAGCATATTTAAAGTTGGAGGCAATGTGGCAAACTGAAATTGATTTTATCATCTCATCTGTTTGGATATAAGATATGTGCCTCCTGAGGTGACATCTGTGCAAAGCCTTGTTATTAGGCAAGAAATGGAAAAAATTAACCAACCAGGTGCATTATTCAGAGTATTGACACAATAGAATGAGTAGAACTCCAAAAACTAGTAAGGTTTGGGCTGCCAAATGAAATTGCATGCCACTCAGTAGAAAAGTGGAAGACACTCCCCTTCCTATTATGTCAGCAAAAAAAAGGTTACTGTACCATGACTGAAGTAGTACTGACAGGTGGAAGGATTTCTGTAAATAATGTTTTTATAAAATAGGTATTCAGAAGAAGATGGGGAAGCAGATTTTGAGTGGCGGAGTCATTAATTACTCTCTCTTCTCCCCTACCCCGCTCAGGTTTTCAGAGTCTGCCTAAAGTCTGCATTTAAACTGACAACCTGGGATGTCAATATTATAATGAATTTGTTTAGAGCTGAACAGAGACAGTGTATATTTACCAGAAGAACAATAACAAACTTCAGCAGTCATGCCTTGGCAAAGTAGACATTTCAGATGCATACACACCTGTATAAGAATACCCTTCATTATTTTAAGATTTATTGGATTTCGTCATGAGATTATTGTAGTTACCAGTATTCATATGTGAAAACAAAAACTACTAATGTTTCTCCTATACATGCTTTAAGGATGGGAAAATTTCTTCGTTGCAATTTCTGGTCCTTTAAAAAAAATTAAATTCTTGGATTTTTCTATCCCTAAAAAAAAAAGTTACAAAATTCTTCAATAATCCACTAAAATCAATTATTTTTACTAGAGATGCGCACAAAATCAAAATATAGTGTTTCATTTCATCTCATTTCATTTCTCCTTTTGTTTCATTTCATTTTTTTTACTAATGAATTTTTAAAAGAATTTTCAGAATGAAACAAAATGATTCATTGTGCTATATAATGGCTCCCCTGGGTCCTAGAGGCACCACATTTGGGAGGTAGCTTTGTTGGCCTCTTCTTTTTACGCCCCCCCCCCCGAAAAAATTTGGAGAGGTTGGAGGTTCAGATGGCTGAGTTATTAAACTCCAAAGTAGGTCCCCAAGGAGAAAATCATACGTAATTAAGGAAAGCGCTTGATCATTCCCCCATGGGGGGAGTGATTAAGTGCTTCCTTTAATAAATATCCTGGGGGCACTCACTTTGGAGTATAATAACTCAGTACCCTAAACCCCAAACCTCTCCAAATTTGGGGGACTTAAAGGATCCAAAGAAGTTAGCCTGAGATTCCCAAGCTGATAAATGCCCGTGATTCCTATTTTTGAGTACATAATAAAACATGTATTTGAAAGTAGAGATTGTAGGTATCTATCAGCATGGAAATCGCAGGGTGTCTTCTTCTTCTTCCTTTTTTTTTTTTTTTTTGTCAACTGGCATTCCTGTACTCTAAACTTAGTGTACTGGTTTTGCTTTCCTGCCACTCACACACTGTTAAACTCCAGACAAATCAAAGATTATGCATTATGGGTTCTTCTAAGTAGCACAAGAAAATTTTAGCCTTAAGTGGATAGTTTTAAAAAATCTCATTCACACAAAGCTCAGGATTTGACCATAGGGAAGAATATGATTTTAGAGAGTGATATTTTCATGGCTTACTGAGTTTGCATCAGCATTTTCTCCATCATCATTATTACTTGACATCAAGTCAATTTCAACATATGGTGACCCTTTCAGGTGTTTGGTACTCAGAAGTGGTTTATCATTCCCTTCTTCTGGGTGTGCTTTTGGACCCTCTGACTTGCCCAGGGCGACATAGCATGGCTTTTCTCTCAGAAGGTACAGTGGAGAATTAAATCCTCAACCTCTGACTTGGAATCAGATATCCAACTCTAACACCACCTAAGATACATACAGAGCTCTAAATTAGAGATGGGCACAAAATGACCATCTTTTCGTTACCATTCTCCGTTATTCGTTCAGTTATGTAATGGTACGAATAACAACTGTTGTGAAGGGGCAGGCTTGAACCGAACAGAACCAACAAAATTTTCTTTGGTTCCGTTCGTTTCTCTTACTGGCGTCGCACTGCTCGCGCGATGAAAAATGGAGCAGTGGAGGGTGGCGAGAGGGGGCTGGGATCCCGCCTCTGGAGGGTGGCGAGAGGGGGCTAGGATCCCGCCTCCGGAGGGTGGCGAGAGGGGGCTGGGATCCTGCCTCCGGAGGGTGGCGAGAGGGGGCTGGGATCCCGCCTCTGGAGGGTGGTGAGAGGGGGCTGGGATCCCGCCTCCGGAGGGTGGCGAGAGGGGGATTGGCCTGGTGGAGCCTCTTTGCCCCCTCCCCACCGGACCGACATGGGATCTGAGCCCTTATGGGCTTGCCTCCGGGATCTCGGTCACGTGGCGAAGCAATGACGGTGCAGCCAGCTCGGAAACCGGAGCGGAGGGTGTCATTGGAGCACGTGGGGAGTGCAGCAGCACCCCACACACATAGGTTTCCCCGGTCTAGGCTGGGGGGGTGCAGGGCGGTGGGCTGCCGGGGCAGTGGCTCCTGGGACGGAGTGGTTCCCGGGAAGAAGGGCCCCAGTTAGGACAGTGCTCAGTGGTGCTCCGGGGGTGACAGCCTGTTGGGGGTGGTGATCAGATCTGTGCCCGGCTCCGGGAGGACTCCCCGTGGCCATGGGATTGCTCTCCCGGCAGGCTTGCCACCGGCTCTAGTGGCGCCTGGCCCCGGGAGGGCTCCCCGTTGCAGTGGGACAGCTCTCCCAGGAGGCTTGCCCTGGCCCCGGGAGGGCTCCCCGCAGCCGCAGGAATGCTCTCCTGTCCTGCATACTGCCGGCTCCAGTGGCACCCAGCCCTCTGAGGCCTCCCTGCGGCCGCAGCTTGCCGCACCCGAAAAATGAAGAGACGGAAACGAAGCGGGCTCCGGGTCCCCGAAAACCAGAAGTGGAACGAAGCAGACCCCAGGGCCCGAAAAATGACCACGAAATGCCATTTTGGCATTTTGTGCCAATCTCTACTCTAAATACAAAGACTGAAAGAAGGATTGTCTCTTTTCATTATACTGGGTCCCATCCTTCTTTTATAAACACACAGCTTGGAAAAGTTTATCTCACCTCTCACCCCCCCCCCATAGGTCCCAAGACTTGTCTCCAACCACTATAGCCAATGGGTTGTAGCATGTGCACGGGCGTGCATGTGCACACGGACACACATGTACACACACACACACACACACACACACACACACACACACACAAGCAGCCTTTCCAGGCCCTAAGATTCTTTTTACCAAGCTGCAATATGGCTGTCCTTTCTTAAGACTATGTGTGGCCTGCTTTGCAGGTTTTCCTGCAAGGGACCTACAACACATTCTCTTTTCAACAATTATTCATTTATTTTTCAAGATTGCTGTTCCACTTGTCTGTCTAAAAATGGAAATCAGGAACACTTAAGAAGATCCATAAAACATTGGGGAAGAAAAACCAATATATATGCAATGCAAATTATGAATATAAAACCCATCTTACAAAGAAAGTGACATTAAAAACAGTGTGTAGTAAAAGGAAATTGTAAGACTGAATCATTAGCACCTGCTTGAACAAAATAATAATACTGATAATTATATCTGGGAGTGCTAGGCACAGCTGCTCCTATGTAAACTGAGCAAGACTCTATTTGCTAGGAACTTCAAAAATGTTCTATACAAGTGCAAGGTGTTAGAAGAAACTTCAGGTGTCAGGCCATAGGCATTCTGATTGTGCATACTCTCAGAAGAAGAGAAGAGAAGTAAATGATGCAAATAAGATCAACCCATCTTTATTAACTATTCATTGTAACTGGGGGCCTTTTCACACGACCCCTAAGATCCGCTGGCCACTTAAATTCGGACCAGAGATCTTGGGGATTCATTGCTCTTCCTGCGTCCCCACCCCTCCGCACTTCCTTGATCCTGTCTGCTTGAGGGGGAGGGAGAAAAAAGGGGACAAAAGAATGCAGGCTCACCTCCGTTTGCTGGTCCAAGCCTCCCCAAGCCCCGTCGTCGTCCTGATATCCCCAGTACGTCTCCATCTCTCCTGGCTCCGGGTTTGCGTCAAGGCTCCAAACTGCGGCTCCTGGCCAGTCCCCAATGCAGCAAGCGGGAGTGCACTTTGGGCGACATTTTCCCTCCTGTCCTGGAGAAGACCACGGTAGGAAAGAACCGCCTCTCGGGGAAGCAAGCCCTTAAAAAAAGGAGATGGAGCTTGAAGGGGGGAGGCTCGCTGATGGCGGTGGCCATTTCTTGTTATGGACCGGCGGTCGGATCTCCCCGGCTGGAAAAAAACTAAGGGGGCGAACCGTCAGCCTCTTCCACGCCACCAGAAACCTTCTCTTAAAGGCACGGGAGGCAGAAAAAACAAACAAATAGAAGCGAGGAGAGCCGGGCACTCACTCCTTTACATGCAGATCTGGGATTTTTCACCCTCCAAGAGCAGGTACCTGAAAAGTGCTCTGGAATGCGTTTAGGTGGGCGTGGCCGCACTTAATTTTCTGTAAACTCTGGAGCTGGTGGGTAAACAATTTTAAGCTCCGGAGCTGGGAGCCATTTGCGGCGGAGTTCAAATCAATCTTTGCAGAGGACCTATCCTAGACTAGGACTGTCTGAACCAAACTTCTTGGTTCCTCTTCTGCAGAGCTCTTCTGATAGAACCACTGCCAACTTCAGTGGCAAATAGACACGGGCACCAAATGAAAAATGAAATGCTGTTTTGTCCTTCTGTTATGTAAGGAATTGTTACAAAACAAAATGATAGAAACCGTTTTGTGATAAACTGAACCACCTTTTTTTGGGGGGGGGGAGGAACAGGGGAGCTTCCTCAAGCTCTTCCCTGTAAGCCTGCTTCTCTCTCAAGTTATTCATCTACAAAGAGGGTCCACTCCCCCAGCAGTAACTGGAAAAATGCTGTGCATGCACCACACGGCAATAGGTCAATTTATTACTTCCCCTTGCTTAACCCCTGTATTGCTGGCATGCGCCATGCAGCACTATTGCAATTTGCTAGGGGAATCTCTTTGCAGTTGAATACCTCAGCCCCCTGAACTCCAAACCTTACATGGACGAGCTTAAGGAAACTCCCCTGTGATTTCCATGCTGCTAAATGCCTGCAAACATGTTTATGTACTTGAAAATAGATATCACAGCCATGTGGCAACATGGAAATTTCAGGGTAGCTTTTTTGGACTCTTCCCTGTAAGCTTCCCAAATTTGGAGAGGTTTGGTGCTCAGGGAGCTGCGTTATTCAACTCCAAAGGGGGTACCCCTAAGAGAAAAATGATATCTGATTGAGTCAGGATTTGGAAAGCCACCCTCATTACTGTAAGCCGCCTTGGGTCCTTTTCCAAGGAGAAAGGTGGGGTAAAAATACTCTAAAATAAATAAATATAGCCTCATGTAGTAAGCTTTCTACTTGTTGATTAATAACATATTGCCTAGGCCTTAGAAGGGCCTCAATCTGAAATGGAACACAGTGGACAAACCCCTTTTCCATTATATCTATTCTTGTCCCATGCTAACTTTATTTCCATTGTGGTCCTCTGGCTGAGAAAGCATGTGTGGCACTAAAACCATTGGTGATTAAAGGAGAGAAGCAAGCAAATTTTTACATGGTAGATCAATCGGAACTTTAGATTGAAGAAACCACCTTTCCCAGGAGCACAATTAATTTTTACTCTGTTGAGGCAATTTATTTATTTATTTATTTTGTTTTTGTTTAAACACAAATATAATTTAAAGGGATTTTAGTCCCAGAAGTAAAGCTAGAGCAGCCAGTCTCCTATCAAATTCTATGTATCATGTATATCCATAGATTTCAGAAGAGGAGTGCTAACAGTTCTCAAAACAGACCCAGAAATATCACAGGGTAGTTCAATCCTGAAACAGTCAAGGAAGTAGAAGTTGTACTGTTCAGAAAAGCCAACAAGCCATGTTAAGCCTAATTTCTCCAAGCCAAAACTTGTCTTGCTACAATGGGGATGGGAATGAAAAATCAATCAATCAATCAATCAATATCTAAATTTAGTATGCTATTCCCGTAGTGGAAGAGTGTGTTGAGCAAGGTCATACTTAACATGCTCATCATATGACACAAAACAAACACTCCATGCAGATTTTCATATGCACAGAGGCATTTTCTTCCCTCCAAAAAAAAGGCAGGTCAAATTCTTGCAGGTTGTGTGTTTGTAGTTATGGCCATGGGGAACATTTCCGTCATGTTTTATATTATGACCATGATGAAAGGCAGGTGTGAGAGTGTGTTTGTGTGTGTTCAATTCTCCTTCTCTGGGGACAGGTCTTTGGTCTAAATTAGAGCAAGGTGATGTTTTAAGTCAATAATCCATTGATGGCTTCAGAAGGACAGCTTCACTGTATACACCTAACATCTCATTCTTATTGTCATTTTCAAAAACATATTCTCAGCATTTCTGTGACTGTGGAAAAATAGAACATGATGAAAACATGGGCAAATACAGATGGCTGAAGTACTGTTCTAAGAGGCACTCATCCAGACAATTTTTCTAAATTGGAGTGGGTGGGGGTTAAAACGCCTCCCAAAGATTAAATTTCAGGAGTGGATGGATTTCACAGAAATAATATTCTCCACACTTACAGTACCAACTGCCTATAGCATGGCCCTAGGGGAAAACACTATTAACCATCTGGAATGATAATAATAACTATAGCCTTAAGACTTAATAAGAAGACTTTGGAAGGCTAAGAATTCTAGGATTAATGTGTTTTAGGAGAAGGTGGTCCCAGAATGTGGCAAAAGAAAGTAATTGGTAATTTTAAAGGCATATCAATCTTACTAGCCAGGTGAGACAGGTTTTGCTCCTGTGGTAACTTCATTGTTACTGGATAGAGATGGGCATGACTCAGCGAAATTTTCGTTTTCATTTTCATTTTTTCATTTCGCTTCGTAACAAAAACGAAAACGAAAAATTTTTCAGAAGCAAAACAACAACGGAAACGAAACGAAAACTTTTGCCGTGTTTTTCATTATCGTTACGGCAGACACATTGCATTGAAAAGAATGGTAACAAAACGAAAAAATTTTCGTTTTCATTTTGTTTTTTTGTTTCATTTCGTAACGAAAACAAAAATGAAAAATGTGCAAAAAACCCCCGAAAAATGAAAACGAACCGAAATGGACCCCTAAATGACAAACGACAAATGAAAAATTATTTTTTTGAGTCGTGCCCATCTCTATTACTGGACAAAAGAGACTGGAACTGACAAGCAATGAGATGGAGGTTGAGTAACCCATCTTTTTCATTCCTTAGCTGCCTCAGGTTGCTCCACTAGGAATTCTATCACACTACTGATAAGAATAAATGTAAGCTAAAAAATGGTGTTTGTTGTTTTCTTCGTGAGTTGCCAATGCACCAGTATAAATTGTCAATACATCATTGGTGGTTCATCAAAATTGCCACACTTAGTTAGTTATAGCAAAAGGTTTATTAAAGACAGATAGAAATACAGCACAGGACATTTAGACATTACAGAGAATGGGTTAGCTTAGGATCCGAGCGCAGCATGGCCAGACGGCCTTGCTGTTCTGGACTGGACAATACAGAGAATGGGTTAGCTTAGGATCCGAGCGCAGCATGGCCAGACGGCCTTGCTGTTCTGGACCCCGGAGTGATGGTTTCCGTGGTCTTTTGTACTCTTTTGCATGGTGTGTTGACATATTTTAGTACGCATACACGTGCTTTGTTTTTGTTGGTCTATGGCCATCTGGCTACAAACACTAGAATGACTTTATCCTATTTTGTTTGATTTCAAGTTGGTTCCCTATTACTGGCTAACTGCCATATGTTATTCTTAGCAAACTGACTCTTTTGGCGCCATGAGATAATGTCAACAATCCTAGATGATGGTGCCATCTTGTCTCCTGTACTCCAATCTCTGTAAGAGATTGACGCCCACGGGTGTGAGATATTGTGCCAAGACCCAGCTGTGGTGCCAAGTTTGCTGGGTCAATTTGACCTTATACCCTGTGAGCTCATTTGGGTCTACTTATAATATATTTTGATTTTGATACATCCTCGCTCGTCCCTATCACTACCCTTCCACTAGCACTTCCTGCCAGTTATGTTTAGTGAAAAATACTACATAATAAGACAGTCTGGCTGAACAAACTGTCCTGATGAATCTA
>JAHTLZ010000129.1:33416120-33475194 GCA_023846285.1 Phrynocephalus versicolor | reverse complement strand
ACACACACACACACACACACACACACACACACACACACACACACACATGCTTTATGATGGCTTCAGTATTCCTGAGCGAGTTACTAACAAACAACTAGTATGCCATATGCCCTTTAAATCTGAAAGGCCACCTGCCAACACATTCCTATTTCCCCTCTTTGAGTTATCAGATTCATATAAATTAGTGTATTACTGGTATAAACTACAAATAGCCATTCTCTCTCTCTCTCTCTCTCTCTCTCTCTCTCTCTCTCTCTCTCTGTGTGTGTGTGTGTGTGTGTGTGTGTATACATAATTTTGTCTCTTCCTTTCTTCATGTAATTGACGGTTTATGAAACCCATCCCATTTTGTCAGTTTCTGTACCTAAATCAAAGGAGTTTTCTCAGAGTCCCCACCCCCGTGTCCACACATTCCATGCAAATCTGGGTTACTTGATTTACTGGGACAAGTGGAATAGTCTGTGCCAGTGGATGCTATTCTGTATAAGCAGCAGCCTGAATTGGTACTGGGGTCTTGATGCTGCACTCACTTAAAAGCATTGCATTAGAACATTAAAGAACTCTGTAGGTGACATAATGCATACCATGAGAGAGAATGCCACCTTCTGCCTTCTATCATCGCTTCCAACTGTTTCTTTGTCAATATTTTTCTCTAGAAGCACAGTCCTTTGAATTTAGGACTGCTCTCCTGCATATCTTTAATGACTACAGTGAGATGATGGCTATTATTCTGTAATTCTGCTCTGTGTTTCATCTACTGCTTCAGACTGTTTGACAAACATTAATAAATCAATATGACAACTCAAAGCCTCCTCTGTATGATATTCCTCCAATGATATTCCTCCAAGGTTCTGAAAAGAATACAATTATATCATCAGTCTACAAACCAGTTAAACAGGTATTTGGATTCAGAAAAATCCCATATTTTAGGCCTCAGCGTTTTAAATGACTTTACTCAGTCTCGAAAACTGGTCAAAGAATCAGAAGTGTAAACTAATATAAAAAAACTCAAAGTGAACTCTCCTCCAAGTCCTAAAATGAAGAAACCAACAGGGATCATTGTCACTGGAAAGTTTGAGATTCATAGTTCATGAACAGTAACAGACCACGAATGGTAAGAACTACAATTCCCACAGTTCATCTCCATCTCTAGTCCAGATATGATTATTAAAGGAAAATGCTATATATAAAAAAGAGCATATTGGATCAGTAGTACTGCGTATAATACAGAAAACTGGCTTGAACCCTATTATGTTTTCAGATGGATGATGAATATGAAACATCTTCAGTCACACAATACATACATTAGCAAGCATAGTATTTTTCTGTGTATAGAACTATATTTTTGTCTAAAATTGTTAGACTAAAAATTGAGGGTTGTCTTCTACATGAAATCAAAACGAGTTTTGGAGCCATGCAGCAATTCCAAAATTAAATACAAAAATAGACCAGGTGATACTTTTTAGTCTACTAGTAAAACAACAAACTATTTGCTAATATTTTGAGGGCAACATCCTCTTCCTCAGAGCTGTAACACAAGCTCAAACATGGTAAAGATGGAAATGTCAAGTTAGTTCTTTGATGTAAGGTTTCTTGGCAAAATGGAAAAAAAATGCCCGGTTTAGTTGAGGCCCAGAGCTGAGATGTTATGAATCTGCATCTGAAGTAGGGATGGTGTTTTTATTGTCCCAGTACTTCAAACAATGCATAGCAGGTCATGTCCATACTTTTACACCCCCTCTCTCTATGTCGCACATCAAGGCTAATGGCTTCCTGCTGGCCAGGGAGGGGGAGGGTTGGTGTAGAAGAGCCATGCATTTCATTTGGGGGCCTTAGATAAAATTTAGAAAAATCCACTAATGTAGCCAATTAGACATGGAAGTAAGCCAATGAGACAACCACATGGCTGTGAATCTGAAATTCTCGGTTGGAAAAGTGAAGTTTGTCTTACACATGAGGGCATCTTTCAGCCAGAAAAATACAGGTACATTACTGAGTGCACTGAGCATTTTTTTGGTAGGAAGGTACAATATAAATTAAATAAAAATATATTACATCAACTTCCACCATGAAACATTTGTCATTGTACATTCTCTTCCACATTCAACTTTACGATGGCTGTTGAAATGTGGAGATCCACCCTGTGAGAGTTTTTCACTAAACAAGAAGTGGGCTGACAACACTGTAGTTTGAACTATCTTCTGTAATAATAGCCTCACCATTATTTGCTCACTTGCTTCCAACATTTGCATAAGCACATGACAGTCTTCCATTTGTTTCTGAATAAGCATTGGATAACATCACATGATTCACTAAACTCTGAGGCCACCTGGCGTGACACAATACTGTGAAAGCAACTGAAAAACGCCTTCTTAAATATAGCTCATCACCATATAATAATATATGTGCCAAAGATTCTTGAAGAGCCATCTGAAATTTACTGTCTGGTGGCTCTTTTTTCATACCGACACTCTTGTCTCAAAATGAAAATGTTAGATTTCTAAAACTTCAAGATACAGGCACATCCCGAGAAAGGCTATTAGTCAAGTCTACCACTAAATGTGGGAAACAGCTATATGATACAGTGGTGTATTTTCTCGTAAAACATAATCATCCTCAATTTCCATTTCCCCTTCCTTCTTAGCTGTAAACCAAGTCCCCCCCCCCCGATTATGTTTCAGAAACAATGTTATTAGGAATCTTAAAGGTTGTGTACAAGTATGCAGCTCCAAGTAATTCTCATTGAGTGGCTGTGATATATTTAACAAAGAAAACCAGTATTTTGTTTTAATAAATTTATAGTATGCCTTCAGCCATGCTGATAGCCAAAGGTGATTATTCAGACATTTAGCTTGCTGTTTGTCCACTTTGTGGAAATGCTGATCTACTCCTTTTGCCAGCAATCAGATAAGATATTGCAGGTGTATATAGGTTTGCTCTCTTTTGCTTCATTTCCAGAACATGTGAAACCAGTCATCTGTTTTTAATTACCCAATATCAGTAGTAGCTTAAACAGACAGCTTAATGATTTGATGATATTGGGAAACAAAGAAAATTAAAAATTCCTTCAATCCTCTGCTTCCAGAAAGCAGGAGGATCCAAAAAGTGTGGGTTTTTTAACCAACTAGGACAGTGTTGGCGCATGTTAGATTTGAGAGATTTATTTCCAAATTAATTGAAAGTTTCCTCTCAGATACTAGAGGGGACAGGATGGGGCAGTGGGTCACTCATGGTGGATTCCCTATGGGATCCTCATGGATGGTGAATTTCTGATGGGAAAAAAATGGTAGTCATGCAATGAGAATGCCACCAGAAGCTCCTGTGCACTTCAAAATATCATTATTTCTTTATATCTGTGCACCAGCAATACATACAGCTGCTTCACATAACACCTTTCTCCCTATTTTATCTTGAAAATAACTATGAGACTAAATTTTAACTGAGAGATATGGATTGACCCACAGATACCAAAGAAGCTTTGGTGAAGAAGCAGGAATTTCCACTTGGGTCTCCCTTGTTCCAGGTTCAGCACTCTAATAATTAACCTCTATTGGCTGTCTCAGATGTGTGAGTAGTACATTACAGATGCCATAGCTGAAACCTATGAATGGAAAAATAATGCAACAATGAATGTGCTTAATTAGCATAATATTTGCATAACATACAAATCTAAGTTTGTATGACATGCAAATCTGCATATGCAAGCAAGGTTGTATAATTTGCATGCTCTACAAATAAAATTTCTGGGACTTGGGGAAGTAGAACATGGCAATCCTACTTTTTAGCAGATCTGTGTAGGATTGTGCTCTCAGTGAACTGTGTTGATATTGGTTGTTTATGCTACTGCAATGGGTGCTAACATTTTTCAGCCCCCAAAACCTCAAGGAATTATAATTTCTTCATCTTCATGTGCATGTTCTTGTTGAAAGTTGGCTATCAGTAGCCTGAACTGGTTTCAATCTAAGGCTTCTATCTCTGTTTCTGGTGTATAAGCATTGATCTGCATTACCTTGCTTAAAACATTGATCTAATAACATTCTCTTTAATTTTTCACTCCATGATGTTATAGCTTGCTTAAGGCCATACAACCCTTTCCTTAGCTTACAGACATAATTAGGGTGTTCCTTATCTCTGAAGCCAGGTGGTTGTTCCATGTATAGTTCCTCACTGATCTCACCATGATAAAATGCAATTTTAATATCTAGATGTCTAATTTCCATTTTCTACGAGCTTCTATACTAAGGAACATATATACAGTACTATGTTGAACAACCGGAACAAAGGTCTGGTCATAATCTTCTCCGTATTTCTGAAGAAAGCCTTTGGCAACCAGTCTTGCCTTATAACGTTCAATCTGTCCATTGGCATCTATCTTCTGTTTGAAAGTCCACTTACATCTGATGGCTTTCTTTCCAGGTGGGAATTTAATCAAAGTTCATGTTCCATTCTTATGCAAGACTTCCATTTCTTCCTTTGCAGCATTCTTCTGCTTGATGCTCTCTGCTGCTGTCAACTGCTCCACTAAGTTCCAGTCTGCTGGTTCACATTCCTATAAAGATCTCAGAGAGTAAGACAGACAAGAGTGTGGTACAGCTTTGGTTGACCTTGATGAACGTTTGACCTCAGTACTGGAAGCTCTTCTGGCTTGTGTGCAATTTCTTGCATGGGGGCCTGTTCCATATCCTTGTCACTGACATCATCATCGCTGCTGGTCACTGTTGACCCTTCTGTTGGTGTACTGTTCTCTCTGCTGTCTTTGGTGTGGGTTGTAAAGACACTGGTGTCAATGTCTCTAACAGAGGTGCTTTGTAATGTAGAGAGTCATCATCTAAGAGGGTCCCTCACTTGATGACCTTTGTCTCTTCATCAAAGTGAGCAACATGCCTCGCAGTGACATTTCCTGTTTTTAAGTCAATTACTCTGTATCCTCTCAACCCTGGAGCATATCCTGTTATATGGTTGGTTCAGATCTTGTACTCAACTTGTTTCTCTTATGTGCTGGGATATAGGCAAACACCTGACAGTTGAAAAGTTTAATGTGCTTTAAACATGGTTTATGATTGTTCCACAACTCAAGTGGAGTACACTCAGTATGCTTGGTGGGAAATCTATTCTGCAAGTAATTAGCCACCATTACTGCTTCTCCTCAAAACTTAATGGGTAGTTCTGCATCTGCTAACATACACCTTGTCATTTCTAATAAGGACCTCCATTTTCTTTCTGCAATGCCATTTTGCTCAGGCATAAAAGGAACAGTGCTGCGGTGCATAATTCCATGATCCTCAAAGAGTGCTCTAGTACTCTGGGAAATATACTCACCACCCTTGTCTGAAAGAACTGCCTTTGGTTTGGTGTCAATCTATTGCTTACCATGGCAATATAATTCTTAAGGAAGTCATGTGTTTGACTTTTGTTCCTAAGCAGATAGATTACACTGTATCTTGAGAAGTCATCAGCTAGAGTTAATACGTATCTGTTGTTAGCTAGTGATGGAACACTAATTGGCCCACACAGACCAGTGTGTATTAAGTCCAACACCTTAGTACTTCTTTTCTCAGGGTTTGAATGAAAATTAGGTTTAACTGCTTTCTGTGTTATACAATGTACACACTTTGACTTACAGTCTGTATCATGTAGCTTTACCTTGATCCCAGTTGCTAAACCTTTGTTCTGGATCTCAAGGATTGTCTTATGATCACAGTGCATCAATCTTCCATGCCACAGCTGCAGATCATCTTTAATCTTCTCCTGGGCTTGTGCTGTAACCTTTATGTTGCAATTTAATCCCTATCAAAATATGTTTGCAGAGTCCTTGGAAAACAAATCTTCAGAGTATCCACAGTTATTTCAAATACTCAGCACAGGATAAGTAGTCTGCTTATATACCACCCCATACCACTTCAAGTAGTCTCTGGGTGGTTTACAGTTTAATTATATTATGTAGGCTACACAAGCTGGGTACCCATTTTACTGGATGAATGGGTGCCAGCCAGGAAGGAGAGATAGTAACCTAAATATATCTACTCTCCAGCAGCAATCAAACTCTAACACACACCCAGTTAATATGCACAGCTTAAGAACAAAAATAGCTTGTATAGAAAAATATAACAAAGCTTTACTATAAAACAGGGACAAGACAAAACAATAGTAAACAGTCCATACAGTGCAAAAATACTTAGCTTAACTTGTGTAGAGAAAAAAAGCAGCAACAGCATTTCTGTCAATAAAGGCAAGTAGCTGGCTAGCCCAGGTGTGGCTCAGGAAGAGGTGACTAATCTAAGCTTTCCTTATACTAATAGAAGAAGGGGGACAGGTGTAGGTGATGACAGGATAACCTAAAGACAAGCTTCTAGAAGAAGCAGGATATTAAAGGGGAAAGAGGTTTCTTCATGCATGGCTGCATTGCCATTGAATTAGAGATTGAAAACCCAACACAGTCTGGATATTTTGCAAACATCTAATTCCATAGAAGATGGTTATAATTGCTACAGAATTGCTTCTGAGACTAATTTGTACATGCTCAGATAAATGAAAGAGAATTACACTTTCCGTTTCTCTTTTGCACAAAGGAGAAAGATGACATCCACTTCCTTTAAATAATTGGGTGGTGTGTGTTTTTCATCATGGTTTGACCCTCCTTTGAAATTTGCCAATCAAGGGCCTTGCTGAAAGTAGCAGACTTGATGCTTGAAATGCTATATGGAGCTTTAGTCAAGACATTAAATTTAAACAGGCCTGCAGACTACTCCCAACTTTGCTTCACCTGTTACAATAATGTCTGTAGAGAGAACCAGCAACATCACCTAAACATAAAAATGAAAGAATAAAAAAACCTATGTAAGCAGATGTGCTTCCCAGGCTGTTAAAAGGACCTTCCTACTTGAGCTCTCACATGTAGGATATAAGGTCACTGGCTTGGAACGATGAGCTATTAAAACAATTGAATCCACCATACCTGATCAGCTCTTGTCAACCAAGAGTGTTGACACATGCTGTGTTCTAAGAATAACCAAAGGCTTTGTACATCCTATTAGTTTGCCACTCCGGCGTTGGCTGCTGATGCATTCACACTCAGCCATGGATTCTAAAGACTGTTTACCTCTACTAACTCAAGAGGGCCCTTCAAAAATATCAATGGAAGAAGGATTAGCTTTTCCTTCCTCTGTTCCCTTTTATTACTTGCATAGCTTTGGACTCTTGCAGGGATGAGGAGAAAGGACATTGAATGCAAGATTCATCAAATATGCTTCTGCTAGGAGGGGGTGGAAACCCTCTTGCAATTTCTAGTTAAAAGGTGGGTGGGCAAATGTTCCTACATTGGTTTATAGCTACTGAAGTATCTTCATTTCTGCTGCACTGCATTTCTTTTTTACTCTCATCGCAGATGGGCATCCTCATTACACTGCACTGCATTTTAAGCAGACATGGCCATCTATTGCAAGAAGTGTCAACTGTTTTCTCTAGGATAAACAACACTCTGAAGTGTGTAGGCAATGTTGTATGTAGGCAGTTTATTGATTAATTTGCTGTCTCTGAACAGCAGGAGCTATAAAGCAAGAATGGTTGTTCGTGAATTTGTTTTGTGAATAGTCCTCAAGCAGTGGGTAATGTTCCTTCAATCTTTTAAGCCCCTGCATTCACAATGCCCAATGTTTAGGGGCCTGCATTCACAATCTATAATGAACATTAGACATTTCTCCACTCTGTCCCTATAAAGAAGGTAAGGTGCCTTTTTAGGAAGGAGAAGAGGATATCAAATGATTAAAGGAAGACATGACAGAACATTCCCTCTATCATGTGACAAGGCACGTGGATGAAGTAGTAGGAACTAGGGATGGGCACCTTACAAAAATGGCATGCTGTTCTGTTGTTTTGTAAGCTGATGAAACCTTAGGAAATGAAACAAAACAGCAAACAGCAGGAGATGAGTCTGCTTATAGGGATGAGGTGGAGCGGTTGATTGAGTAGTGCAGAGAGAATAACTTGCTTCTGAACACATTAAAAACTAAGGAGCTCATAATAGATTACAGGAAGAAGAAAACAGATCTTCAGCCACTATTCATCAGTGGGGACTGTGTAGAAAGGGTGACCGACTTCCGTTTGTTGGGAGTCCATATTGAGGAGAATTTAACCTGGAGTGTAAACACCTCTGAGCTGCTGAAAAAGGCCCAACAGAGACTGTACTTTCTGAGAGTGCTCAGAAATAATAACATCACTCAGAGACTATTGGTGTCTTTTTATCATTGTGTAGTAGAAAGTGTACTGATGTACTGCATATGTATGTGGTATGCCAGTTGCACGGTGGCTCAGAGGAAATCGCTCCAGCGGGTTATCAATATGGCACAGAAGATCATCGGATGCCCACTCCTCACATTGGAGGAATTACACAGCTCCCACTGTTTTAAGAAAGCTCAGAATATTGTAGGAGATATTTCTCATCCTGGACTCTCTCTGTTTGTACCATTACCATCAGGCAGAACGTATAGATCTATTAGAACAAGGACAGAAAGATTCAGAAATAGTTTTTACCCAATAGCAGTAACCATGCTAAATTCTGTTAAAAATTAAGTTGACGGGTAATATTAGTGTTGAATGTGTTACACATATATTGTATGGGGGATTGTGTATGGCTGTTGTTTTTTTAAATTGTAGTTTTTATGGATTGGGTATGAATGTTGCCAGGTGAAAGAGTGTAGGGCTGTGTGTGTGTGTGTGTTTGGTTTTTATGTCAGTTTTAAATGAGTGTAAGTGATGTTCGGCATGTGAATGTTGGAGTATGTGTATAGATGGTTTGTTCTTAAATTGTAGATTTTACGTCTTGGATTTTTATGCTGGGATGTGTGAATGACTGACTGGATGGCACTTTTAATCTCGTTGTATTTATACAATGACAATAAATTGCATTCCATTCCATTCCATTCCATTCTTCAAAAAATGAAATGAAACACCATTTTTTGTTTTGGAAAGGAAGCAATTTGTCCTAGCCTCTTGATCCAGTCCTCTTCAGAATAGGAGGTTTATTTTTAAACTGATTGATTTGTTTTCCTTACTTCTTGCACCTCAGCTGTTGAGATAGTTTATCTCTGATCTGATTTGCCTGAAGCTAGCCAGCCCAGGCACTGACAGCTGAGCTGTTCCATTTATGGCTGTATCTACAAGTTGATTTAAACTTATTGTTTTCCTTCCCTTTTTAAGTAGGACTGTGGAGGTTAAATTTGTTAAAATCCAGTGTTACCTCGGATAACGACTGCCCTGGATAATGAATTTTTCAGATAATGACTGCAAATTTCTGGGTATAGGACTGCTTCTGATAACGAATTTTCCCTATGGGCTGCCTCAGATAATGAATCACAATTCTTGGTATAGGTCTGCTTCAGATAATGAATTTTCTCTATGGGCTGCCTCGGATAACGAATTTTCCTGTGGGCTGCCTCGGATAACAAAATTTCCATATGGACTGCCTCGGATAACAAATTTCCAGCATGCATCAGTAAAAAAGAGTTATCCCAGGTGGCATTGCATCTGTACTTTTAAAGTGCACTTTATAAAGAGTTTTGATCAAAAAACCAGGTGTCTGTGCCTTTTTCCTAGGCTCTGGAATGGATTAATAGGTTTCCCATTTATTCCTATGGGAAACCATGTTTCAGATAATGACGAGATTCGGATAACGAGTAACCTAGGAGAACGAATTGCCATCGTTATCTGAGGTACCACTGTATTTTCTTTCCTTCCCTCACCACACTGATCAGCTGTTGAGCTTATCTCTCCAATCTCTCTGTGCAGTAGCTAGTTATTAGGTTTCTAGCTTGTTTACAGAGGTTTTTTTTTTTTTGCATGAAATCGTTTTCAACCATTTTCAATAATCCAACAAAGGACAGGGGGATTCAAAGTGTCATAATACAATTTGTAGCTTTTGCTGCAATAACAGGAGCTAGTAGTACCATGAGTTATGGTAAGATGAGGGTCACCTCAGGCATGAATCCTAGGCAGAAGGCAGAATCTCCACCATTTCCCCTAGGGCAGGACTTCTCAACCTTGAATTCTTGGGACTACAACTCCAAAGGTCTTCACTACTAGCTATGCTGGCTGATGTTTTTGGGAGCTGCACTCCACAAAATACCTGCCTTAGAGCTACATGGCAACTATTAAACCTGACAAAATTGCTGGCTCCACTCATCCAGATACACACAGTGGCCAAAATCCTTTTAGTAGCCACAACAAGAATAGATCCACTGAATTAATTGTTGAATGTTAAGCACACTTTTGGAAATCCCACTGATTCAATGGCTCTGATAGAGATGGGCACGACTCAGAAAAATTTTTCGTTTTCGTTTTCGTCTTCGGCTACGGGTCCGTTTCGTTTCGTTTCCGTTTTCGTGAGCTAATTTTCAAAATTTTTCGTTTTTGTTTCGTTATGTAACGAAAATGAAAAATGAAAACGAAAACGAAATTTTTTTTGTTTCTCCCCATTTAGCTCCATTGAGTGCTTTTCCAGTAACGAAAAACGAAAACTGGCTCAAAATTAGTCGTTTCGTTTCCATTTTCGGTCCATTTTTGAACCGTTTTTTGTTTTTCGTTTCATTACATAACGAAAACGAAAAACGAAAACGAAAATTGCGCTAAGTCGTGCCCATCTCTAGGCTCTGATCTCATTGGGATGACTAGTTGGAGTCTGGTCCCAGCATGTTACTGAAACAGTAGTCTGAGGACTGTAAAGTTTGCACAAAAGGTCCCTTGAAGACAGCTAGGAATCAGCCAAGGTTGAAATACAATAAAAGATTATGCTTTCTTGCTTGTCTTTTGACCTGTCTTCTCTTGCTTAATCGTGTCATAATACTGGAGCAGAAATGTCATGTCGTTGTTGAATGACGATGAAAGCAAAGCTCAGTGGAGTGCTGCACTGCAGCAGCAACCATCATGACAGATATCCTTAGCCCCAGGTGACTGTTGAAAGGTTATCAGGAAAACAATTGTGCTAGAATCTAAGCGCCACATCCAGGGAAACCCAAAGAAAGTGTTTTGTCTGTTGGTAACATGATCAGTGACGAAGGGCTTGCTTTCTTTTGCTGTTGAAGGACAAGGTTTTTAAAATGTTCACCTCTGCCTTGCTCAACATACTTGCATGGAGCCTGGGCAGAGCTTTTGCATGGGGGGGGTCATGTGCCAACCTACTAGCCATATCTAAATCACGCACCTCACTTGGAGTTCCACCCAACTGCACAAGGGAGAAACTATACGTTATGCATAGCTCACAAAAGGTGAATAGAAGATGAATCAAGGATTAGATTCAAGTGTTCTTCATCCTTGATTGCTGGAACAAATTTGAGATAAACCCAGTGTTCAAGTATGACTCAGAAAGGATGCTCAGTTTTTGTTTATACGATATAATCAAAGCATTTACTTCTCCAAACAAAGAAAAGAAGTGGATTTTGTAGTATTTTAGAGGCAGTAACAAAATAATCAGATTAGGATTAAGTAAACAACAGGCTAACAGCATAATTTCAAAGAGTTTTACCTCAAGCTTTTTACCAGCAATTTATGGCGAGATCTTATTTATTTATTTATTTATTTATTTTTAACTCTTGTATACCGCCCTATTCCCACGATGGGGACTCAGGGCGGTTAACAGCATAAAGGTAAAACAGATAAAATCAAGTACGGGCAATAAAGAACAAATTTCCCAAAAACAATTAAATCCAAGATAAGTAGGCGGGGGGGGGGGAAGGAACTTTATTGTTATCTTTTTAGTGAGAAAGGAATTCATGACATGAACAGCATCCCGTTGAGATGTCCTCACCAACAAAAGCTTGTATTGCTTTGCTACAGGTTTTCCTGAGCAATACTTGGCACTGAGGTCCAACTTTCTAATGAACCAATAATGTCACAACCCATAACCATAAGTCTTGTCATTCAGTACACTGGCATACGGCTTCTTCCTCCTTTAGCTGCCTCCAGGATGTCTGCTGGAAATCATAAATAGTGATTTTTCCCCTCCCAGTGGCCCATTCATGAGTGTCTGAAACCACTTATCCCACTTCACTGGCTATCTCTATCAATGAGAACCCAGAAAGTTGCTTTTTAAAAATAAGTCATATTCTCCTTTCCTTTGACATTTTTCCCATGTGAACATAAGAACATAGGAACATAAGAAGAGCCATGCTGGATCAGGCCAAAGGCCCATCTAGTGCAGCTTCCTGTATCTCACAGTGGCCACACCAAATGCATCTGGGAGTGCACAAGACTAGATATCTGTTTCCTGATACCACTCCCCTGCATCTGACCCCTGAAGTACCCCAGTTTTAAGCCTGGAGATTACACATCTCCATCATGGTTTGTAACCTGGCTACAGCTGATCAGCATTATGGGCTGGCAAAACAAAGTTTAAAAACACTCCTTTCCCCCACCCAATTTATTTATTTGCTTTTTATTTATTTATATTTTTTTGGCTAGACCCAAGCCTGTGCTATAGCTGATGGGTGCTTGGGGCTCAGTCAAAAAAAAGTTTAAAAATAGCTTCTTTTCCCCCAGCCCCAAGCACTGTAGGGTGTGGGGAAAGGAGCAATTTTTAAACTTTTTTTTCCAGCCACAAGCCTGTGCTACAGCTGATGGGTGCTTGGGGCTCAGCCAAAGAATTTTTTTTAAAAATCTCTCCTTTCCCCCCCTCCCAATCAGACAGGGAGGCAGGATGATGCATGTCCTTGCACAGCTCCTGATTAGACAGCACTGGGAAGCGGGAAAAATGACTCATTGGAGGCTGCTTCCTGGTTGGATTTTCAGTCCAAAGCCATGTTTACCAATTTATTTGATGTCTTTCAGGCTTCATCACATCAAGTTTTTCTTGTGCTGCCCTGTTATTTGTATGTGTAGTGTTTTGTCACATTTCTTCAACAGTTGTTATGGTAGGCAGTTGAATGCATGCAACGAACTTCTTCGCCTTCTTTTTATGCCACCATTTTATGCTTGTGATTTCCGTGCATTCTTCTCATAGTTGAGTGGGTGGCTCAATGCACAGCTTAGCAATGAGGGGACAATGTTGAGGGTTAATCATTTTGAACAGTATTGCATTGGTGTCAACGGTCTTTAAGTCAAGGTTGCAAGGTGTGCAGACATCTTCCAAAATCACCCTTTTGCTTTCACTGTCATGATTGCTGAGTCTGTAGCTGCTGTGGCCATTCAGTGTTTCACCAATGTGACCATTACGGTCACCATCAATGGCAATGTAGTCCATGGAAGGAAGGTCTTTGAGTTTCTCATCAAGCAGTTGCCAACTATCTTCCTTGGTATTGTTGCTGATGTCGGTCATATTGCTTCATATTATTTTTCAACAGGCAGTTGCCATGATCTTTGTTCTAATCCCACAATTGCACTAGTTTTACCAAGAATCCAGAGAAAAGGCAGAACACTGTTTGGTTTCCTATTGAAATCAATGTTGATATCTTGGAAATACTGTGTACCATATTTGCCACTTAAAGTTGATGAGAGCTGGATTGACCAAATTCAGGTTGTGGCTCTGACACTGAAGTTTTGTCATTGTCCAGCTCTTTGACTGGACTCAAAAGCTCACCACCAGTTTTTAAAAATTTCATAGTTGTATGACGGTATTCATTTCACTTCTTTCTGAGTTTTGTAGAACTTTGTACATAGTCACCCCCTCTTCCTTTATTAGGAACAGACGGCTTCCTTGTGAAGCTGATAGGAAGACCTTAGTGGGTTAAAGGAAACATCTCAGCAATATGCTGTATCATACAAATGGGAAGGGCTAATGTTTTCCTCTGATATTAATATTCAGCTCATACCACTTATGTGCTTTCTGCTGTCAGCAGCGTTTGCACAGTTCAATGAGAGGGCGTTTCAGGCCAACCAATTCACCATATTTAATTGTCTCATTCATGCATTTTCAAGGCCTTATCATGGCCTACTTTTCTCTGTTTTCATGTCAGCTGACTTTCACTTAATTGCATTAGAAAGCTTGTCCAGAACTTGGAAATATTACTTTTGTTGGAATTATTTCAATTTTGTATGATGCCTTAGGTGGGTTTAGCTGGGATGGACCTCTCTGGGCTGGGGTGACTGTCAATCAATCCAGCAGGGACCATTTGTTCCTCCTCTGACTCTGATTTTTAAAAAGCACCCCACCTCTTTGCTTAAGTGTCTTTTCTCCTTTATTTTACTCTGTTGGCAGCTAGTAGTGTTAGAATGTACTCTATAGGAGCTGGCTGTAAGGAGACTATGAGTTTATTAAGGCCTACTCCTATAAGTAACTATTTATCTTGTACAGTATGCTCTTTAAATATAGTCAGCTGTTCTTTCTCACTCATTTTAGCCAGATTTCAAGTAAAAGCCAATTTAAAATCCTTTGGGAGAGTGAGAAATGAAGTCCATTTATAATTTAAATTATTTTTATCCAATCTAATGTGAAGCATTAGGTATTAGAGATCGGCACTAAATGATTTTTTTTGTTTCATTATTTGTTATTCGGTTCATTACATAACGAAATGAATAATGACCCTAGGGGCAAATTTAACATGAACCAACCCGAGAAAAATTGGTTCAGTTAGGTTCGTTTCATTAATGGAGGGGGGGCGGAGATGTCTACTACCTGGTGCTGGTCTGGAGGTCCAGTCTTTCTGGCTTCTGGGACAATGACCAGGGGGAAAAAGCCAACTGCTGTAGTGTGGCCATGTGGTCAGCAGTAAAGAAAGAAAGAAAGAAAAAAGAAAAAAGAAAAGAAAAGAAATAAAAATAATAAAAACAAGTGCCGACCAGGCCCCAAGGATGGCCTGGTCAGCACCCTAAAATAATAATAATAATAAATAATAATTAAAAAAACAAACCCAGCACCAACCAGTCCCCAGGGGCGGCATGGTCGGTGCTGTAAGAAACAAAAAAAAAGCCCCGTGCTACAGCTATAGCACGGGGCCTGAACCTAGAAGTGTGTGTGTGTGGGAAATAACATAAAAATAGAAATAAATAAATAATTAAGGGAGCGCTGACCAAACCACAAGGGTGCCTGGTCAGCACCCTAAAATAAAAATAAATAAATTAAATTAAAAAAAACCAGTGCCAACCAGGCCCCAGGGGCAGTCAGTGCTGAAAGAAAAAACAACAACAAAAGCCCCGTGCTACAGCTGTAGCACGGGGCCAACCCAGAAGTGAAAAAATAAAATAAAATAAAAATTTAAAAAAATTTAAAAAGGAGTGCCAAGCAGGCCCCGAGGGTAGCCTGGTCGACTCAGCACCCTAAAATAAAGGGGAAAAAACAAAACAAAACAAAAAAACACCATCACCGACCGGACCCCAGGGGCTGTGCAGTGGGCACTGGGACAAAAGGGGTAAAAACGAAAAATGAATTAATGAAACAACAAAATGAAATTTTCCATGAAAATTTGCAAAAAACGAAATGAAATGAACTGACCTCCTTAACAAAACGGAACAAAACAAAACACCATTTTTTTTATTCATGTCTGTCTCTATTAGGTACCCTAAATAAATTCTAAATAGTGGGTTGGTTTACTTTCCCACTTGTTAGCATTAAGATCTGCCTATAAACAGAAGAATAAGCAAATCATACATCATTGTCTTTGCTTGCAAGTGACTGAAACAATTTATAACAATTTCCAGCTAAATGTCAGTTTTGGTTATTTTCCACATATTCTGTGTACACTGGACAGCAAAGAGGACAGGCAGTTGCCAAAAAATGTTATTGTTTTGAGGACCTCTCTCTTTGGAGCCAATTCATTGTTTTAAAACCATTTTTACTGTAGTAAACATTATTTTTCATGCCACACATTTAAAAAGTACTAGAGATGGAGATGACTAAAAAAAGAATCAGAGATATCAATATTATTGTAGAGTTACTGAATATTCATCCCTTAAAATTTGGGGTGTTGAGGGTTGATTTCCTAGGTTGGGGGATTGTGGGAGTTTTTTAAACCACTACAAACTGATGAAGCAATTCATGATTCATTGGTTTTGGGGAGTAAAATGCATTGTTCATGGTTCTTCACTGTTGATGGACCATGAATTGGGAAGAACTGCCATTTTGCCAGTTCATCCCCATCTCTAAAATTACTACAATATACTTTGGGGCAGTTTTAGGGCAATTGTCTATACTACCCCATAATTGTTCTAATACTCTTAATCAGACAAATTATTAAATCTTCACATAGGCATGCCACAATAATCAACCAGGTTAGAGTTCCAGCATGATATTATTCTACCACTAGTACAGACAATTAACCCCACTCATTCTCAGTCACAATTTTACCTGACTCCCCTTCTGAAATGGGGGGGGGGGATCAACATCTTGATTATCTCCTTTAAAAACCAGAAAGGATAAAGTAGAACAAAAGAGAACAAATGTGCTATTTGTTGTTTCTATTTTATTTTTATTTGTTTGTGTTTTGGACTCAAAGACTCAGATTTTTGCAAGAATTTCCCAGGCAGAATTATGGAAGGTTCAGACCACAACACACAGCTGGAAGATATTGAGGACTGGTAATTTCTCTAGTGATTAATCTCTGTGCATGTTGCCGCTCTTTTACAACTACCAGTCCCTTGATCCCTCCCATCTCCTACAGAAATGAGCTCCGGACAGCCACTTCTTCTTTCTTCCTCAGAGACATCTAACGGGTGCCAGAACCTACATTCTCCAACAGCATTTAAGTGAAAACTCTGAGGACTTTATTATAAGGATGGGCATGAAATGGAAAAACTGTGTTTTGTTTTGTTCTGTTTTGTCCCCCCTAATGTTCTGTTTCTTATTGTAAGTAAATTTTTCAAAAAAAAATTGTTACTTACAAAACAAAATGAAACAAAATGAATCCCGCATGTCTCCAATGTTCTAGCCGGTGCAGTGGGGGATTCAAGAGCCTCCTCTACACCACCTCCCAGCTGATTTTGACTGCTCGATCTAGCTGGGAGGCGAGGGGAAGGTAGGAGGAAAGGAGCAGCTAGGCAGAAGTAAATTCCCTGCTTGACTGCTCCTTTCTCCCCTGCCACCTCCTCCTCCCTGGCAGGTGTTCTGGACAGGTATTGCTGTGGGCAGTGAGGCCAGCCCCCACTGCCCACAGCCCTCCCTATCTAGAAAATCAACCTGAGAAGGAAGTAGGCAGAGGTAAATTCAAACAGAGCTTCAATTTACCGCTGCTTACTTCCTCCTTCCTTGCAATCTCACCTACCACCTGGGGCTTTTTGACAGGTTGGGGTTTGGAGATAGGGACACCACCCCCACACATTCAAACCTGTCAAAAAATATCATCTGGGAGGGGGGTGAGGGGCAAAAGGCTGAAGGGAGCAGGGTTTTCCCCCTCTATTCTCCATTCTGCCTTTCACCCCTCCCCCGCCTCCCACCTGGAGCTTTTTGACAGGTCAGGGTTTGGAGAGGGGGGAACGCTCCCCCCTACACCCCAACCTGTCAAAAGGCCCCAGCTGGGAAGCAGGGGAGGGGCAAATGAAGAAAGGAGCAGTGAGGGGGGAAAGCCCACTCCTTTCTTCCTTTTGCCCCTCTCCCTACCTAACAGCTAGGGCTTTCTGACAGTTTGAAGTGTGTGGGGGAGAGGAGTGTCCCACTCTCAAAACCCCAACCTGTCAAAAAGCCCCAGATATGATGTGGGGAGAGGGGAGAAATGCAGAAAGGAGCAGTTTTTTCCCCTCGCTGCTCCTGTGCTGGGAGTATGGAGGCAATTAGGGTGTTAATACCATAGAGTAAACTCCCTGATTGTCTCCATACTCCCAGCACACTTTGCCAGTTAACTACCCCCAGCCCCCTTAGAGCTTCATAACTAAGCCCCCCCTGCCCCTAAATCTTTCCAGATTTCAGGGGGTTCTGTAAAATCACTTCGGGAAGCTACCCCTGCTACTCTGGAGCCCCAAGGTAAGTAAAATTTGATTGCAAATTTTTAAAAATAATTTTGAGTGCATGTTTTTTTTTTTAAAAAAGGTGCTCAAAATTATTTACCTTGGGCCACCAAAATAGCAGGGGTACCTTCAGAAAGTGATTTTAGAGAATCCCCGTGGAATTTGGAAACATTTTGGGGTAAGGGGCTACAAAGGAGGTGTCCCTAGGGAAAAAAACCTCTGATTAGAATTATATGGGAAGCAGTGGCAGCGCTATTGCCGGCCCAATTGGCTTCCAATTCCAATTAGAAGGTTTTTTCCCCCAGGGGCACCCCCTTTGGAGCTTTATAACTCAGCTCCTTGACCCCCAAATCTTTCCATGTTTCAGGCGCTTTCAGGGAAGAGCTTGAGGTAGTTCCTCTGCCATTACCTATTGAATGAATTGTTTCATTCTAGAGGAAAAATGTGTTTTGTTTCATTTGTAACAAATCACTGCTTCCCCATTTCATTTCGTTTTGTTTCATTTTGTTTAATTAGGTAACAAAATAACAAAACAGTGTGTCTTTTTTTGTATGGTGCCCATCCCTTATTTATTTTACTGACTGAAGTATATCATACTTTATTATGCCATCTAAAGCATGAGAAATCTGTATCGGCTGAATTGCTGGTGAATTATGGGAGCTGAAGGCCATGAAAGTATCATGCCTAGCAACCACCCTGAGTGGACAATTTGTATTTATCTATTATTTTATTTTATTTATGAGTATTTTTACCCCATCTTTCTCCTTGGAAAAGGACCCAAGGTGGCTTATAGTAATGAGGGACAATACGCAGTCCAGTACAATTAATACATATTCAAGTTTAAGAACAAGGAATTGTGGGGTATCTTACAGCATTAGAAGACAACATTAAAGGTTTTAACGTTAAAAATCAAAGTATGTCTCATCTTGTCTCTTCATGTGAGATGTGTCCCCTTTCTTTGACCATGGACTGCTTCTTAAGAGAGCACACATCCACTAGCATACAACAACACCCATTTCAGCAAGTAGTTGTAGTTGGGTCCTTCCAGAATAGACTACACACTTTTGTTGGTGATTTAATTTTGCTCTTCTTTTCTTTTTAAACAGCATATCTAGTTCATTAAGAGGAGGAAGGGAAAATGTTGTACAAATGACATAATTGTACATATGATGGATGGCCCATCCATATATTGTAGTCAACTAGCAAAAATATTCTTTTTTGCTTAGAGAAAAAGAAAAGTTACTTGAAGTATTCCACACTCTGTCAACTGATATGTGAGTTTTGAGATGCAAAACACAAAATGTACAGAAATAATAGGTTTTATACATCTCTGGTGAAATCATCTTGCAGCAATGTAGCATAAATGGAGCACCTAAATCTTTGCAATTTTAGCACAGCAATTTCTGAAACTACAGAAATGTTTAACATTGGAAGCTACAATAATAGCACAGTCCACCCACACAAGCCCAATTTGTTTACTTAAGCCATGGTATGTGACTCTGTTTGGGGTGTTGGTATTTAAATATTTTATCATCATGTTTAAAATGTGCTGGTCATTTAATCCACCATTTGGGGTGTGTGAGGATGTTGCCAGTGTCTCATCCTTTATAGCTAGATAGATAGATGATAGATAGATAGATAGATAGATAGATAGATAGATAGATAGATAGATAGATAGATAGATAGATAGATAGATAGATAGATATAGATATAGTTATAGATATAGATATATAGATATATAGATATAGATATTTGTTCCATCCTGGTCCAAGGACAGATGCAGACATCATACCAAATGTTTTATGAAATATCATATTTCCAGTGTATTCCATGGGAAGACATGGATTTCATGTGTGAGATCCAGTAACTCCAACAGGAATAGAAAAGACTGGTTTTTGAATAACAAGAGAACCACTCTCAGTCTGTGTGGATGTTACAGAAATAGACAAGTTCTCTAACTTATGTTAAACAGGTAGTATTTGTGGGTTCCAGTAGGGAATAGAAAAGCTTATGGCCATATGGACTGAACTGGCCTACAGATATATGGCCTGCCAAGGCTCAGAGTTGACCATTTCATTTTACATTTTCTTCCAAATTTCATGTGTTCTGAAACCTGTTCTTTGGAATCGGCAGCAATCTTTCATTTTCAGTCCTTAGGCCAAATGCTCTAAACCATTGGGAACACAGTAAGGTTTAAGTAGAGGTTTGGTGGAAGACTAGAGGCAAAGGCACTGTTTATAAAGGACTGAACATGGTTAATTTTCTGTTACATCTGTATTTACTGTTTTAATCCATACCACTCACATTTAATCATTATACTGCATTTTAACGTGCATCCATCAGTTTTCTTCTGATTTCTTTTATATTCTTTTATTATTTCCATATACCTTTTCCCCTGTCCATCTGCTATGATCAGAATAATTTTTTTTCAGTTAATTCCATCTGTGAAAAGCCTCAGGCCATCTACAGTTATAACCTTTTGCTAAATTGAGCAAATACTGAACCTCATTCTCAACTCAATGCAAGCCCGTTTCCTCAGAACCCAGATGTAACTATTCACAAGTGATCTGTAATTAGTTACTTTTGGATAAGGAGTAATGTAATCAGTGATTACAAAGTCACTTCTTGTCACTTTGTGTCATGGGTAGAGCTGGGAATGAACCAGAAAAATAACAAGTCCGGGTAGTTCATGGTTCATATTGTTATTGTTTTTTCATTACAGTCGTGACTGACTCCTCATGACCCCAGGTCCATGGAGTTTTCTTGGCAGGAATACTGGAGTGGTTTGCCAGTTCCTACTCCAAGCACCTACAGCACCTGGTATTCTCTGGTGGTCTCCCATCCAAGTACTAACCAGGGCCTACCCTGCTTAGCTTCCGAAATCAGGCAAGATTTGATGTGCTCAGGGCATCTAGGCTACCAACAAACAGGACCCACCACCAAACCCCAAAAAACATGGTCATTATGTCTGTGGAAAGGGGAGCCTAATGTATCCACACTTTCCATCAGCTGATAGACATAGGCATATGTGCAGAGACAGCAGATTCAGCTCCCAAAAGAGAAGCCAGGCCAAGGTCTCTGAAGATGGCAGAGGTGGAGGAGGAAGAGTAAGTGGTGGCAGGACTAGATAGGGAGGCAATGGGGGCACTAGAACAGGGTGAGGGCCATCTGTTTTGCTAAAGAAAAATGAGGCACTGAGTGAAAAAAATACTTGGGAGTTTTGTTTCAGCAAAATGGTTGGCAGGAACCAAACCACAAACCATTGTGAATCTGTCAAAGTGAGCAGAGCTGTTGATAGGTGTTGGCTTGAGACTTGATGGAGCCTCCAAAACCAGTATCAGTGCACAGGAAAAAAATGACACAACACAGTGGTGATTTTCCCTTCACCAAACTATATTTACAAAAGTATACATACATATAGGCAAGCACCTCATCAGAATCGGCAGGCAAAATCTCATTGTCAGAGTCTAGTCCAGTCCAGTCCAGTCCAGTCCAGTATTTCAGGATTCTGACAGAGTGACATGCCGTATCTTCTCCAAAAAAACAAAATACAAACAAACAAACAAACAAAACCAACACTGGATAATGTTATATGTGAATGATGCAATTCTGACCCAGCATTTTGAACACTGGAAATGTGTGAATTGTCACCTGACTTGGCTATCTGCCGAAGTGTAATCACCCAGGTGTGGTTCCTTCTGTCTAGTCATTCTCCCACAATGCATATTTTTCTGTCAAGCTCTGACAGAATGAGCCTGGTTCGCATGTTTTTTTTTTCAATTTGTAGTTCTATTGGTACCCCTCTCTAGTCATGAATAACACCTTGTAATTCTTTCAAAAGCTACTTTTACAGCCATGTGCAGATAAATGTTGATAGGAACATTTCATGTTTTATGTTACTGTGTTTTCAATGCTAAGTGGCAAGACAAGTATACAGTACTTTGATTTGGGCTTTTACACTTCCGCAGCCATTTCTAAGGTGCAAAACCAGAACTGCAAATGAAGGAAACCAGTAGTGAGCCTTTTTCTGCATCTTTTTGAACTGAGTACCCAGCTTGCTGGGGGGCAATGTGTAGCCTGCATAATTAAACTGTAAACCGCCCAGAGACTACTTGAAGTGGTATGGGGCGGTATATAAGCAGACCACTTTGCTTTGTTATCTACACTGCACATTAATGATATGTAACCCAACAATTACAACATAATTATTGCAGAAGAACAGCAGTAATGACAGTGTCTACCTGTCCACCAAGTAAGAAATTCCTCTTAAAGGGTAGTGTTCTGAATCGTGAATTTCTTATATTCCTTTGGTTTCTGGAATAGATTGCAAGAATCTGTTTCTGTAGTAGCATATGTCTATCTGTTGTGCGAGCTTTTTTTTTTTTTTTTAAAGAAGCCTTGGTCTTCAGCTTTCCTTTCTTCCCAGCTGTCTAGGGATTTTATATCACACATCACACAATCATACAGCCAGAAGGAAAATAGTTTTCGGTAAGACATGTTGAGTCTTGACTAGCATTCTCCAGAAATTTCAGAAAGATGTAGCAAAATGGAACAGAAAATTGATCCCCTTTTCCATCATAAATGGCATGGTTGCTTAATTTTATTTACTGTTGTAGGAACAGCAACACCTTAACATCATTAAAATGACAGAAACGATTCAAATGCAGGTACTTGATAGGTCTCTTTGGAAAAACAAGGCATGTTCTGGTATCCATGACAACCCAGTTACTAAGAGCCTCGGGGATGGGAGTGAGATATTACTTAATATTATGCAAATTTTTAAAACTGGCATGGTGGTGTGAGTGAAATATTCATGACAGCTTATGCATCTTTTTTGTTACTTTTGTTACTGCTTCATTGGGCTTCAGCTTCAGTC
This sequence comes from Phrynocephalus versicolor, assembly GCA_023846285.1. Taxonomy (NCBI): domain Eukaryota; kingdom Metazoa; phylum Chordata; class Lepidosauria; order Squamata; family Agamidae; genus Phrynocephalus; species Phrynocephalus versicolor. Next base: position 33,452,459 of record JAHTLZ010000129.1, on the reverse strand, counting down.
CAGGAATAACTGGGCTTATGTATGCTTTATTCTATATTGGATTTTTGCCTAATAAAACAGTGACCATTTCAAGACACGTCTGCTGAAACATTGATCCATTTTATTATTTATTATTATTATGGCAAACATAATTTATAAATTCAACTGTTTGTTCATGGGTTGATTTCTTCAGGTTGACACCACCGTAAGGCTTTGCAGGTTCCTCTCATCCTTTTGCTCACATACTTGTGGAGCATGTCATATGCTCCAGTAGATTAAGTTCAGATAGTTCAGAAATGCCAAGTGTCCACAAGGGAGTGCCAGGAAACACTGCAGCATGTAATAAAGGTTTAGACAAAGGCTCAAAGGAGGTTTCACCTTTCTCTGAGTGATTGAAATGCAGGGATCTCCAGGTCTGTGTTTGTCAGCTGGAACTCCCAGAATTTTGCCTGTGGAATTATTAGAGCAGTGGTTCTCAACCTATGGGTCCCCCGATGTTCCTCGACTGCAACTCCCAGAAACCTCCACCACTCACTGTGCTAGAAGGGATTTCTGGGAGTTGCACTCCAGGAATACTGTATCTGGGGACCCACAGGTTGAGAACCACTGTATTAGAGCATGCTGGGACTTGGGAGTGCAAACAAACAAAGAAATGAATGAATGAATGAATGAACGAATGAATGGCACACCCTTGCTGCCAACTGTTAGGTTGTGGAGTTTGGGCTTGCATTGTTAAAGCACTTGGGCTTTCTGAGAAGGAGGGTCTATGACAAAACCAACCCCCCAGGCTTCCCTTTTCCTCTGAACATGCCTGCAGTTCACTGTAGCTGGTAGAGAAACTGGTCTATCTATCTATCTATCTATCTATCTATCTATCTATCTATCTATCTATCTATCTATCTGTCTATCTATCTATCACCTTATGCCTAGGTTTCAAACTCTATTTATGAGAGCTGTCTATGGGGACTCTCATGATGATCACCAGCCCTTCCATATTTGCTAGTAGTAGAGTACATGCTCTATATACATAAGGTCAAGACATATAACGAGGTGGCCGCCTTAGGCAGCTGATCCTGGGAAGGAAACAGTTGAAGCAACTCGGATTGCTTCAAAACAAATACATACCAAACAAATGTATTTCATGTAACCTATCCTGTGTGTCCTAAACTAATCTGGCTACCCTTAAGTGAGCTGAAGGATGGTATCCCCTTTTAAATGCTGAAATGAATTCCAGCTGTAAGTCTAGCCAGTGTTGGGGACAAAAAGGGAGCCCATCTTCTCCTCCAACTCAGGCAGCTGTGTCTTGGGTCAGACCTGCATGAGATCTCATTCAGTGACTCAAATTCTCATTTAAAATATACTAGTAAGTGTATTTGGTGTCATGGTATTTCTTTCTTTTTTTGGGAAAAATCAATGAACAGATTTAAGACTGAAAACTGAATGGCATATTTTAGCTAAATATGAAAGGGGGGGAAAGCAGCTTAAACACACTTTAAAACAGAACCAAAGTAGCAATTTGGCTTAGACATTGGGTTGTGAAGAAGGATCTGGTCTGTTAAGTATCAAATGAGGGACGATTTTTAAGTGTGTGTGTGTGTGTGGGGGAACTATTGCTACTTGAAGAACAGTTTGCAATAGGATTGCTGCCATAACCATAGCTCTAAGGGTGTGAACAAGAAACTCCTCTTGAAATGAATGAAATAACACATGATCCTTTTTTTAGTACTTCAGGCTGTCAGACATTCTGCAATTTGCCCTTGCCTGACTACACGCTGGCAGAAATTAAGTGAATTTTCACTTGATGCTTTTACTTATGTAAGAGCACCAAGGACTTGAAAGGAAATACTATTTTCTGATACAAAGCCTTCATCTGTCTTTAACAGTCCTCAGTTCTTTCGTCTCCCTCTGAAGGCCATAGGTTCCCCGAGCATATAAGAAATCACAAACAGTAGTTTTTACTCATTTCTTCCCCTCAGGATGGTCTTTTTCTCTTGTTTACCTGTAGAATGTTTCCCCATCCCTCCCTCCCTCCGTCCCTGTCCCTCTCTCTCTCTCTCTCACACACACACACACACACACAAACCATATGAAATTAAGCACTTTTTAAGTCATACTGGATTCATTCTAAAGTGCTGTGCAGCATGGCAGGAAAAAAACAGAAGGGTATATCACAAAGTAATCACAAATATATTCTCCAAAGTGCAAACAGAATGCATTTGTCTGAAGAAGAAGTGCCCTTGTGGAGATACCGATTGCACAATATAGGTTGTGGTATATAATGTGTCACCATTTGACTTTTGGAAAATAGGTAACAATTGATAATAAATGGGAACTTTAATATAATTTAATTCATTTTATTTGTCTGTTTGTTTGCTTTGCTTTGTTTATTTTTATGCCAACATTATCCCAGTGAAAAGGTTCAAGGTAGTTCACATATAATTAAAACACAGAGAAATTTGAAACAAAACAATACATCATTAAGAGGCAATTAAACACAATGATTATAAGAACACTCTTCTAAAAGCAACATAACAATCGAAAACAGCAATGGTGGGGCATCTAACATGTCAAAATTATATGTTAAAAGTCTGTCTGGAAAGAAAGCTTTCTACTTGTTCCTGAAAGGCCAGCCTAAACATATGAGGGAGGGCATTCAACCTGGAAGTACCAGTGAGAAGGCATTCTTTCAGCATCCAGTCAAGCTTTCCTGTAAGAGTGATGGGACTGCAAATAAGTTCTCCATGGAAGGTCTTAAGACTCAAGAAGCATTTGTTATATGGGCTGCTATGGTCTAGCCTAGACCAGTGGTCCCCAACCTTGGGTAACCAGGATTGTAACTCCCATACACCCTGCCCATTATAGCTGGTGGAGAAGGCTTCTGGGAGTTGCAATCCAAGAACACCTGGGTTACTCACGGTTGGGAACCACTGGTGGAGACCCAAGCCATGTAGAGCTTTATAAGTCATAACCAGGACTATGAATTTTGCTTGGAAAAAGGTACTGACTGCCATACTTTGCACCAGCTCATTTCCAAACAACCACATCCCTCCAAAATTTTATTAAAGTAATCCAAGTGGGGTATGACTAACATATTTTTCACTGTAGCCAAGTCTGCTCTTCAAGTCTGCTGTGAAACCCACTGGATGATTTCTGGCCAGGTACATTCACTGTAATTTGCTACACAGCTTTCTTGAAGAGACAAAGAGCCTTATCCCATGATTGCTAAAAATCACATGTAAATTCAGGGGGGGGGGCTTCAAAAATTGTGCCCCCATGAGCAGCCAGCTTTAAAAAAAAAATCCATGCCCCCTTAAGCACATCCCAGTGCGTCTTCCAGCAACTACCTCTGGGGATACTGGTTGTTGGAGCCACCTTTGATGCGTCTTTTAAAGCAACACAAACTTAAGTGGGGACTTCAAAATGCCAGTTTTTTTTTCTATTGTCCCCGATTGTGCTTACATCTCATGTTTGTTTGTTTTTTAAATTTGTGGTTTCAGGATATTGAGATGCTGGCAAGCCTACGTCATATGCATGGCCTGTATTTTACTGAAATTACTGAAATTTTCCCTATTAAACACCATGAGGTAAGAATAATTATAATTGCACACATTACCTTGCAGTGACACAAGGAAGGCAATATGTCGGCACAGAAACTTTAAATTTTTTGTTTGCGATGGAAAAGCAGGGAAACATCACAGAAACTGGTGTTTTGGTGCACATCATGGTGGTGGAGACAAAAATTAGGGGGACAGTACAGCACCATCCATGAGAACACAAAACCCCCCGTTCCGAATCACGTGATCATTGGCGGAGCAAATCCACCTTCTTTTAGGAGCCAGTGGTCTAAGGCTCAAATTCCCAGGATTAATTCATATGGAATTAATCCTGTGAACTAAGGCAGTATGAGTTAATCTTATGTGTTCTCCTTTATGGAAAGCTCTATGCTATAGCAGCATCAGCAGCATCAAAAACGAAATTTGAAAGAGTTGCAATCAAGCCACATAGTTAGATTTCACCTGAGCGGTTTACAGTTTGATCACACTAAAGGCAATAGGACAAAAATTTCTAACTCATAATTATTTTAAGACATATCCCCCCTGTCCCTCTAAAAACAGCCCTATCATTAGACAGAATTAAATGTCCACCACTGGCAGGCTATGTTGGTTATTGTGACAAGGGCACCAAATTGGTGCCTAATTTATCTATTAAACAGGTCTGTAGCCTTGGCCTCCCATCTGATGAAGATCATGGAGAGGCTTGTCCTCAGGCACCTTCATTGCATGGTGGGCACAGTGCAAGACCCACAGTGCAAGACCCACTTTTGGCCTATAGGCAGTTTGCCTATAGGCCAAACATCAGGGCGAATGACACTGTCACCTACCTACTACATCGGGCACTGACTCACCTGGAAGTTGCTGGAACTGCTGTGAGGATCTTTTTTTTTTTTACTTCTCCAACGCATTTAACACCAACCAGCCAGCATTATTGCAAAGGAACCTGGAAGGAGCAGGAGTGGATGGACAACTTGCCGCATGGATAACATGCTTTCTTACCAACAGGCCACAGTATGTGAGGATAAGGAAGTGTGTATCTGAGGTGGTGGTTTGCAGCCCAGGGGCCCTTCAAAGTATGGTACTTTCACCATTCCTTTTTACTCTTTACACCCTGGATTTCACTTATAGCAGTTGTGATCTCCAGAAATTCTTGATGACTCAGCCATTGTTGGATGTGTGTTGGAAGGGAAGGAGCTGGAGTATAGATCAACCATCATGGACTTTGTTGACTGGTGTGAAAATAACCATTTGTGCTTAAACACCAGTAAGACGAAGATGGTGATTGACTTCCTGAGAAAGACACTACCTATTACACTAGTGAACATCCACGGCTTAGATATTGACATGATGGACAGCATTAAGTACCTGGGTGTCCACCTAAATCTTAAACTAGACTGGATTCATAATCATGATGCCCTATGCAAGAAGGGAGGGGGTGTGGTGGATCCGCAGACTAGGACTCCAAAAACTGTTGACTGCAAAGTCGGGAGCTCAGCAGTTTGAATCCCGGGTGCCACGCAGCGGAGTGTGCTCCTGCTGATAACCCCAGTTCCTGCCAACCTAGCAGTTTGAAAGAAAGTAAATGCAAGTAAATAAATAGGTACTTCAGTAAAAAAACAGCAAGGTAAAACAGTGTTTCCTTGCAGCCATGCCGGCCACAAGGGGTGTGGCATGCGGAAGACCCCCTGCCAGCCATCTCTGATTACTCTTGATTACTCTTGAGTAAAGACGTGATTGCACCTGGCACGCCTGGGCAGCCGCTTGCCACCACTTTCGACCTCACCTCCCCATACCTTGCCACTGCCTTGGCCGTGGGTGTGGCCTGGCTTGGCACCCTGTCTGCCCAGTGGCATGTGAATGGCCCCAAGGGCACCTGGGCCACAACCACTGCTGGCACCATTGTTGTGTCAAGCCATGGAGGGGGAGCAGGCAGTGTGCCAGCCGGGGCTGCTGCTGCTGCGGCTGTAGGCAGAAGGTGCCGCTGAGGCTTGGAGCTGCCCAGAGGCGGGGCTTGGCAAGGCAGCCTGGCCAAGCCCGGTGGCCTGCTTGCTGGTGGGGGACACCGACACTGTGCCCTGCTCCATCTGAGGTTGTGGGGGGCAGGTTGGCACCGCAGGAGGAGGGGATGCCCTCCTGGTGGATCGGATGGGCCGAGGGGGAGTGGTGGCAGGGGGACTAGCTCTCCTGTGTGTTGACAGGGTGCAAAAACTGACTTTTCCCTCAGTCCCTGGAAGCCCTAGCTGTGCCTATACTGGCCACATGGCCATGGACTTGCACTGCCCCTAGAGTCAGGCACGACTAGCACACATGTGCAGAGAGAACCTTTACCTTTATACAAGAAGGGTCAGAGCCGCCTCCATCTCCTGAAGAGAGTGAGGTCCTTCAGAGTGTGCCGGCCTATGTTAAGGATTTTTATGACTCTGTGGTAGCCTCAGCTCTCTACTGTTAGAGTATGCAGATCAATAGTCTCAGAATATGGTATGTCAGTCACCCTGATCTGACTTACTATTGGTCTGTGTATACTAACATTCTTTTATGCCCCTCCTTTCTGAAAGGTCTGTCAGTTAAACAGACAAGAAATAACAGACAAGAAATAACAGTTTTTAATATTTCCTCATGGCTATTGAAATGGAGAGTATTCTGTTTAGTCTCTGCTCCTTGGGTGAAAACACCTGTTGCTGCTCTCTCAGCTCTCAGTCTGACCTCTTCATTCAGCCATCCCACCAGATAATGGGTTGTCAGGTCAGCTGCAGGCAATGTCTCCAAGGATGTCACCAGGTTATCATATGAAGGAGGGAGGCTGCTTAATATCAAATAACTCCTCTGTTCTTTGTTTGAGGGCAGCCATCACCAGTTACCCACACTGGCTACACAGGCTGCTTCAAGACCATTAGAACTTGCTTCACTTTATGCATAGTTAATTGCATATTCTAGTCAGCTGATCCCTGACTACTTTGACCAAAGTTCCAACTCTTTAACAACTCACATACAATTGGTAGTTACACCACTGTAAATCCCTAACAGACTTTAATGTGACTCATTATTTGCTTTGTAAGGGGTAATTGGACCAAGCAATAGTAAGAACTCTAACATCTACTATGCTGTAGTCTGCTGAGGTTCAGGTAGTACTTAGCAGGACATGAAGAGACTGAACAAGCTGGCCTGGAGGGCTAGCTCTGTCTTGGGCTGGATTCTGTGGAGGAGATGAGTAAGAGGAGGATGTTGGCCAAGCTGACATTCATTATGAACAATACCTCTCACCCACTGCGCTAGAGAGTGGAGGCTTTGCGTATCTCCTTCAGTGGCAGACTCAGACATCCCCAGTGTGGGAAGGAGGTCTTTTGTTCCAACTACTGTTAGGCTCTATAACTCTACAGTCTGGCCTGCTATTCATATGGGGGTATATTGTAGTTTCTTTCTTCTTCTTTTTCACATTTAATTTTTATATCCAAATTTTATAGTGTATATTTGTATATTGGATTTTTTATCTAGTCTCCATAATCTACTTTTTTCTTTCTCACTTTACCCTTTTTGTGCACCCACCCTTCTTGCTTGTTCTTTATAGTGTAAGCTGTGTAACAAGTAAATTTCCTCAATGAGGGATTAATAAAGATTTATCTTATCAACTGATTTCCAAAGAATGGCTTTTGTGGGAATTTTTACATCAGTTGCCATAATAATTGTCTTGCCTTGTGTGGTAGGCTTCTGGACTTAGCAGGGAAAGGTGCTTCAACTCAGCAAAATTTCTTGGGCTGGTCCTCTCTAAAACCTTTTGAGAGATATAAAATTACATTTCTAAAGGACTAAGGTAGATGTGTCTATGTTCAGTACCTTCAGAAGCAGCATGAAAGTCGGCCTTAAAATATCCTTTAGATTGAAAGTGATACTCATCTGTATCTACTAAGTGCTAAAACATATAACTGTGAATTAATATCAACAGTGAATATTGACTTTAGTGAGTTGTCTTCTTTCCTACTGAAGCAATATGTTAGAATAAGAAATAGATGGTCTGGCTTGTACCCAGCAATTCCATATAGGTGAGATTGCCAACTGATTCCTATCCACCAACATTCAGCATGATTTACAATTGCATCAACCTGAAAAATCTATCAAGATTCTTCAGATTCGCCCTTGTGTGCCTCTCTGCTGTTTTCTAATCCATCCATATTCTAGTCTTTAAAACTTATCTACTCATTTTTGTGTGCAAGGAGTAAGGTAAATCAACTGGTTCATGGGTTGCTTCACTGCTGGGCCTAATACTCCCTTTTGTTTTGTATCAACTCAAGCTGAAAATTTGCAGAGGGGCATAAATTAATTTGATATGTAGCCTACAGTAGCAAAGTGCATTATGGAGATGATTATACAATGAATCCACACTTCCTGAACTACAGCATATGCACCTTAATAAAAACTCAGCCAAACTGCATATAGAAAAAGGAACATTGCAGATTTATCTACTTTTTCCCATGTTCTTTTATAGCTCTGCCTAGCTTTTGTTTCCTTTCTCTGCACTTTTTTTTTGCTTTTATGTTTGCGAATGATAAATTTTCTCATGTTTTACATTTTATATTTAGTTTATCTCTTTATTTTGTATTCATTTTCCACTGAAAATGGAATGAGTCTTTAGAATAATACAGTAGATATTGAGTTTTTAAATTGCTGTTGGGTATATGCTGCATAAGGAGGTTATCTGATCTCTAACTTAATCATGTGAAAATATTGCTACAGGAAAGCAGGCTTGGTAACAATGAGACACCTTTGCTTTCATAAAATTTATTTAACTATACACCCATTATGAAGCATTAATACTGAATTCCCTCCACTTTCTGTCACATTTAGGGGAGATTTATTGTATATAGCAGTTGAGTTCATAGGCAACCTGCCCCTCCCATGTGTATATATAAATGGCTTCATATGGAATGCTATTTAAACTTATCAAGAAAAATCATCACCAAATCAAGTCTTTGCTAGATGCTGGAACAGATGAAATGAACTAAGCTTTTGTTTATGGTTCCAAAGTTGAAAGAAAGAAGAAAATAATGGCTACCTGAAAGCACTGTGAAAAAATGCAATAGTTTTATGACTTAAAATATGGCAGCACATTGAAAAAGTCTATAGAATTTAAAATTCTGGCAATCATATCTTGTCAACCTCTGCTTGTTCTCCAAAAACAGACATTGATTTTTTCCTCAGTCACTAAATTCTGACAGTACACAATTCATATTGATTTGTATAAATATTTGTTTGATGTGGCTTAATCAAAATATTGCAATGTTAATTTAGTATCATATTCTACACTACTTACAGCTGCTACGTAACTAAAAAAAAGTAGAAATGCTGCTACTGGAAACACCACCATTTTGCAATAAACTACACAGCATATGGAGGGAGAAAAGGGAGAAAAAGACTTCCCCCATTTCAAATATCTATTTTCTAGGTTTCCACTATCACTACTCTCTTGTCAGACTGCTAACTTAGGCTACACTCTATGATCAGGTAGATCAGGGTAGGAAAACAACGCCGTAATCTATGCACTCAAGTCAAGAGGCATAGTATTGAAATCCAGTCTGATTCTTCTGGTACATGAAGCAGGAAATCCCACAAGCTGTTGTCCCAACCGTGAGAGTAAAGAATAAATTAAATAACTAATTATTTGCTACCTTTTCATCTCCCCCCATGCCCCCACAAGTTGTCTGCCTAAGCTAGCTGCCTCACTCCAGCAGAACTAATCTTGCTGGCCACACATTCCATATGCTGTAGGAACTTTTCCTCCAAGGTCTATAATGTCATTCATTGAAGCACCAGCCTCAAGGGGGAGACAAAACATTGGATTCCACCCCTGAACTGGATACTCCCTGTCACCACAAAATTATCTGTGGGGATCTTCCCTCCCCCAGATTGGAATGTTAGCGGTGGAGAGAACAACAAAGGGAAGGTGAGTTAGAAGAAGACTAGGAATGTGTGAGTCTACAGCCCACTCAGCCACTGGTGGGGTTCACATACTTGCCTCTCCTTTCGTTTCACTGCTTGCGGTCCAAGCTGGTTTGGGTAGTGAGGGGAGCTAACATTCAGCTGCTCCAACACTGACACCCTACAGGCACACTTGGCAGAAGTTAGAGATGTGTTTCATAGTGCTTTAGCGTGATTCATCCCAGTTTGTACATGCAGCATCACAAGTGCCATGCATTTCCCCCACATACACTCACAAGCCTCAGTGTGCTCCGTAGGTCTTTGTCCATCACTGGCTGTCCAGCCTGGGGAGGAGACCATGCTTCCCTCTCCTGCCATCTCTGGCAGCTGACCACTTAGTCCAGGAGGCAGGATGGGGATTCTCTCACTGGAGCCAATGAGTGGTTGGCTGTCAGAGTAGGCGAGGAAGAAAAGCCCAGGCTCCTCTCTTGCTGAACAGCTGGTGATGGAGGATAACCCAGGCAGAGTGGGGTAACCAGCAAGGGGAGAGGTAAATTGGGACAAAGTACTATGAAGTACTCCATGTCAATCTCTAGCAGGGGTCTGAACATATCAAAGACTCCAATGCTGCAGACCATCTGTCTCTACCCTCCCTCCCCTTTAGAACAACAGCCTTAAAGGTCTTTGATTTTAGACTCCATTTATCAATTAAAATTATGGCAATCTTCCAGTCACATTTGTCTACAAGGGTTGATTGAAAAGTAATGCCTCCATGGCTGTAACTTTTTTATTTGCTAACCAATTTCCAAAAAGAAAATTGTACCTGATAGCTACATTTGTCCTCCATGAAATGCACTTGCTTCCTTTAACTGAAGAACATGGAGATTAGGTTGAAGCAGCGAGTCATCATTGAGTTTGTGACAGCTGAGCGTTGCGAGCCTATCCAAATTCATCATCAAATGACAGCTGTTTACGGCAATGCGACCGTTGATGTCAGTATGGTGAGATGGTGGAAAGAAACAAATCTGGCTACCTCTAGTGTGCTTGATCAACCCCATAGTGGATGAACCCTCACTGCATCAGATGACCAGCATCACAATTGTGTCAATGAAATGATTCACACTAACTGTTGAATCAAACAGTGACAGATCACCACAGAACCCAACATTTCACAATAAAGAGTGCACTTTATCACAACCAAGGTGCTGGGGTATCACAAGGTGTCTATTTGTTGGATCCCGTGGATGCTGACACAGGAGCACAAGGATCTGTTGGCAAGGTACAAGCGTGAGGGTGAGGCTTTTCTCCAGCACATTCTCACAGGGGATGAATCGTGGGCACATCATTTTGACCCCGAGAACAAAAGACAATTGATGGAGTACCACCATAGCACATCTCCATGTCCCAAAAGTTCAAAGTGGTCCAATCTGCAGTGAAAGTCAGGGTGGCCATTTTCTGAGATTTCCAAGGCGTCATGCTCATTGACTTTTTGGAAGAGGGAACCATGATAAATCTCTCAACACTGTCTGAAAATGTTGGTAAAGCTCCGCACACAGTCCCAAAAGGTTTGGACCCTATTCTGCAGCATGACAACACCCGCCCACTCATGAGTGACGAAACACAAGAGGTATTGCAGCACCTGCTGTTCAAGGATGTTCTGCCACACCCACCATGCAGCCCTGACCTTGCAGCTTGCTACTTCTCCCTCTTCCCAAAGATGAAAGAGCACCTTAAACGACATCACTTTCATTCTGACTATGAGATAAAAGCTGCCATTCAATCCTCGTGACAACAACAATCATTGGAATTCTTCTCCGATGGGTTTGCCCAACTATTTACGTGTTGGCGCAGGCATGTACAAAGGGATGGGGACTATGTAGAAAAGTGAAATGTGCATTACATAGAGGACAAATGTCACTATCAGGTACAAAGAAAATTTTGAAAATCAGTTAACAGATAAAAAGTTACAGCCATGGAGGCATTACTTTTCTATCAACCCTTGTACATAGTACATATGAAGCTTTCTCAAAAAAATATGATGCTTAAACATAAAGTATCAGTGTAGTTTCTGCCATCAGCCCTTATCTTGAGAAGAATGGAACCAAATAAAAATGAATTATCTCTATGGGTCCTTTAAATTCATATCTCTTATTAATTCATTAATGCGCAAATCTTTTAAACATGTATGCATATAGCCTCAAACATATGCATACCTTGGAGATTTTTCTCAGTTTCAAAATGTGTAAGTATTTATTTGACCAGAATTTCATTGCAGTACCACCTGTCAGTTGCACCCTAAATTATTTCCCTTCACAAGATATACAATATGAGGTAGGTAGAGTCATAGTGTATGGATTTTCACCAGCAAATTAAGCCCATAACATCAGTTTTCTAGTAAATCAGATAGATGGATAAGCAACAGAATGGATTGAATCTAATGATATTCCCAACTAAGGAAGACCTGCTGAAATAAATGGGACTTGCTATTTGTCATTTATATAATTGGCTTAGTAATAAGTAAGCATTGACTTGAGAGCACATGATTATTGTTACTAAACTTGGAATTGCAGAAGTGATGTCTTGGCCCTCAGTACTTCAGTCTGCTGTCTTTGTTTCTTTTTGTTTGTGTCTCTTTTTTTCATTGTGAAGCTGTTTTAAACAGTTTGAAGCCAGGAACTTAAATCTGATTGGTTCCTCATATGCAGCTGAACCATGTCACAGTTTAAACCCCATGTCAGGTGTTACCCTACTGGCAGCTGTGCAGCCTGGCCTAATCCAAATAAATAAATAAATAAATAAATAAATAAATAAATAAATAAATAAATAAATAAATAAATAAATTCCAAACTCTGGAATAATGTCCTCAATACAAAGATTTCAAGAACAAAGATTGATCCATATTCCCAAGGATGCTGTTCCAGTAGCTAAACTTCTATATTGTAAAGAAGAAAGACATTATTTCAGTAATAGTACAGTTACAATGATTTAACTTTATAGAAAAGCTAGTCCATTTTTCCTCCTTGGATAGTCTTCAGGCTAGTTCCTCAGTGAGTGCAAATTGAAATCAATGGAGCTATACCTTTTAAACCTTTAGGAAGAATCTGACCCTTGAAGTGATAACGTTTCTGTTGCTAGCTCATAACAAAGTCCAGAGGCATAGCAAGTCTAAGATAGCCAGCATAGCACAGCAGCTGAGAAACCGAGCTACAAATTAGGATGTCCCCCAGTTCAAAATATTTCTTCAGACACAGGCTATGTAAGATGCAATTTTGTCATTCATTCCCTTAATTTGCAGTGTGGTGGTGATAATTCTGATCTTCCAGGGAAATTGCCAAACATGCAATGAAACAAAGTATTCTGAACACTATACTAGATATAGGACATATTCAATGCCTCAGACAAACACCAAGACGGTGTCCCCTCCAATTCTGTGTACAGAATTTCACAAGACGGGTATTTGAAATATACAAGTTATGAGGCAGCAGTTTCCATCGCCATTGAGGGCAATCAGCTAAACTTAATGGCAGGTCCCATAGCATGCATAGCTTTGTTCTTTGACATCTCATAGGCTGATACTTCATCTCATCGCTGTTCGCAATCCCGCTTGGGACCGGTACAAAGAAATCTAACCGCACGTCCATTGCGGGATGAAGGGAGTTCATCCCGAGCATGCCCCCTGAACTGTGATTTAAGCGGGATGAGAGATTCCCCTCCCTGGCCTCGGGAATCTCCTCATCTCGCTTCTTGATACGAGAGCCCTTGAGGTCAGTCTCCTCCCGCAATGTGCCATTCTCCATCTAGTGGCAGGAGTTCAAACTGCCATTCACCAGTACAATTCCTTATGGAGTCAGCAACACAGTGCAGAGAGATTAAAAGACAAATGCCTCAAACTTAGCTCCGTAATGTATTGAAGGCAAGGCTTCGGAGAATCACAACATCCAAAAATAGAAGGTCGGGTAGGAAAAAAACCCAGAGAACAAAGGCATGGAATTTCACATCTCATCATGGAAAGAGGACATGTGGTAACAGTAATGCTGGTATCATCCCTCACGCCCGTGAGTACACAGGAACAGGGACAGAACCGCAAGAAGACCACGTGACTGCAACCGACATCAACACACAATGAACTTCCTCCCGGGAAGAGAGTGGACGTGAAGTAACCGTCATAGTTGTTTTTCTCTCCACCTTGCTGCTTCAGGTGGCTGTCTCTCTCAACCTATATTGGTCCACTGCTTCTCATCAAATGGTAGAAAAGGCCAATCTGGACTTTAATAGTCAAGCAGGTTTGTATGGGTGAAGGGAGTCCCTGAAGGATACCACTCCACAGTCATTCTGGCTTAAAAGGTCAAATATAACCTATTGATCTAACGTCAAGAACAAACCAGTAACCAGTTTTTATGCCATCAGATAGCTGAGATATGATTTTTATTCCTGGTCCAAGTTGGCTGTTATGTTTCACTTAAACTTTTTTTAGTTTTTTATTGCTTATCAAAAACAATTTAACAACCATATTATAACATAATATAGTACATTTTCCTTATAAATTACACTAGTACTGTTTATAACAACCCACTATGTAACCCATTTTCCATCTATTGCTAGATTCAATATGAGTTTAATAGTGGGTACCATAATTTCATTAAAAAAATTGTACAGTCTATCTAAGCCAGTAAGTCAATTTTTCCATTAATACCACTGCCCATACTTTATACCTATATTATGTTTCACCTGGGGCTTCTTGTTTGATGTTTTTTCCCCCTTTTACATTCTTTTCCATTGCTCTGCAGGTGGGAACAACCTGGGGTTTGTCCTGGTGCTTTCTTTTGTCCATCTTTGCATTCTTTTCCATTGCCCTGCAGGTGGGAATGGGCTGTGGTTTCTTGATTGTTGATGTCTTTTTGGTTTTGCATTCTTTTCCATTGCTCTGCAGCTGGGAATGGGCTGGGGTTTGTCTTGGTGCTTTCTTTTGTCCATCTTTGCTTTCTTTTCCATTACTCTGCAGGCAGGGGCAGGATGGAGTTTTGTTGTTGTTGTGGTGGTGGTGGTGGTTGCTGCTGCTGCTGTTTTGCTTTTGCATTCTTTCCCATTGTTCTGCAGGTGGGAATGGGCTGGGGCTTGTCTTTGTACTTTCTTCTGTCCATCTTCACATTGCTTTCCATTGCGCATTTGATGGGAATGGGCTGTGGTTTGTTTTGGTGCTTTCTTTTGTCCATCTTCACATTGTTTTCCATTGCACTGGGGGGGGGTTCTGGCTCTGCATGCCTTTTTTTGCCTGTAATCAGTCCTCCAGAACAGATTAATTGGTTTCCCATTCATTCCTAAGTGAAACTGCATTTCACAAGATGGATTTTCGGTAAAACAAAATGACTCATTCAAATTCAATTTGTCTTAAGAGGTGTCACTGTAAAGGCAACTATGGCAAAAAATGTGGACCATAATTTCATAACTGCAGCATTATCTTGCGTTTTGTGTTGGAGTATGTTTGTCACATTTTCTGAATAAGCCATGTTTTTTGTGTGAAAAATACAAGTGTTTGACACACAAAACCTACACACATATACAAAATGAACTGAAACCATTTATAATCACATACAGCATTTTAAGAATGCAATATATGAAGATCTGCATCCCTTCTGCAAAAAAGAAAAAAAGGTATTATTAATATTGAAAAGACATGAAATTACTCTCAGCCTAGATGTTGACTTTGAAAGGACTACTTTGTCAGAAATGTTGACATGTTCAGTCTTCCTTTCTTGACTCCGTAAATCCACCTCCTGTTGTGGAGGCTTAATGTCTAGCCCATAGCATCCCAAATTCTAAAGAAACGAAGCCTCGTTTGGTCCTTGATAGTTTTCATAACAGTTCTCATTCATGTTCCCATTCATGAATGCCCCCTTCATGATGATATTCATAAAGCAGCCATTGTGGCTTGGATATCCTGGTATCCTATTCTCCCCTCAAGTTCAGTTTGCTATCTTTGTCTTCTGAAAGAATATTTTTGCAAACAAGTCCAGCAAAGTTTTCAAGTTTTGTGATAACTCCCCCAGTCTGTCACATGCTGATGTCTATACTAAGTGTGTAAAGTGAGGCTGCTCCATGAGGTACAAGTAGGAAAGCAGGTGACAATCTGTTTTTGCAGCCACTTTACATTGTGAGCTGTTTTGCTGATTGTCATGGCACAATCATCTGGAATTTTTCTTTTGGTTAAAAATAAACGTAGCCACATGTTCATTTTTTTAAAAAAGAAGAGAACAAAAAACACTCTTATCCTTCATGTTATCAACTCACATCTCCAAATCGTTAAAAATACAGCTCAGAAACCATCTGTGTTTATAACACAGTCTTCCTGTTAGCCTTCTGCTTGAACCTTTCAATCTAAAATCTTTTACTTCTTGCCTCCAGTTACTGTGAATTATTTCTCTTGCAGCTCTGCACTCTGTCTGCCTGAAGAGGGCTGTCACTTTATTACCTAGAGAGAAGTTACTTCTGTTATTGTAAAACAACATATCAACCTCACTTCAGAAAGTAATATTAATTATATTTATAATAGTTTAAAAGGAAGCTACACAGACAAAATGTGTAAAAAGAACACCACACAAATTGTCACAAGGCAGGAGAGTGGCTTCTTGGTGGGGCTTGTAAAAAATCACTTGACCAATAATAAACACACATACACCAATTTGGAGTAAAAGGCCACAACTTTATTTAATTCCAGCAGCACTTAATCTGGCTAGCATTGGGCTGGATCCGCATGCCACCTGATGTCATCTGACATCTCAACAGGACCTTTCCCTGTGAGGACACATGGAATGGCAGATATTTTGGACATCACATGGATATATGCCATTCTGTGGCTCCTTGCCATTCTAGGATGGCATTGGAATCTGCCTCACTCATCATCATCCCTCATGACTCGCTTGGCATTCCATGTCGATCACTGCACAACAGGTCTATTATACCTGGTGCTTTCCCCCAAGTAATAGATCCACCCCAGTTCTCAACTGCCTTCAATTTATGACTGGTAACTTAATCTTTTCCTTGAAACAAAAAAACAAACAAAGTCTATGTAACAAAGTTACAACTTACGGAGTGATGGGCGGGTAGACTCGCCAAAGCTCAACTGTTCCTCCTCAGCTCCTTCCCCAGCCTATAAAGGTCTTCATCAGGCCACTGTTGGCCCCACCGCCTTCCAGTCACATGCTTACTCCCATAAGGCCTGGTGGATGGTACTGGCCAATCAGGAGCCAAGCAGGCCAAAAGATGGAAGTGCAGTGGAAAGTCCCACGCCCACCCCTTGCCATGTGGTCAGCACCATTTTCTGCCCCTGCCGAGGACAACAAGCTCCTCAGGCTGCAGCTTGGCCACAACACATGGGCACAGGTAAGTCTGCAACCCCCCTTTACCAACTCCTATGAGTTAATGTCTCTTAAATATCCTTCTAGACTTCTCTATATGTATCCTTCTTAGCACATTTTATATTCTGCATGAGTAAAAATTCTACTCGGTGAAAACAAGGAAAGATGAAATAATTGTTTGTCATTAGAAAATGGCAGCTTAAGATCAATATACTTGCTGGGCAGGGCTTATGATGGCCATGCTACAGTGCTGTTTATGGGGGAAAGGCTTGTGCTCAGGATATGTAAGGATTGGGCTTTTCCCTGTAAGCAAATATTCTAATCCTCAAGGATTCCATTTGTATGGTGGATCTTACACACATAGACATCTATGGAGGGGCAGCCCTAACACAAGACAAATTGAGATAATCTTGCCAGGCACCAGTTCTGGACATCATGAAAAGTTAGCAAATTTACTTGGATACTTTGTTGTACTATATTGTGGGACCATATTATATGAAAAAGCCCCCCTTGGGTGGGGGGACATAGGCTGGTTCTGGCCTCCCATACTTACCCCAGGACTAGTGCTCCCCCAAATGGGCCTGCGGGGGCTTTCCCAGGGGCCTCCAGAAGGCCTGGGAAGGCCCTCACAGTCCCATTCGGGGCAGCGCCAGGCTGGGGGTAAGTACAAGAGCCCCCAGTTAGGGCCCCCACACCTGACCTGACCTGCATCTGCATATCACAGATTTTCAGTTATCGTGGGCCGGGTCAGGTCCCTAACCCCAGCGATAGGTGGGGGATCACTGTATTAGTTTTCCAAATAAGTGAATGAATTAATCAAGGGTGGTCTCTGTTAGGAGAGTGTTCTACATCTTTAATAGATGTAGGACACTGCCCTAAAACTGTGCACACTCAATTAATGTTAGTCAGCATCCACCGATAAACTGAGGTTTTACCACATGAACAGTGTAGTCAGGGAACAGGCAGAAGCATAGTCAAGAAGTCATCTGGGATATTTGGGCTGGAGGTCTTTCAGCCAGGGAACAAGAAGTACTGAGATCTGGCAGTAAAAGTGTAAGGACAGCCAAGATTTGATTTTTTTTTAAAAAAAATGCTCACATTATGGGTACTTCCCTTTCATTAACCGCCATTAATCAGCCACTGGCAACAGGTAGAATGGTTCTGTTGCAAACACTTACTTCACTTCAGCTGGGTTTTGATCTGTTGGCATTCTTTAGGTTGTGTAGTGACATTACATTTTGAGACTTTGTCTCTGTATGGAAAGAACGAGTCTTCTCTGGCAGGCTAGGCTCTGCTTCTCTCAACTGGGACTGCTGGGTAAGATGTCCAGCTCATCCTCAGAACCCCCCAGCTGTGGCATGTCTTCCTCTATAGCATATACTGCTCTGAGGAACAAAGCAAAAGCAAAGTGTTCTGTTTATATACTACCTCATATTGCTTAAAGGACTCTCTGAATGGTTTACAATTATGACGGCTACTCATTGCCTCTTCTGAACCCCCCCCCCCCGCCCCACAATCTCATTTTATTGAACTCAGAAGAATAGAAGTCTGGGTCACCCATGAGCCAGCTACCTGGGATTGAGCCTCAGGTCATCATGACCACAGTTACAAGTGCAATACATCAGTTTAACCACTGTGCCATGAGGTTGTTTAAGAGGAGTCCTATAGTTATAACAGGCAATCTTAGGCATTATTTGGTGAATGCAGCTATCAGTCACTTTCTTCTTTGATAGGAGCTTGGTCTTTTCCTTTTCTCTTTTTCAATTGAAGCTGATGGTACTTTTGGTTAAAAACCTGGAACTCTTGTGAATGATCCACATGACCAGAAACTCTCCAACCTCTACTTTCAGAGATAAGAATTTATAATTCATTGTGCTGTCAAATATGAAATAATGACGAGGTCACAAACAATAAGAATCAAAAACAGTTTCACCATGGCCTAACTCATTTACCATGAGCTTCAGGTTGAGATGATAGTTAAAAATAGACAGTTACTCATGCACTGGTAACATCCCGTATTGATTACTGCAATGTGCTCTATGTGAGGCAACCTTTGAAGATGGTTCAGCAATTGCAACTGGATCAGAATCATGCAGCCTGGCTGGTGAGTGCTGGGGCTGCCACAGATCATATCACACCGATTCTACATAACCTGCATTGGTTACCAGTTGTTGCCCAAGCCCAATTCAAAGTGCTTGTCTTGACATATAAATCCCTAAATGGCTTAGGACCTAGATATCTGAGGAACCGTCTCCTCCATATGAACCTACCCAGCAATTAAGATCTATCCAGGGAGCCCTCCTGAGAGAACCATCCCTCAAGGAGGTGAAAGGGATGGCTTGTAGGTACAGGGCCTTTTCGGCAGCTGCCCCCAAGCTATGGAATGCCCTCCCAAGTGACATCCGCCTGGCACCAACACTGATGACATTTCGGCACCAGCTAAAAACCTCACTGTTTCTGAAGTTTTTTAACTGACATAACATAGATTGTGGGTCCTGGTGGCAATTTTAGTATTCTGTGTTTAAATGTTTTTATTGTTTTAATTGTCCATTGCCTTTTTAACTGTTTTAACTGTTTTAACTGTTCATTTTAACTGTAAGCCACCCAGAGACTTTTCGGTAGTGGGTGGCATATAAGTTGTATAAATAAATAAAATAAAATAAATAATAGATAAATAAAATCATTTTAAACACTCTGTGTTAATCTAGAAACACATTGAATCACTGAAACCATCTTTAAAAGAGAGGGTCCTGGGAAAATCAGTTTGCTGATGGATTAATAAAGAAGTTAGTCTTCTAAATATGAGCCAGAGATAGCCATGGATCTTCTCAAATGTGATGGAAATTCAATCTAGGAATACCAAAAGTCTGCCTTGGAGTCTAAAGCTGCATATGAAATTTCCAATTGCAGCTGCAAAAGGGGAAGTTAAGACCTTTTTTGGTTTTTTTTGGGAAAAAATGTTACTCATTATGAGGACAGAGAACACTTCAAAATTACAAGAAAGCTGATGATAAATAGTCTATGATTCTAAGCTTTAAGGGAGGGAGTGAAGTATTCATTTAATTTTTTTCTCCTGTCTTTGATAGGCTCCAGATATGGGTTAGAAAATTCTCCTTTACAAGAACTCTGGGGAGAAAAACTATAAGACACAATTCCTCTTGATGAGGACAATCTGGACAATCTACTCGATGGATAATTAGGTCTGCACTCTGGCAAATTCTCCTGCAAAATACTTGCCATTCAGCAATCGCTTTGCCCTGCATAGTGACTGATTGCTTGCCTTGAGTAATTTACAACCTTGTGAGGTTACCAGGCGGTGACCTTAGCAGTTGCATTCTACATATACTGCCCCAAAGTAGAAAAAGACAAGACAACAACAAAACCCAGAGCTATAAACATCTTCCTCACCTGATTCATTTGTGTAGACCAAAATGAAAATCAACTTTTTCCCTGTGGTGATCTGAAATATATTATTGCAAATATTCAAACAATCACTAAGCAGCCAACACAAAGCTGCCCATTGGCAACCAGCAACTGAATGTTTTGTTAGTCATGATTATCGCCAACTACAACTACAGGGTGACTGAAGAAGCTGATGCAATCCCTGCCTTATCACTTAATGATGAGAGGTAGTAGGAAATGCACAAGGAGACACATACAGTTACCTCTTTGCTTTGGCACAGACATGGAAGTCTGAGATCAACAAGGACGCTACCTACCTGCATTTCTTGTCACTGTCACTGGCAAAGATACTGAATTATCATCTAGGGATGTCCATTTGTGATTTTGGGGCTTTGTATCTCAGAAGTCTTCAAGAATTCCACATAAAGAATTTCTTGCCCACACACTGCTCACATGGAACAAAACTTATCTTCCATTTTGTCTTGGTCCTACTTCCTGTACAAAAAGGAAACTGGCCCAGGCTTTTCTGTTAGGCTTCCGTGTTGGTCTTGCTGCCCTTTAGGAATTATATATGCTCACCCCCCCCCCCGGGGGGAAGCGGGGCCGGCCGCGCAAAAATCCTGTTCCAGTGTGTGTGGAATAAAGGTGTCTGTAGTTAAGTACGTCTGAGGACAAGAGCTTCCAGAATTCTGTCTGGGGAGTTTTTGAAGGATTCTGGAAATTGGACTCAAAAGCAAACAATCAACTGAATGAATTGTATACTTATATTCTCCTCTCCATCTTTTTTCCTTTCCCCATAACATTTTTAGTCAATACAGTAGTCCTCACAGTGTACAGTTACAATTAGGGCTAGTTGGTTTGGGAGCCAATTTAGGGCTTCAGAATGGAACCTAAATTGGTCCAGGGTGATTTGTGGGCCATTCTATTTGATTCATGTCATGGATATAGACCAATTTGTAATCTCCCCCCATTGACGTGCACTAGAAAACCAAAATGGCTGCAACACTTGCATTGTGCCCTGGGGTACATCAAGTTTGGGGACCTGCTAGACCTTGAGAAGGACAGTAATTCTGTCATATGTCAAACAGCTAAATTCAGGAGTATTGCAGAAAAAAGCAAATTTAAAATCCATTCTCTTTGCTTTTTAGTTTTGTTTTTGTTTTTTACTTTTGTTCTTAACTCATCAGGCTGAAGCAATCTATGCCCCATTTGGTTCAATTTGGGATGCCGATAGGAACTGATTTGTAAATTTGCTTTCATTTTCCCCTAGAAACAAATTTGGCCATTTTGCTTCATTTTGGACTCCATACAAATTAATCCAAATGAAGCCAGTGCAATTAGTAATTTGGGCTTAAGTTGCATCTGGTGCACAGCTGTAGTTCCAACCAAACTTATGCTAGAAAGATCCATTTTGCTGGTGGATTTAGCATACTGTCTGTTTAGCTATGGTCAATAAGATATTGGGGGTTTGAGGAATTACTCCTAAGGGAGGAAAGCTTCGAAACCAGAGATTAGGAAAGTATTATAATTCACATACAGAGATACCAGTAGTGTGTGTGTTTGCTACTGACTTCAAGAAAATAAACTTCATTAAGAGATAAGTCAGGTTGTCAGGTTAGCAACTTTCCTTTCCTTTGGCTGAAGGGCTAAAAACTGAGATGATGGGGCAGGCACTTAAATGTCACAAGATCAAGGTTAGCCAGTACTTTGGGAAGGGTCAAATTTTATTTGGATAAGCCAATTGTAGAAACTGTCACCAGGACCTACATTTTCTACCTTACTGCAAAAGACATTATGAGCCCCAGTTCATTTCACTTACTTCCCACTTGTTTCTTTTCACTCTGCCAAAGTTGCACAAGCACTGTGAGCATACAAGAGCCTTTGCAATGAGCCACTGCATGCTGGGGATTTTATTGCACACAAGTAGAAAACTTTCTCACCCTGAGACGTGGAAAAACATAGCAATTCATCAAGATTTCATCCAGTTCCTTGTGACTTGATAAGATTAGAAAGGATCCACCTAATTAGGATTAGAGATGGGCACGAAATGAACTTTTTTTGTTCTGTTATTTGTTATTCATTTTGTTGGGTAATGAAACGAATAACAAACCTGATGTTGAAATTAGAATGAATAAACCGAACCAAGAAAATTAGGTTCATTATGTTTCATTTCGTTAATGGCGATGCACAATGAAATGAGCTGTTTTAAATGTTAAAAAACGTCCTGAATATCCATAAAAACCCAGCGATAATTATTTATTCTGCCTGATAATACCTACCGGGGGGGGGGTCCTTAAGAGATGCATTTATGTCTTTTCTCAGATCACTGTATTTTTTTCCTTTAAGGAGAATTAGGGGACATCGACCCAAAATGGCTGCCAGATGCCTAATATTGATTTCTTGTGTATTAAAACGCCCTGGTCATCTGTAAAAATGCAGCAATAATTATTTATTCTGCAATGTATTTTTCTTTTCCCTTTAAGGATGACACAAAATGGATGCTAGCCACATAGTTAATATTTAAAACGTGCAAGGGGGCGAGAGGGGTGCTGAAAATGTGCATTTATGTCTCTTCTAAGATCGCTTTTATTTTATTTTA
The DNA here is from genome assembly GCA_023846285.1 of Phrynocephalus versicolor. NCBI lineage: Eukaryota > Metazoa > Chordata > Lepidosauria > Squamata > Agamidae > Phrynocephalus > Phrynocephalus versicolor. The sequence goes on along the minus strand of JAHTLZ010000129.1, from coordinate 33,429,660 downwards.
TTTTATTTTGTATTTTTTGAGTGGATTCATAGCTTCCTTGAATTTTTTTTAATATTTATCCTTATTTTATATATCTGCATTGATCACAGTCACATGGGCAAGCCATGTGATGGGATCATGTAAATTCTTGAACAACTTCAACCAATAGCATACCCAGGTTGCAGACTGGGCAGGTCTGGCAGCCACAGAGGGCATAAAAAGCTCTGGCAACCCCCATCCTCCTTGCAGTCTGCGGTAGAGTTAGGTTGTGGTGGGACTGCTGTCTCTGTGACTAGTTACTTTCACTTTAGGCCAGGCAGGCAGTCATGTGTCTCTGTGTTCCTGCCGGCTGCAGCCTGGCTCTTATGGGAGAGAAAGAGATTTATCTCTAGCTTCAGTCTTGCAACCTCCCTGCATGCATATATCTCAGACCCTCCCCTGCCCCACAGACACTTTGCGGTGCGTTGCACCCTGGGCAATGCCCGCCGCTGCCTTTTAGCCTCCCTGCATACCTAGTCTATACTGTGTCTCTGTCAGCATCAATTTTTTTAGTGTTTTCCCCCCCTCTGGTCTGGGGCATTGAGGGACACCTGTGCGTGGAAATGCTTTAAATTGCGCAAAGTGGGTAAAATGAATAATGAGCTCTGTGGTGGCAGCATGCCCGCTTGACCCCCACCCCCAAATAGCAGAGGAGGAGGAAGAACCACTTGCCACCCCACCAAGCTCTGCGGTAGTGACGCACCTGCTCGCTCCCCCCCTCCAAGCTCCCTCCCGTCAAGTTCCGTGGTGGCGGCGCGCCCGCTTGCCACCCAGCCACCCAGCAGCGGAGGAGGAGGAATGCCCACTCACTCCCCCAAGCTTCGCGGCGTTGGTGCGCCCGCTCGCCCCCACCTGCCAAGCTTCCCAGCACTGATGTTGTCGGCAGAGGAGCAGCCACTCACCCCCTGCCAAGCTCCATGGTGGCGGCGCACCCTCTTGCTCCCCACCCCCCACCCCTCCAGCAGTGGAGGAGGAGGAGCACTCACTCACCCCCCCCCCACAAAGCTCTGTGGCCACTTGCCTCCCCGCCAAGCTCCCGGCAGTAGCAGCGGAGGAATGCCCGCTAGCCCCCACACAAACTCCATGGCAGCAGCACACTCACTCATCCCCCCCATGACCCACCAAGCTCTGGTGGTGGTGTGGTGGAGGAGGAGTGCCTACTCAGCCCCTGCTCCCAAGCTCCATGGCGCTGGCAGCAGCAGCAGAGGAGGAGCGACTCATAGCCCGGGAGGTGCTTGCCCTCTCCCCCACCAGGAGGAGCGTCCCCAGGTCGTGAGGTGGGCGGGGACCTGGCGGGTGACTTCTTAGCACCCTGCGGGCTACCAGTCGCCCGCGGTTGACGCGTTGGGCAGCCCTGATACATAACATAAAAACCATTTCTTAATCTTTAACTGTATTACTAGACCCACGTAAAAAAACTTATTCTTGGTGCTCTTCCAACTACATATATGAATCTATGGTGAAAAATGCATGTTGATGGTTGTTCTTTGAGGTCTGATACACAATGTGGCATGACATTGTAATGCTATGTTGCTTGCATTCCTGAGTGCTGTGTTTGTGTCTTATCTTCCTATATTTATAATTCTTCCAGTTTTGCATATCTCCGTCCAATGTGCCAGCAATCTCTTCATGCAAGGCTTAAAGATCCAAATACCTAGAGATCTAAGAATAATTATTCAGAAGGAATTTTCATTGTTCCTTCATCTACTGTAACTCCAACAGTTTGTCATGTAGAATCTGGTAAACTGTTACTATGATAGTAAAATTATTGCTTTAACTAAAATTTTGTAGAGCTTAGAGGAATAAGGCTCTGTATCATAAAGCCCTTAAAACAGCAGAATTTTGTAATACTGATATTCTGAAACACAAGAATATTGTAATTACTGAGATGAGGAGCTCTAGAGCTTGCAATTGTAACCTCCATATTTACAGACTGCAACATAAACAGTTTCAGAATGTTATGGCACAGTGATCTTTTTTGGCTGGTTAATTGTTTTGAAATGACTATAGTAAACTATTGTTGAAGCCTCAATTTTTTTTAAAAAAAACTTTACCTTTCAGGGTTACTTTTCTATGCTCCCCTTAATTATTTTAACATTCTATACACATAAATTATCAAACTTTGACCAAGTGGTGCTTTGGTTAGGTGCTTGAAGCATTTAGCAAATATAGAGCAAAATCCCGTGGTACAGTTTCCTGTTCATTCCTATGGGAAAACAGGTTTCACAATATGAATTTTTCATAAAATGAAATGACTTGTAGAATGATTCAAATTAATTGTGAGAGGCACCACTGTGTTTAATTGATGGTTATTGAAAGCTCCCTATCACCCTCTTGTAGGTTCTAAGGCTCCCTCAGGTTCCTTTTTGCCCTGAGAAAGTATTTGGGAGCCTTGGGATGGGGGAGGCTTTAAAAGTAAAATAATAATAATATCCAGATTGCCAGCAAGGATTGAGATCATCCATGCTGATGCTTTAGAAGTCAAAAATCAGTGCTGGATCAGCAACAGTAGTCCCAATCTCAGGCTACCTGGAAAAGGTTTATACTTTTAAAAACTTCCTCCCCCTGTCCCAAGGCTCCCATTATTGAAATCCTGGCTGTACTGGATATTTCTTGAGCATCTCTCCCTTGTGGGTTCTCATGAATAAACGGCACCCAGGTTTATGTGTCACGTCTTCTGCAGAGATGTATTTAGCAGCCTTATACCACATTAGTATCTTTTAGTAGGGATGTGCACCCTAACAAAAATGAAACACTGTTTCATCATTTCATTAGCTTATGAATTGTTTCATAAGCTAACAAAATAAGAGAACCCGTTTCATTTCGGATAGTAATGAAACGGTCGGGTATTTTTTATTAAAAATGAACCGTATCGTTACTATTTCAAACAGGCTCCCCAGGGCACAAGGGGCACCATTTTTTTGGTAGCTCCCTTGAACTCTCCCCTTTAAGTCTCCCAAATCTGGAGAGGTTTGGGGCTCAGGGGGCTGAGTTATTAAACTCTAAGGGGGGTGTCAGGAGCCTTTTTTCTAATTGGAATCAGAAAGAGGCCAAGCTGCAAAAGTTTCCAAATTTCAGGGGGGTCCCTAAAATCATTTTTGGAAGGTACCCCTGCTACTTTGGTGGCCCAAGATGAGTAATTTTTGAGTGCATATTTTTTTAAAAAAATGCACTTTTTTAAAAAAATGCACTTGAAAATTATTTTTAAAACTATGCAATCAAAATTTACTTACCTTGGGGCTCCAAAGTAGCAGGGATACCTTTCTAAAGCAATGTTTGGGGACCCCCTGAAATCTAGGAAGATTTTGGGGTAAGGGGACTTAGTTATGAAGCTCTAAAGGGGCTGGGGTAGTTAATTGGCAAAGTGTGCTGGGAGCGTGGGGGCAATCAGGGAGTTTACTCTATGGTATTAGAGAGTTTACTCTCTGGCATTCCCCCCTCACTGCTGTTTTCTCCCTTTTGCCCTTCCCCCTGCTTCTCAGCTGGGGCTTTTTGACAGGTTGGTGTGTGTGTGTTTGGGTAGGGTCACCCCCTCTCTACACTCCGACCTGTCAAATAGCCCCAGCTGGTAGGCAGGGGAGGAGCAAAAGGCAGAAAGAGCATTTTCCCCCTCACTGCTCTTTTCTGCCTTTGGCCCCTCTCCCCACCTACCAACTGGGGCCTTTTGACAGATCAGGGTAGAGAGGGTGAAGAGGCACTGCCCCCACTGCCCTCTGCACTCCCTGTCTAAAACACCCCCCTGGGAGGAGGGGGTGGCAGGCAAGAAAGGAGCATTCTGGCCCTGATTTTACTGCTGCCTGGCTACTCGATTCTGCCTAGCCGCCTGCCTCCCAACTGGGATTTTTTGACAGCTCGAGCTGTCATACTCAGGGGGAAATGAAATGCAGGGGGAGACAAAACAAAAAGTGCCCATCCCTATCTGTTAGCCTTAGACGACTCTGCAGAAATGATTCTTTATAACCACAAGACAATAGACCTAGAGACATGGGTAGGGGAGTAGCGGAAGACATATCAGAGATAGGGAAAAGGACTGATGGTGATTTTAGAAATACACAAACCCTTTTCCAATCCCTTGGGCAGGTAAACCACAGAATTCTGTATAGTTCAAGTAGGCCTTTTCCTCTTTTGCTATATTAAATAGTGCCTGGCTTTTTGCAACTAGTATTTTCCTAAAATCCACCTTGCTGTTTAAATACTCCCAAATACAGCAAACTGAATGTGTAAAAAAGATGGTGAAGACAGGGAGGAAGGCAGGCAGGCAGATGGACAGACAGGGTAATTTATGCAACAGTAGAGATGTAGCCGGTAGATGTGTACTCCAGCAGTCCTTTGCTGCTGCCATCCCCACTTGCTTCCTCTGTTTCTTGTCTCATTCTCCCTGTGTGTTGCTAACCTGAATAGAACTCTGGGTCATGAAAGGAGGCGCAAAGAGGAGCTGTTCTGAGAGTTTTCACATGGTTCCTTCCTGTTCCTAGGGAAACCAGGCTCTCTCTTCTCTGCAGCTACCTTTGCTTCTATAATTTGAAAAAGCTTTCAACTGAGAATTATTTCTGGTTACACTCACCTACACAGGCAATTGCGGGTGTGGTGGGGAGGGAATTCCCCCTCTCCTTTTCTCCATGTTAGAGGTGTGTGTTTTGCAATCAGATTTTCAGGCAATGGGAATGGAATTTGCATCAGAATAAGCGAAGTGGCATGAATTCACAAACAAGTCGGTTTAGTGGTGCATAATTTTGTACTTGCGCAAGCAGCTTTCCAAATCATTTCCCTACAGATCTTAGTGAGGCTGTACAGGCTTCCAATAATCTCCGAATGGGAAAAAAACTGTTACAGATACAGTTAAAGCATCCATTTACTCAAGAGGTATCAGTTCCCCACCCCCTAACGTATTTCTATAGCCATCTTAGCAGATGCTTGAAACAAGTTCAATATCAAATTTATTAACAAACTCTTTTATATAACTTAACAAAATTACTTTAGGATTCAATAGTATTACCATCTAGTTGGGTTTTGTACTTGAGGAATCTCAGATGGATGTACAAAATCTCAACATATTGAAAGGTACCCCAATGCAACTTTCTGTACACACTTCAATTGAATACATAGATTTATCTATTTATTTTTGCCACCATCATAAAATGGAGAGTCTCATTTCAAAGAAGCATCAGGTGTCCCATGTCTACAATGAGAATGCATGTGATCTAGTGAGGCAGTTCTGCATAAAAACACTGATCCCCCCCCATTTTGTTTCAGAACACGAAATTCTGCCTTGCTCACCATCTGATTACCATATGAAGGAGCTGAGAATGGATTTCACCTCAGGTCAAAATACCAAGTGATATATTTGTGTTTGTATGTTGTTCCCATCATTTGGCTCCCTCCCCTGTTACACCCCTGAGCATAAGCATTGTGAAGTGGATTTTTTACTGAGAAATTCAGATTTTCTCAAAAACCATGCTCACAACTTATTTCACTGAAGAGAGATTACTTTTTTATGGTAACCCACATAATTAAGGATGAAAAGTGCATCTTCCTTTGTCCGCAGGCAGCATGGTAATATTCTGATCCCTGCTGAGAGATGTCAGAACACGTATTTCCTGCCGGGTGAGGTTGCATGGTAGTGGTTGAACACTGGAGAGTGCTACAGTGAGGGGTGTGCAGAGATTTACATTGGAGAAACCAAACAGCCACTAAACAGGAGGATGGCCCAGCACAGGAGAGGAAACTGCTCAGGACCAGAATCAGCAGTGAACCTTCATTTGAAGGACAAAGGACACTCATTCAAAGGTAATGATATACACATATTAAACAGAGAAGATAAGTGGTTTGAGAGAGGAGTCAGGGAAGACATTCAAGTGTAGATAAAATTCCCTCTCTCAACAGGTGTGGTACAGTCAGGTTCCCATTTATCATGCTGCCCTTTCATTAATACCTAGACAAATTAGAAGCACTTCACACCTCCACCAGGAAGGCCACAGCTAACAACCCAGACTTAAAGGGTGTTGTGAAGGGCTGCATAGGTGTGACTTTCACACACAACAGGCTAGTGTCCATCCAATGAGCCTATTAAGATCAGGATGGGGTGAAACCAAGGTGAACTATAAATTGGACGTCTCCTGCCAACCTTCCTCGGACTGAAGAAGCTACTTGAATGCATAACAAAATGTTTCAACCCCACAATAAAAGAAGTTCAGTTGCCGTGACTCAATTTCCAGATAACTCGGACATCTGGAACCTAAACTTCACCAAAATTGTAGGGCTTATAGAGAAAAATCAGAGGAAGCTTCTCTGTACCTTTGCAGATATGATATGGATTTGCCATTAGTCACATTTTTTCCTTCTCTATTTTTCATAAACTTATGTTAATCCCTCCTGATACCAATTTACCCAGAAGAATCATTAAGGTAATTGGCCTGTAATTTCCTGGACACTACTCCTCATCCTTCTGTTAAAATAGGTGTCACATTGGTCATTGTCTGGTCCTCTTATGTAGTGTGCAATTTGAGGATTGTGGTGCATATTTTGTTTTAAAAATCAACAAATTCACATTTGAGCTTTAAAAGAACATTTGGATGGATGCCATCTGGAGGTGGTGAATAGTTTTTTTTTTCAATTTATCAATAAGTCTACAAATGTTCCATCTTGCAGTGTGGGGGGAGAACAAATGAGAACAATTACCACATTCTTTGTTGTTGGCATATTATTGATCGGATTGGCTGCACTGCATTTAGTTCTCTACCATTTTTGCTTCATTGCTTCCCTTTCTGTTGCCAATACATCCATGCATTGATAAATATCTGCAGAAATGCAATCTTTTACATATAACTACAACCAAAAAAAATCCCCATTGTGCTTTACAGACAGACAAATCTTCTCTTACACATTTGCAGAATGTCACACAAAAAGTATTTGACACAGTAGTATTATAACAACTTTGAAAGTTGTTTTGTAGTGTTCTATCCAGGAACGGAAAGGTTGCCCACTAAGTCCCTTGCTGTTCTTAATGCACATGGTGTCAGCACAATGAGTCATTTTGACAAAGAATTTCAAAACAGGATTGCTCTTTTCTCACCAAGAGTGCTATAAAGAGTTCACTTTAACAAGATTACTACAGTAAGCAACAGAATTTCAGCCAATATTTTACAAAAATATAATTGGTATGCCATTAATGTCCCCCAAAACCAACATGTAGTGGGTAATGGTTTTACTTGAAATGCTGTGTTTCCAGTTTTTTTTATTGGTTCAAGAACTGGGAAGCAATTCAAATGAAGAGAACAACTGAGGTTTGTCTGCTTGTTCTGCCTGCCAACTACCTGCAGTGACCAGGACTGTATACCCCTCTTCCTTTCTGGCCTTGGAGAAACCTCTGGCCACTGATCAAGCCAGGCACCCAGACTCAGAGGTTATATATCTCCATAATCAAGCCAAAGACTCACAAAAACAAGAGATGTGATCCCTAATTTCTCTTCTCCTTGCATGTGAAGGTAAGGAGCCACCAAAGTGTCCTCCTCTCCTGTGGTGGAGAGAGTTGCTCTTCAGAGAACAAGGACAAGGTTTTGCACAAATTAAGCAATATTTGGCAAATAATGCTATAATGGTGATGGAGCAAACGGTGCCAATGAAGAACAGTTCTGGCTTGGTTGCAAAGATATTTTAGGAGTGGGTTCTTTGTTTGTTTGTTCATTTTTAAACAACTAGCCAGAGAATCTGCCCGTGCTGTGATTTTGTGACTCAATTTCTGCCAACGGAAACGTCCTTACAATTGTGCCAAGACAGTTTGTGCCAATTATAAAGGCCAGGGTGAGAAAACAAGAATAGTTGTCTTTAACTAGCTCTCGCCTAGAGGCAATGAATCACACAGGACTTGAAAACTCCTCATAGAGCTGCCTCATAGGCCTGAGACAACCCAGACGGATGAAAAGGAAATATTTGGTATTTATTACACCCCAATACACTCGACTGGAGCATAACGAAAAAGCTCAGAAACTGCAACAACTACACTCTCAGAATTCCAAAGTCTTCCCTCATTTTGGAATGCTGCTGAGGAGCTCATTTTCCAGCCACATTAAGCAGCTCATTCTAATTCCTTATAAGTAAGAGTTAACAGCTTAAGAAGAGCCAAGCTCAGTGTGATTCATTTTTGTGAGAGATGCCTCCTCTATGCTTAATGCTCAGATGGCATTAGGGAAAGGGGCACACTCTGTCATGCTTTCATTTGCTCCATATCTTATAGGGATGACTATAATTACTGAGATTAAGGAATAAAGACTAGCTAGCAACCTTTTTTTGAAAACGTTGTGAGTCTACAGCACCAGAAGCCTTGCCTTAATATGTTTCCTGCAATTTATTTCATTTATCCATGCTTGTTATATCTCTGTTGTTACTTTTTAATCATCACTCCCACTAGGCATTGTTTTCCTATTGAGGCAGTAACTAAATGAGCCAAGAATTAGATCTGCATTACATCAGCAGTGGGCATTGCAGTTATACTGACACATTAAAAAACAAATCTCGCACAAAGCAAGCAGGCAACATGTTCCTTTTCTTGTTCCAAAATTGATCCTGGATTCAACTGTTCAGTGATAAACAGCCCTGAGGAGGCTGAGGAGGCTTTCTGTAAGGAAGCAATTATACAAGATCATCAAATGAAATAAGATTTGCATTATCATGAAATTTTGTGTTTCTTTCTTGCTTGAAGATTGATTTGATGGGAAGATCCTACCACTGTTGTGATGATAAAAGAGCAGTTTAGTTTTCTGCTTTTGTCTTGGGACTTCATAATCTGGATAGATATCAATCTATAATTCTAAGCAGTTAAGATTTCTCATCTGATCAGGCTCTTGGACTCTAACTCTGATAACGGGAGAGAATGTCCCCCAGAGAGTGATGCTATTGCTAAGTGGCCCTACCCTATAATTAGCAGAGTGTGCTCCTTCCTGTATATACTGCCTGGCCACAGAGCTTAAAGCACTCTCTGAGTGGTTTCCAACTTAATTATGAAGGCTACTCATTACCTCTTCTGATCCCAGTGATCGGAGCATTCGGTTTACCAAATATGGAAGGAAGGAAGGCTGAATCAGCCTTAAGCCAGCTACCCGAGCCTGTCAGGACTGACCAGGATTGTGAGCAGAGTCTTGACTGCACTACTGCCATTTAATCACTGCACCCCAAAGCTCCCGTGAAGTAAAACAAGTGACCACCACCATTGGCAGATGCAGAATGGCGGGTGGTGGAACGGTGTATAGAATTTTTGCCTGCTCGCTATTTCTTACGATAGCCAGCTGTCAACAGGTCCCATAATCAGCACTGTAGTAATTCAGCAGCAAATTGCCAATAAGGTCCCTTGGATATGTCTTCACTAGAGATGGGGACAAATTCGGGGGGGGGGGGGGACACAAGTCACAATTTCTGATGAATTTGGCCAGTTCATCACATTTTATCAATTCATATTCGTCATAAATAAATTTCCCCAGTGAATACAAATGGATGAATTTAGTGATTTTTGATTTGTCAATACATTGAGCTATAAAATGGCCCATGAGGCATCTAGAGAACTAAATCCCTCCAAGTTTGGTGGAGACTGGGGTTTTTATGTCTGAGCCATGTACCCCCAAATAGGCCCCCACAGGAAAGTTCTCCCCAGGCACCCAGAGAGTCCAGACTTAGAGAGAAATTTTCTCTCTCGTCTACAATTCTCCAGCTTTGGTGAAGATTGTGTTTCTCCAACCCAGTTTCTAAAGGACACTTTCTCAAGGTGGTCCCACTTTGTCAGTGTATAACTCAGGTGTCTAAAATACAATCTTCACTAAATGCAGAGAGATTGTAGATGAGAATTTGGAGGAACCTCTCTGCAGGTCAGCAATGTAGCAAGGTTTTGGGGAAAATGGGGACAAAGTTGTTTTTGCACCCCTCTGGCCCTCCCCAACACCATCGCATCCACCCAGCAAGGGTAGCAATCCTGCAGGCATGGGGCATGCACCCAGCAAGGGGGGCAATTCTGCAGGCGTGGGGCATCCACCCAGCAAGGGGGGCAATCCTGCAGGCGTGGGGCAGGCCTTGGGGCGCATGTGTGTGTGTGTGCACGTGCATTAGCACACTCTCCCACAGTGGCGACAAAGAGGAGGAGGAGGAGGAGGGCACCGCAGCCAACGTGCTCGCATCCCTGCCTGCCTGCCTGCTTTTCTGCTCGTCTTGTGTGTGGTAGCGGGAGGGTGCAGGGCCTCCTCATCCTCCTCCCCCTCTAGGCACCCCCAGATTTCTGCGCCCATGGCAGATGTTCCCTTCAGCCCCCTAGATACGCCCCTGCTGCAGGTTTGGGGCTTTTGGTGCTAGAGGGTTCTTTTTAAAGACATTTTTAAGGGGAGGTGAATTGATTCATCAGTTCATTCAATGATTTGTCAGCCCCGATGAATCATGACTCATGACAAAACACATTTTTTAAATCCACCCCTATCTCTAGTCCTCATCAGAATAGCTATAGCAATATGGTTCTTAGATATGAAAGCCTTTCACATTTACTGAGTTCTGTATCTTTACTGACTCATGCTGCCATCAGACATAGAAATACAGTGTATAACAAACGGTTTGTATAACATAAAATTTGTACAACATAAAAAATTCTGGAGATAGGGGAACTTTGCTTAACAATCACCTATGGGGCAAATCTGTACAACATAAAAATGGGATCACTCTGTTTTCAATGCATTCCTATGGGAAATTGTATAAAGGAAAATTTGCTTAACATAATTTCATTTGGAACGAATTAATTCCTTTATCCAAGGTACCACTGTAAACGTAAACCTGCTTGATGCATGCAGTTGATCAATGTGTATTTTGTTGAAAGCAAAGTTCATAAGAAGTTGTGAAAAAAACAACAGCAGAACTATTTGGTTAGAGGCAGCTTATGTGCATTGCATTGAAATTCTATTGAATGTGGCTTGCTAATCTTTAGAATGAATTCACAACTGCATGTTATCACACAAAAATGAAAATGGGAGTGAAAAGCAGCCTGTAGAAAAAAGCTAAGTGCAGGGGAGCAACCTTTGAAAATTGTTCTAAATCCCTCAAGAGGAAGTGTGATTACTTTGTATTAGTTTTGATTTGTGCTGTCCTGTGGGTCTTCAAGGACAGATTGGAGAGATGTGAACTCACAATATGAGGGTGCCATCCTAGAAATGACACAATAAGGGCCTCAACTGACCTGCTTTAATAACATTATCCAGGAACCATTTAGATTTTTGTCAAGCTAAACTCATTATTTGCACTTTGTGAAAATATTGGGGTAATGCAAGATTTTTTTGGTCAAGCTTTGATCAGATATGAATTTTCAGGGCTCCAAAGAGCCTGTTTCAAGGAAGGGAGAGGTTTTTAAGACACTGATTTTATCTGCCTCAAATCAGTATCAGGGAAGAAGATGAGCTAATGCCGAGACCTACAAGCTCTCTGGGGGTCTTCTCCTTTACTCTTTTTTGTACACAGTAAACCACAGTGGTGGGTCAGCAAGATGAGACCAAGTAGGAAGGAGTATTTACATTTTGGGCTCAATGGAGCCATGGGGTGTCCAAGGTTCTCTCTTCTCAGAGCAAGGGTGGGAAGGTGCAGCCCTCTAAATGTCTTGTGAGATATCCTCATAGGATATCTCACAATTGACTATGTCTGGCGAGGCTGATGGGAGTTACAATCCAATAACCTTGGGGTGGGTGGGTTTACAATTGCCTACTCCAGCTTTTGAGCATGGCCTGGTCCATGGCATATTGTTGAGTGAGACCAAAGTTGGGACAGCAGCTCAAAATTTGTTCACCTTCAAGAACCCTGCAATTGGCAGCTGAATCGTATTTCATAATGGTAAAGAAGCAGCATCTCCCGCCAAGCTGAGTTGTTGCAGAGCAGGCTGCCTGCAGCTGATAATTTGATCTTACTGCCAACAACACCTCACAGATGAATCTTCATGAAGCATGAATCTTCTGCTTGTCACAATCCCTGATCAGAGCTCCGTTTCCATAGCCACTCAGCCACATTACTCTCTGTTCCTACATTGGGTGAGCCCAAGGAGAGTCATTCACAATGATGACTATAGCCCCTGACTGCTCGTGGTGGACTCAGAGGGCGCGTGCGGTGCCGAACAGCCAGCTGCGGGTGCGGGTGGGAGTGGGGGATCATGGCACAATATCCTTTTGCCTCATCAGCTATAATGCCCCCCCCCCCCACACACACACAGCTGCCACCTTCTGAATTGCTGGGTCTCTCCTGGGTCACTCCTGGTGGGTATTGAGGGAACACTGTCCTGGTGAGACCCTTTTGGGGGGGTTATAGCTTAGACCAGGCATGTCCAAACTTCAGCCCTCCAGATGTTTTGGACCAGAATTCCCAGAATTCCAAACCTGTATTTCCAATGGGAAAGGACTATGGGAGTTGTGGTCCAAAACATCTGGAGGGCTGAAGTTTGGGCATGCTTGGCTTAGACTTTTGAATGCATATCTTCACCAAACATTCAGGTCTTGTAGAGGAGAGTCAGAGGAAACAGTTTTGGGCCTCTTGATGCACGGTGGGTGGGTGGAGATCTTTTTATAGAATTTTAAAGGAGAAATGAATCAATTCATCACTAGAAATTTGTTGATTCATTTATTTGTCAGCCCTGAAGAATCACGAATCTTGGCAAATCACCACTTTTAAATTTTCCCCACTTTTAAATATATTTTTTGTCTCCCGCCATCTTGCCAGTGAATTTTTATTGTAGTTTTATTATGTTTATTATTATGATTTTTCCTTCATTTTTATTATTATTGCTTTTTTTCTACTATTATTTTATTTGTTATTATTGTTGTTGTAAACCGCCCGGAGTTCCTCTGGAAGATGGGCAGTGTATAAATAAATAATAAATAAATAAATAAAATTCTTTTAAAATGAACATTGTGAATTATATCTGAAGATAAGAAAGTAAAGCTTCTTTTAAATTTAAAAAATGAAGTGGTAATTTTCCTCCAGTGACTAGGACATTGTTGGGGTTACCTCACCAACAAGAATACATTTTACACTTCGGTTACCTGCCCTGGCAGTGAGCCTTGGGAAAAGGATATGAAAGTCACCTCAAGGCACAAGAGCACTTTTTCATAAAAAGCAAGGCCAAGCCCCTGGCTCAGAGCTATCACATTGAGCTATCATAGAAGCAGTTCCATTTCCAGTTTCACAAAACAGTGCACAGGTGCAGCAAGCTAGAGGAGGGATAACTGCTACCCTTGTGTTCTATGGTTCTTCAACAAGAATCTGGCCAAAGCAAAATGTTGTGAAATGTATATCTCCGTTTTGGTTGAGAACTACTTTATTTAAGTAGTTTCGCTTTTTACAACTTTCAGAACTTAATTTTGAACCACAGGCTCAGTTTTATTGCTGGTTTTAAATACTGGGAAATTTTCCAGAAACACATTTTAAAAGTATTTCTGAGCACACCTAAAATCTACTTTCCTACATTTACACACACACACACACACACACACACACACACACACACACACACACACACACA
>JAHTLZ010000129.1:33372160-33416110 GCA_023846285.1 Phrynocephalus versicolor | reverse complement strand
AAACAGGCCATAATTTAAAAATAAAATAAAAGGAATATCATAAGCAACATAAAGACAGAAATTTAACTGGAACAGTGGTATGGTAGTTATAGTTACTGATAACAGATAAATAGCTCCTTATCAAATAGTGGTTAATGACACTCTAGTTTCCCTTTAAAACTTCAATTTATTCTGCTGGTCTCTCCGCCGCCCCCCCCCCCGTGTTTTCTTAGCAGTCTGTGTATTGTAAGCATGCAGGGCCAGGTAAAAGCAATGGAATTCAAAGATAAGCCTGACACTTGTCCCTTATCTTACAAAGAATTGTACAAACAGCATTGAGTTTAGAGAAAGTGAGTGCCAGAATTTCCCCCTTCTGCCAGCTTCTATCACAACATTTACATGATTTAGTTTGAGTTTTGTATCTAGTTGTTCTGGGTCATCAAGGGTGGAAATCAGCAAAAAAAGGAGAGGGTAAGGCACACAGTACATTAAGGAATGTGTATTAATCCTTGCATTCTCTGTTATGATGGAAATATGCGATCATAGCTTCACATAAGGCATTACTTTAAATGGATAGGTATAAGGCATTATTTTAAATGGATAGGTATACCAAAGGCTTACCTCAAAGACTGGCATATTATTTGCACAGGATTTGTAGGCTGCCTGTGGTTTCTGTAGATTAATGAGGAAAGCCATTGTTTGTGTTAAAAAAAAAAGAACAGAAAGAGAAGATCACACAGTTGTGAAGCCATACCATTCCTTAGGGTCAAAGCTACTATCACATCAGGAGGGGAAATGTGTCATTCGATGTGTTGTCATTCTGTGTGAGCCAGCAAAGCCAGTGATGTGCAATCATGGGACTTGCGGGCCCTCACTATGCTGATCCATGCACCAGTAGTCTCGAAGCTGGACTACTGCAATTCTTTCTATGTGGGGCTTCCCATGGGGTTGATGTGGGTTCTAGAACACTGTGGCCAGGCCATTGATGGTGACTAGGAAACATCAGCATATATCCCCCCCCCCATTCTGGCCTCCATGCACTGGTAACCATTTTGATTCCACATCAGTTTCATTGTGTCAACCCAATGTGCTGCAGCAGTGAAAAAAGCAAACTCAATGCTAGGGATCATTAGGAAGGGTATAGAAAATAAGTCAGCAAGTGTCATTTTGCCCCTGTATAAATCTATGGTGAGGCCATAGATTTATACACAATCTATAAATGTTTATTTACGGAGTATTGTGTACAGTTTTTGTCACCATACCTCCAGCAGAATATTATTGAAATAGAAAAAGTGCAGAGGAGGGCAACCAGAATGATTTGGGGACTGGAACAGCTTCCTTACCATCTGAGACTGCAACGGCTGGGCCTCTTCACTTTTGAACGATAACGTCTAAGAGGTGACCTGATTGAAGTTTATAAAACCATACACGGTGTGGACAAAGTAGATAAGGAAAAACTGTTTTCCCTATTGCACAACACTAGAACTAGGGGGCACTCCATGAAACTTTTGGGTGCTAGACCTCAAACAAATAAGAGAAAGTACTTTTTCACCCAGCCGATCACTGGTCTGTGGAACTCCCTGCCAGAAGGTGACAGCTGCCAGCCTTGACAACTTTAAGAAAGGATTGGAAACGTTCATGGAGAACAAGGGTATAAATGGCAATCATTAGTTCTAATTTCAAGGTGTTAACAATGACACAGAAAGACCTAAACAGTTTAGGGACTTGCTACCTGACAGAGCTCCTTCTCCTACTGAGGACTGTCCACAAAACCTAGTCAATCCCAGGCTGGGTGCATGAAGGCACTAGTGCCACGAAAAGCTCACAATGAAAAAACAAAATGTGCCTTCTCAGCAACTGCTCTGTACCTTTGGAACACCCCCCCCCCGACATCTGCCTCCCCCCCCCGCCAACTGAGCTCCTTTAAATGTATTAAAGACCTGAATGTCCCCCAGGCTTTCCTGTAGCCTGGAACATGACCACAATGCTTACCCATTGTAATTTTATCTTGCCTGCCCGAATCAATTTATTATAGCAGTTTTAATTGAGTTGTGATGTGTTTCAATGTACTGTATACTGATTTCACTTGTTAATTTTTTTGTTTATTTGCAGTAGCTACTGTTGATTTGCATTTGTTATAAACCACCCAGAGTGATCTTGCCATCAGAAGGGCAGTATAGAAATCAAATAAGTGGATAAATAAATAAATTTTAATCCCCATTAGAGCTGAATGATTACTTTCAGCGGGACATATGTTAGCATTTGCTAACATGCTTGATTCATTTCAGTGAGTCTACTGAATCTACTGTAATTGGGACTACAACTAGATTTAGCTTTATGGGCCTAAGATACTGACAGGAGGAAGGTAGCTTTGAAATGAAAGAAATGGAACAGATAAATACAGTACCGTGTTTTACTCCCACCATTTATAATATTCCTGCTCTCATCCCCACACAAAGTACAGCATAAAATTTACATGGAGTAAAATCTTATCAGATATGTACTGAATAGTGATGAGGACAGTGCAAAATGAATGTCTGGAATAGAGTTAAGTATTTTCCTAACATGTGAAAGAATCACCCCATAGTAAGCAAGAGCTTAATTGGTGATTACTTTTCAACTTTCAGGTGTTACCGGAGATAATTCATAACCTCAAAAGTGGTTTATAAGATTGTGTGTTAATCCCAATCACATTTTAGAACAACGCTAAGCATTTTAAGTGCTTAATTTATAAGCAATTAATTCCTGCTCTTTTCCTCTGCACTAAAACCTGTCAGCTTTGTGTGACATCTCAAATCATTTGTTACCTGAGAAATGTCTACCGTGTAATTACATATCACATGGAGAGGCATTTGTTTGAACTAACCCCTCAAGTGAAAATTGTCAGGAAGACATAGTAAATTGCTGGGGAGGAGCAGTTTCCATGTGGAAGCAATTTTGAATCAATAGTTCACCCTCTGATTTTTGTTTTCTAGTGTCATAATTAGAGATGGGCATGAAAAGAAAAATTTTTCATTTCATTTCCTAACGAAACAAAAACAAACTGGCTTTTAAAAAATGAAATGAAATGAAATTTTTTGTTTTGTTCCATTTCGTTTTTCATTTCCCTCCCCATCAGGCACATGGGGTGGGGGAGCACTGTCTTTTTTAAAAACAAATAGCCACCAAAGCAAGCAGCGGAGGTAGGCATCGCCGCTTGCTTTGGGGACTTAAAAAAAAAGATTTAAAAGCCTGCACTTCCCCCCAATGCGACTGATTAGGGAGAAGCACAGACTTTTAAAACTTTTTTTAAGCCACCAAAGCAAGTGGCGATGGCTACCACTGCTTGCTTTGGGGGCTAAAAAAGGTTTTAAAAGCCCTTGCTTTCCCCCAACCCCTGAAGCACACAATTAAAATCATAAAACACACATTAAACACACTGTTAGTTTCATGAAACACAATACAACATGTAAAACACATAAAATGAAAAATGAAATGGAATGAAAAATGGTACAAATTGCCGTTTTAGTTTTTTGTGTCCATCTCTAGTCTGTCGGTGTGTAGACTGGATGCCTTGCTAAGGTTTTTTTGTGGTCGACAGCAAAGCAGATTTATGGTCAAAACAGATTTCTCTTGTGATCCCACCAAGTAAGCAGTGGAGATAGTTCAGTCCATCCAACTGGACATGATTATTCCATACAGAGGGGCAGCCAGTGGAGGAGGGAGGTCACCAGCAGATCCCCAAATCTTTTGTGTTTGGAGTTTGTTCTCCCCCCACCGCCTTCCATATTGCTGAACCAAAAATATAGAGTACTACTAGGAATGTGCATGTGTCTCCCAGTACAGTTTGAGACCAAATTAGGGCTTCCACGTGTAGCTTGATTTTCTCTAGAATCATATGTGTCCTACTCAATCTAATATATGCCCTAGATTTGAATTGGAAATCAACGCACTAGAAATCCCAGTGCTCTGCAATTGCAGAAGGGATATAGATTAAGTACTAGGTGCAGGTTGTTCTTGACTTTGAGAACAATACAGCACAATGGCCACAAGAAATCAAACGTTTTGAGAAATCAAACCACCTTTCTTCTAGCCCAGAATTGCCAGTAGAGATGGGCACGAATAAAAAAAAATGGCATTTCGTTTGTCATTTGTCGTTTGGAGGGTCTGTTTCGTTTCATTTCTGTTTTTTGCGAATTTTTGCAAAAAATTCATTTTCATTTTCGTTTGTTTTGTTACCATTTTGTTACCATTTATTTCAATTTTTTGTGATTTTTTTTTAGGATTTTAAGCAATTCACTCATATTGCAGTAACGGAAACGAAACGCACGACAAAATTTCCGGTGTTTCTGTTTGTTTCGTTTCATTTTAGAGACAAAATTTGTTTGTCGTTTTGTTATGTAACGAAACAAAAAAATGAAAACAGAAACGAAAAATTGTTCGTTTTGTGCCCATCTCTAATTGCCAGTACTGCCAGGCAGTGACTCTCCAGGGTCTCAGAGTTTTTTCCCTATCTTGCCAGTAGACTCCAAAGATTGAACCTGTCTGGGACCCTCTTTGTGGAAGACAGTGGTCTATGCTGCTGCTGAGCTACATTAACCTCCAGGAGCCACTGAAAGGCAGATCAGCTTTGCCCAATTCACAGACACCAAGAACACCAGAACCAGAGTTTGGACGGCTACCTAAATCCCCAAGCACATGGGCACTGAGTCGTACTTCAAAACACATTTCCATGCTCTGTTCAGAATCCTACTGTCCCTTGCTTGACACATATTGGGTGAAATTTTGTTGCACAGTACCATCTGTGCAATGTGAACCTGCAGCAAAAATACTGAAAATCACAGCACAGTGGAAGTGTTGTTCACAAAGCACTTCCATATACATGCTGTACAGCAGAATAATTAGAAGATGTGCGGGCGGGCAGTTTTGCAAGCTGGACTGGGCATTATGTGAAGGAAAATCAGCCCCTCTCTTGACCTCTACACACACACACACACACACACACACACACACATGGCCAAAAGGTTAAAATATATTGTTGTTGCTATTGTTGTCACCTTGGTCATCATTGTCATCTATGCACCTTAAAATGATCCGTGCCAGTCTATCTGTAATATAAAACAGATGTTGCATTGTTCACTACCTAATGCTTTTATGCATTAATCAACATATTTATTTAATAAGAAATAAGTTATCATGACACCTTTTTGTCTCCTAGCAACAGGCCTTTTTCCTCATCTAAAGGGTGTTACTCAGAGTATTTTAAAATATCATTAATCCTTTGAATATGTTCTCTTGACTTAATCAATCTTCTCCTTTATATAAGTAGGTGTCCTAATAAAAAGGAGTTGATTAATTTCTTTTTCCTTCTCTTTTTATGATGAATAAAAGGATGGATTAATTCAATATAAACCTGATCACAAATTAACTTCTGCCTGAACAGCAAGACTTTAAAATAATTATTGATTGGTAAAAGTATCACATTTTTAAGAGCCTACATTTAAAAGCCTTTAGAAAATTTATATTAGATACTTAAAGCATGCTGGAAAATCAGATGCCTAAAAGATGTCAGAGATGTGAGCTATAATCTGAAATACACCTGCAGGAACACATTGGGGGAGAGAAAGAGAGAGAGAGAGAGAATGAGAGAGAGAATGAGAGAGAGAGAGAGAGCACTGGTTCTAAAACAAAGTACTGCAAATGTATCACCTGATGGCTCTTCTGCTAAATTGTCAAAGGGAGCAGAAAACCATTACCCTGCAGAAAGAACTGACAAACTGGATTAGATGGGCATTTAGGCCAACTCAAGATAGCAACAAATATCTATATCTCAAAGTTATGCTAATATATCCTACTGTATCAAAATAAAGTTTTCCATCAGAATTGTCACTAGCCTTATTGAAGCTCTTTGACATACCCTTAGAATCAGAGCTGTTTATGAGCTCTGCCAGACCCTCCACTATATTTTTTATTTTTTTTAAGGGAAGAAGTAAACAGTTATTTTTTTCCTATGAGCTTGAGTTCTTGATGTAAGGCAGAAAATGGACCTATAGTAATTTGCAAGATGATTGTTTTTTTTGCTGGGCTTAAATGGACAGGAAGGTGCTGTATATTCTATGGAAAAAAGAAAGCATGAATAAAGGAAGAATGGTTAAAGAAAAAAAAATCTAATGTTCTCTTTGGCTCAATTCACCAGCACTATTCAGTTGATATATACACTGATTTCTAGGAAGTGGCCAAGTGCTTAAGACTCGGCGAATTTGCCTTATAGAGGTTTGTCAGTTATAGAGAAAAGAACGATAAAGAATTGGAGACATAAAAGATAAGTTTTTCCAGAAAGGCCTGCCTGGTATGAGAAATGAAAATGGCAATAGCCCAGAGGAAAGGAAAGACTGCTATGAAAAAATGCAAAGTTAGTTTAGCAGTTATAGCCTTTCAGTCACACTGGTCTGCTTCAGAATGGTGACTAAATGGTGTCTAATTCTGAGCACTTTCTATGTCAAAGAACCTGAAAAGGGGTCACCATGAGTCAGAACTGACTTAATAGCACATTTCCAGAAGGGAAATCCAACAGAATGGGGAAGGAGTAGTAGTAGTAGTAGCAGCAGCTACTTCAAGTAGTCTCTGGGTGGTTTACAGTTGTAATTACACTATGTAGGTTACACATTGCCACACCCAGCAAGCTGGGTACTCATTTTACCGACCTTGGGAAGGATGGAAGGCTAAGTCAATCATGAGCCTGCTACCTGGGATTGAACCCCAGGTCATGAGCACAGTTTTACCTGCAGTACAGGCATTTAACTCACAGCAGCACTTGTCCCTTGGAAGCAGTGGTGGAGGAGAAAAGTGGTCAGGTGGAGGGGGGTGTTGTAGCCCTTCTTCCTCCCTTCTGAGCAGCTGGCAAGGTAGGTGCACATAAACAGAAGTAGGTTGGATGGAACGGCAGGTTCTTCCTGAGACAGCAATATGGTGGCAGTGGCAGCTTTGGGCACTGCTGTTGGTTGTAAGACTGAGAGGTTACTAAACAGGTAGGTTGTTATGTGAGGAATGGCCATATACACATTGGGCTTTGGGGTTTTTTTCTATTCCCTAAATACTGGAGAATCGGCTCTTGTTTCACAAACATGTGACTTGTGCTGGCTTTTTCTCACCTTTGCCTCTTCCCTACCCCCACCCCTGTTCATTCCTCATTTCTTTTCTTAAGCTTCTTAACTTTGCTGCTTTGTTGGTTCTAAGGCTCATTGGTTTACTGACCTGCAAACACATCTGGAATGAAACCAAAGCCGTTACTTCACGCCCTTTTCATCGCGGTTCACGGTCCCGCTTGGTACCGGTATGAAGTAATCTTACGGCACATCCACTGCGTGACAACGGGAGTTCATCCCAACCATGCCCCCGAACTGTGATTTAAGTGGGATGAGCGATTCCCCTTCCTGGCCTTGGGAATCTGCTTGTCTCGCTTCTCGTTCCGAGACAAGAGCCCATGAAGTAAGCCTTGTTGTGGAACGAGTGCCAATTGTAGCTCGTTGCCATCTAGTGGCAGGAGTGCGAAGTGACATTCGCCAGTAAATTCCCTATGGAGTAACAATGCAGTGCAGAGATTTTAAGGGACAAATGCCTCGAAGTTTGCTCCATAACGCATTGAAGGCAAGGCTTCGGAGAATCGACACATTGAAAAATAGCAGGTTGGACCGGAAAAAAAAGAGAACAAAGGCATAGAATTTCACATCTCATCACGGAATGAGGATGTGTGGTAACAGTGGTCCCAGTATCATCAATCATGCCCGTGGGTACACGGGAACAGGGAGAGAAGCGGGAGAAGATCACATGACCACGACCTACATCAACACACAACGAACTTCCTCCTGGAATGAGAATGGACATGAAGTAACCATCCAAGTCAGTGACTATGGACATCACAAAACCACTCCATGCCGTAAAGGGGGAGGAGAATTCTGGGACGGGCTCTGCAGTGTGCAAACATTGGCTGATGGGCTCTTTTCTTCTCCCACCTCTCCTTCCACCTTCCAAGAAGGAAGAACTGGAGATACCAATGAATGAAGAGTCTTGCAGGCAGGTAGCATCTTGCAGATTTTGAAGATGTGAAAAAAAATGCATAGATATGTGAAACTGAGGAATTTCTTACAACACTTCTCAATAGAGTTTTATACATCCTTTTGCTAGGAACACTCATGCCTGACTAAAAGGATGTAAATTTAAAATCTGATGATGATATTTTCAACACCAGAATGTGCAATTTGTTTCTATTAAAACTAAAGCCACCTGTTTGACTGATTCATTGGCTTTTAATTGTGATACATTGCTATATAAATAAAACCACAATAAGGCTGGCGAGCAACATAAAGGCAGTTAGTAAAATATTAATAAATCTGTTTGACAGTTTCCCTCTTTCCTCTGCCTTTCTTTCCCTCCCAGAGAGCAAAGATGTTACCATATCCAGCAGCAACAATCAAAAGTGAACTGGGCTACTGTCCAGCACACATTACTAATTTACACGACAATGACAAGAGCGAGATTTTTCTACAGGACTAAATCTGAAACAAAGGTTTAAACAGCGAAGAAACATTAGGAATAATTTATGACCCTGGATGATGATGAGGCTGTACAGTACTCTCTGACGGGAATACAGAATTGATCCTACCATTTCCTGGACAGAGTAATGAAGCCATTCATCTTGGAGCAATCGTAAGGAGAGGCTTCCTGTAAAGATATGAATGAGAAGTAGACCAGGCCCATATACAAAGTTCAGCTTGTCTTGCATAGATGTGAACCGTTTAGGATGCTTGCAAACCAAACACAAACAGCCTTATGATTTTTGACGTGGTGGGAGAAGTTTTTCAAAATGAACGTAAAACATGGGATTCTGTTTTACCAGCAACAGAACTTTAACCCATTTCTTCTAGGACTATCTACTCTGTCTTGGGTTTTGAAAATTTATTGATGGGCTATGGGAAACACTCCTCTGTTGGTTTTGGGATTCTGGGAATGGTAGTCCCAAAAAGTGAGAGGGATGGCTTGTAGACATAGGGCCTTCTCGGCAGCTGCCCCCAAGCTATGGAATGCCCTCCCAAGTGAGATCCACCTGGCACCAACATTGATGACATTCTGGTGCCAGGTAAAAACATTCCTGTCCCAGAAGTTTTTAACTGATTTTACTGTGGGTCCTGATGGCAATTTTAGTATAGTATTTTAATAAATTGTAGTTATTGCATTTAAATGTTTTATTCTTTTAATTGTATTGCAATTTTGATGTTTTAATTGTCTGAATTGTTTATTTTGATTGTGAGCCGCCCAGAGACCTTTGGGTAGTAGGCAGCATACAAGCTGAATAAATAAATAAATAAATAAATAAATAAATACTCTGTTTCCAGGTCCTAGTCAGAAGTCTTTCTTTCACACTTTACATGGCGCTGCTTTTGAAGATGGTCCAGCAATTACAACTAGCACAGAACCAGTCTGTGTGACTGGTGAGTTTGCTTCCTCACGGAGTCATATTATGCCAGTTCTGAAAAATTTACACTGGCTGCCAGTTGCTGCCCAGGTCCAATTCAAAGTGCTTATGCTGACATATAAAGCCCTAAAGGGCTTAGGACCTGGTTATCTAAAGCAGTGGTTCTCAAAATTTTTTTTGCCACATCACCCTTGTCAGGCTAAAAAAAAAAATTGCAACACAGCTACCCTTAAAACAATTTGAATACTTAGGAAAAGAAGGAAAAAAACAGTGCAAATTTAATGCTCAGTTGTCCTTAATGTGATGAATGAAACTGTTTGGATGA
Organism: Phrynocephalus versicolor; assembly: GCA_023846285.1. Taxonomy (NCBI): domain Eukaryota; kingdom Metazoa; phylum Chordata; class Lepidosauria; order Squamata; family Agamidae; genus Phrynocephalus; species Phrynocephalus versicolor. The sequence goes on along the minus strand of JAHTLZ010000129.1, from coordinate 33,406,355 downwards.
ATTTTCATTATTTCCTTTATGTTTATGGGAAGTTTAGTTAATTAAATATTATTGCCACAGCACCACTGGCATACACTCATGAAACACTAGGGTGCCACGGCAGCCAGTTTCAGAACCGCTGATTTAAGAACCACTTTCTTCCATATGAGTCTGCGTGTGCCGTAATATCAGACCAGGAGGCCCTGCTGAAGGTGCCATCCCTCAAAGAGGTGAGGGGGTGGCATGTCAAAATGGCCTTCTTGACTGTTGCCCCCCAACTCTAGAATGCCCTCCCAACAGAGATCTGCCTGGCACCAACACTTTTCAATTTTTGGCCAATCAGGCAGCATTTTAATTAAATATTAATCTTTCTAGCTGGCCTCATAAGTAGCAGAATTTTATTATTTGTATGTTGATTATTTTAAACTGTTATTTTGGTGGTTTTAACTTATTGTTTTATAGTTTAAAATATTATTGTATGTTGCCCAGAAACCATTTGCTAGTGGGGCAGGTAAAAAAAATCTGTAAATAAATAAATAAATAAATAAATAAATAAATTTTATTTATTCGATTCTTACAATATCTTTAGAACTATATGACAGGCAGAGAAACAAAGATGACTGAATTGAGTTTATATGCAAGCATGTTGTGCCTGTTTTTATATATATTATTTCATAAGGCTTATTTCTTGAAGGTGCTACAAGGTTATTTTTGTTTTCTTTTGTCTGTTTGTCTTTTATTATTATTATTATTATTATTATTATTATTATTATTATTATTATTATTATTATTATTATTATTATTATTATTATTATTATTAATTTGTGGGTGCCTGATATGCTTGCATAGACTAACATGGCTACCCTTTCTCAATCTACTGCTATGAGCTTGTATCAGTAGCAGATTGATAACTGCCTACTCATGCAGCCGCTCCATTTCCATACAAGTCCCTCTTTCTTTTCTATCCAGTCACTGCCATGCTAGGGCAATAGAGATGAAGGCTTCATCTCTCTGAATGACATTCTGTGGGTCTTCCAGGCTGTTCCAATGGTGGGGGATGATTGGGTGGGAAGTACAGACAAGAAAGTCAGCTGTGCCCTGTTTCCCAGAGAAAGACACAGGATGACACATCATCAGGAGAGAACTATTAAGCATGTGGTACTGAAGCTATTAGCGCTATGCCAAAACTCTTCCCACATTTTTTCATCCATCCTCATTGTATTTGACAGAAAAGAGAATTCCTTTCAAAAAGAAGTTTAAGAGAGGAAAGAAGTTTGGGAGATATTCTCATGACAGAAGCTCAGGGCTATTGGTTTCATCTTGCTTAAGAGGCAGCCCAAGATGGTGTGTGAAGGCCTTGTCTTTCAGTGTGCAGTCCTCTCTGTGGCACCCAGCAACCCTCCCAACTTCCCCAGGACTTAAGATGCGGATTGCTCGGTGGCTTAGACAGATGTTGGGAATTTGGTTACAGAATGTGTTCCCTTGACGGGGGCTTGACTCAAAGATTCATAAGATCCCTTCCATCTCTGCAGTTCAAAGATTAGTATTATTATTATTATAACAGTTCCCCTAGGACAGTAGTGGAAAAACCTTCGGCACACCAGATGTTTTGGACCACAACTCCCAGAATTCCAAGCCTAGACTGCCAATGACAAAGGACTGTGGGAGTTGTGGTCCAAAATATCTGGAGGGCCAAAGTTTGGTCACCACTGCTCTAGGATGATTTTAATTCAGGATCTGTGGGCTGCAGAACTTTAAAGACATATTCAAGTTCACACACACACACACACACACACACACACACACACACACACACACATAATAAGTGCAATAATTTTTGCCACTTGGCAGTGCTCCAAAATTGCAAATAAGAGAGAGAGGGAGGGTGGGAGGGAGAGAGACAGAGAGACAGAGACAGAAAGACAGAGACAGAAAGACAGAGACAAAGAGAACATTTTAAAGCAAAAAAGTAAAAAAATTGGGAGCTGAATACACACTAATTTTTTAACCTCTTGCCAAATTTACTGCAAGGACCCCCCCCCGGTTTTTATACCCCAAAACAAGGTAGATAATTCCAAGAGACCAGCTATGAACAGCTTTAGTGATAATTAGAGATGGGAATTAAATGAACTTTTAATTTGTTTAGTTATTCATTATTCCTTTCATTAGCTAACAAAACAAATAACGAACCAACCCATCAAAGAAAAACAAAACCAAAAAAAAAATGGAAATTTCCATTTCATTCACTTCATTTTTTATTATCCCCCCTCCTACCTTGTCCTCGCTGCAGTCCTCCTGGTCCTGGAACTCGGCAGGGGAAGGTAGGCCTGTAGAGGCACTGGCCCCAAGCCAGCACTTTTAAAACCAAAATTAAATAAATAAATAAATAAACTTTTTTTTTTAAAGGAGTGCCGACCCGGCCACAGGACCCACATGGTCGGTGCTTTTAAAAAAGAATCAGAAAAAAAGGAGCGCTGACCTGGCCCCAGGAGCATGCGGTCAGCGCTCTAAAACAAAGAAATATTAAAAAGGCGCTGGCCCCAAGCCAGCCCCTCAAAAAGACCCTGCCACCATGGCCACAGCCAGGATCGCCACGGTCAACACCGCCATTGCTGCCACTGCCCAGTAAGTTGGACCTGAACTGCTTCGGCTTGGTTCAGGTTCGTACGATTTAAAAAAAAATGTATGAACCCAAACCGAACCGAACCAAGGGTGGGCCTGAAACAGATGAACCCAAACCATGGGTTTTCTGTTTCGTGCCCACCTCTACTGATAATTTCAAGGCCCCAGACTATGGAATGCCCTCCCGAGTGAGACCTGCCTGGTGCAGACGTTGATGACATTTCGGCACCAGGTAGAAACCTTCCTGTTCCAGAAGTTTTTTTAACTGATGATTGTGGGTCCTGATAGCAATTTTAGTGTTGTATTTTAATGTATTGTATTTATTATATTTATATGTTTTTATTGTTTTAATTTTATTGTAGTTTCGATTTTTTATTTGATTATTATGATTGAATAAATAAATAAATAAATAAATAAATAATAAGGCTCAGCAAAGTGACATTTTGGAATACAGTTCTCAGAATCCACATCATTGTATGGTGACTATAATCTTCTCCCTCTCACATCCCACACCCAACACCAAAAGAGCAGCTTTTCCAATTGGTGAATTGTCTATAGACTCATTGATGGTTCTCAACCCTTTTTTTTTCTTACCTTGGCTTAAAAGGATGAAATGTCAATCTTGATTTTAAAAGGGGGAAAATACAAAACCAAACGACAAGTCACATCATTCTGAGATCTGTGTGAAAACAAATTCCCTTTGTTTTAGAGCCAGAGGAGTTTAACAAGTGGGAAAACAGAGGTGAGAGCAGGAAACAGCAAGGCTTAGTATCAAACCAGCACTTTCCTGAGACAAGACCCGAGAGCCAAAGAAACACTTTAGCAATCACATATCCATGCAGGGTGTGTGTGTGTGGGGGGGGCATTTGGCTTTTGATGCTGCCTCTTTCTGATATCCTAAAACGCTCTTTGTACTGCACAGCTACGGGACAACTGTTTTCACAGTTGAAGATGAAGGAAATATTTTGTAATGCCTCAAGAAACTACTTGTATAAAAGACCATCAAACACAACTATTTTTCTCTCTGGGTCTAGTGCTTTGAAGATAAACCTTAAAGGGGAAAAGACGTGGTTCCAGAACGGGCTTCTTCTGTCGTATCATGCCTGCTCATTAATTCTGAGGTGTGTATCTATTCCTTTCATTTACGATTTGCATGAAATTCTAATAGGTATGGACAAAGCAGCCTTTGTAGGTTTCCTCTGCTTGTTTTTCTGTGTTTTTTTTTCTGATGCAGGATGGTTTGTTCAAATTCATACCATGTTGATGTTTTTTAATCTGCTTTATAGTATTAAACAATCAGTTTCTGTGTGGGCACACAAATAATTTACTAGAGTCACTCACCTCTATTTGGCGCACAAGGAATGTTGAAGTAAAAGGACATTACCATCCCCAAGGCTTCTGCACTCTAGTTAAAAACTGCCAGTACTCTTCATCATAATATTTGAAATATTTATTTATAACATTTATAACCCAACTTTTATCAACAAGCCCAGGGCAATTTGGTACACTCAGTTTATTCCCTATGAGTAATGCAGCTCTTTCCCTCTCCCATCTGTCTCACACACATGCAGATGCACTTATTTCAGCTTTATGTGCTGCCTCCAGTAGAGAGGGACATTTCTGAGTTGGGGTGACTGTCAGTCAATCCAACAGTAGTCAATTGTTCCTTCTCCATTCCTTTCAAAGAGATTTTGGAAAGGGACATGCCTCTCTACTTAAATACCCTCTTCTATCTCTTTTTAGTCTGCCTGCAGTTAGTATGCACTTGGTATGTCATTAGGCAGTTAATATTGAATGCAGTTAACATGCATTTGGAATGTTGTCTCCAACAGTCTGCTGGAAGCAGGTTGTGAATCTGTTGAAGTGTGGTCCTGCAAGCCAGGCTTTTTAAACAGTATGCTGGGTTTGATCTGTTCAGAATTGTGAGTACCTTGTGGGAAACATTTTATTCTTTCCCTTTTTAATGTCTCAAAGTGACTTTCTGAGACTATAAGTGCCAGTTGCTGAGACAATAACTAGAGATGGGCACGAAATGATTTTTTTTCATTCCGTTATTCGTTATTCATTTCATTATGTAATGAAATGAATAACGAAAATTGTGATGAAATTGGAATGAACTGAATAGAACCACGAAAATTATGTTTCGTTTTCGTTAATGGTGACGTGCAATGAAATGAACTGTTTTTAAATGTTAAAAACCGTCATGAATATCCATAAAAAACCAGCGATAATTATTTATTCTGCCTGATAATACCTACCAGGGGGTTGGGGTCCTTAAAACATGCATTTATGTCTTTTCTCAGATCACTGTATTTTTTTTTCCTTTAAGGGGAGCTGGGGCACATCGACCCAAAATGGCTCCAAGATGCCTAATATTGATTTCTTGGGTATTAAAAGGCCCTGGACATCCATAAAAATGCAGTGATAATTATTTGAAATTATTACCTACCAGGGGGTTGGGGTCCTTAAAATGTTTGTTTTTGTCATTCTCCCATCATGATGTATTTTTTTCTTTTCCCTTTAGGGCTGACACAAAATGGATTGCAGCCACAAGATGGATGCAAGCCATGTGATGGGATCATGTAAATTCTTGGACAATTTCAACCAATACCATGCCCAGGTTGCAGACTGGGTAGGTGTGGCAGCCACAGAGGGCATAAAAAGCTTTAGCAGCCCCCATTCTCCTTGCAGTCTGTGGTGGGAGTTTGGGTGGGATTGCTGTCTCTGCGACTCGTTACTTTAGGCCAGCTAGGCAGGTGTGTGTCTCTGGGTCGGCACTCCTTAAATTCAGACCAGAGATCTTGGGGGTTTGTCGCTCTTCCTGTGTTCCCACCCCTCCACACCCCCTGGCTCCTGTATGCATGAGGGGAGGGAGAAAAAAGGGAGAAAAGAATGCAGACTCACCTCCGCTCTGCCATCGGGAGCTGCCCCGGGAAACATTCCAATCTCTTCCAGTCTCTTAAAGGGGTGGGGGGCAAAATAAAACACACACACACACACACACATACACACACACACACACACAAGGTGAGGAGAGCCCGGCACTCACTGCTTTACATCCACATCAGAAATTTTTCACCTTTGGAGACCAGGTACTTGGAAAATGCGCTGGGACGTGCTTGGGCGGGCGTGGTGGTACTTATTTTTTAAAAAAATCCGGAGCTGGTAGGAAAACAATTTTAAGCTCTGGATCTGGGAGCCCTTTGCCTCGGATTTTAGGGGCCACGTAAAAGCGCCCTAAGAGAGCACCACATTGTCTGCTTTATTTTTTCATAGCATTCTCAATGTTAATTGTGAAAATATCATAATAACTGATAAAACTTACCTGATGAAATAACAAATATTAGTGTAACTGTATTAAAAATATGACACAGAGGAGGAAGAGGAGGAATCATTTACAACGCTGAGTTATTACTGAGCATTTGCATGCCTTGTATTTGCAAATGTAAAAGTTTGGGCATTAAATCCAAGTGTGGGTAGAATCGCTCAGGAGAAAAGGACAGTAGACTGAAACAGTGGACACAGGCCAGGACTCGCTGACTCTAAATTCACAGAACCGGAGTAAAAATCCCTGAACATAAAAGAAATATGTATATTATTAATAATGACAATAGATAGCATGAATCAGATTCGTTCCATAGTGATGGTACTATTGGTGTTCAGCGTTGTTTTTATGAACTGCTTCTGTAACAGCACTAAACTGAGTCTTCAAAGCAGAAGGCATAAAACAGCCTTTTATATATAACTTTAATCATAAAGGCTAGTACCTATAAACAGAGAAATATATTCTCCTTCTCTTCTGTCTGAAAGGTCAGCTATCCATCACATCTCCCCAACTGCCTTGGAGGCAGTATGAGATCACACTACTCTAACTTCCCGCAATGCACTCTTGATTTATCACTCCACTAGCTTTTGGCGGTACAATGTTTATTATACAGTGTTCTCATAAACTATGATATATATATGCAGAAAGATAAAGTTTTAGTTTCTGTTATATCTCCTACAGGAAGCCAACAGTCTAAAACATTTTAGGAATGTTTTCATCATTTGGAAATACCACTCAATGTTATGAATCACTTGCCTTTGTGGGATGAAATGCTGGGCTTGTCCTTCGGTGTTTAGGCAGCTTCCTCTCAAAACTGCTTGTCTTGCCTTCCTGATGCTACCAAGAGACAGTGACAGACTTTTGAAAAGCTGCATCTGCGAATATCCCCCTGTCTGGGGTTTCATCAAGAGAGGCCCTTCTCTCAGTCCTACCACTCTCACAGGTGCAGTCACAAGAGAAGGCCTTCTTTGTTGCTGCTACCAAGCTACAGAACTCCCTCCCACAGCAGGCCCAGCTGGCCCCCTTCCTACTCTCCCTCTACTGGTACGCGGAGAATACCAGCAGGAGGAGGGAGGAAGAGACAGCCACCATTGGCTTTCTTGGTATCATGTAACCTGCTCCAGTGCTTGTATATCAAGACACTGCTTGTTGATCAAGGTAAAATCTACAAGAAATGTTTGCTTGTCTTGCAAAATGCTCTTAAACCAAGTTACTCTTAAAGCAAGGTATTACTATACAGTGGTACTTTGGTTTCCATTCTGGAAGCATGCTAGTAAACCAAAATAGTTGTAGATCAAAGCAAATTTCCCTATAGGAAATAATGGAAAGTTACCTGATTCATTCAGGGGACCCAGTTCCCATTATTTCTTATGGAGAAATTTGCTTCTAAAAATAAGTTTATTAATAATTTAAAAAAAAGAAAATTCAATACTTTACCATGTAACATAACGGTTCAATCCATTTCCTGTTGTCAGGGCAAGATTTGGTTCTATTTAGCTTCCTTTGTGGTAATTTTCATTTGTTATTTTCTTTGCTCATATAATAATACCTTTACTTAGACTTTTTTACATTCCTAAAATTTACTAATAAAAAGAATAAATCACTATATGATGGATCATATATATACAGCAGAGAGTAATTATTATACTTATTATAATACCATTCTATAGCAATCTATTAATTTCACATGTTAATTTCTTTTCCTCATCTTACTTCTAAGTACTTCTTTACATCACCCCACTGATTTTGAAATTCTGTCCCATAAAATATATTCTTGCAATTTTGTTAAACAGTCATCAACCAATGATATTACTTCACTTTTTCATTCTCTTGCTATTTGATTCCTAGCTGCACCTCTTGATTTTCCTCTTATGATATTTAACAATATTTAAATAAATTTCTGGTCTTAATTCTATTTGAATCTTCAAGTTCTTGGTCAGTATATAGTCAATTAATCTCCAAAACTTCTTAATTGCCTTACAAATCCACCACATATGATACAGTGAATAGAGATGGGCACGACTTAGCGGTATTCCCGTTTCCGTTTCCGTTAGTCGGTTCCGTTACTCTACGGAAACGGTAACGGAAATTACTGCCCCAGACTTCGAGCTCGAACCGACGAACGAACAATTTTGGTCTGATTTGTCGTGCTCGTTACTTGCGTGACGTCACGCGATCGCACAATGCCAAGCGGCACAGAAAAAAAGTTTTTAAAAGTAAAAAAAACCCGATCCCGGCCCTAAAAGCAGGCGAAAACTGTCTGAGGGCACCTACCAGGCCAGAAGGGTGGTTTTTTGGGGGGTGGGGGTTTCCTCGCCCCCCTCTCCTTGGCTACTGCTACTGCTGCGCTGCTGGTACCAGGCCGGGGGGGGGGATCGTCTCATCTGCCTTTGCCATGCGGTGTGCGGGCGGGGGGATCCAAAATGCCGACCGCAATATTTTTTTTAAATCGTGGTCCAAAACCCCACCAAAGCACCACAGAAACATGCGAAAATTAGCTATTTTAAATGCTTGAATTTTTACAGTAGCAGCAGTGGGTTTGTCTTGCAAAAAAAGTCTCCGTTGATTTTATTTTATTTCATTTCATTTTATTTTTTTTACACCTGCGCATTTGCAAAGATGGGCTCGCCCATGGGAGTGGACCATGCAAAGTCTTGGAGCCATTCCACCAATCGCATAGCCAGGTTTTGCTGACTGAACCAGGCTGGGAGGGCGTCTCCATTTGCCATGCAGTGCGGGGGGATCTAAAATGGCGGCCGCAATATTTTTTTTAAATCGTGGTCCAAAACCCCACCAAAGCACCACAGAAACATGCGAAAATTAGCTATTTTAAATGCTTGAATTTTTACAGTAGCAGCAGTGGGTTTGTCCTGCAAAAAAACGTCTCCGTTGATTTTATTTTATTTCATTTCATTTTATTTGTTTACACCTGTGCATTCGTAATGATGGGCTCGCCCATGAGAGTGGAACATGCAAATTTTCCACCAATCGCAAGGCCACTTGGCCAGGTTGACCACAGAGACTTCTGGGATGTGCCAATCGGGCATAAACAGCCCACTAATCGTAGCCCGAACCTGAACCCTAACCCTAAGCCTAACCCATACACCAGTACACTGTCCTTCTAAGTGGGTCAGAGAGGCACCCAGAGGTGCACCCCAATACTCACCCTAACCTCACCCGTCACTAGCCTAACCCTAGCTCTTGTGCACTGCTAACCCATCTTAATCCTAAGCCAGATCTACTTGCATTACACTACATACAAGTATGTGAAACGCAGCATGTGCAAAGAGTCTGCCAGTCCGTCACTTGTGGCTCTGGCTGACTCCTGCAGCTGCCTCCAGGAGCCCGCTACCCCCCAAACCAGTACTAACGACAACGAAAAAACGAAAAAACGAACCGACTAATTTTTGCGAAGTTTCGCGAAAAACGGAAACGAAACGAATCAGACCCTAGCCGAAACCGAAACCGAAAACGAAGTTTTTTTTCTGAGTCGTGCCCATCTCTAACAGTGAACACTTTTCTGTTTTACATCAACATTTATTTTTATTTGATTTAGTTATTTTTGTTAGCTTCTTGGGAGTAAGAACTGACAAAAGAAAATATTTTTTCACCCAGCGCATTGTTAGTTTATGAAACTTCCTGCCACAGGATATGATGATGGCATCTGGCCTGGATGCCTTCAAAAGGGGATTGGACAGATTCCTGGAGGAAAAGTCCATCACAGGTTACAAACCATGATGGAAATGTGTAATCTCCAGACTTAAAACCAGGGTACTTCAAGGGCCAGATGCAGGGGAGTGGTATCAGGAGACAGATATCTAGTCTCATGCACTCCCAAATGCATCTGGTGGGGCCACTGTGAGATACAGGAAGCTGGACTAGATGGGCCTTTGGCCTGATCCAGCATGGCTCTTCTTATGTTCTTATGTAAGTTATATACCATCTATATAAGATGTTGATATAAACTCTTTCAGATCAATGCTTGTAATTAATTTTTGGTTTTCATTCCAGGCTCTATATATATACCATTATTCAAGCTCTATTGTTTTCCCTATATCCTGCATTCATTTAATCATATTATCCTTGATTGCCTCTTGCTCCATTTCTCTCTCTAACAAAAAATTCTATAGTTTTGAGATCTGATGTTCTTCTTATCCCACAAATTAATTTATCTAAATCTGAGGTCACTTGATCAAATCCTATTAGTTTATTGTCCATACACATCCTTTCCAGTAGTTGTCTATGAGGGAACCAATGACATGTAATTCCCTGCTGAACTGATTATTCTCTTGTTTTTAATCTTGTTTTCTTCAGTCTTTAATAATAGTTCTCTATATGTCAACCATTTTCCTGATTTCACATCTATTTGCTTCTCAAGAGCCTCATGCAGAGACATGCACCATGGTATTCCTCTATAAAATTTCTCTTTATATTTTCCCCAAATCTTAATCAAGGCTTTCCTTACCAAGCTATTTTCAAAATCCTTATATATTTATTTTTCTTATCATACCATAAGTATGCATGTATTCCAAATCTTTAAGTCTTTTTCTTCTTTTTTGTCATTTTTTGTTATTATATTTGTCTTATTTTCATTTTTTTAAAATCCTGCTAGGATACCAAAGTAAGAAATGATTTGTTTTAATTTGGAAATACTTTTCCTCGGGTTCTCCAGAACAACCACCATGTCATTAGCAAAGGCTCTAACTTTATAATGTAATGTTCCTGGCTTTAAACCAGTTATTTCTTCTTGTTCTCTTATTTTCCTTAGCAACATCTCCAATATTACTATGAACAGCAGTGGAAATAGTGGACATCCTTGACAAGTGCCTTTGAAGATCTGACATTGTTTAGTTTTTTCTCCATTTACTATTATTTTTGCTTTTTGTTTATTATCCAGTATATTGTTTTTATCCAGTTTAGGAAATTTCCCCCCAACTCCATGTTTTCCTGTACTTGGAACATAAAGTCCCAATTGATATTATCAAATGCTTTTTTCAGCATAAAAAAATCCATCCTAACATTTTTCCTGGATAGAGATGGGCACGACTTAGCGGTATTTTCGTTTTCGTTTCCGTTTTTCGTTTCCGTTACGTAACGAAACGAAAAATGAAAAACGGCTCAGAACTGGAACGAAAACGGAAACGAAACGACTAATTTTGAGCCAATTTTCGTTTTTCGTTACTGGAAAAGCACATAATGGAGCTAAATGGGAAGAAACGAAAAAAATTTCGTTTTCGTTTTCGTTTTTTCATTTTCGTTACATATCGAAACAAAAACAAAAAAATTTGAAATTAGCTCACGGAAACGGAAACGAGCTGAAACGGACCCCTAGCCGAAAACGAAAACGAACAATTTTTCTGAGTCGTGCCCATCTCTATTCCTGGATGTTGCTCATAATATTCTAATACATCCACTGTATTATGAGCCTTACATTCTTTCTCAGCTGCCTCCCTGTTAGGAAGCTTGTTTGGTCTTCTCCTATCCCATCTTTTAAAACCCTCTGAAATCTTTCTACCTTTATCTGTGCAAATGTTTTATAGTCTAAATTTTAACAATGAGATAGGCCTATAGTTCTTAGGATCTTTTAGATCTCTAACCTCTTTAGGTATGAGCATGATGTTGACTTCTCTCCATGATTCTGGGTATTCTGGGTCTTATCCTTGTATAGTTTGGTTTATTATCTCTTTTAGAAGAGGTGACAGTTCCTCTAATAATTTCTTGAAGTAAAGTGCAGAAAAACCATCCGGGCCTGGTGTTTTCCTTAATTTTAGTCTTTTTATAGCTACTTCTACCTCTCCTATTGATACAGGTAAATTCAACCTTGCTCTTTGGTTTTCTGTTATTTTTGGTATATTTTGTTCTTTTAAATGATTCTTTATCTCTTATCTATCTCATTTTGTTCTTTAAAAAGTTCATTGTAATTTTTTCAATTATCTATTTTATATTTTTTTAAAATCTTGAAATACTTTCCCTCACTCTTTTATTTCTCGTATCATATTTTGTTCTCTTTTTTTCTTTACTGGTAGGCTAACCTGTTTCCTTGGTCATAGATTTTTTATTTTACAAAATTTATATCTTTTTTATCTTTCTAATGTCAATTCTGATAAATGATTCTGGAGGTTTTTTAGTTCTCTACACAATTCTCTATTTCCTAAGATTCTTTTAATTTCTGCTTCTTTCTCTTTGATTTTTTCTAATAATTTTTGATAATTTTGTTTTTTCATTCTAATATTTTCCCACTATTTTTTATTAATAATCCTCTCATTACCACTTAACTTGCCTTCCATACTGTTTGTAATTTTACCTCATTATTCATATTTTGTCTAAGATATTCTTTAAACTCTTATAGCCATTTCAGGATTTTTTTCATCTTTTAATAGATTCTCATTTAGTCTCCATGAGTATTGTCTTTTTTCCTGTTCCCCGGTTAATGTTCATGGGTTATGGTCTGCACAAGACTTTGGCAAAATTTCCACCTCTCGAATCTGATTTTGTAGAGTTTTACTTACTAAAATAAGATCAATTCTTGAAAGTGATCTAGGTCTGTTTGAATAAAATGTATATTCTTTGCTTTCCCCATTTTTATCCCTCCAGCAATCTTCTAATATAAGTATGTCATCATGCTAAATAAACTATTTGACAATTTTCTTTGTTTTGCCTTTATTTTATTTTTAGATTTCCTATCTGTCGTTGGATTTATTACACCTTTCCAATCTCCAGCTATAAGTTTGTCTTCATATAGTTATAACAATTTTTGTAACAATTTTTGAAAAAAAACTTCCAATTCCCTTCGGATGGGACATGGATTGAGATGACAATATTTTCCCCCCTGTGTTTGTATTTCTACTCCAATATATCTTCCCTCCTTATCTTTTACTATTACTTTTGAGGGGAAATTATTTGGTATGTATATCGCTACTCCCCTCTTCTTCTTGTTGAATGTTGAGGTACAACGTTGACCTAATTTTCCATTTTTAAAAATATTTTGTATCTTCCTCTCTGATATGTGTTTATTGCAAGCAAGCAGTTTGATTCTATTCATTTTCTTAAAAAATGGAAAACCTGCCTTTTCCTTATTGAGTTCAATCCTTGTACATTCCAGGTTAAGTCTTTATTTAGCATTATTATACCCTGTTTTCAGCTACTTCTTCTTCCACATCAGATACCTCAAGTTCTTCTAATTTCTCTCCTTGCACTTCTGAATTTGGATATAGTATACCATCCTCTTCTAATACTGGGTATTCCTCACTTCTGCCTTGTATTTCTTCAATATCTCTTCTCCTGACCTCCTCTGTCTCATTAAGTTTTGTCCCACATCTTTGTACGAATTCTTCAGCTTTCTGCACTGAGTTAATTCTGTATGTTCATAGTTTATATTGCGAGGTTAGTGATTTCCCATTTGTACATTATCTTATCTTGCTGTAAAATTCTTGATAAGACACAATAGTCTCTTCTTAATTTTAGGATTTCCAATGGGATATCTTTAAATATTATTATTTCTTTTCCTCCTATTTCTAAATTCTTATAGCTTTCCTGTAAGCTGCCTAGATGCCCTAAGCACATCCGATCTCAAGGTGCTGTAGGCGCCTGGAGTAGGAACTGGAAAGTTTCCTGCCAAGAAAACTCCATGGACATGGAGTCACGAAGAGTCAGTCATGACTGTAACGACACAACACACATAGCTTTCCTGGAGAACCCCATCTTTTGTATATTCCTTTGTAAATTAAATCACTACATATCTTGGCCAGTTTCTTTTCTTTGCTATCAATGAAATTTAACCAGAAAATCTTATCCACTTCCACTTGGATGTCTTTTATTTTCATCTTAATAAATTTTGCCAATGCTGGGATTAACATTTTATATATAAATCTTCCTGTAATCCCTCTTGTACTTCTGGGATACCTCTAATTTTCAAACATTTAGATCTTTGTCTTAATTCTAGTCTGATTATTGATTCTCTCCTTTCTTTTTGTTCTGCTCTTTCTTCATTTACTACCTGATCAAATACATGTACTACTTTCTATTGAGTTTATTTTAGGTCTGACCTCACCCTATTCACCTCCTCTTTTACCTGTAATATACTATTCTTCATTTCTTCTAAGTCTAATTTAACTTGGTTTTTGACCTCTTTCATTTCTTCATCCATTTGTTCTAAAATTCTGTTTTCCATATATTTAAATTCTAATAATAATCTTTCCATTGGATCATAGGTACTAGAGCATTCCTCTGTTGTAGATCTATAGACAATTTCCTTGCCTGAGGTAATTTTGTCTTATCCTTTTGTCTCTGCATCTTGCATTTCCCCCCCAAAAAAATTAATCAAAATTTCAGTTATCCTTATTTTCTTTTAATTACTTTCTTCTTTATTTGTTAAATGCACTGTTCTAGCCTCCATTTCAGTCTCATTTCTTTGTTCCTATTACTTTCCCTTTTATATTTCAAGCAATCTAAACAGTATAAACAAAATGGAAGATAATAATATAGTAAATGATAAGCAATAGACAAATTATTACTATTATATCAAATTTGGACGGATCTTAAACCAATGTGCTTCCATTTACCATTTGGTCTCCAAAAGTCTATAAGTCTATAAGTTATATAGAAAATTTATGAGTATTATATAATAAGAATTTCTTAAATATCAAAGTCCTATACCACAATAGTATCTTTCCAGCTTCTTGTCATTCAGTATACTGTTTAAACAGAATTTTAAATGGGTTATAGACAGGTTATTTCAAAATAGAGGTGTTCTCCAAAAAGGGTGTGGTTGTTGCTTCTGCTGTTCAGTACTTGGTATTTATTTATTTAGTTCAGTTTGTTTAAAACTTCTGTTTGTTTAAGCCTTCCATCCATATTCAGGCGTGAGTCTGCAAGCTCCCGAAAGGATTTCTGGTTTTATTTTGTCTTTTGAAGCTTTAAGTTCCTTTATTGAGTTCAGCATGGGTTACTATTTACAACAACTCTTATCTCCCTTTGTCTTAGCTTTTATGGCTTATAATTACCACCTGGCTCTTTCAAGCTCTTTCAAGCTCTTTCAACTCCCTCCCAAGAGGAGCTAAAGATTTTTAAATGTCTCTTTTCACAACACTCTCGCTATTTCTTCACCACCATTGTTTGCAGTCTAGCAAAGCTCAAAATTGTTTTTTTATATTTCGTTTCCTTCTCCTGACTTTAATGTGCTTTAAAAAGGCAGGCTGCAAAGCTTGGTTTCTCTTACAGAGGCTGTAGTTTGGAGTTGTGGCTATGGATGAGCGTTGATTCCTTCGGCTCCCTTTCCTCCATTGTTCCTCAGCATCTTGTTCTTTTCCTCATGGGCAAGCTTCTGGGAATTGCCTAAGATATGCTGCTGCCAACTCCCCTCTTTGCTCCCCCTTCTCTGGAGGAGCCATGAATCACCCCTAATAAATAGGGAGATTTAAACTCCAAAAGGCCGCAGACCTGCTCTCCTGCGACCAACAGCTGCTGCCTTCCCCTGCTACACCTGCTATGGCCTGGAGCCGCAGCAGCCTCTGGAGCATGCCTCAGCCCAGTGCTGCCTGGGGCACACATCACAAAGGGTGTGTATGGGTAGCACTGGATTTGGGGTGCACTGAGGAGGCTGCAGAAGGTGGCGCGAAGCACACTGCAAATTCCAGAGGTCACTTCCAATTTGCCAGAGGTCACTTTTGGCCAGCAATAGCCCACCATATGCCCCAGGGGTCCATTGCAGGAATTGCTGGGCCCACACTGAGCCCCAGAGGCCACCTCCAGTCAGGAGGAGGAGGAAGAAGAAGAGGTGCGCCAGGCCATGATTACAAAGCAAGCTTCTCTGGTGCTTGTTTTGCAAAACATTGCTCACAATGTGAAGCAAATTTTTATTAAAACTTTTCCTCATTTTCCAAAACACTCACAAACCAAGGTACTTGTAAACTGAGGTACTACTATAGTATCAATGTGTTGTATTTTTAGCTTTCAATACTTTTTTGTTTTAATATTGTAGGATGCATTAGCTCCTCTTTTGGAGAAAAATATGGACCGGACTTACCAGGTCCAGTGTTGTGGTCCACAGCCCAGCCGGACCATGAGGCTCCTCTATGATGGCGCCGTCCAGCGTGCCCACGTGGCACGCAACGGCGCTGCACCAGGCAGTGGGGCCTGCCAGGACCCTGCCTGTCATGGAACCTGAATATGAAGGGTTAAATGCTGAAGAGCAGCAGGAGGAGCCTTGTAGTTCAACTCAGCAGACAGCTGAGTCTGAGGCTGCAGCTGAGGGCACATCTCCTCCTCCTGTAAGGGCTAGGAGCAGGATCCTGCAAAGAAGAACTAATAGGAGGGCTAGAGAGAAGATCTTTAATGACAGACGTAAGATTAGATCTCAGAGCCCTGAGTTCTAGCAGGAGCCTTGCCAGAGAGATGGGTGTGTTCCCTGTTTTCAGGATAAAGCTAGCCAGGTTACCCTGAGCCCTCTGTGGGAGCAACGCATCACTTACCTTGCCACCACATTCCTGTGTGTATCCTGACTTTGTTCCTGACCTTTGGACCGGCTTCTGACCATGGCGTTCCCTGTTTCCTGACCTTTGGACCGGCTTCCTGACTACTCAGTTTCTCTGTTCCCTTTGAACTTGGCATTTGTCTGTGTAAGTTATCCTGGCTTGATTTGGACTGTATTTTGGATTACAACTAAAATTCCTGACAAAGAACTGAACTGGGCTGGTTGTGTGTTTGTGTGCGGGGCTTGACAGGGTCAACCCAGGTCGCCCAGTGTGCTCTGCGGCTGCGGGCATCCGGGCATCGCCCGGCGCAGAGCTGGGGCCACCACCAGCCCCTTAAAAGGGGCCGCCTAAGCCGGAAGCGCGCCATTCGTCGGCGCTTCCGAGAGGTTCCCCACCCACCCGCACCTATAGATATTAAGCATTGATTGTTAGGTTGGTTTGTTAACTTATCTTGTTCTTGCTATGTTTTTGTCACAGCTATGGCGGTTTGGCAGCATTGGGACCAGATCCAGGCCGAGGTGGCTGCAAGACAATGCCTCCCTGGCATGGAAGCAACAGGTGGCAATGGCAGACCCAGGAGGGAGCCGCGAGTGTCCCAGCTCAGGAGGGACAACAGATGGCCTTCCGCTCAGCTAAGCGAAGGAAATCTCGAAGGAGTCTGCGCGCACGGGGATTTCCAGAAGCTGAGAATCAAGGGTGCTACCACCTGGGGGGGCGACCGGGCACATCGGGGGACAGGCGACTTCCCCGATAGCGACAGATCCGACCCTATGCCTGGCCAGAGTACTGCAGATTGTCACCATACCAATAAAGCTGTGGCCTTCACATTTTGCCCATAAGCTCAAGCGTGTCAGTGTGCTCTATTGGGGGGAGGGGTGCAGCAACAAGGCTTGGCACTGGACCACAAAAGGAAATGCAATAGGTTTCCATGCTTTATATGTACAGTGGTACCTTGTATAAAGGAATAAATAAATAAATAAATAAATAAATAAATAAATAAATAAGAGAACAATAGATTAGATAATATCTATATTTGACTGAATGATTTCCTTGACAGTTTGGATATATCTTTTGCTAATTCTCATTATTCCTTCCTCTTTTCTTACAGGTTGCTCATTACCTTTATACTCAGTTGTTCTAAACTGCATCCCACCCAAAAAGGACTGTTATTTGATGAAAACACAGTTGAAATGATGTTGTGTTCTTTTTTTAAAAAATAAACTTTTGAAATCCTGTTTTGCCTGGCATGATAACAAACAGCCTGAACTAAAAAGGTGCATGAAACCTTTATACCAAAATGTCTCATCCCAGTGTGAGGCGAACAGATCCATACAACCTACTGCATTGCATTGCTCCAATGTAAGCCATTATAAATATTTAACAATTTACCTCTTCATCATTTAAGAAGGACATCCCCAGTTTCATAGTTTTAAATTGCCCATAAAATCTTTGAATAATTGAAAGGGACCTATAAAGCCATGGAATCCACCTCCCTACACATTCACCATGTCCTTCTGCTGATCAGACTTCCTTATTTTCTTATTTTCTTCGCCTCTGTCCCACTTTATTTCATCATCTGCTATTCTGGTTTTTGCCCTCCACGGTCACAGGGTTGGTCCGGGTGAATCTGGGACAGCTTCATGTTGTAGCAAAACACTCCAGCACTGTTTGGGTCATCCCCTTGATTGGGAACCATTCATTGGCCCGGATGAGTCCCTTTATGGCCAAAGTTTTCTCATCAGCACAAAAGGTGTGCCCAAACTTATGCAGCTAGGTGTCAGTGACTGGTGCAATGCCATATTTAGATCAGATGCCATCGTAACACACACGATCATTTGCATGAAGTCCGAGGACCCTCGTAGCATCTTTGTCTCCATGACACCAAGACAATATTCAACATATTTACTCTCTGGCCAGCATTCCAAGCCATAGAGTGCAACAGGGTGTATGATGGTGTGATAGGTCTTTGTAAATGATCACTGATCTTTTGGTTGCACATGATGCTTCATGTTGTACATCATTTTTGCAAGGCACCATTGATCCTTGATATGACTTCACAGTTCAGAATCCCATTGGTTGCAATGACAGAACTGATGTATTTGAACTCAGTTCTTGGCAGGTGGCTTGTACCCCATTCATTTGGGTCAGTCCATCTTCCTCACATTCTGTCACAGGCCAAATAATGCCAGATGGTTACTCCGTGCATAGATTTGGTGCTCAGGATCTGTCTTACTCTCCAATACAATCATGACATGGATTCTGCAGACCCCATGTGACTGTGGTCATAACCAGAATGAAAAGTGTCAAGAAAAGTGTTGATCCTTGGTGGATCCTAACGGTGATATGAAAATGCTTCAGTGTACCAGCAACAGATTGCACACAGTTCTTCAGAGACTCATGGAATTGTTTGACCAAACTAACAACTCCATGACAATGCAGTGCATAGCGGATGACATCAAGTGGGACTTGGTTGAACACTTTATCAGAGTCAAGAAATACTATATGCACTGAGTTCTGATACTCCCTGTGTTTTTTGAGTACCAGATGGGCAGCGTGGATTGCATTGATCAAGAACTGCTTTTCAGACTTTAACTGGGTTGAATTTATGTCTTATGTTTTTATTCTCTTTGGTCAATCATCTCATCACATATTATTGCCACTGTTAGCCTGCTCTCTGCACCTCATAATCAACTCCTCAAAGGTATGAAGAGAAAATCAGCTCCTCCACGCAGCCTGCCACATAGATTTTCAGTTTCAGTGTAATCTTTCCTTGTGAATTTTCACATTTTATTCAAATTTTATTCCAACACTATTCTTATGAAGAATGTCATTCCAATAAAATTGATCTTGAATTCCAGAAAAGCAGATTTCAGAACCTAGCAGTAACTGCAATTGACAATGGCCAAAACCATGTCACTTAGCATACTAAATAATACTAGAATATGCCCAATGCATCACTGTGGATTTGGTGGAACACTGCTGCTGAATCACAGCATGGTGTAGTAGAGAGAGTGATGGATTGGGACTCTGGAGTACAGCATTCCAATTCCCACTTAGCTGTGGAAACTCAGTAGGGGAACGAAACTGGTAGAACTAATCCTTAAATAACTCACTTACCTTGAAAGCCCTACTAAAGTAGCTAGATATCAGTTCCCAAATAAACACAGAACATACATATACACAAGCAGATACTGGCAACCTTTTATGTTTGTAGATTTAAAACAAATCAAATGCATCGAAAAGTCCAAACTTGCTTACCTTGAAAGAGAATGGTTAATCCCTCACTCCTTTTATTTTATTTGGATGGAATGCAGGCATCAGGGAGCTAAAACAGCTCTCACAATTGCCTTGTGTTTGGGTGAGAAGTGGATAACTGAAGAAAAAAGGAGACAGCTTTTGGGATATTCTCTTACATAGTGTCACTTTGTCAGTGATATAAAGCACAAGAAAGAGATATTCTGTAGACTGGTGGTCCCAAAATGTTTTGGCAACAGGGAGTGCATGAGGCTTTCTCATGTGCACACAACTCCCCCCCCCCACACACACTCACACGGGTTCCATTGCTACCAATACAACAATGGTCGTGACGGGTGTGGGAGGAAGGAAAAGTCCCATATGAAGTAGGGAGAAGCATGCACACCCACTCAAGCACACACCTTAGAAGGAACCTTGCTGGCTAGGAGGTTCAGTTCTTAACAGACCATTGACTGGTCCTGGTCCTCGGACCAAGGTTTGGGGATCCCTGCTGTGGGCCATCTTAACTACTGCCATTTGTGTTGTGAACATTCAGGCCACACTTTGTTGTATAAACTGCCATCCTTTTTCCTATTTGCAATCTTGGCACTATATTGTGCTGGGCCACTGTCTCAATTTTTGAAGTGTGGGTTTCATATTCACGAACTAGCATTTTTTAAAGAACTGAATTCATGTGTTACATGTGCTACTAAGCTTTGTTACACAAAATCCTTCACATTGTTATACAAAATCCTTCAGCATGAATTAATTCCCTCAACATGCCAAGTAAACTAAGGGCTTCTGAGCTATCCCTGGATATATTCTTTTGGACTTTTGTTTCTACAGTACTGGCATTCATACAATGACTTGAAAACAAAGTTACATATTCTTCAAAACTAATGCTCCTAAAGGTGTCCTCTCTCCCAAGCAGGATAGGAGAGGCAATCGTCTGTGCACTTTATACTGCTAGCTTTGTAGCTAAAAACTAAAACAATACAGTGCACTGAAATATATTATAAAAATGTAGATAACTTGTACACAATAGCTCTGCTTTCTAAGCACAATAAATGTTTGCCTACCCAAGTGGTCTTGAACCTGATTTTCAAAGCATCATCTTGCTTGTAGAAACCACAAGTAGCTGCATCAAAATGCATCAAACCATTGTAGAATGCAGCTCAATAATTAGAAAGGAAAGTCAATGAAGAAAAGAATAAACCACATGGGAGTTATTTCAGCATCAGGATAGTGATGAGGAAGGTTCAGCCAGGGGGGAAATACATATTTGAAGCCTTACAGATCTCAATATATTTTATTGAATTCATACAGGGGGACCTTGACCTTTTTCTTAATCTTTATAATTCCCTAATCATAAGAGAATCCTTTAAAAAGAGGGCTAGGCCACAGACTTACAGTCACATTCATTGCAAGAAATTGATTGGTTTCTGATAGTATTATCTTGCAGATTCAATATACTGACTATATAAAAAGGAAAAATATGAATGTTTAATCTATTTGTTTTTAATTGCACTTTAGACCAATTGTACTTTATGTGGTAGGGTGGTTTTAGTTAATTTGACTATTTGATTTTAAGGATGTTCTGATTAAATGTGTTTTTTCTTATTTTTTTTTATTAAGCACATCCGATCACGCCTGATTTCGGAAGTTAAGCAGGGTTGGCTCTGGTTAGTACTTGGATGGGAGAGCACCAGGGAATACCAGGTGCTATGGGCACCTGGAGTAGGAACTGGAAAACCACTCCAGTATTCTTGCCAAGAAAACTCCATGGACATGGGGTCATGAAGAGTCAGTCACAACTGTAATGACACAACACACACACACACACACACACACACACACACACACACAGACTCTATGACCTGAACACTACTTTGTAGTGAAAAGGTGGAGTATAAAGGAAGGGAGGAAGAAAGAAAGGAAAGAAATAAGAATAATGGAAAACTTTGATCAGTTTTGCTTTCTCTTATATACAAACTGTTTAAATCTGAAGTGCTTTCCATCCCCATCGGGAAGAAAGTCTTTCAAAATGTACGGGGTGGGGGGTGGGAAGAGAGACCTTAATTGTTACTGTTAAAATAGCTATTTCAAGCATGGAGAGAACCCTTCTGTACCCACATGCCATATGGTAAATAGAGGTAGGTGACTCTCATTTCAGATGCATGATGAATCCACTCTGTATTTTAGTCTGAACATAACAAGCATTATCAGAGGTGCTTAACTCCATCCCTGAGAATCATGCAGCACTATGGGCATAAGAACATAAGAAGAGCCATGCTGGATCAGGCCAAAGGCCCATCTAGTCCAGTTTCCTGCATCTCACAGTGGCCCCACCAGATGCCTCCGGGAGCACACAAGACTAGATATCTGTCTCCTGCTACCACTCCCCTGCATCTGGCCTTTGAAGTACCCTGTTTTTAAGCCTGAAAGTTACACATCTCCATCATGATTTGTAACCTCTGATGGACTGTTCCTCCAGGAATCTGTCTAATCCCCTTTTGAAGGTATCAAGGTCAGATGCCATCACCACACCCTTTGGCAGGGTGTTCCACAGACTAACAACACGTTGGATAAAGAAGTATTTTCTTTTGTCTGTTATCACTCTCTCAGCCCTCAGTTTGAGTGTATGTCCCCTAGTTCTGGTATTTTGTGAGAGGAAGTAGAGCATCCCTCTATCCACTTTACTCATGCCCTGCACAAGTTTGTATGTCTCATGTCCTCCCTCAGGCACCTTTTTCCCTCAGAATAAAGAGCCTCAAATGCTGTAGCCTTTCCTCATAAGGGAGGTGCCCCAGCCCAGTAATCATTTTCTGCACCTCTTCCATTTCCACTATGTTTTTTTAAAGATGCGTTGACCAGAACTGTATGCAATTAGAGATGGGCATGAAATGAATGTTTTGGTTCATTTGGTTTTTTGTTATTTGTTTAGTTATATAACATAAGGCCTCTGGTGTCGATAATGTCCCTCCTTCTTGGTATGAGGGAAGGGCAGCTCTTTTCTTGGTGTATTCATCAGTCAGCAATGATCAGACTAACTCTTGAATGTTAGGTAGTAGGGATGGGCATGAAATAGAAAATTTGTCTTTTGTTTCCCCTGCATTTCATTTCATTTCATTTTTAAATTTTAAAAATGTGTAACAACGTGAAGCAGTAATGAAATAATTCGTTACTCTATAAAGCAGCTCCCCTGGATCCTAGGGGCACCAGGGAAGCCATTTTACTGAGTTACAAAACGGGTCATTTTAAAATGTGAAAAAATTGTGTTTTGTTTTGTTTCATTTTGTAACAATTTCTAAGCTTACGAAATGAAGAAACAGCATTTCATTTTTCATAATGGGCCCATCCCTATTAGGTAGTAAGTGTGAGAAGCCTCTCAGGCATCAGGACATGTGTCTACCTTAATTCAACACAAATGGGGCTCAGCATAGAGAAACTGAACCCCAAGCTTCCAAGCACTCAGAAACCTTGTGTCTGGAGAGGCAGCCATATTCGTTCTGGTTTCTGTCTTTGCCCAGATTCAAATATTTTTATCTCAAATTCTTTAAATTTCTAATATGAAAAATAAAAAGAATATGAAAATTTTAGTTTGAGTGACTGGGAAGAACTTTTTGGGGCTGAGATTACTGTCTGTCTGAGTTTCACATTCATACAATGAATTCCAAAGTGCATATTCATTTGGGTCATATTATTTTCTTAGGAAGCAGGTTAAAATAAACAGCCACCAGAGGAGTGTTTGTACCAGGATCCTGCCTTCTTAATCAACTTAATCAGCTTAGGCCACCATTCATAAATGCTTAAGAAAATGGACAAACAGTACAACAATCTCTCTTTGTGGTGGGAAAGACCAAGAGACCAGGTTACTTATGTGCCTTTTATTCAGTCTACTGTCTAGCTGCAAAGTGCTGTTGAGGACCCGAAGGGTGCTGCTTTGCCTTCTTACGACACTTGGGTTGTTCAGGTTTTCAAACAAAGGCCTGTAACTTTTGTAGAACTTCAAACAGAGGATCTCTGGTAACACATAGATGCACCAAATCTATGTGTGGATTTTGTTTTCAACAATGAAAAGAACAAAGCCTTTTCTTAAATCAATAAAAACTCTTCTCCCGACAGCATGCAGTGACCATATCGATATATACGATACTTATCTAGCTTTGAAAAGCAATTGCATGTAGAGCATTTTTCCTGTCCCTTTAATAAACTTTTAAAAATGGAATCCTTCCCCACAGTATGTGCTTCTATTTTATGTTATTTTATTTGAAAATAGGTACAGTTGTTGGAATACCTCTTTCCTAATTTATCTTTTCAGTATCTACTGATATGGCTATCTATCCACCCATCCATTCTGTGGATGTATATTTTACAGGGTATCTTTCAATATAACCATAAGCTTTGCCAAACATTTTATACACATCAAAGGAAATGTTCAAATGTTAAATGTTGTCATAATTGATGGCCACATCATCCAGGATGGAACTTCTCAAATAATTTGAGTTAAGAACCCTACATGACATCAATAAAGGACAACAATTAGATCAATAAAGGCATTTTAGATCTGACTTTGTGAAACATATGAAGATTTTCCAGATGAAATAATGTCATTTGCAGCAGCCCATTCATTCCCCTCAATTAACTACATATTATATGAATAAATTCCCTTGCCTCCTTAGTCCTCATTATTCTGTAAAAAGGCAGAAAATTAGAAATACGATTTGCTTCCCCTTCATGTTACAATATTGCTGCTTTATATTGGCAAGTAAGACATGAATTCAGAGGTGGGCGCATGAAGGGGAATATAACATCCAAGCAATGTTCCTTTTAAGAAGGAAGATCTCTAACATACATGCAGATAAATGTCTCAGTATTCCAGGCCACCAGTAGCATTTCCCCCCCCCCCCCAAAAAAAGTGCATACTGCACTGTTGGAACTACTAACTTCGTGCTTATGCAAAATTATTAGTATGATTCTGCCTGGATTCTGAGATCTTCAGTGGACACACTTGGACAAGATCTGAAAAGGTTAATGAACCAAATAGGTCTTCCTCTACAGCAGCATTTCAGTTTGCAAAATGTCTTCCCATGAGAAGTCAGTCAGATGCCTTCCTTGTTCAGCTTTGGGCCTTTTCACACGACCCCTAAAATCCGTGGCAAATGGCTCCCAGCTCCGGAGCTTAAAATTGTTTCCCCACCAGCTCCGGAGTTTACAAAAAATTAAGTGCGACCACACCCACCTAAGCGCGTCCCAGCGCACTTTTCAAGTACCTGCTCTCCGGGGGTGAAAAATTCCTGATGCGATGTAACGTAGTGAGTGCCAGGCTCTTCTCGCTTCTGTTTGTTGGTTTTTTGCCCCCCACCCATTTAAGAGATACTTAAGAGACTGGAATGCTGCCAGAGCAGAGCGAGATGGCAGAACGGAGGTGAGCCGGCATTCTTTTCTTCCTTTTTTTTCTCCCTCCCCTCACGCAGACAGCAGCCAGGAGTGTGGAGGGGGTGGGAACACAGGAACAGCGACAACCCCCCCCAAGATCTCTGGTCTGAATTTAAGTGGCCAGCGGATCTTAGGGGTTGTGTGAAAAGGCCCTTCCAGTGAATGGTCAAAGGTTTACAACAAATGCAAAGGAGAAACGAATAAACGAGTAGGAGGAGCAGTGGTAGGAGTGCCCATTGTAGCAGCAGTCATACTTAGGGTGAAAATATGAAAACCATTTCTCATATTTAAGCTGGACACACTGAACACAGAGGCTGAAATCTTGTTGTGTGGCTCTGCCTCCATCACAGGGATGACACCGTTAGCAACAGCAAATTCCCACAGATTAAAGGCAAACCATCATTGAATAAAGGTAATTGTGCAGTGTGCACAACTTGTACATAACTTGCAAAATGCTAAAGGAATCCTCAAATCCCCAGCAATTGATGTGATGCTGCACACAGAGCTGTGTAACAGGATTTATGTCCAAGGGATTGTGTAAACATGCCTACGATTATGCTGCAGAATCATCTACTACAAGATGTTCCCTTTGATTTAATTTTCTCAAGCCTGTCTATTTGGTTTCAATGTTCTTTGGATATGTTTGTGTGACCGTATTGTGTAAACGAATGACAAAGTGGCAGACAGTGCGGCATATGTCAGAAAGTTCGGTTGCTTTCCAAAACACTGCCATCACTTCTTGCTGAGTATAGTGTGTGACCTCAATCTGAACAGATGTCAGATCATAATGTGAGAGGGATAAATTTGCAGATAAAGGCTTTTTTCTCCACTTTCCCATTTGTGTGGCACAATTTCCCTGGTATGCAAATAAGTATATCTGAATGCTTGTAGCAGCTCTCAGTTTGCTATTCCCTAGTGGTTGGGAAAGGGACTTTGCTTAGAATGTTTTTGGTGATGCATTAAAAATATACCTTGGAATAAAAATCCATGGGTTGAATCTTCCATTGGGCTTGCTGAGTATGAGTTCAGTAGAGAATGTCAACATCGTGTAGGACCTGACAGTCACTTTGTTGAAGCAAGCATAAGGCACAAGTGCCACAGATGAAATAAAAGACAATTCAGAAGAAGAGGATGAGGGTCAGACAGTGCATGCTGAAAAGCAAGCACCATGTTTTATAGCTTATCTGCTAAAACAAGGCCAATAATCCGTACAGGATTCTTCAGAAGCCAAATCTCCATTTTCAATTTGACCTTTCAGGACACAAACCAGCAAGCAAGCAAACAAACAAATGTACCCAGAGGCATAAATCACAAGGTTAAATTCAAGATTCAATGAGCAGACTTTCCATAGGCTGCTAACTTCCCAGTTGGCCTCTGGGAATTGATTTTTTGATGCACAGCTTGTTGTGAAAGGCACAAAAACCATCTAAGGCGGTTACTTCACGTACCTCCACGGGCTGTGTTGAGCTTGGTTCCGATCTGAATTTGGATGCGGTCACATGGTCTAATACCGGGGCCGCCCCTCTTTTCTGTGTACTCACGTGCATGTTGGGTGAACGCGAACACATTCCAGCCTCACATCTTTGATGCGCATCGAACCGATGGTTTCCTTTGCTTTCCACCGGTTCAGTATGCTGTTTCTTGCTTTTGTTTTTAAGTCTTTCGATGGAGGAGTGGTAGTTTGTGGTTCTCCCGGGGGTGAGGAAAAGCAGAGATGGTTAGAAGAGGAAGGGAGGATATTTAGGAGGCAAGGTGCAAATTGCTTTTTACAGCAGCCAGCATGTCATGCCGGGTGGGGTGAGCTAGATAAGATCGGTGTAATTGCTGTTTTTCCCCTTTGGTCCTTGAAGAGGTTAGAGAGTCAATTTGCAAAACCTAAGGGGCAGCAGTGTTCCTGTTTTAAATCACAGAGTGAGAGTACCCACGAGAAGATTTCGATTTTCTGGTTTTCTGAAGGCGGCAAACGAAAGCAGGTACGTCTAAAGGGAGGGAGAGGTTATGCACTTCGAATCAACAAGAAACACACGTCCCTTCACTTCACATCGAAAAGCGGATTGAGCATATTCCTGAGGTCCAGGAAGGGAATCTGTCAGCCCTCTTGGAGCGCAGTTTAGGGGGCGTGGTCGGGGTGACCTAGCCTTGAATTGGCTGGTACGTGAAGTTCGATCGAAGCCTAACTGTTCCACAGCGGGGCGGCACTGAGGTCAGAGAGGTACGTGAAGTAACCGCCTAAGTCACTTTCATAACCTCTAATTATGTCTACGTGAATTTTACCACTGAAATACAAACACATATACATGCACAATTCTTTGTTCCGTCCCCCCTTTTATTGCCTGAAAAATATCAAAGACCAAAGAAGTTCCAAACAAAAAGTTCTTCCTTCTGCTCTACCATGTGTTGGTTGAAATTCAGCAGCATGATGCATGCCTCATAAGGCTCATGATGTCATTAGCCATAGCAGGGTAGTGTTTTTCTTTGAAACAAACAAAGAAACAAATTGCAGCCATTTAAAAAGAAACCCTCACATTTTGTTGTACTAAACTTGAATATGAACACCAAATAACTGAAGAGCCTGCTAGAAAACACTATAACATATGGCCAGATTGTGTGTGAGAACAACATTATTCTCCAAAATCAACACAGCAGCTTGTCGTCGGCTGAATCTAATTTGCACCGTAAATGTTTTAGCTCCCCACTCCCCACTTTTGCTTCCAGATGACAGAAGCAAATGCCTGAAAAGTTCCATTAATAGGTTGCATTGATCATCCTTGGGCAAGAGTAGGCAAAGAGTCGGGGGGGGGGGTCTACTGATCTGCAGTGGGCTGCCAGGGTTTTCGGATTCCCAATTGTTTCAAAACAACAGCTGTTTTGGAGTCTGTCTCCACCGCAGAAGAGTATTTTCTGAACAAAATGTGTAAATCATTGATCCATCTTTAGGGAGTCAATTCTTTAACAAGTTCTTCCATGGGGCTATTATTCTTGTGGAAAATGTGCATCATATCTACCACAAGGCCTAACCCTCTATAAGCAAAAATGACTAAACTGAGGCTGTCGTACTCTGGGTACCTCATGAGAACTCACAGAAAAAGACAATAATGTGAGTCAAAGTTGAAGGCAGAAGGAAAAGAGGAAGTCTAAATATGAGAAGGTTTGATTAAAGGAAGCCGCAACCTTAAGTTTACAAGTATTGGGCAAGGCTGTTCAGGTCAGAAGCTGGAGGTGACTGGATGACACATAAAAGCAATAATAATTTACAACTGGAGCTGTGTACCTAATGGGCTCGGACCCTGAATCTTGAAATGGGCTGAGGCAGAAAAAAATGAGGCAAACTTGGATGGTTCAACTTGGATCCATATTAGTCCTATTCACTTCATCTTGATTCAAAGATTTAGTAGTTCTCACCAGCTCTCCCTGATCACTGTTTTTGAAAATTTACTGAAGCCTGTGTCTCACTGTCATGCATCCTATTGCTGTCCAGCCTTCACTCCTCCTTTTCTAATTATTTCTCAATCCAGTTTTTATCCTTCTTTACTGTATATTTCTTAGACATTTATTCAACTATGTATCCACGTTGATCTTAGTGTTACTTAGGAAGTGCTTATATTAAGGGTGGACACTTCTCCTACTCCTTTGTTGTTGTTGTTGTGGTGGTGGTGGTGGTTGAAAATTTAATTATGCAGGCTACACATAGCCCTCTTCCCTCCCCCAGAAGCTGGGTACTCAACCTCAAGCCAGCTACCTGAAACTGTAAGGATCAAGCTCAAGTCATGGGACAGAGACTTGATGGCAGTACTGTAGCTTAACCACTGCCTGAGCTCTCCACAGTGTGTCTGGAGTCTTTAAGGTTATGACTGGCATTTGATGTCAATCTGTGTTCCTTAATGAGTGCATTCTTTCTTTGCATAGTAAGTCCCATTATACAAGAAATACACACAAATCACTGATTACCATACAATAGAACAGTGGGCATATTAGCAAACTTTAAGCTTATCAAAGCAAAGTTTAAATATAGATAGCAACTCCCCCCAAAGGCCATGTTCAACCTGTGAGGCTCTTCGCTGTGCAGGGTTTCTTTTCCTCACCCTCTGGAAAACTGTGAGATGCTCGAAGAAGTGTCACACAATACAGAAAGGAGGGGGAAGCAGCACATTATATAGCAGTGCTCCTCTCCACACCTAGCCTCTTCTGACTTTCATTTGGGGTTGACACACAAAGCTTGGGGAGTTACTTCTTCAGACAAATGAGCATGACATGTTAAAACAAGGCTGAGCAAGGTGACCCACAGCACCATGCACCCACACCGACCCCAACTGTTTTTATTTAAGCTTACTCTACAAGTCTTCATGAACTCTCATATTTTAAAGGAGAGGCATCTGAGCTGTGTTAGGGTTCTACTCACCCTCAGTTTCCACTCACCCCCATTCAAGCCCAGGATTCACTCTGCATTTTGAGAAACCAAAAACATCTCAGGAAGAGCCAAAAATATGCTGCCTATAGCCAATGGAAGAAGAACTTTGGAAGAAGAACAAGATATTTTTATAGTGAAAAATGGGAGCCATCCAAGTGGGCATCCAGAGTCTTGGGGACTGGCCATTAGACTTTTAGAAGTTTTCTCCCCATTTGCTAAGTCATCCAGAACAATCAGAGTAGGATGATTTTCTAGGACTCAGAGCATCATCTTAGCATGCTCAGTTATGGATTCAGTATGTCATTATATTCTTTTTTTCTTCAAAGTGTCTTTTTATGTTCTGGCCTTCATGCTGCGACAAATTTTCCACCATCCAGAAACAATGGTACCTTGCTTTACTTACTGGCTCTCTAGTCTTCTTTGGATCATGACAACATTGGCAATGGCATAGATTCCCAGGCTGTGCACTACAGTTCCATGGGGCTTCATGGAACTCAGCCAAGGGCACCATGGGAAAAGGAATGGATCATAGAGCCACAAAGTCTATAGAGGAGCTGAATAGCTCCTTATTAGCCTTCATAGCTCAATGAACAGCACCTCCATGGCTTTCATCCCTCAATGGCAAACATGTGGAAGTCATGTTTCTGCCATCTCCATGGTCCTCATGGAAGTACTTGGTGGGTGACCTCATGAGTTTCCTGTGTTTGGACTTGGAGGGATATGGGCCCTTGGAGATATTTGGGGGTGGGGAGGAGATGGGATGGCAGGCAGGGAGTGATCATAAAGATCCCACTCCTGATGTAGGAGAGACCTTTGGTGGCCTCTCCAGGCAAGGGTAGATGTGACCAGTGGTCAGTAAATCAAGGGACCAATGAGGCCAAAATGTTTGGCAACCACTGGAATATGACAATAGTATAAAAGTAGAAGACATAGTAGAAGAGTGCTACCTGGGTCACCTTCATGTCGTGTGGTTCAACTGCATTTTGAAGAGATGCAGCTGAGAGATACTTGTTTATGTCCTCAATGAAAATGAGGCCATCTGTCTTGCCTCTTCAGTTACTTCATATAAAGGCTAGAATAAGAAACTGTGAGAACCACACAGATGATGCCCTTGCAGCATAAAGATGGAACAATTACCCAAAACTGATAGAATGGAATGTTAGTATTTTATATGTATTCCATCTCCAACTCTTGCAGCCCTCTTCAAAAGAGATTTAATTGTCTGAACTTCATTACAAAATCTTAATTACCCATTTCCCCAAAATAGATGTTTGTATGCATGCTTTGGAATATGTGCCACTCATTATGTTGTAGTTCTCATGTCATGCAGTTTGAAATAAACAAGGGCGACTTTTTTCTTCACCCCCTTTTTATATTTATAGGTTTGAACTGCATAATTAATCTTGCAGGCATAATATTTTCAGACTTCAGATGCTGGTTCTCCAGCTGCACTGTTTGTGTATGAGAGTAGTATTTTAAAGGTAGACAAACACAGACTCCACTGAAATTTAAAGATCAAAATCATCCTGTTAATGTAATGCTGAACATATTAAACCATGTTCAAAACTGCATAAAATGCTTGACTTGTTTAATGAACAGCCTTTGTGTAGTAAAAGAAAGAAGGGAAGAAAGACAATGAAGTCATTTAAATTCTATATAAAAGCAGGAATTGTGGTGTAGTTTGGGTTTCTTCCATCCCATCTCCTCCTTCTGCACAGTTCCTGGAACTCGATTGACACTGGAATCGAATAAAATAATGTAGAGTCATAGGGTCCCGAATGGGAATAACTGTGTTTCAGGTTAATCTGCCCTTAAACAAGGTATAGTGAGGGGTGGAATACTCCAAGTTGCATTTTAATGCAGAAAAACACATCACAAACTAAAGCCTGGCTATCCTTCAGGGGGTGAGTTAAAACATATTTTGTACTTTTCAGAATTTTGCAATTCTCCAGGCAAAAATGTGCACAAAACCAGCATATTATAGAAAAGTGAAAGCATTTTATTTGGGGAAAAGTTAATTGCAAGTCATGTGTGCTAGACAGGAATCTTTGAAATGCATGTAAATAAAAATGTGAGTCCTGAGTCCCCTTTGTGGGAAATAGGCGCAGTATATAAGTGTGAAAAATAAATAAATAAATAAATTTGTCACATAATCATATCTGTTTACCTTTCAAAATGCATTAAAATAGATAAAGAAATGTATCCGGGTGTCTTGTTAGCTCAAGGCGACTAAGCAGCCACACAAGATATTGTGTGGACTAAAATGTGGATATCGATATTGATAACTGGACTAAAATGTGGAAAGATAATCACAAATTAATTAAACCTGTTATTCTTAAAGAAAATATATTTAAAATGTTTCACAGGTGGCATCTCACTCTGGTAAAACTAGCCAAAATGTCAAAAGGGTCTAATAATGTTTGTTGGAAATGCAGAAAGAACCCAGGGACTTACTATCACGCATGGTGGTCATGCAACGAAGCTCAGAAGTTCTGGCTACAGACTTGGAAAGTGGCACAAGAAATTGTACAAACTAAATTGAACTTTAGACCAGAAACGTTGTTGCTGAATATAATGCCAGAGATTATTAACAAAAAAAAATAAAATATATTCTCTTGTACATATATATGGCAGCTATACTGCTCTGGGCCCAGAAATGGAAAAAAACCTGAAATACCAACTAAGGTTGAACTCCTGAAAAAGTTACTGGACATTGCAGAACTGGGTATGCTCTCAGAGGCGCTGCAAGACCACCCAAGGCATTTTGTAAAGGAGAGCTGGAAGATGATATATAATTGGGCCCAGAAGCAGACAAATGAACAAGGGGCAAAATAGACATAAAGACATTTAGATAGTGACACCAAATCTGGAAGTCATGTAGATGGCTGTTCAAGTGGAATCACCAATACCTTTGTATTAGCAATAGATAAGGGGACAGATACTGTTCACCATAGACTCTGGTTTGTGTTAATATTCTAAAGTGGCTCTTAACATTGCTGAATTTGTTTGTTTATATTATGTGAAATAAATATTTTTTTTAAAAAAAAAAGAAAGAAGGTGGGAAAGCAAGGGGAGATCTGAAACTGGAACTCTTGGTGCCTTCTTATATTATTAAAATTTGTGAGGGGGATTGTTTGCTTTCAGAACTCAATGCCAGGAGAGGGAAATATAATCTTTTTTCATGGGGGACCCACTTTGGAGTTTAATAACTCAGCCCCCTGAACCCCCAACCTCTCCAGATTTGGAGGGCTTAAAGGAAAGGGTCCAAGGAAGCCACACACCCCAAAATCTGCTGCCTCTAGGACCCATGGGAACCATTTTATAATGAAACAAATTATTTCATTTTGTTTGGTTATGAAAATTCTTTTAAAAATAGTTAATTACAAAAAGAAAAGAAAAGAAAAGAAAAGAAAAGAAAAATGAAACAAAATGCTATTTTCCCATTTCATGCCCATCTCTACCTGCTACTAAACAGCACTTTCCTGGGGGACCCTCTTTCGGAGGCTGTAACTTGGACATCCCCAATCCACTCTTCATCAAACTGGGAAGACGTGGGGAAGACTGTTATATTCACTGTGAGTTTGGCCTCTCTAATTGATGTGGAGACCATTCAACCTCTCTTGGAACTCCTGGATCACATGAAATGATTAAATTGTTCATTTTGCCATAAAGTACATGGAAATTTGTGGTTCATAGTTCAAGAATAGCAATGGACCATGAACCATAACGGCCCATCATTTTCCCAGTTCATGCCCAACTCTAATTTACTCAAGCAGCTTCTGCATCACATTCAATTGCTACAAGATTGAGAAAGGCCCTGTAACTGATGAGTAGTTCACGTTGAAGGCAGTTTGCTGAATCTTACATGTGCTGGCATCCCTTGTCAGAGATAGGAAACTTTTGGTTTATAGACTGCATCTCCCAGAATCCCACAACAGTGAAAGCCATTGGCTATTCTGGCTGTAAAGTTCTGGGAGGCATAATCTCAAAATCAGATAGCCAACACAGTGTAGTGGAAAGAAAGATGAATTAGGAATCAGGTGATCACCTTGGTAAGACAATTTTTTCAGGCTGTGGTTAACATCATCCATGTTGTGCCAATTTGATGGGAAATAGCTAGGTTTTCCATAAAAGGATGTAGAAAACAAATGGAAATTATCATATAAATGAAATCTTAGCAAATAAAACAAATGTTGTTTCAGTGCATGGAAAATAAGGCTGCCGTCCCATGTATGCTCCCCTGAGATAGGTTCCACTGAATTTAATGGGTTTATTTCCGAGGGGTCATGTATACAACTGCACTGAAAATGAATGGACATTTTACTAATGTGTGACAATAACATAACAAATACTGTAGACACCATGAGTGAATGACAGGCTCAGTGTTTTCCTTTTCAACCAACAGAGACCTATAGAAATTGGAATAAAGATGGGCACAAAACAAACCATGAAGCAAAAATACCAGTGAATTAGGCAATTGCAGTGGGCTTCCTACTGCATGTTGAACAAGGACTCAGAACCTCTGAGATATGATGGTACATGGGAATATGATCTGGTACCCTCATGGAAACTGCAGAACTGAGGGTTGGATTCTGCAGAGCAGATAAGAGAAAATAACAGCATTGAATAAAGACAGAAGGTAGACAATAATGAATCTGGTTCAGTACCTGGTTGCAAGAGAAGACTCCCTGGAATTAGAGGACTCCAGATGTATAA
>JAHTLZ010000129.1:33353685-33372150 GCA_023846285.1 Phrynocephalus versicolor | reverse complement strand
TTTTTTTCCTTTAAGGGGAGTTAGGGGACATCGACCCAAAATGGCTCCCAGATGCCTAATATTGATTTCTTGGGTATTAAAACGCCCTGGACATCCGTAAAAATGCAGTGATAATTATTTGAAATTATTACCTACCAGGGGGTTGGGGTCCTTAAAATGTTTGTTTTTGTCTTTCTCCCATCGCAATGTATTTTTTCTTTTCCCTTTAAGGATGACACAAAATAGATTCCAGCCACAAGATGGATGCAAGCCATGTGATGGGATCATGTAAATTCTTGGACAATTTCAACCAATACCATGGCCAGGTTGCAGACTGGGTGGGTATGGCAGCAACAGAGGGCATAAAAAGCTTTGGCAGCCCCCATCCTCCTTGCAGTCTGTGGTGGGAGTTAGGGTGGGATTGGTGTCTCTGTGACTCATTACTTTAGGCTAGCCAAGCAGGTGTGTGTCTCTGTGTTCCTGCTGGCTGCAGCCTGGCTCTTAGGGGAGAGAAAGAAGAGATTTCTCTTGCAGCCTCCCTGTGTGCATCCGTACCTTTCGGTGAGTACCCTCCCCTGCCCCACAGTGCAGTCACTCTGCGGCTGCCTTACGCCCTGGGTAACGCCCGCTGCTGCCTTTGCAGCCTCCCTGCGTACCTAGCCTATACTGTGTCCCTGCCAGCATCAATTTTTTTAGTGTTTTCCCTCTGGTCTGGGGCATTGGGGGACGCCCGCATGCGGAAATGCTTTAAATCGCTCAAAAAGCGGGTAAAAATGAAAAACGAAAAATGAAAAAACAAAATGAATTTTTTTTCAAAAAATTCACAAAAAATGAAAACGAACCGAAATGGGTCCTGCAACGAAAAATGAAAAACCAAAACATCATTTTTTTCACAATCAACAATGGCCATTTCTACTGCTCCAAAATATGAAGGAAGTAATTATGTTTGGCAGAATTGCTTGAGGATGTGCAGGATGTTGATTTAAGTGCTTCATTTTCCTATATAATGGTAAATATAGATTTATTTCCCTAACGACTGTGTTGGAAAAGTGATATGGTCCCATATCACTTGTAGATTTTAGATGGATTCATACAACCTGACCATTCATACACAAGGAGGAAAAGTGAGTTATTTTTTATTTATTTTACTTCCTCAAAATGTCAAAATTTAGTATGGCTCCAACAACAGTTCAACTGTTTCAGTAGAGAAGCTTTATAACTTTCCCCTGAAATCACAGCACAGCCTGACAGCTAATCTGTAAATTCTGGACTACTAAGTGTTTTGGTCTGAAGATACAGAAAAATTCTATTGCATTGATAATGGCATACATCAATACTTTATTATCTTCAGCAATTGAAAATAATTTCTGATGCTGAACGTTTGGGAAACATTCTGAATACAGATTTTTTTTTAAATAGGTGCAATTATCTTTCAGTGGCAACTAGCTAAGTATCTATTCAGAACAATGAACAAACTTGAAATTGTAAATGATAAAATATTGCAAACAGCTTTTCACTTAACGTGTGAAAGAACATGTTTCCATAGAGTAAAATAACTCTGTGACATTCTGGGCATAGCTGTCACTTTCATTTTTAGCCATTTAACTATCTGATTACTCCTTGGGACAATGTATTTGAATATTGCATATTGCAATAACGGAGAGAATACAAGATGAATCAGAGACTGAAAATATAAAATTGCAGTGCTATGGTTCAAGATTTGTGCCCTGTTGAAGTGAGTGGGAGCAGCTCCATCTGAATCATTAGTTGTCGAAATATATTGATATGATTGAATTAATTCTGTGAGCACAATATAATCAGACAGAAACACCTTTAAAGCATTCATGAGGATTCATTACACAGTGAAGTGGGTTCTTCATGATACAATGAACTGTAGGTTTGGAATCTTTTTTGGTTTAATTTTGTTCTACATTACAAAGAATAAATCCATGCTTGTACTGCCAAGAAGCAGATTAGTTTACATTCAGTACTATGGAACAGAAATTTACTCTTAGAACCAAGTGTCCTTTTGGTCAAGAAGGAGGGCAGCATACCTGAAAAGGTCAACTCTTCTCCTCAAAAAGCAAGGCCCAAAGAAACCAATAACCTTCATCACAGTCAGTGGGAGGAGAAACCCTTCAGCTTCAGGAGCTATCCCAGCTGCTTCAAATAATTCTAGGGGAGGGGGGAACAATTAAGCTGTGAAAGGTAAGAAAAATGTCACACCAAAGATGAATAGTTACAGAAAGAGAAGGTGTGTGTGTGTTGGAGGGGGGGGATAGCAAAGGGAGATATAAGAATAGTTTCAGAAGTTCTTAGCTTTCTAACCAGATTAACATACAAATACAGCCCACATTCAACCACAAGAAAACAACCTCAAGCAAGCAGGAGTGCACATATTACCGTAGCCAGATTGTCTCTGTCCAAGAACAGGAAGGAAGTTGATCAATCAAAGATGACCCTAATCATCACAAGGCACTGTGCTCATCTGAGCCTCAAGTGACATATAGATGGCTCAAGGAGTACCTCCAGGTTAGGTACCCAGAGGCATAGCTACGGCTTCCAGAGCCCAGGGCAACACACAGGAGAGTGAGACCATACCTTGTAGCTTTAATGTAATGTTGTCTACTAATGCTGTAAGATGTCCCTCAATTCCTTGTTCTCAAATACTTGAACATGTCTTAATTTTACTGGACTGTATATTATCCCTCATTACTGTAAGCCGCCTTGGGTTTTTTCTAAGGAGAAAGGTGGGGTAAAAATACTCTAAAATAAAATAAAATAAACACCACCTTCCTATTTCATACACTGTGATATTTATTCATAATGAATGTGAGTAACTTTCTCTTCAAAGTGACCAGCAAATTTATTGTGGCCGGCAACCTAGGTCTCACCCCCTAGCCTCTTGGAGTCACATCCCAATGAAGTTTCACCATTCATAAAAACTTTGCTGGGTGGCAAGTTGAAGGTAAAGCAGTGTGATCAAAATAGACCTTTTAGCCTTATCGGCTGCAGCATAGTAGGCACAAATGAGGCTCCTTGTTATTTTCCAAATGGTCACCTTTTCAATTAACTCCAGTAATTGTCAAAGGCTTTCACGGCTGGGATCTGATAGTTGTGAGTTTGGCCAAACAGCCCAAAAAAACCCACAACAACTAACTTCAGTAAAATCAGCAAAATGCAGTTATGAAAGCAGCTTTATGAGTTCTGCAGATAATCAGACTTTGAATTCAGACACTGATTTAAGATAATTAATTCATGAAATTAGTGATGGGTCATTTGTCTTGGCAGGTGTGTCATACATATTTTTGATGCTACAATATGGAAATAATTGGAGCTACTATTTATAATAGCAGAAATGAAGAGATAATCTGGCTTGAGTGACAGACTTTTGTGATGGCAAGATATGGAAGATGATGTTCACAATCCATTACTTATTGGTTGTCTGGTGTCGTTTTATAAGAGACATTGCAAACAGTTCAATAATGATCAAAATGGCAGGCAAATTGAAAGAACAAAACAAACAAATTGGCATTTATATTATGTTACCTGGGGGGCGGACTTCTTTAAAGAGATGACATGGTGATTATACAGTGTAGACAGGCAACTGGATAAGCATTAAGCTGATTTAAAATGTAATAGTCTGCTTTGCACATTTATGAAGAATGCTGCCAAAGTATGAATGGATTTTAATTGGCAGGCAGCGGAACAGAATAAAGCACCCTGCTTTTCATCTGGGTGTACCTCATCTTGTCTTCTCAAGGAAATACATCAAATAGCAGATTGGTAGCATTTGTGAGTGTTTTAGCAGAGGTCTACTAATTCAGATCCTGCTGAAGGCCATAATTCCAGCAATCTTACATACACCAAACATTTATTACATTTCCATATACAGTATAAAAGAATAGACCCATAGCTGTAACCAGACTCTACTCTATGCAAAAGCAAGCACAAATCACAAGTTTACACATATATCTCACTTATATAGTGATTGTGAACAATATGTGTGAGGAGTTCTCGCGTTAAAATATGGAAGGGCATATTGATCTGCACTGATGAAGAGCCCTTTTCCAAGAGTTAGCATTTCAGTTTCGAATAAGCTGTTTGAGAGTGCCCGTGACTTCCTTCCCTCTATGGTATTTTTTATGGAGGTGAACAAACCAGTATCCCTTAATTATCAGCCTTCAAAACAGGTAATGGCAAATTCCAGATCTTCAGGAGTCTCTCTTTCTCTCTCTCTCTCTCTCTCTCTCTCATTTAGGGCTTTGTATGTGTAAGGGAACTCAGAGGTAGGAGTGTAGCTAGCCAAGAATTACCTGAGTTCCTGTGGGCTCTTTTAAACAAAACAAATACCCCGAGAGCAGCAATTTAATGAAATCCTTTTATTCACTATTCGAAGTTACAAAAACAAAAAAATAACTCTTAAAAATCAATGAAAAAATATAAAAATAATTATCAGATACACTCATATATTATTGCCTGAAAAATAATAAAGCCTATGATATTCTCACTATTTTAATACTATGAAGATTACAAGCCTAATCTGGCTGGGTCTAAATCTAACTGACCACATCTTGAAGCTGAATTCAAAGCAAGAGTTTCTCACAAACGTAAGTACAAACTTCTCCAAGATCCGAGAAAGTTTCTAGATGTCACATGAAATGATTGACCAATGGTAGCTGTCTAAGTTTCTCTAATTTGTCTTATTATGTCTGGACTGTTACATTCCTTAGATAAGAGTCTACCGACAAAGGTGTAAATGTGCAGATAGTACTGTGCCATATAAATCACACCATATCCCATCATGCTAATTTCCTTACATGCTGTGTTCCATCATCCTAATTCCGTTACAGTATGTATGACATGACTAGCACGCATGTGTGAGGGGAACCTTTACCTTTTACCTAGGTCATAGTTAGGACCCGGAAGTCAATGTGGAAGCAAGCTGGAAGCCAGTGCAAGGCAGCCACCACTGGGGTGGTGATTTGTCCCCCACCACTGGGGACATATGATTTCTGTGAAATTAAAAGTGATGGATTGCTTCTTCCCTTTTTATCTTTTTATGTACACTGCCAAGGTATGAAATTATATACATTCCCAATAATGTATACTTGACTTAACACCAGGTACCTCCTGTAACACTTAAACTAACATACCCGCACCTTTTAATAGTTAACAAGATTCTTCCAACATGTTATATACTAAATAGCCCACCATGTGATACAGCCTTCAGCCAGTATCACAAAAGGGCCTGCATAAGCAGTATCCCATCAACTTCCATTGAAAAATGACAACTGAGTTGAATAGAATAATAAAATGCTATAGAAGCAAAATCTGAATGCCTTCCTCAGCTTTGTTCAGACATAAGTGCGAGTCATTGTAGCCCACATTGTAATGGAAACGTTCTTTCTTCATCTTTTTACACCTTAACAGCAGAGCCCCATGCATATTTATTCAGAAGCAGCTTGCACTGTATTCAACTGGCCTTACTCATAAGTAAGCGTGCGCTTATGGCAACACTATAAAGGCAACAAAAAAAAAAACTTTTTCATTTTGCAATACCTTTAACAGTAAACTGTTCAAAACAATTCAAAGCAGAACAAAGTCTCTGCCGGTTTGTTTTTCTTAAAAAGCCCTGTATTGCAAGATCTGTATTTCAAAGCTGAGTTATTTTCCAATTTTAAGAGTTCCATGAGGAAAATTTGCACAGGTATCAAATAATTAAAAAATGCAATGAAAGCATACATGAACTGTCCTACAGAAACTTTGTGGGAAGACTGCCAAGCCGGTTAAAAAGCAAAGCCACTGCCTGAATTTTGAAAATGTTTTGGAAATGTGCATCTTGCACGTTACATATAAGGCTGTAGCTTCACATTTATTTAGATCTGCCTGAATAAAATTCATTCTATTGCTCAGGGTAGTAACTGGTGCAGTAAATCACACTAGAGTAGGCCCATTGAATTAGTGGGGATCTGGGGAGTCAAGTCCTCTGTGAGTTCTTTGGATTCAAATGAGCCTCAATGCAACTTACTTTAACATAGTAAGCCACACTTAGGGTACACCCCTTTTGAATCAATGGAAATTACTCAGGAGTTGGCTCACCAAATTCCAATTCAGTAGCCTACTGTAGTGCATTTTACCATGCCAAGCAACAGAATTTAGCCTATACAGTATGTGGAAAACAGTTCTTAGCAGTGTTCAAAGTTCAGCAAGGAGCACTCGTGATCTTAATCTTACCAAACCAGATCAATCTGATTCTGTAACAATAAGTGCTCTGTCTTGATACAGACCTTTCTGGTTTATTTGCTATCCTTTAGGTGAGTGGTATTAATTATGCTTGAAATCAATACAGTAACTAGACAGAATGCAAGGTACTATTTGTTGTGGAACTGCCAATTGAAACCAAAAGTGCTAGCATAGATCATCCAATTCAAAGCGCCAGTCGTAGGTGTGTGCATAATAGCCATTACAGGATACGGCTGACAGACCGGCTACCTCAGTTATTACTAACAAAGTGAATCAATTTCAGCAATGTTCTTAATTGTTTTCCATGGTAAAT
This sequence comes from Phrynocephalus versicolor, assembly GCA_023846285.1. Taxonomy (NCBI): domain Eukaryota; kingdom Metazoa; phylum Chordata; class Lepidosauria; order Squamata; family Agamidae; genus Phrynocephalus; species Phrynocephalus versicolor. The sequence goes on along the minus strand of JAHTLZ010000129.1, from coordinate 33,365,612 downwards.
GCTACACTGTTGCCACTCTTTGCTGTTTTCCTGGGCAGAAAACACATCCACTGAGGAGTTCTGCTGCAAGATTCCCTTTTCAGGTTTACTGACCAAAAGCCATACATATTTGTTTTGAGCTCGATTGAATTGATTAAAACCTGCAGCATGTTTGTGCAACTGAGTACAGATCCTGGCTGGCTATTGCTTTTGGAAACTCTTTATTACGAGGTGATGCAAGTCAATATTATGGCCCAATAATAGTCACTAGACCACAAAAAATGTTCTTGGACCAAGTTAATCTAAGACATTATGGGAACACAGAGTGCTTTGGTTTTCATTCTTTAGGAGGACAAGGGCGTAACACGTAATAGACCAATTGTGGTTTTTGTTTTATGTCAGAGGATGAAGGATGGGGCTTCCCGGTACTTCCAAGCAACAGATCTGCAGATCCCTCTCATCCCTGTCTAGCCTTTAGCTCAGAAATCTGCTCCAAGGAGTGCACATCAGGCTCCTTCATTTACCTTGTGGGTGCGCATTTCCTTGAGCTGTCTACACCTTTTCAGCCTGTTCTGTTGTTGTTGTTGTTTAATTTACAAAGTCCCCATTTAACAGTTGTCTCTTATAAACAGATGCACCCTGATCACATGACTCTGGGGTGTTGACTAGTGTCCTCTCTACAATTAAGAATCTAGAACTGAATGAGAAAGTATATTAAATCCCTTGATGGAGTTAAATCCTAAAAGTAAGCAAAGGTTCAGAAAGGAAATGGTACATTGGGAAGCTCCATGACTCACAAAACACCTTTCTATTTTCTGTTTTGCTATCACGCAAGAGAATTGTCTGGCGTAATAGCATAGCCCCAATGGTAACAACCTGTTGACACAATAGCTTGTGTTCAGAACATTTTGTTGCATATGTAGTGTGCTGTGAGCTCTCCCCCTCATTCATTGTGGCTTTATCTCTTGTCCATCTAATCTGTGAAAGCTCAATATTGCAAATTGCAGGCATTAGAGAGTGATGCACTTCAAAAGACTTCACCAGGAGCTGGTGGCTGGCACAGAGACCCTAATCTGCTTATGGTGGTTTTGCAACAGACACCTGAGGGAAAACTCTTGGCCAGCAGTCTATACTAATAAGCATGTGAAGAAAGGGCAGTGAATTCTCCTGGCACTTCTGATGCCAGGTGGTATGCACATGCTTCACCTGGTAATAAAAACCAGATGCCACTTCAAACAGCCTGAAGAAAACAAGGAAATCACTATGGAGTTTATTAGACTCTTGTTTAAGTGGTAAATTGTAGTTTTGACTATTAAAAGAACTTGCAGTTGTCTTTTTGACCGTACATATTGTCAAAGAAAAAATACAGATGGATAAATTTGAACTCAGATTGCTGCATGCTATTTATAACTGCGGTCTCACTAAAGTTTTCTGTGCATCTTAATTTGATGCATAGTTGTTTTTTCGGGTGGTCACGTGGTGTTTGATGTGCAGTTAGTGTCCTGTCAACAGGGTAGTATTTTACTGCTGTGCGCCCATCTCTACTTGCTTACTGCGCATATTTTCCCTTTTTTCTGGGTTGATTTTCTAAGTTTCCATTGCAGGAAGTGGCAGGAAAAGGGGTACGAAGCTAATTACTGTGTATTTTCTGGGGTCGCACCTCGCTAGAGTAGCAAAGAACTGTGCATCTTTAAGGGAAGTTTTTTAAACCAACCCCTAGTGGCGGTTTAAAAAAACTTCAGTGGAAGTGCGTTTCCGGGGGCGTGGTCGGTCAAGGCACCAAATTATTTCCCTTCACGGTTAGGACACAATCTTTTACTGAACAGTTCACCACAGCAAAAATGCACAGAAAGTGCTGGTGAGACCGCAGCCAAAATGGATAGTAGTTTATTCTGGAGAGAGATGCCTGTGAAATCAGAACTTGCAAATTATATACATGTGCACTCATAGCGCAAAAGTAAATTTTAAAGCACAGACTCTCCTCCTGACAATCCCAATGGCCATGCTCAAAGAATATACAATAATGCACACAACAATGTTAGTCCGTACAAACAGATCAATTTGCCTCCACCAGGACCAGGTCCTGTAGAGCAAATGGGTCTTAATGGCCCATTCAAGACCATCACCCTCCAACATTTCAGGAACCACTCACAAGCTCGCAGCAATATACTGTTGCCAGGAAATGCCACACATGTATCCGTGTTAATGTCAAGATTGCAGCAGCTGAGTGCACTGGAAACAGGGGCACCTGAGACCCTATTCAGGCATTAAAGAAAATAGTTAATCTGAACCCATCAGCAAAGGTAGCAGAATACTTCTTCCTGCTTCATTTTAAGCTTTTGTACTTGAAAGACTAAATATACAGAGAGTGCTTGCTATTAGGGATGGGCATGAAACGGAAAAATAAACATTTCATTTTGTTTTGTTTTGCTTCTCACTCTGGCGAGGGGACTGTGGTGGTGAGGGTGAAGGTAGTGAACATGAAGGTGGTGGCAGCTTTTTCGCCGGAGTTGCGGTTTGCATCTCGCCTGCAGCGACCATGTAGGCTGCCGAGGTAGACTGCACCTGGGAGCGCTGTTGGTTTTTTCTTCCCATGCACTGGCCTGCCTGGATGTTTTAAGATCTGTCACTGTGTGCCTGTTGCTGCTGTGTGTTATGTCAGCAACCTGGGGCATTCCAGTTATGCCTAGAGTGGCGGTGGGACTGACATCTGTTACCATAGACTGGACTGGGATGTGACCTGGATGGCATTTGGCTGCCAAGACTGGGCCAGAGTTTAAGCTTATGGAGGAGGCCCTTTCCCCCATTTTGTCATCTTGGTTATCATGAGGCTAGTTGGCTGTGGGACTGGCATAATGCTTTATTTATTATTATTCTGCTGCATTATTTTATATTACATTGTCTATATTGTTTATTAGTATTTTTTTTCTTTGTTGTTAATTATTATTATCATTTCTGTTATTATTTGTATTTATATTTGTTGTGTATTTTATTTACTTTTTATTATTGATTTGTTTGCTATATGTTATTTTTTCCCTTCTTTTTCAGCTGGGTTGTGTAGCATTTTTTTTTTCTTTGGGGGTGTGGGGTGGGATTGGTTTGTCTGTTTGTGTTTTCTGTTGTACTATGTTTTTATCCTTCCCTTATGATGTGTTGTTGTGATTGCAGATACTAGTCAGGGCTCCTATCCCAGTAGTGTCAGATCGTGGGAGATGCATTAAAGGCAATTGGGGGTCGATTGGGTTAGAAGAACTTGGGTCAGGCAACTCGTGCATGTCCCCCATTCTGATTCCCCCAGTTCCCCACCACATACCCGGTAGCCTTTCCACCTGCACCTCCAACCCGTCCTGTCTTCTGGCGAATGCTAGGTCAGTCATAATAAGATCCCTATTATTCATGATTTGATCTTGGATGAACGGGCTGACCTGGCTTTCCTTACCGAGATCTTGGTGGGTGCAGAGGGGGGAGCTTACCTCACCCAGATATGCCCATCCGGGTTTCATGTCCAGGTTGGATGTTGGGTGGGATGGCCATTGTTTACAGGAAATTCTTTTATGCCAGTAAATCTGCGGCATTGGTATGTCCAGGGTTGGAATGCATGCACCTATTGGTGGGACATCAGGTTAGATTTGGGATAGTGCTTGTATAAGGTGCTCCCCATGACCCCGAACTGTCCCTTCCAGAGTTCTCTGAGTTCATCTGTTGAGGTCTGTTGAAGTCCCCCTGCCTGTTAGTGATGGGTGACTTCAATGTGCATGCTGGGTCGGCACTGTCTGGAGCAGCTCTGGATTTCATGGAGTCCATGGCCTCTATGAATCTATCCCAACATGTCATTGGTCCCACCTATAGGGCTGGGCATACCGTGGACCTGGTATTTTCCTACATGTCTGTGGAAGTAAGTCTGAGGGTTGGGAATTTGCATTCCCAGCTTGTGCCATGGTCATAACACAATTTGCTGACCTTTTCCCTGGCCATCGCTGCCCCAGCTCATGGGAAGTCAGGCCTATCCATCTGGGCTCGCCCCCATAGGCTTCTTGATCCAGTTCAGTTTATGGAGGTCTTAGGGAGCTTCCCGGACAGCTGAGATGACAACCCGGTCAGCACCCTGGTTGATAAGTGGTATGTTGATGTTGCTGGGGCTGATGACTGGATCGTCCCCAAGCACCTCATCCGTTGCCAAGTCTGCTCTTTGCTGTGGTTTATGGCCGAGTTGTGGGTGATGAAGCAGGAACAGAGGAGGCTTGAGAGCAAATGGAGGAACAATCACGTGGAATTTAATCATACTGTGGCATGTGCAATGACCAGACACTATGCTTGAGGGATCTTTTGCCTCCCTTAGAATTGGTGGGTCCTCTACCCACCAGGTGGAGTTGTTCTGAGTGATTTGTGTATGTGTGTGTTGTGTCATTACAGTCTTGACCGACTCTTCATGACTCCATGTCCATGGAGTTTTCTTGGCAGAAATACTGGAGTGGTTTGCCAGTTCCTACTCCAGGCGACTACAACACCCGGTATTCCCTGGTGGTCTCCCATTGAAGTACTAACCAGGGCTGACCCTGCTTAGCTTCCAAAATCAGGCGAGATCAGATGTGCTTAGGGCATCTAGCAGCTCTGGGTGATTTGAGACCTCACCAATTCTGGTCCACCTGGGAATCCTCCTAGTGATTTCACTAGTGAGTCTTTCACAGCCTTTCTGTTCTCCCTAGCTGCCCGCCTCCCAGCTAGAATATTTTGGCAGGTCATCCTGTCAAAACCAGCTGGGAGGTGGTGCCGGGCAAGAACCAAGCAGGGGAACAGCCAGTGGATCTCACTGCTGAAGCGAGATCTGGAGGCAGCTCCCTGGTTTGGTTCCTCTCGAACTGAAAATAACATTTTGTTTCAGTTTGGGATGACACAGGGTGCTTTTACATGACCCCTAAGATCCGCTGGTCACTTTAATTCAGACCAGAGATCTTAGGGGTTTGTTGCTCTTCGTGCGTTCCCACCCCCTCCGCACGTCCTGGCTGCTGGCTGCGTGAGGGGAGGGAGAAAAAAAGGGACAAAAGAATAAAGACTTACCTCCCCGGTGCCAGTGGAAGCTGCTGGGAGCCCCGTGACTTCCTGGTTCCTTCTCTTAAAGGGGCGGGCGGCAAAAAACAACAACAAAAAGAAGCGAGGAGAGCCCGGCACATCCACATTAAGATTTTTCACCCTTGGAGAGCAGGTACAAGAAGAGTGTGCTGGGACGCGCTTAGGTGGGCGTGGCCACACTTAATTTTCAGTAAACTCCGGAGCTGGTGGGTAAACAATTTTAAGCTCCAGAGCTGGGAGCCATTTGTGGCGGAGTTTAGGGGTCGTGTAAAAAGGCCCACACTGTCTCCATGAATACCATCCATGAAGGCATTCCATGCGGCCATGAAGTTCTATGCTGAGAGGCTGTACTCCTCTCAACCTTTATCCCCTTTCCACCAATGAGAGTTAGGATGGAAAAGAGAGGGAGCTGCTCCCTCTCCTGATCGGCATGTGTGTGCGTTGTGTTATTACAGTCATGGCTGACTCTTTGTGACCCCATGTCCATGGAGTTTTCTTGACAGGAATACTGGAGTGGTTTGCCAATTCCTACTCCAGGTGCCTACAGCACTGGGTATTCCCTGGTGGTCTCCCATCCAAGTACTAACCAGGGCTGACCCTGCTTAGCTTCCGAGATCAGGCAAGATCGGGTATGCTTAGGTTAACCTTATTGTTGAGAACCTAAATACAGCTTGAGAGGTTGACAGATGATGATATCCTTCCTGTCAACCAAAGAATAGCAGACTTTGACCCAGTGAGCTCTGACTTCACTATACAATTGCAAGTAACAATTAATGAACATTTCATCTTGTCTGTGCCATTTCCTACCCTGTTAATTGGTATAATTCCGATATGTTAAGACATTTTGCAGAAGCCTAGCAGCCCCCAACACCTTACTATGTTGGCAAGCCTACCACTGTCTGCTTAATAAGTTCCAAGGAGTCTTGTTTATGTTCAGTCTTGAAAATAAATACTCTGTAGGAATTGTAGCAGCTGCAAAGGTTAAGTGGTGTCTGTCTACAGTTGATATCCAATCAACAAAGAGGGATACTGGCATTAAACTTCTCTTTGTCTCTATTGATGATTGCCTTTCTTTGTCTATCACGAATCCTAGCAACTCAAGTGTAGAAGGAGCATGAGGTGGAATGTGAATATGGAAAAAGGCAGCTTTGCTTTGATTGGACCTGAAAAGTGAGCAACAGAGTTGGGCATTTCTTATTTGCATCCCTAGGATTCAAATAGGACCTGCAACAGCATCGCTGCCACCGTAGTCCCAAACCCTTACCCCACGCCCAAACCAAACAAGCAACTTACTGGGCTCTCCATGGTGCACATGTCCATCCTCGTTGACAGCATGCCAGTCCCAGAAGCAGCCTGGCCAGCCCTTCCACATCTCCCCGCACAGCCGACCACTCATTGACTGAGCAGGGAGACTGTGTCTTGCCTGTGCAGCACTGGCCAGCTGCATGGGAAGTCAGGGAAGGGCTGGTTGAAGGGCACCTAGAATTGGAACACTTTCAACAAGGACAGATGCACATGAAGAGCCCAGTAAGTGGCTGGTCCAGTTTGGAGAAGGGGGGTGATTGAGTTGCAGCTGAGGAAATTTAGAGGGGAGAATTTGGAAGGAGGGGAATCTATAAGCTTAGTTTTCTGCAGCCCTGTTCACTCATTACTGACCCAGCTCTATCATATATGCTGAAAGGGAAACCTATGCCTTCTCCCGCTTCTTTGTGGTACTCTCTACACGGACAGCAGTGTCTCTGCAGAAGAGAGGCTCCTGTACACATGTAGGCAGTCCACAATAAGCAACAACTTTGCAAGATCTGAAATCATGCCCCTATGTGTGTTCTGCTTCTGCTGATGTGTAGCTTACCTGTGAGCAAGAACCTCTGTCCTAGTGACACATGAACCTATAAAGTGATAATGAAGGAAAGAGGTGCTAGGTGCCCCTCTCTGTTTAGTATTAGAGATGGGCACAACCAGAAAAAATGACGTTTCGAGTTGTCGTTTGTCGGGACGGGTCCATTTCAGGTCGTTGCCGTTTGTTGCAATAATTTTCAAAAATTTGTCGTTCTGTTTGTCGTTTGGTTGTTTGTCGTTTGGGGGTTGGGTTGGGGTTGGGGTTGGGGTAAGTGGGCTCTGGGAGGCACCTCTCTGGGTGCCTCTGCCGTCTGACCCACTAAGAAGGGAAGGGAAGTGTTTCGCAGAGCCGCCGCATATTTATTTTTTACATATGTTAGGGTGGGGGGGTAGTGTGACAGAGGAACCTCGTCGGCACTTCTCTGACACACTGTTAGGGTTGGAGGGGGGTTATTAGTGTGACAGAGGAACCTTGTCGGCACTTATCTGACTCACTAAGAAGGGAAGCATACTGGCGTACAGGTTACGCTTAGGGAGGGAGTGGGTCTGGAGTTGGAGGCACCTCTCTGGGTGCCTCACTCTGACCCACTAAGAAGGGAAGTGTACTTGCGTACGAATCTGGGTTAGGGTTGGGGTTAGGGTAAGGCCTAGGCTTAGGGTAACGGTTAAGGTTAGGGTGGGTTACTGGGCTGCACCTCTGGGTGCCTCTGACCCACTAAGAAGGACAGTGTACTGGCGTATGGGTTAGAGTTAGGGTTAGGGTTAGGGTTAGTGGGCTTTTAATGCCCTCTCTGGCACACCCAGAAGTCTCAGTCAAAACCTGGCCATGCGATTGGTGGAATGGCTCCAAAAATTTGCATGGTCCCATCCCATGGCCAGCCCATCATTGTGCATGCACTGGTGTAAAAAAAAAAATAAAATAAAATAAAATCAATGGAGACATTTTATTGCAAGAAAAACCCACTGCTGCTACTATAAAAATTCCGGCAGTTAAAATACCTAATTTTCAAATGTTTCTGTGGTGCTTTGGTGGATTTTTGGACCACGATTTAAAAATAAATATTGCAGTCGCCATTTTGGATCCCCCCCACCGCATGGCAAATGGAGACGGCTAGGATGCACCCCAGCCTGGTACCAGCATGCAGCCCAGGACAGGAGATGGGGGGAAATCCGGGGACCCCGACCCCCCCCCAGAAACCACCCCTCTCTGGTAGGTGCCCTCACTGAGGCAGGCATATTTTTGCCTGCTTTTATGGCCAGGAATCGGGTTTTTTTAAAAACTTTTTTCTGTGCTGTGCCACTTGGCATCGCACGATCACCGGCGCCGCGATGCCATGAACGACAACGACAAATCAGACCCAATTTATCTTTATCAGGTCAGGTTCGAGCTGGAGCGGAGTAATTGTCGTTCTCATTTCCCGTTACGTAACGAGAATGACGAACGAGAACCGAAATGAGGATTTCGCCGAGTCATGCCCATGTCTATTTAGTATATTAGGCAGATAAATAATAATGAAATAGAAAGTGCATTAACACTTTCTTAACCAGCCATATGAATTATTAAAAATAAATATGGTGGTGCAGAGGGAAATCACAAAGATGTTTTAAACGATGGAGAACATGTTGTACTTTAGTTAAAATGTGTAAATAAATGCAGGAAAATGTGTACGAGTTCCAATGTGGAGCGAGAGTAAAAAAAAGCACAATCTAATAAAAATAAAGAATGGCATGAGAATGCTGCTGAGATTCAGAAAAAGTCAATAAAAGTGAGAAGGAAGGTTTTTCGCCTCCCTTCCTGGAGTAGGAGGATGTCACTGGTTCATGGAATTGCTGTTGCCTGTGGCCTGAGGTACAATAATGTCTGAACTGATTTCCCCTGTTGCAGATTATAAACCGAAAAGCAAAGGAAGAACTTGGAGGCAATGTCAGAGGTACCTATGGGTAGAGTCTACAAGACATCCGTTATCAAGGCTTCTTCCTCTATGGAAGCAGATCACAAGAGGCATTTGTTCTGAAACATGAGGGCAGAGATGCATTCCAAAAAGATCACTGTGGGTAACCAACATAACTATCCAAGGAACATGTGCAGTCTGCCAGCCTTTCACAATGGTTCAAGCCCATCTGCCCACATACTGTACTGTCACCATTAGTGCTACTTAATCCTCCCCATAGAGCCGAAAACCAGTAGCACAGCCGTGACTTGAAATAGATATGCTTGTTTTTTCAAAATTCAGCACACCAGGTTAAATATCTTGTGTTATGGTAATTCCTAGAAAGTAGCCTCCCAGGAATGTGAACTTGCTCTGGTCTAGTGTGAGGTGCATCCTTCCCTTTGAGGGTAAACCTTGCTTTGGGGCTGCTTCCACAGTGTTGGATTTCAGTAGTACCCCCGGGTTCAGTAGCTCCCAATAAGTTATGCATTCAATCCCTAGCACAGGATATTATTCCAACTCTTAGCCACACTGGGCAGGACCAAATGTAGTATTCCTCCTGTTTATAAAACTGAACCCGCCTCCTAAGCAAGGAAGAAATTGCTCTCCTCTTTCTTCTGGAGGCCTCCATGGTCTCCAGAAGAAACCCCTGAGGTGGGGTAAATAACCTTCTGGACCGGGCATTCAGACAGCAAAGAGTAAGGGGAAGAGAGGAAGAAATTACAATAAGACCTCAACTTCTGACACCTGTCTCCAAGCTGGAGCAGTGCTTGTGCTGATCTTGGCTTTCTGTTTTTAAACAGTTTTAACCAGTTCTAAAATCATAAATAGTTTCAATTCTTTTTAATTATTTCAACCTCCTGATTTTTAATCTTGGTACTGGCAAGCTTTCTTTGGAGCCACAAAAAGGTTTTGGGAAAAGAGCTTTTCGAGCGGGGGTGGGGGGGTGGGGGTGGGGGTGAAGGACATGGAGATTAGTCTCAACCTTATCTCTCCGGCAGACAGCAAAACACTGCACTTAGGTACAGCATAGCATTGGGAGATCTGTAAAAGCAGGGGGAAAGTAGAGAAAACATCGACAAGGAAAGAGAGCAAAGAGATATGAATGGTCTCCCAGCCCATCTTAAAGAGACAGCTGAATGAATCACTAAAGGAAACTTATAGAGGACTTACTTAGACTACTAGAATGTAAATAATACTTTCTACTCTCAAGGGGCAGAAAAGAACATTCCCCTTTCAGAATGGAAAAAAATCTCAGCATCCTGTAAGCAATCTAGACTGAGGATTTCTACGCTCCAGTAGAGCTGCATAACATATATGAATATCTGGAGGTGGATGAGGAGGATGAGGATTGCTCTTGGAGACAACCTAGACATTCCAACTACAGACTCACTCCTTGAGGTAGACCAAGAGAACTGCTGGCAGAGCAGATTCTGGGGAATTTACATTTATATCAGGATCCAAAGTTAGTACTATTGACAATGTCATCTGTAGAGAACTATATATGGTACAGGAATTTCAGGTGCTTCCATATCTGCAGGGAGCACTTTCCTCTTCTTCTGTGTGCAGCCCGACTTTGTGGGGCTCCCCCTGACAGGAACAAAGAGACAAAACAACATGGTTTGGGTTATATAAATGGGCCACAATTTTAATAATAACATTATTTGAAGTAACTAGTAACGATAGCCTAACTAGCAAGAATATCTGATTAGTGCAATTTGTTGTTCATTAGCTAAGTCATGTCTGACTCTTCGTGACCCCATGGATCAGAGCACGTCAGGACCCCCTGTCTTCTACTGCCTCCCGGAGTTTGGTCAAATCTATATTGGTTGCATCTATGACACCGCCCAACCATCTCATTCTCTGCCATCCCCTTGTCCTTTTTCCTTCAATCTTTCCCAACATCAGGGACTTTTCCAAGGAGTCCTCTTTCCCCATGAGGTGACCAAAGTAATCAAGCCTTACCTTCAAACTCTGTCCTTCCAGTGAACATTCAGGGTTGATTTCTTCCAGGTTGGATAGATTTGATCTCCTTGCAATCCAGGAGACTCTCAGGAGTCTCCTCCAGCACCACAGCTCAAAAGCATCAATTCAGCAGTGATCAGCCTTCTTTATGGTCCAGCTCTCACTTCCATACATTACTACTGGAATAACCATAGTTTGACCACCCAGACCTTTGTCAGCAAAGTGATGTATCTGATTTTTAAGATCCTGTCTAAGTTTGCCATAACTTTCCTCCCAAGAAGCAGGTGTCTTTTAATTTTGTTGCTGTAGTCACCATCTGCAGTGATCAAAGAGCCCAAGAATGTAAACTCTGACGTTGCCTCCATTACTCCCCCCTGTATTTGCCACGAGGTGATGGGACTGGTGGCCATAATCTTAGTTGTTGTTGTTGTTGTTGTTGTTGTTGTTGTTGTTGTTGTTGTTGTTGTTGTTGTTGTTGTTGTTGTTGTTGTTGAGCTTCTGCCCATTTTTTTCACTCTCCTCTTTCACCCTCATTGAGAGGCTCTTTAATTCCTCATCACCTTCTGCTACCAGAGTAGTATCATCTGCGTATATGAGGTTGTTGATATTTCTTCAGGCAATCTTAATTACGGCTTGTGATTCATTCAGTCCTGCCTTTTGCATGACATACTCGGCATATACATTAAATAGGCAAGGTGACGGTATACAACTTTGTTGTACTCCTTTCCCAATTTTAAACCAGTCAGTTGTTCCATATCCAATTCTGACTGTTGCTGCTCATCCCACATAGACATATAAGGTGATCAGGCACTCCCATTTCTTTAAGAATTTGCCATAGTTTGTTGAGGTTCACACAGTCAAAGGCTTTTGCATAGTCAATAAAGCAGAAGTAGATGAATTTCTGGAATCTCTAGCTTCCTCCATAACACAGCACATGTTGGCAATTTGATCTCTAGTTCCTCTGCCCCTTTGAAATCCAGCTTGCACTTCTGGGAATTCTCTGTCCACATACAGCTGAAGCCCCCCCTCTATCTATCTATCTATCTATCTATCTATCTATCTATCTATCTATCTATCTATCTATCTATCTATCTATCTATCTATCTATCTATCTATCTATCTATCTATCTATCTATCTATCTA
>JAHTLZ010000129.1:33322055-33340945 GCA_023846285.1 Phrynocephalus versicolor | reverse complement strand
GTGTGTGTGTGTGTGTGTGTGTGTGTGTGTGTGTGTGTGTGTGTGTGCATACGTGCTTTCCCAAAAAGAAAGAATATATTGTTCCAGGTTTCTGTTATGGTGTTTTGAGATCTTTCTCCACACTTTAGAGGATGAACCATGCCTCTCAATTGTTCATGCTTTCTTGGCATGAAACAGTCCTCCGTTTCATGAACACAGGTTTCTTGGCAGAGGTTTTCCAAGGCCAATTCTGACAAGTTTTTTTTTAATTTAGGAAGGCAGGAAATAAGTACTATTGGCTCAGGCTCCATGAGAATCCCGTGCATTATTGCCTTACACACTCTTACCACCTGCTTCACTGTTATGTATTATTTCTCCTCCTTGAGGTTTCATGCTTTATGTTCACACAATGCACACTGGGAAATGAAGAAAAAGTCTCAAGACACAAGCCGCTTGAGCTATTCTTTCCAGAAATTAAATGTGAGAAAAGTATGTGAAGATAACGCGGAGACAGGTAGGTCTGCTTAACGCTGTCCCAGCTTCACGTCCTCTGTTGCTAAGAATGGGGAAAATGTTTCTGTTCCTCTTTCTAAATTCTTTGTATGTTTATCTTGCCGCTGGAAACTGTCCAGAGTAGTGGCAAGGCCACTAGATGATGCAGTATAGAAATAAAATAAAATAAAATAAAACCAGCCAATCAACCAACAAAAACTGGCAAATATTTCATATTCCAGGTTATAAGAAGCTGTCAGAATAAATCAGGAGTGAGAAAATGCAAACTCTACAGAATAATCCATCCAGACCCAGGGCTCTCACCACTTAACTCCCCCCCCCCCGCCCATTCTGGAATAAGAGGCAAAACACAAGCAATGGGGTTAAAACAGGCCACATATTAGCATATTATAAACTCTAACCAAAAGAAGGGGAGCTAAGGTAGTGTGCCACAATGGTTGAGCCAGTGAGGTCCCCTGAGACCTCCCCAATCACCATGTGATCTTATCCAGGTGAATCAACTACCTTGTGTTAGTGCCATCTTTCAGAAAGTGTTCAGGGTCCGGTAAAATGTCTTTACCCCCCAGGGGCATCTAGGCTCCACTGTTTGGCTCATGGAGTATTCCTGGCACCTCATTCCCACCATGCTGTAATTGCAAGATCTGCAGCGTAGTGAAGTTGGATTGGCTAGGATGACATTCACTGACCTTGACTCACCAACTTTGGCCTCTGCAATACCCACCACAGCAATGGTGTTAGCTCAGCTATACACCTTGCTCCCCCCCCCCAACCCAACAGCAGACTTTGCAACCCCCTCTGACTATCCTCTGAAACAATTCCAAACACCAGACGAGCTAGATGGACTCCATCACTCTGGAATAGCTCCGGACAGGAAATGGTTATTTCTGGGTGACCAATTACCATCCCCAAACCATTGGAAACTGCCCTACATATTTTCCTATTTATCCTGTGCCATGCCCTATTCAAACAACTTGGGTCAGCAGATGCTCGCCATGCCATAGACGGAATGATGGTAGACCAAACCAACTTTGTATGTGGATATTGCTCTTGGAGGGCTTTTAAATCCTGAATAATCCTCAGGATCAACACCTTGCCCACCCTCCTGCTGATGCCGTTGCCTCCCAATTGAGCCAGCAAAACATCAGGAACACCTTGTGCCAACTCCTGCATAGCTGCCACCCAAAACTCATGCCAACACATTCCTCACTTGCCCAGCCAGACCAATAAGTTGTACGCATCCAAGCGCAAATTAGGCCCCCAAGAAGAACTGCTTGCATGCTGACCAGCCCAGTAGATAAAGCTATGTCCAATCATCAGAATGTGTCTCTGTGGCCTGCCTTCCTGATGTCCTGCAGCAACAGAAAAATAGAAACAGCAAAAGAGGGGGAGGAACCAAACCACAGCCTAGACAGGCATAGGGTGCAGGTGCACCTTATAATGACGCAAAGTCCACCTCCCTATCCTCTTAATGCCTTCCTAATCATCGCCCAGTGCCGCAGCCATAGATGCCACCCCAATCCAAAATTAATGGGTCCTATATTGCCATCATGTCAGCCCCACTTGTTTAAATACCTTATCAATAAGGTGCCAGAACTGGCATTTAGTAAGAAGTGTCATATCCTGATGACTCAGCAGATACTCTTCCCGATTACCCCTTAAAACCAGGTAGTTAGACAAAGGCTGCACAGGGCATAGCTCTTGCACTGTGCAAATACCCAGTCTAATTACTGCCCCTCTCCCTTTCTGGTTTGTTTTAGATCTCCTAATGTGAATATGTGCTATGTCCACTTCAAGTAGTCTTTGGAAGGTTTACAGTTTAATAACAGTATGCAGGCTACACATTGCCCCCTCCCCAGCAAGCTGGGTACTAATTTTACCAACCTCAGAAGGATGGAAGACTGAGTGAACCTTGAGCCTGCTACCTGGGATTGAACCCCAGGTTTTGAGCACTGTTTAAGGACAGCTGTTTAACCACTGCACCACAGTGAAGCAGGAGGGGGGGCTATTCCTGGCAGGCTGTTTCCCTTTGCTCCTCCCTTGCCCCTTCTTGGGCCCCATCACTAAGGTCACAGCAATGTAATAATTATTATTTATTCAATGTTTGTATATTGTTATTTTTATCATTGTTGTTATTAATGTTATTACTATTACTATTATATTATTCTTAAGAATGTCCCTCAGTGATGTGCCCACCAGTGAATCAAACGCTGGAGCTCAAAAACAGCCCTGCCAGCCTCAAGGTCTATATATTTATATCAATAGGTTTTTATTTATTTATTTATTTATTTATTTATTTATTTATTTGCAGCAATGTTCCTAAAAAATCCCAGCAGCAAAAAACACCTAAACTGCAGCGGTGGAATGAGGTCCACCAGGCCAATGGAAAACCCCAAAGGGGGGAAGCAGGCCGGAGGAAAGAAGGAAGGAAATGAAAGTTAGCTTTGCATGCCAACCGCTGCCCGTGCTATACCTCCCACTGATGTTCAAACCCAAAATGGCTGCTATTGAATGCAGCAAGGCAGTGGCTGGCTGCATCAACTATCCTCACCCTCCCCACTTGCTCTTTCCCTGGCGCGATCAGGAAGTGATAAGCCACAATTAGCATGGGTGAAGCTGCTATTGGTCCCCACTCTCTACACCTCCATACTTGCCAATCTCTCCCACCTAAAAGATCAGGAGCCTGATAAGTTGGCAAAAAAAAACCCCAACAAGCAGTGAACCCAAGGCTCCCCGCCAGGGCTCTCCCCCCCACCCCTATCAACCATGTTTTGATTTGTTTTTAAATAACAAAGGCTGTTGCGGGCCTCTGCAATGGCCCTTAATGTACTTAAGGTCGGTGAGGCTGCAGCCGTGGGCTCCCAACCTCCAAACCGTTCTGGAGCTGCCGGCCGCATGCTCCCACAACGGAAGCAGCATGGCATGGCAGTACAAGTCCCACATCAATCCGCCGGTGGAAAGAGGCTGGAGCCATGGCAAGGCAGGCTTAAGTAGCCCACACCTCTCCTCTCCACCCCCCACTAAACCTCCAGGAGTCTTGTGTTAATCTGGCAGGGAGGCAAAGCCACCCTGCCCAGTGGGGCAAGCCCGGGTGCAGAGCGAACCCTTAGATGTCTGATTTTGAATTGTCATATATTGAACCAGGCTTGTGGTAATAAACCAGGGGTTTTCACTTTATTTTTCACTGAGATGTCCCTCATGTTAAACTCCTGCAAAGCAGGCGGGCACAACATTTACTTTTAAGTAAGCATGTTTGGCGTGAACTGCACGTCAGAATGCAGCATGTCTGAAGCCCTCCAGAAAGCAGAACAGAAGCATCTGGCAATCTGTTGCACCGCAAAACATCCAGTGTAATGTTGCATTTGAATTACAAATGAGGGAAATAGAAATATTACTTCTAATGTTATTTTCCTTTTTCAAAAAAAAATGCCTATAAACATTGAAAAAGCTTCTTATTTCAAATGTCTCAGTCCTAGCTGTTACTTGTGCTTGAAACCCATTCCCAAAATACAATTCATGCCTGTGCAATAAAGGGGAAAATGTTTAATTTTGAATTCGGCTTTGATAGCTTGTAAGATTGCTCCGCGCTTCTCCTTGTAACCAAGATTTCTGTTTGATTTACATGACACTGTAACCACCCAGGCATTTATATTTCAGTTACTGCTGAAAAAAAGAGATGAATGACTTTTTATACTGTGGGGAATGCCTTTTTAAAAAGTGTAATTTCAGCTTGGGGGAAAAGTCTGTTAATTTGCTTTGTGTGATCTCATTACTACTCTGATTTGTCCCCCCTCTTTTTTATTACTTTGATCAAATCTTACACACAGTTCAAGAGACCTCCTGTGAAATGTTAAACTGAGAGCTTGGCTCCTCTTATTTGGACTCATTGAATCTAGATGTCCTGATAGACTGAAAGATTAGGAAGCTCCAAAGTCAAAACATGTAGCTACATGAACTCTTTTTGACTTATTCAAAGATGAATGAGTTATTTTTACGATCACTTTCGTGATTAGTTCCTAATACCATTGAAATCTGTTTCAGTGGAAAATATCTCTTCCAGTTCTACATTACTGTACTGTCCCAATACCATGCTCATAAATGCTACAGCAGATCCCTGGGGACTTATCCCAGTGGGCACAACTTCCAGAAACAAAGAAGGAAAGCCTTAAAGCAGAAAGTGAATCCAATAGGGGCCTTAGCAAAGTTATCACTTTTGCATTTCAGGCACTAAATGTGCTTTACAAAAAAGAGCCTTCATAAATTTAAAGACTATTACAGAAGCACTCGACAAAATGTTGTACGTACATGGCAACCGGCTTATTATATTTACATGAACATCTGTTGCAGGTTCACTGAAACCCTAAAAGCAGATGGACATGCAGGGAAAAAGCTAGTAATTAACAAAGTTATATGTTGATTAAATCAGCATGTGGTTAATTTTAATGATGGTTGATCTTTAGTGGAGTTTGCGCTGGCATGTTGATTGGTCACAAAGCGAAAAAGTGGTTGTTCCTTGTTTTTGTATGATCAGAATATGGGCTGTGTAAAGAGTCAACTCTGCTTCCCTTAAAGATCATAGCATCCAGTAATTAACTGATGAATGCTCTCAGGTCACGACCCTCATTGCTTTACAACTTGTGTCCTTTAATGTAGAGAATACCTGAAACAGGAGCTCATTTAACTAGCATGAAGGCATGTTAGGGGTTTGCATCTGTCACAGATGTATGAGTCCCAGGGAAGGATTCTTCTTTCTTTGAAAAACATAAGATGATCAAACATTCATGCTCTATCAGCTAATTTAGTAGGCTGAGAGGTATTTATCTTTCAAGTCGGCTTTAAAATAATTTGATGTCAATAAACAAAATATGTTCTTAAGGCTGTAGGGTAGAAGGAAGAATGCATGGCAGTTACAACAGAATTATAATTGGATAAGCTATGATACAGAGTCATTTGTATGACTAGCTGACCTGCACTTTATCCTGAATACATAAGAACAATAGAAGGAATTGAAATTATACTTCCACAGCTTCTAATGTACAAATTTTCAACCCTCTCTCACTACATCTGAATCAGTTTGTAGCAAAAATCAGTGGCATTGATCTAACACTGCCAGAAGGGTGCTTACTGATAGCCTTGTACCTACGGTTCAATTTAGATGCAATTCATTTCCTGTTCTTTTCTCCTAGAGTGGTGACCTGTTGCGCTGGCAGATTCCAGGAAGTGGAGCAGTTAGAAGTAGAGATGGGCACGACTTAGCGGAATTCCCGTTTCCGTTTCGGTTACTCGTTTCTGTTACGGAACGGAAACGGTAACGGGAATTACTCCGCCAGAACTCGAACTCGAACCGACTAAAGAATAATTGGGTCTGATTTGTCGTGGTCGTTCCTGGCATAGCGGCGATCCCACGATGCCAAGCGGAACAGAAAAAAAGTTTTTAAAAGTTAAAAAAACCCCGATTCCCGGCCATTCCAGCCAAAAAAGCAGGCGGAAATATGCCTGCCTCTGAGAGTGCACCTACCAGAGGGGTGGTTTCTGGGGGGGGGGGTCCCGGCCTCCCCCCCTCTCCTCCTGTCCTGTCCTGGGCTGCTCTGTGGGACTCGCCGCCGCAGGCTCGCACCAGCAACAGCGGGGGGGAGTCTCGACGCTGGCCGCTGCAAAAGCGGAAGCGGCACAGAACTCCCCCCCCCATTCCCGGCCAAAAAAAAGCAGGCGGAAAGCCTGTGCAGGTGCAGTAGTGCACCTACCAGAGGGGTGGTTTCTGGGGGGGTGTTCCCCGGACTCCCCCCTCTCCTGTCCTGGGCAGCCGGACTCGAGTCCCCATGCCATGCCATGCGGTGCGGGCGGGGGATCCAAAATGGGGCGGCGACCGCAATATTATTTTTGAAATCGTGGAGTGGTCCAAAAACACACAGACACAAGCACCACAGAAACATGCGAAAATTGCTATGCTGCTGCCAGAATTTTTACAGTAGCAGTGGTAGTTTTTCTTGCAACAAAATGTCTCCTCCGGCTCCCCTGTCCATTGATTTTATTTTATTTTATTTTATTTACACCTGCGCAATTATGGGCTGGCCAAGTGGCCATGTGGGAGTGGACCATGCAAATTTTTGGAGCCATCCCACCAATTGCATGGCCACTTGGCCACTGAGACTTCTTGGATGTGCCAAAAAGCCCACTAAACCCTGCCCTAGCCCCCTAACCCTAACCCTAATCCTTGATTCCTTACCCATATGCCACAGTGCACTGTCCTCTTAGTGGGTCAGAGAGGCACCCAGAGGTGCACCCCAATACTCACCCTAACCTCACCAGTAACTAGCCTAACCCTATCCCTTGCGCTAACCCTGTTGCCTAAGCCAGATCTGTACTTTCATTGCACTATACACAAGTACAATTCCCTTCTTGGTGAGACACAGTGGGTGCAGATCTGCCAGTCCGCCACTTGTGGCTCTGGCTGACTCCTCCTGCAGCAGCAGTGCCATGCAAACCATGCCCTCAAGTGCTGCTTGTGTCTCACCGTCACCGACTGTTGCAGGGAAGGCACCCCAAAAAGAGGGGTGCCTCTGCCAGTCTGCTGTGTCTGCAACTTGGTATGCATATCCATATGGCTATGCATGCCCTTTTGCAGCAGCAGGTGAGGAGAGGAGACCCCCATGCCATGAGGGGTCTCCTGGAGCCTGCTTTCCCTTCCTAGCGGGTGAGGAGAGGAGGCACCCCCCCAAAAAAAGAGGTGCCTACAGGAGCCCGCTTCCCCTACAGCGGGCCAGAGGAGGCACCCACCCCAGAGAGGTGCCTCCAGGAGCCCGCTCCCCCCCAAAACCAGTTTAACGACAGATGAAAAAACGAAAAACGAAACGACTATTTTTTGCGAAGTTTCGCGAAAAACGGAAACGAGCCGACACAGGCCGTCTCCGACACATGACAACTCGAAAACGTCATTTTCCCTAGTCGTGCCCATCTCTAGTTAGAAGTAGCCCCACTCACTGCTGGTATAACTGTTTGCACAGCTGCTTCCTATATTGGCTTCAGCTTTCACCCTTACTAGCACTGGAAATCACACCACTGTGTGAAATCTGAGAATGTGAAGCTGCTAGCACAACAGGTCTTGTGCTAACACAAGGACACACGCATGCATTTTACATATATAAAAAGAACTGACTCAATAGAGGTACACATAACCACAAAATTACTGCTAGACAGCTCAGTCTAGCTGCAAAGCTAGAAGTCAATTCACCACTTTTCCTCCTTGAATTTAGCAGGAGCAACACTACCTTTTACTGAAAAAACTATAATGTTTCCCTGTCTGCTTTTCCTGTTCTCCTTGATATTTTAAATATCACTGCTAGAGATGGGCACGACTTAGCGGAATTCCCGTTTCCGTTTCCGTTACTCGTTTCCGTTACGCAATGGAAACGGTAACGGGAATTACTCCGCCAGAACTCGAACTCGAACCGATGAACGAATAAATGGGTCTGATTTGTGGTGGTCGTTCCTGGCATCACGGCGATCCCGCGATGCCAAGCGGCACAGAAAAAAAGTTTTTAAAAGAAAAAAACCCGATTCCTGGCCAAAAAGCAGGCGGAAATATGCCTGCCGTGCCTCAGGGCACCTACCAAAGGGGTGGTTTCTCGAGGGGGTCCCCACGGCCTCCCCCCCTCTCCTCCTGTCCCTCCTGGCCCTGGGCTGCGCTGGGGCCGGGCCGGGCAATGCATCCTCGTCATCCCGCCAAAGTTGCCGCCGGCCGCCGGCCGCCACAATTAAAGCGGAAGCGGCACAGAAAAAAAGTTTTGAAACTCCCCCCCCCCATCCCGGGCCAAAAAGCTGGTGAAAATATGCCTGCCTGAGTGAGGGCTCAGGGCACCTACCGGAGGGGTGGTTTCTGGAGGGGGGTCCCCGCGGCCTCCCCCCTCTCCTCCTGTCCCTCCTGGCCCTGGGCTGCGCTGGGGGCGGGCCGGGCAATGCATCCTCGTCGTCCCGCCAAAGCTATTTTCCCTATTGCACAACACTAGAACTAAGGGTCACACCTTGAAACTTTTGAGTAGGAGACCTCAAATAAATAAGAGAAAGTACTTTTTCACCCAGAGGATCACTGGTCTGTGGAACTCCCTACCAGAAGAAGTGGTGGCAGCTGTCAGCCTTGACAGGTTTAAGAAGGGATTGGACAAGTTTAGGGACAACAAGAGTATCAATGACTATCATTTATTATTTATTTTTTATTTGTTATATTTATATACGCCCATCTTCTGGACGGAACTCTGGGGGGGTTACAGTTAAAATAAAACAACAGAAAAGAAAACAAATAAGGCAATTATGGATCATTATGGATGCCCAAGGACAACCTCCTGGGTTGGAGAGGTAGGCAGGATATCTTTAAATGCCATTTGCAGGGAATCGTAAGCAGGTGAAGACATCTGCTTGGGAATACCCTGAAAGCAAATGGTGAGCCACTGTGTGAGACAGAATGCTGGACTGGATGGGTTGTGGCCTGTTCCAGCAAGGCTGTTCTTTTGTTCTTATGTTCTTGTGAGTTGGATACCTGTAGTAGAGCCCAGGTTGGAGAGTCCAGTTGCCCACTATGCCTCCTGGAAGAAGAACCAGCCTCTGTAGCCTTGGACAAGGGGCATAGTCCCAGAGCACCCCCAGAAGAAGGGAAGGGTAAACCACTTCAGAGTGCAATATACCTAGAAACTCTGGAAAGTGTTACCATAAGTTGAAATTGTCATCATACATTTATTAGTAATCATGAATTACAACTTTGCATGTTTATCCATTCACCTATCTGTTGGACCCCACTATGTAGCACAAATTTCCCCAACATGATGGCTTCCATATGTGTCTTTTTAGACTACAGTTTTAATCAATATTCAGACAGCATGGCCAGGCTAAGATCATCTGAGGATGATGGGAATTATCCTCCAGTACCAATGGTAAGGTGCAAAAGGAACCGGATTGGAGAAATCAGCTGTACAGTACCAAGGGCTATAACTGTGCCCTTAAATCCATTATTTGGGATATTATTACTTTAAGAAAGAGACATTTGAAGCTATCTTCATAATTAAATCTTGTATAAGGAGAAACATGTTGAGGATGGTTGCATCCTTAGGCAGGAGTTGCATTCCAATTAAGATGCATTAATTAATTGAAAACATCTAAAACACTAAATGTAAAGCTTAGCGATAAGCAATCCTTGCCATATGCTACAGCACCTCTTTATACTTGTTCTGTGATTACAAGGATCAACCAAAAAAAATGTTAGACATCATTTCAGTTCATATGGATGCCACTGCCGAGATTAGATTAATTAAACTGATAAAGCCGTAGCTCAGATCAAAAACATATGACAACAGGAAGAAAATCGAGGGAAAGGCAGGAAGGGTTGCCAAGAAGCTTCCACCAGGGCAGGATGGTTGGCAAAAGATACAGCATTAAAGAAAGCTGGAACAGAGAAAAATGCCAGGTAAGTGCAGGCATAAACGTTTGATTTGCACTGTAGAATTGGCGTGGCGAGGGAGACTTATCGCTACAGAAGCAGGGCTTCTTCATTTCATATGGATGATGAGCTATTTATTTTCCTTCTCAGAGAGATGAAACTTGTGAATGCCCTTTAGGGATTTTAATGAGCCCTTGTTTCTAAATGTTGAACAGAGAGGAATATGGTAATGTGGTACTTTTTCAATCCACTCAAAGAGGTGTTCCCCCTCCCCCCCCAGGCTAGACTTAGTAAAATGTGTTTCCCTTTAAAAAGATAAAGTCTAGGTTTTTTCTTGCTGTAGATTCATCTTTCTCTTGATACTGCTTCCTCAAACATGGAGACTCCTTCCTCTTGTACAACTATTGTACATTTATGTCCTATCAAGTTGAGGCCAAAGTAGTGTGATTCTTATACAAGATGCAAAGTAAGTGAGATATCTAAGGAGTGGTTTTACCAGACACTGCACACACACACATTCCACATGAGGTTTCATGGCAAACCTCACATCTGCTGAATAGAGATGGGCACAAAACGGGGGAAAAAAAATCGTTCCGCTATCTGTTATTCATTCTGTTATGTAACGGAGCCCAGAGTAATTTAGGAACGAACAGAACAGAACCAGAACAAATGAGTTCAGTTACGTTCGGTGGGGGAGGACTGTGAGAGCCCCGTTATCGCCTCTGCACACGGAGCCGGGACCAGGGCTCTCTCTAAAAAGATCTCTGCTGCGGGGAGGTGACAGCCCGCTCGGCTGTCACCTCCCCGCTGCGGAGATCGGTCCAGAGAGCCACGGTCTTGCTGCCGCAAGCGGAGGTGAGGCCGCAGCTATCTCAATCTCTGATCTCCGCAGCGAGGGGATGACAGCCGGCTCGGGTGTCACTGTCATCCCTTGCAGCGGAGAGTGGTCAGGAGAGGAGTCGGAGACCGTGACTTTCTCCCAAGGGATCGCTGGAGAGGGGCCTGCGATCCCGCCTCCACACACGGAAGCCAGATAGGAGCCCCCTGTCCAGCGATCTCCGCCCCGGAAATGTCAGCCGGTGGGCTGTCAGGCTCTGGGGCGGAATCGAGAATGAAGAGGCTGCGATCCGGCCTCAGTGCGCGGAAGCCAGATCCCATCCCCCTCTTGCCACCCTCCACCATGGAGTCTGGCAGCCCACTTTAGATGGATAGAACAGCATGATTTCTTAGCAATCACTTGGTGCCTCTTCATCAAAATTTGTACTCGTGGAACCTTATCGGAGGTGTGGATGCTGGAGGAGATGGGCAACTAAAATCTGTGCTCTTGCCCATATTGGAAAGATAGCCAAGAAGGAGCTCAGGCACCATGCACCAGCTTGTGAGTGGGGCATATGGCCGGGACTGAGGGGAGGGAATGCATGGTGATGGTACCCGTGGTGCTGCATGTATGAATGTTGATGAAAAGGCATAAATTGCTTCATGCCCATCTTTACTTAGCAACATTACGAGACTGCCACGAATGTCACAAACTTATTTCCTTATTATGAAATGCTGATACCAACATGTACAAACAACTGTCTAAGATGACTCTTCAATGTTTTATTACAGTAGTTTTATTATTACATTTCTATTCTAACTTGACTACATCCATCCTACAGCTTTTACTCTGGTTTTAATTAAAAATAAATATATTTTACTTTCACTGCTACATTCAAATTACTACCATTTTTTTCTCAGTAATTAGTATTCAGTGGACAAGTATGGTATAGATGGTATCTAACTTTTGGGTTAATTTTCCATGTTCTTCTTGATACTAGAGATGGGCACGACTCAGAAAAAAAGTTTCGTTTTCGTTTTCGTTTTCGGCTAGGGTCTGAGTCGTTTCGTTTCCGTTTTCGTGGGCTAATTTCAAAATTTTTCGTTTTCGTTTCGTTACGTAACAAAAACGAAAAAACGAAAACGAAAAAGAAAATTTTTTCATTTCTCCCCATTTAGCTCAATTGAGTGCTTTTCCAGTAACGAAAAACGAAAATTGGCTCGAAATTAGTCGTTTCGTTTCCGTTTTCGGTCCAGGTTGGTGCCGATTTTCGTTTTCGTTTCGTTTCCGTAACGAAAATGAAAAACGAAAACGAAAACGAAAATACCGCTAAGTCGTGCCCATCTCTACTTGATACAAGAAAATCCTTGTTTCCTGACTTTTCAAATGGACAGTATCTGTTTTCTAGCTGATTGACATGTCCCAAAATGTCCTATGGCCAAACATCTATACCTCTTCTTCACTGTGGTGGCACAATCTGCATATTTACACAGTGAGAACTTTCTAGTGCAATTAGGACAATTAGACATTTGCTACATTATACCCCTAGCCACTTAAGTAAAGGTATATAAGAACTAAAATGTGTTTTTTTTAAAAAAGGACCTTAACAAATTTGGTAACTGGGCCAAAATACAACAGGAAAATGTATAGAGTTATACATTTAGACAAGAAATATCAGATGCCTCATAATAGGGTGCTACCTGGCTTGCCAAAATTACTTATGTAAAGGATCTAAGAGTCTTTGTAGACCACTAGCAAAATGTGAATCAGTACAATGATACAACAGCAACAACAAAAGTAATGTATTTCCAGGCTGCATCAAAACAAATATAGTTTATGAAAATGCAGCCTTGAAGGTCCTTGATTTTAACTTTTAACTTCCTACCTAGGAAATCAATTTTTTATTTCAAGACTGCAGTAGTACATCATTGCTGTTGACATGCACTATGATCACTGACTCTTCCTCCTCACCACTTGCCAGCCTAGCTATTTGATGAGCTGTGAGCAGCAAGCAGACAGGCAAGTTTTAGTCAATTACAGTCCCAGGTGAAGAGAGTCATTCATTCCATCAGTCTTTCCAGCAATGAACTAGGGAATGAAACAGCTGTGTGGTTTAGACAAAACACAGTTCTCAAGAGGCCTTGCAAGAATTTGCAGGCACACAAACATTACAAGCCAGCTGAGAGCTGCTGCAGGAAGATGATCTTCAGAAAAAAAATATTGGTAAAGGATATTATTACACTGGCTGGAATCACACTCTAGTATTTTATACATGGGGCTAAATTACTGCTACTTAAGAAGTTGAATTTGAGGGGAACATACAGAGAGTCCCAGAACTACTGGGGCCACAAAAATATCACAAAAAGAGTTTGTGTAATGTCACTCCTTCTACTAGACATGGTCCAAAATAGGGATGGGCATTTTGTTTCAGAACCAGGAGGTTACAAAATGAACCACACAATCCCAGGTAGTGCTCAGAACCATTTGATACACGTGGAGCCAATTGCTTTACCTTTCTATCTGCCAGCATGGAGCTAAGCTGCAATGAGGAAGCACACTGAGATGTCACATTTCCTCCTCTACAGGTGCTGGTTAATCAGGAGCTGTGCAGGGACAGGCATCATCCTGCTTCCCTGTCTGATTGGTCAGCAGCACAAAGGAGGAAAGATGACATTGCAGCATGCTTTCTCTTTGCAGTTTAACCCTGTGTGAGCCCAGAGAAAGGTAAAGCAATTGGCACCATGTGTATCAGACAGTTCCAAGCACCACCTGGGCTCACATGGTTCATTTCGTAACCTAAAGGTTCCAAAATGAAATGCCCATCCCTATTTCAAATCCAGCCTGGATCAACTATTTGCATTCAGGAATCATTCAAAAGGCTTATTATGAATTTACAGAGACATGCAGAGGAGTCACTCATCACATATACAGTATTTCAGGGCTACTAATATTTTCTTCTTTGGGTGGTCATGCTGCAGAGGGATTCTGACAGCTCTATTCTAAAAAATAACTTCTCCAAGGTTATAGCACATTGTGATATATTGGACACTACTCTTAGAACAGTTACCATTGCAAGAGTAGCATGAAGCTAGAAAGGAATTATGATTAGAGATGGACACAAAACAGAAATAGCATTGCATTTTGTTTCATTTCCTATTTTATTTTGTTTTATTATTAACAATTTTTTTAAAAAATAGTAAAACAATACAAAGTGATTCATTATACCATATGGTTCTGCTACTCTGGGTCCTAGAGGCACCCAATTTTGTAGGTAGCTTAAGAGTCAGGACAGCAGGCTGGAAATTGGAATCTATGTGCAGAGAGGTGGGACCTAGGAATGGATGATGTATCAATAACATTTAGTGGTCCATCTGGGAAGAGATGGGCTATCAGATATATCAGTGTGGAGGAGGATTTTATGGTAATTGGGAAAGATCTCATGCAAAAATCTATGAAATCAAGAGGACACAGTAAGATCTGACATCTTTTACCCATAAACCTCTTTTATTTAAATTTATTTCCTCTCACTTTAAATTTAAATAAAAAAGGTTTGAGTACAAGAAGCCAGATCTTGCTATATCCTCTTGATTTCATATGATTAAATAACCTTATGAAACAATGAAATAGCATGTTATTTTTTTCTTTTGTGTTTATCTCTAATTATTATTACTAGACATGGGCATGACCAGAAATAATGACGTTTCGAGTTTTCGTTTGTCGGAATGGGTCCATTTCGAGTCATTTCCGTTTGTCGCGAAATTTTTCAAAAATTTGTCATTTCGTTGTTTCGTTTGTCGTTTGTCATTTCCACTGCGATTTAGCGCGATTTGACGTCCCAATGTAATATATTTTTAAAATAAATCCACACCTCCTCCCAGTCGAACCTCCCCCTTTACCCAATATCAGAAAAAAAATCCTCACAAACTGCCAGAGGGAAAAAAAAGAATAGACTACTATTCCCTTCAGCAGACAAAGCTGCAGAGAATCAAAGAAATTATTTTCTAAATTCAATTCCCTCCCTGCCTGCCTAACTTAAATCTAAAGCCTCCAGCCTCCCTCCAATCAATCAGCAGCAGCCAGCCACACAGCCCTCCATCCTCCACATCCAAGACCCGACTGCGACTTCTGGAAGGTGCCTCGGCTTTTTATGCCCTCTGGAACATCCCAAAGTGTCAGTCAAAACCTGGCCATGCCATTGGTGGAATGGTTCAAAAAAAATGCATGGTCCCATCCCATGCCCAGCCCAAATAGGCAGGTCTAAAAAAATAAAATAAAATAAAATAAAATAAAATCAATGTGATGTTTTATTGCTATAAAAAACCCCACTGCTGCTACTATTAAAAATCAGGCATTTAAAATAAATAAATTTCACATGTTTCTGTGGTGATTTGGTGTGTTTTTTGACCACGATTTCTAAAGAAAAATTGTGGTCGCCATTTTCGATCCCCCCCACCGCATGGCAAGCGAGACAGAAGATGAGGATGACCCCCCCCAGCCTGGTGCAAGCAGCCCAGGACAGGAGAGGGGGGAAGGCCGGGGACCCCCCCCAGAAACCATCCCTCTGGTAGGTGTCCTCAGGCAGGCATATTTTTGCCTGCTTTTTTGGCCGGGAGTTGGGTTTTTTTTTAACTTTTTAAAACTTTTTTTAATGTGCTGCTTGGCATCGCGCAATCGCCGCGATGCCATTAACGACAACGAAAAACCCGACCCAATTTTTCTTTTTTCGGGTCGGGTTCGAGCTGGAGCGGCTTAATTATTGTAATGGAAACTATAACCGAAAACGGAAACGACAATTTCGCCGCTCCGTGCCCATGTCTAATTATTACTTAAGGTATTCATAGTGAGGCTTGATCCTTGTCCTTCCACATTGCAATGCATTGGCCAAGATAACTTGTGTCCTTAGGAACGATTGTGTGTTGGAGCAACAATTCAAGTCACATCAAAATGACCAATGCAAAGGAATTTTCTTGGAGACAAATGAGGCAATGAAAGTTTTTTTAAAAAATAGAAGATGAAGTTGGGAGCTGAGAAAATGAGTTAGTGGAAAGTCTGTGAAGATTCTCAGTCATCCAGGTGAGTTGATCTGGAAGTTGAGTCATGGCTACTGGACTTCTTTTTGAGAAATAGAAAAGTTTTGCTGCTCCTCCAAACAGCTTCATCAGTCTGAATACAGCTAGTGCGAGTCCTCCATCTTATAGTCAGTCAGCTGGATAAAGGATAAAGAGGAAAACAAAAATAGAAAATGGAGGCAGACTCAGCACAGCTGCTTGCAAGTCAGCTTCTTAACACAACACAATTTGTGTAGAGCAGGCATACCCAAACTTCGGCTCTCCTGATGTTTTGGACTACAACTCCCAGAATTCCAAGCCTGTATTTCCAATAGCAAAGGACTGTGGGAGTTGTGGCCCAAGACATCTGGAGTAGACATGGGCATGGAGCGGCGAAATTCTTGTTTCCATTTTCGGTTATCGTTATCATTAGGTAACGGAAATGGTAATGATAATTACTCCGCTTTAGCTCGAACCCAACCCGAAAAAAGAAAAAATGGCTCGGGTTTATCGTTGTCGTTCATGACATTGTGGCGATCACGTGATGCCATTGCCAAGCAGCACAGAAAAAAAGTTTTAAAAAGTAAAAAAAACAACAACACCCGATTCCCGGCCAAAAAAGCAGGCGAAAATATGCCTGCCTGAGTGAGGGCACCTACCAGAGGGGTGGTTTCTGGGGGGGGGGGTCCCCGGCCTTCCCCCCTCCTTTCCTGGGCTGTCTCTATGCCATGTGGTGGTGGGGATCCAAAATGGCGACCGCAATATTTATTTTTAAATAGTGGTCCAAAAGCCCACTAAAGCACAACAGAAATATGTGAAAATAAAGCATTTTAAATGCCTGAATTTTTATAGTAGCAGCAGTGGGTTTTCCTTGCAATAAAACGTCTCCATTGATTTTATTTTATTTTATTTTTATTTATATTTTTTACACCTGCCCATGCACAATGATGGGCTGGCCATGGGATGGGACCATGCAAATTTTTTGAACCATTCCACCAATCGCATGGCCAGGTTTTGACTGACACTTCTGGATGTGCCAGAGGGACTAAAAAGCCCACTAACCCTAACCCTAACCCTAACCCATACACCGGTACACTGTCCTTCTTAGTGGGTCAGAGGCACCCAGAGGTGCAGCCCACTAACCCACCCTAACCCTAACCCTAACCCTAAGCCTAAGCCTAACCCTTACCCTAACCCCAACCCTAACCCTAACCTGTACGCCAGTACACTTCCCTTCTTACTGGGTCAGAGCAGAGGCACCCAGAGAGGTGCCTCCCAGAGCCCACTTACCCTAACCCCAACCCTAACCCTAACCTGTACGCCAGTACACTTCCATTCTTAGTGGGTCAGAGGCACCCAGAGGTGCAGCCCAGAGCCCACAAACCCTAACCCTAACCCTAACCCTAACCCTAACCCATGCTCTGGGACGTCAAATCGCGCTAAATCGCGCTGGAAACGACAAACGATAAACGGAAATGACAAATTTTTGAAAATTATCGCGACAAACGGAAATGACCCAAAACGGACCCGTTCCGACAAATGACAACTCAAAACATCATTTTTTCTGGTCATGCCCATCTCTAATCTGAAGGGCCGAAGTTTGGGCATGCCTGGTGTAGAGAATATCTGTTTCCCAAGAAGATCTACATCAAAAATGAGAAGCATTGAATGAAGCAGGAAGTCTGCATGAAAAGGATGGCTATTTTGTTAATAGCTATTTGTTCATCATTTTTTAAAAAAAATAATGTTGTGTGGTGATAATGAAAGGCAATAGTCCATGCTGAAGAAAATCTAGCTTCCATGGTATGATTTTATATCTCTCCCTGCATCATCTGGAGTTAAGAGTGAGAAGAAGCACAGAAACCGAAGCAACCAAGGTATACTTCTGAAGTGAATGTAGAATTTTCTGTGTTCTCTGAATAATGAGAGGCAATTTAGACAGAAAACTGAACCACAAGGGTAAATACTGTAAGCAACAGCCAGCAAGCAGGAAAGAGAAAGCCAAGAAAAAAGAAGAGATGGTGGGGAGAAGTGTAGGAAATGCTGAAGGGAAACCAGGACTGGAGAAGACAGCAAATTAGACATGAAATTGCAATGCAATTTGGCAGCATAAAAGGTCAATGCAATTTGAGACTGCATATGCCAAGAATTCCTGTCACAGACCAGGGAGGTTATGGCCTATTACCAATTTTGCATACTTAAAAACGCTTGGCCACTTGAATAAGCTTTGTCAAAATAAAGCCTATTTAAAGTGAATGGGGTATTTAACTAAGCCAAATCACAAACCTTTCTGACTTTTCCCTTTTAATCCAAAATAGCTTTATTCAGATGACTCATTTACCCATCAATATCCAAATCTGTTCTTAAAGCAGTTCCTTCAAAATAAGCAGAGAGGCTGTTACATGAAGTGTAGAAATTGCCTTCTGAATCTGCCATCTAAGCATCAATCACTCAGCTCATCCGTGTTGGGAAAAATGCAATCTTGCATTCTTTAAAACTGTATACCAGTGGGAGGGAGCATGCCCTATTGTTATTTACCACTTGCCATTGGTTTAATTAACCACATTTTTTCTGTCTCTGCCACTGGGCAGGCCCCTTCTTCCTATTTCTTTCCTGGCAGCTCTTTTTTTGTCTCTTCTGTCCTGACCACTAATAAGAATAAGAATAAGAATAAGAATAAGAATAAAAGAATAAGAATAAAAATAAGAATAAGAATAATACAGTAGGACCCCTATATCCACTGATTCATCATCCACTGAATCAGTTATCCATGGTTGGCAGAGGAAAAAAAAATAATTCAGCAGCCACAAAGCAAGCTATTGTCACCAACAGCAGCTGTAAAGCAAGCTATTGTCAGAAATAGCATCTGTAAAGCAAGCTACTGTCACAAACAGCAGCCATAAAGCAAGCTACTGTCTCAAAACAGCAGTCATAAAGCAAGCTACTATCAGGAAACAGCAGTTTGGAGGTGGATGGGCAGGTATTCTCTCTTATCCACGGTTTTCATTATCCACGTGATGGCCTGGAATCAATCCCCAGTGGATACTGGGGTCCTACTGTAGGTAGTAGTAGTAGTAGTAGTAGTAGTAGTAGTAGTAGTAGTAGTAGT
>JAHTLZ010000129.1:33288214-33320426 GCA_023846285.1 Phrynocephalus versicolor | reverse complement strand
TTTCTTTCTTTCTTTCTTTCTTTCTTTCTTTCTTTCTTTCTTTCTTTTGCCATATGTTGGTTTTTAGTTCTAAGAAGAAAACTATCAAAGACTGGACAATTTCATGCCCTTTCAGTGTGAATCCTGCATAAGAAAAAAACACTTCTCTACGGACATTACAATGATATGTCACAGCTTGGTGTTTTGTCCAGAAAATAAAGAACACAACCCAAGAGAGTTCCTGTGAGATACATAAAGAGTACTTATGCACAGAAATAATTCACTATGAAGAGAAAAGAGGTATTCCCTGCCAAACACACCCACCCACCCCACACACACACAATTCTCACCAAGAGGCCACAAGATGCATATCCAATTCAGGAAAGTCAGAGAAATTGTGATAGAACATTATGAACCTGACTATTTCAGTTTTTTTAAAAAATCACATGAGGTTACCTTACCCACAGGTAGAGACAGTTTTACTCTGCTTCTACTTTTTTCCACCATGAATGAGTTTCTTCCCAATTCTTCATCACCTGTCTAGCTGCCTTCCTTTACATTCTGTAATCCACCATTCTTTATTAAGAAAGTTCAAGACAGCACAAATCTCAATCCAAACAGCCAAAAAGCTCAAGTTCTCTTTCCTTTACCTCTGTTGGAGAGATAGTCACTAGATTGGGGAAAGTAGCTTATTCTAATATTTCACATTGAACTAGGACATGTGAACACATCCACATGTTATTGTCAAATATTGTTTTTATTTGCTGGCATAATTATTGAAATATTATTATTAAAATTATTATTAAAATCTTACTGCTGTTCTAGGCTTGTAGAAGGAAAACTGTGCAAGTCTTCGAGGCAAATTACCATTCACTAGTAAGGTACTGATTCTAGATCAAACCCAGAATTGAACAACCATTAGCTTGTCCAGGGACAGAACCAACACTGTGTTAATAAGCAGCCTAACTTTTTATATGATGTCATTATTTAAACAGTCTCACGGCACAATGATTAAGTTGCAATCCTGCAGATAAACCCCTGCTTACAACCTGAAATTGATCCTGATGGGTTCAGGCTCAAGGTTGGCGCAGCATTCCATAGTTCTGAGGATGGCATCCAGTTTGCTGGGGAACAAAATGTTTATTGCTCAAGTATGTTGTAGACAATGCAGAAAATGCTCTAAGAACTATAGAGTGGTATAGAAGTCAAAACAACAGCAGCAGCAGCAGCAGCAATGACAAAAACAACAACAAATTATTTCTTAGATGTCTTAGATGTTGGAGTTTATCAGAAATATTGGCTTGCATATAATATATTTTTAAAAATCATATCCTTTAGTTCATGTGAACTAAATAATCACACCCGACTTACTGGGTCCAGCCTCAAGATGGTGATGGCCTCGTGGCTGGCAGGGTGATCTGAGCCATGAGTGTTCCAGTGGCTCCAATTCTGGGGCGCCTGTGGGGCCACATGGTGGGGGTGAACATCCAGGGAACGCATGTACACCCATGCAGGCTGGATATTAAAAGGGGTACCACATGTGGGAACCCTCATTCGGAAGCCTGAACCAGATTTTCTCCCACCCACCTGTGCCATTTGGTTATTGTTAGCGGTGTTTATTATTTGTTTGTATTTAAGTCATTTCTTTTGTGTTATTTGTTACAGCTATGCAGTTTGGAGGCATTGGGACCGGATCCAGGCAGAGGTGGCAGCTAGACGGAGCCTGCACAACCCTCAAGTGAGCAGGTATCACAACGGACTTGGGAGGGAGCAGGAAGTGTCCCAGCTTGGGCGGGACAGCTGATGGCTCCTCTGCACAGCTTGGGGAAGAAACCCCAAAGGAGCCTGTACCCACAGGGGGTTTCAGAAGCTGAAAAGGGTGTCATGCCACCTGGCAGATGGTATCGGCATATCGGGGGACAGGCGGGTCACCCGATGGTGTGGATCCATCCCAATGCCTGGCCAGAGTACTGCAGTGGTTCACCAACCTCAGTAAAGCTGTGTCCTCCACATTTATCCAAAAGACAAGTCTGCATCTAAGACCCCTGTGGTACAGTGGTTAAATGCCTGTACTGCAGGTAAAACTGCACTCATGACCTGGGGTTCAATCCCAGGCAGCAGGCTCATGGTTGACTCAGCCTTCCATCCTTCTAAGGTCAGTAAAATGAGTAC
Source organism: Phrynocephalus versicolor (assembly GCA_023846285.1). Taxonomy (NCBI): domain Eukaryota; kingdom Metazoa; phylum Chordata; class Lepidosauria; order Squamata; family Agamidae; genus Phrynocephalus; species Phrynocephalus versicolor. Next base: position 33,318,275 of record JAHTLZ010000129.1, on the reverse strand, counting down.
CCAGCTTGCTGGCGGGGGGCAATGTGTACCCTGCATTACTGTAATTAAAACTGTAAACTGCCCAGAAACTATTTGAAGTGGTATGGGGCGGTATATAAGCAGAACACTTTGCTTTGCTTTGTGTAGTTCTTGGCAGAGGTCAAGAGACTTAGCGATAGACCACAATTAAGGAAAGAACTTTTACTGCAGATGAAAGTTAATCATTTAGAAACATAGATAACCTTAATGGTCCTTGATTCATATTCACCACATGGGTCCTGAAGGGCCACATTCTATTGCGATGCTGAATGTAGAAAAATGTGTGCCCAAGTTATTCTGTATTAACCATGCAGTATTGTCCAAAATGGCCTGAAGTATTTAAATGCAAATTTAAAATGGTGTTTTATTAATAGGGAGAAATACTTTTTCCTGTAGGTCGGCCACTTAGATTTAGGTGACTACCTTTACAACACCATCATCATAATTAGCAGGCTTTCAGTCTGTCTCCTGTGAGAGGCCACAGATTAATGGTTTTGGAGGGCAAACTACACTTCTATTTCAAAATAATAAAACAATAAAAAACAGTAAGGGCCATGTGAAGAAATTTGTCCTGAGAGCCATCGGTACTGTTCTCGACTTGTCAGATAATGAGAGGTGTTCATTTTTGGTCTGTCAGCTCAGTGTCTGTGAGGAGCCTAAAATTAGTTAAATTTAAATGCAATTGCCTTCATTCATCTGGATTTCACTGTGTTGTGCAGGAAGATTTATTGCTTTATTTTACTCTTGGTAGAGTGCATTAGAACATTTTGACCTGGAGAAATTATCCTTCTTGTGGAATAAAAAAGAAATGACTCCACAGGTACAAAAATGTTTGAAGCACACTGGGGGGTTGCGAGGAAGATTGAAAGATGACAAATAGACAAAAAGCAGAAATGTTTCAAAGTTCTCATCTTCCCACTTTCTTAGGGATTGTCATTTTACAAACTACATGCTTTTGTTTGCAAAGCTGAGATGACACAACAGCATTCGCCATTCTTTTATATAAATTTACCATGTTCAGTAGCTTCAATTCATTTGCATCTATACCCCCCACACATTAACATTGTAGTGTAATGGATAGAGTGTTGCTGTTGTGTGTTGTGTCATTACAGTCGTGACCAACTCTTCGTGACCCTATGTCCATGGAGGTTTCTTGGCAGGAATACTGGAGTGGTTTGCCAGTTCCTACTCCAGGTGCCTACAGCACCTGGTATTCCCTGGTAGTCTCCCATCCAAGTACTAACCAGGGCCGGCATCCAAACATACATTTCATTGAAGATGATGCAGTGGAAATATTACTCATCATGGCACATTCAGATGTATATGTAAGGGAGACATGTGCTGCTTTCAATGGGTTGCATGTTTATATTTTGTGTCCACAACTTGTCATGTTCAACCACAAAGTAGAGTGGAGTGTATTGAGGTGAAAGTCTTGATGGTGATCAAATTGCATTGTAAGTCTTAAGGAGAGAAAATATGATTTCTGAAATAATGTGCCATTTTACTTTTGAAAGCATATCCTTCAAGTAACATTTGAGTCTTTCAAATGTGCCGACACATCTGATCAACAGATTAAACAGGCATAGATAGTGATGGGCTCCATCTAGCCTAGTTCTCCAAACATCAGAAGAAACTTTCTCCAATCATTCTCGCCATGTCCAGCGAAAGATAATAACACTCTTCCCCATCATCACCTTCAAAAATAAAGAAGGATGGGCATCTGTTGGAAGTCTATCAAGTCTTCAAGTACAGCAGCAGCAGCAAATAATAGGCACTGCTAGTTTAACAGGGAAACGAAAAGCTGAAGGAGTCTTTGCTTGAATTTGCCACTACTCCCCCCCACCCGCACCCCCACCCCCGCTCTATCCAAACTGCAGTGTCGACTAATGAGAATGCTAAAATGGAGCAGCACTTGTTTCAGTAAGGACCAAAGGTCTTGAAAGAGTCCCTAAAGACCATGCCTATTCTTTGATGTGCAGTAGGTCACAATTGGCAGCCCTTTGGTTTCTGCGATTTTCATGATAATGAGGTGAACATTCACAAAACCCCAACCCCATAAAATTCCCTTGCTGTTTAGTTAAGGAAATGAAACAACCCTCTTCTTCATTTCCTTGCAATGCACAGAAATAGCCACAGAGATTTGTTTCTCACTTTGGACTCTGGTGTATTTTTATTATATCTTGTTGCCAAATTCATATTCGAAATCTGACCATTAAACATGCCTCTTAACCTAAGGCGGAGCACTTAATGGCACTTAAAGAAGCTGAATTACAAGGAGGCACTAATCAGAAGGCCAGGAAAGTCCCAATCATCTGGAGTAGTTGGATTCACTTAATAGCACATACGATTTAATTTCAGCACAGCTAAATTGAAATATTGCTGAGGATGAAACAGAAATCAAATAAAACCAAGGGAATTAAAAAGTACCAGCTCAGCTATTAGAATCACTATCATCACCATCATCATCATCAAACTGGAAAGAACCCTATGGATTGTATCATCAGATTCAGCACATGTCAACAGATACAGTGGAGAATAAGGATGGGCAGAAAATCAAAAATTAAATGTGGTTTCATTGTTTCATTACATAATGAAATAAAATGTAACAAAATGAAATGGGGAAGGAGCGTTTCATTATAGACGGAATGAAATGGTTGTTTTTGCATTGAAATGAACCGTTTTGTGCCATCATTTTCATAGGACACCTGCCGAACTGTCAGTGGCTGGACCCATTTAAACCTGGCCCAACTGGCACCAGGGGGACCCTCTGGTACTGACTGAGCCAGGTTTTAAGGGGGTCTAACTATTGACAGCTTGGCCAGAACCCTCTGAAGATGGTGGGGAGGACAGTTCCATGTGATCAGGCTGCCTACCCGACTCTTTTTTGAGGGCTCCTGTCAAGCTGTCAATGGCTGGACCCCTTTAAACCTGGCCCAGTTGGCACCTGGGCCAGGTTTAAAGGGGTCTAGCCAATAACAGCTCAGCAGGAGCCTTTTAAAAATGGCTCCAAAGTAGTAGGGTACCTTCCCCAAGCAATTTCAGGAAATCTGGAAATATTTGGGGGTAAGGGGCTGGGTAATTAATCTGCAAAGGGGGTGCCCCTAGGAAGCTTTTCCCCCCAATTGGAATCAGAAGCCAAGCTATTCAGAGGCAGTGGCACAGTTTCCTAGTTATGCCTCCTCTGGCTGGTGCCCACTCAGAGGTAGTGTGAAGCCACACCATAGTTCACAAACCAGACTTTTCTAAAAGAACTGCACTCCTACTTTCAGAGATTGAGGGTTTTGCATAAATTACATATATAATATTTCCATATTACTGATCAGAAATAAAAGCAAAAAGAAACAATACAAAAGGAGAGAGGTGAAGGACATGATGTGTTAGCGTTTGAGCTCAGTTCTCTTAAGGAAGGAAGATGATGGCTATTAGAGACGGGCATTTCATTTCAGAACCAGTAGGTTATGAAACAAACCACAGAAGCCCAGGTGGTGCTCAGAACCGTCTGATACACACGGAGCCAATAACTTTACCTTTCTCTGATGTCACTATTTGTACAAACCAAGCCAATAACAACCAGGCAGAAGCAATAAAGTCTTCGGCCTACACACAGGACCAGACTGACTTACTGAGAACCTTATATGAGCCAGATAATATTGCCTCTCAGCCCAACAAGGCAGCTCAACTGGGTGCAAATTCTGGCCCATTGAGCCAATCCACCATCCCCAAGCACCGGAGAAGCCAAGTTGAGGATCGACTACCCGTAGACATAGAAGCCCCTCTGGGTACCACTGCAAACAAGAACTGTCTCAAAGTGGGATCTGAAGATAAACCTATGCCCCTCCTCAAAGAATCCCCCCCAGGCATCCAGTCTGGTGGGAAACCGAAAGGCCCAAGCGTCTCATCAACTCTAATGCCTACACTCCAGCTATCTAGCCCAGGTCCTGAATCTTTTCAAATCGGGTGCTCATTCGAGACGGCACAGTGGATCGATAACTCAAATGGCAATTTAGTAAACCTCAGTGATCATAATGAGACCAAAGGAGGCAGTTCCCCTCTCCCCAAGGGAAATCCAAAAACAATCCTACCACTCCTGGGCTTTACAAATAAGAAAACCCCAGGCGGCTCTCCTAGTCTGACTGATGTTTCAGAACAATTAGTCCCTCCATCTCTGCTGGACTTCACTAATGACCATTTGAATCCACCTGCAATGGAATCAAGACCAGAGATATCAAATTCAGGGTCCGAGGCTGACCCCCTCAAGGCTAAACACACTAATTCTCCAGCTAGCAATAAAAGGGGGCTCTGTCACAACCATGTCAATCAAAGTGGCCTCCCTGTGAATTCAGTCCAGTCAGAATGACTATCAACTGCCAACAGGATTCCCTCACTGAAGATTCTGTCCTGGAACATTGCTGGATGGGAAGGGAAATCCAATGACCCAGAATTCCAAAATTTCCTCCAGGGCTTCGATATTATCCTTCTCCAAGAAACCTGGCACGAAGGGGACATTATTTTGCCCGGATATACCTCAGTTGCAATTCCAGCTGTTGCCCCAACACGTAGAGGCCGGCGAAGCGCCGGTCTACGCTGCCTGATTACAAACCACCATCAGTTCAGGATTGAGCACTTGAATAGCTGTCCCCCACTGGCCATGGCTATTTTAATCCAAAACCTGAAGTCTTCACTCATGATAGTTAACATATACCTACCCCCCCCCAAGCTAACAAAGGTAAATTGCAGGCACAATGGGAAACTTTGGGCAAGTACCTATTTGATTTAGAGGCAAACTGCCCTTCTGCTGAAGTCTTTATAGCTGGTGATTTTAACGCAAGGATCGGAAAAGACAACTCTGCCCTATTGGATGCAATGGGCAACAGCTTGGAGGATTCTTTCCCGGAACAGCTCAAGCTTCCTAGATGCTCTAAAGACCTTCAGATCAATCCAGCCAGGCATTGCCTGGCCAGATTCTCTATGGGAGCTGGAAAGACTATTTTAAATGGCTCTGCTCCTCAGGATCACCCTGGAGAATTCACATTCTGCTCCCATAAGGGGAGCAGTGTCATTTATTATGTAATAGTCTCCGCTCATCTGAGTGGCAAGGTAGTTGACTTCCATGTTGGAATGCAAATAGACAGCGACCATTTTCCTCTCAACACCACAGTAAAATGTGATCAACTAACTTCTAACACACCAGCTTACTCAATCAACACAGTAAGAATGGCACCTTACTTTAAGGGGAATAAATGGTCTCCAAAAATAGAGGATAAGTTAAACTCCGCTCTAAATTCCATCCATTTTATAAACCTGAAACAGAATCTGTCCACGGCACCAAACTTGTCAGAGGCCATCCTCCATTATGAGAACCTGATGGCAGCAATAAATGGTATTCTATGCCAGCAAACCTGCCAGGGGTCGTATAAGGATTCAAGATTTAAATCCAACTCCTGTTTTGACAAAGATTGTCTCCGCCTGAAAAATCAGCTACGCTCTTTGTACTTTTCCTATCGGCTCAACCAGCTGGACTCTCCTCCCTCAAGTGAATATATCAACCTAAAAAAGCAGTATAAGCTTGTAATAGCCCAAAAGAAGCAACTTGCGATCAAGAAAAGATGGGAATTAATGATTTGCACTGTTCAGTCAAATAACAGCAAACAGTTCTGGCTGTTGGTCAGGGGTGCCTTAAAAAGCAGGACAGGTTCCCTGGATGTTCAGGTCCCTGCACATGTCTGGAAGGATCACTTTACAAACCTATTCTTCGATCCTCAAACTTCTGATTTAACTCCTTCACAGCCAACCTCTTTAAACTTACCTAAATGGGACCCAGTAAATATTTCAGAAATCAAATCTTCAATTACGAACTTAAAACTGGGAAAAGCTGCTGGACCTGACGGAATCCCCCCAGAACTCTTAAAAAAGCATCTGGACTGGTGGGCCACACCTTTGGCCACTCTCTTCACATTAATAGATCAGACTGGAAGGGTACCCTCATCATGGACTAAAGCTATCATAGTACCCATCTTCAAAAAAGGAGACCCTCAAGTTCCAGGAAATTATCGCCCTGTTAGCCTGCTGTCAATCTTGGGGAAACTTTATGCTCGACACCTAGCAAACAAACTGACAGCCTAGATGGACAATCAAAAGATATTGGGCCCAGAACAGATTGGGTTTTGTAAAAACAGACATACATTAGATCACTGCATTGTATTGGCTCATCTTGCAGAAAAGTATAATTCTGTGGGTGGGGGAGACTGTTTGTAGCTTTTTTCAATCTAAAAGGGGCCTTTGATTCAATCTCAAGGAAACTACTGTGGGCCAAATTGGAAAAGTCCCCAATTGACAGGAGATTGCTGTTTCTTATTCAAATCTTGTATCTTAATACGAGCTGCCAGGTTCGTTATGGACCTACTGGTAAATTGTCTGATACGATCCTGAATAATAAGGGGGTCAAACAGGGATGTATCTTGGCACCCTATCTATTTAACCTTTTCATTAATGATCTGAATGATTCTCTAAAACAAGTCCAAGGCCATCCCCCCAAGCTTGGCCCTCAGCAAATCCCATTACTCCTGTAGATGACTCTGCAGTTCTGTCTCTAACCCAATTGGACCTAAAGAGGCTTATAACTGCCTTTGCAACTTACTGCGACAACAACAATGTCTGTCCATCAATGCCCAAAATTCAAAGATGCTAGTGTTCTCAAAGAGGTGGAAAAGAATGCGTTGGCCCCTACAAAATGACATTCTGGAGCAGGTTAAAGAATACAAGTATCTGGGGATTTCCTTTAGATATAATATGAGCTGGGTAGCCCATCGAAATTATGCCCTTAACTTTGCAAACTGTAGCTCGCTTGCAGTGGCCCAGTTTTTCTATAGGAGTGGAGGACGCTACATTCCTTCAGCCATACGGGTCTTTCACGCAAAAACAAGGGCACAATTATTATATGGCATCCCCAGCTGGATTAATTAATTAATTAATTAATTGATTGATTGATTGATTGATTAATTAATTAATTAATTAATTAATTAATTAATTATATTTATATCCCGCTTATCTTCTAAACAGAACTCTAATGCATATAACCCCGACGTTGAAAGAATTCAATCCATGTTCTTGCATCGAATCTTAGGGGTCCCTAACTGTGTAGCCTATGCAGTCCTGTGCCTTGAAGTAGGAGTAGGTCACCTGGAAACTTCTGCTTGGATTCAGACTTTAAAGTTTTGGCTCAGATTACATTACTGTGCAGACCAACTGGGGTTTGTGTATAACATGCTGGTTGATTCTTATCAAAGCCAGTGGCAATACTCTATTAAACAAAAAATTAGGTCCATAGGTATCCCTCTTGAACATATCCTGATGCTAGGGCAGAAACAGGCCCTAAGAATTCTCACCCAGAGGTTATGTGACATAGAAAGGCAGGAACTCCTTTCGCAGGCACATAGAACCTGCTCCCCTTTGTCACAAGGTGTTTTCCCATCGTATAGGACTCCTGCAGCTTATTTAACCTCACTCTGTTCACCACAGGCCTGCAGAGCCTTTATGCTGGCCAGGATGAATGTGCTGCCTTCAGCACTGCTCCAGGGTAGGTTCCAGGGAATACCACGCCAAGAGAGATTTTGCCCATGTGGAAACGAGGCTCCTGAGTTTCTCCAGCACGTGCTTTTATTTTGTCCACTTTATGAACAAATTAGGCATACCCTAATTTGTCCACTGTTGAAAAAATTCCAAGGCCACCCTTCCAAGTGGTTAGTTCAATACTGTCTAATAGACAAGAACTCACACGGTACAGCACAGGTTGCAAAGTTCTTTCTAGCTGCCATTCGAAAGAGAGCAGAGATCATTTCAGCCACCCATTCCCATGCTCCTATTTATTAGTACTTCTCTTTGCTTTTCTTCTTGCCTTTACTGTATATTTGCAGATATGGGTCATATGACCGCAATAAACGTGACTTGACTTGACTTGACTTTCTCTGGGCTTGTGTGGGGTTAAACTGCAATGAAGAAGCACACTATGATGTCATTTTTCTTCGTTCATGGTGCTGGCCAATTAGACAGGGAGGCAGGATGATGCCTGTCCCCACACAGCTCCTGATTGGCCAGCACCACAGAGGAGGAAAGATGGCATTGCAATGTGCTTCGTAATTGCAGCTCAGCAAAAGAAAGGTAAAGCAATTGGTTCCACATGTATTAGAGAATTCCAAGTACCACCGGGGCACAATTTTGGCACATGCCTTAGCACTCTATGTGGGGCTATAGAAAATGGAGGGCCAAGACAGGAGTTCAGCTGGAAGCTATCTCCAGTCTCCCTCTCTCCCTCTCCCTCCTCCCCTTTCCCTCTGAAAATGATGCTGCTCTGAAATCTGCCTTCTCATTCCCATGCCTTCCTCCCAAATACTAGAACTCTCCAGGGCTACCTCAAATCAGCATACTTAGGCCCAGCATGTTTATTTCAGTACAACCAAGCAAGATTTTTTCTGTAGCGTAGCTTTACCCCCCCTCCCCACCCCTGAAAAAAGCCTTCTGAGGCCAGCACAGGCTGTCTTTTCAGTGGAGGCAGCTTAATTTAAGCCCTGAACAGTTTGTGCAATGCTAGTAAATGTATTAGCATCATGTCAACACAGAGCCTGACAGTTCAGTATTCTTATATAAATATATATGTCTTAACTTCATACATAAATCTCACTGTCAGTTGTTTGCACTAGCTCACCCCCAGCTATTGACAGAGCAGCTGTGACGTTAGAGAATTTACATAAATATACTTCTTGCTACAGTAGAAGAGTCAATTACAGAGTGGTGCTGCTTCTGCTCTGAGGGGAGTGAACCGTAATTTTAGCTGGGCAAAAGCCTTACACAACGGAATAAAAGCTGGTCGGGGGTGGTGGGGAGGGAATGCTAGAAAGGCATTTTGATGTAAGATGCTTCTGACTTTCTTAGTTCCAACTAACTGACTTTATTTTGGAAATGGAAACCCTACAGTTGAAAGCTGCCTTTGAAATAAAAACTTCTAATAATTTGTGTACTGTGCTTCGTAGGTACAATTTGCAGTTCACTCATATCTCTTACCTCCTGCCACGCTGACTGGCATATGAGGATGCTTTACTGTTGCCCCAGTCACAATATTGATATAAATTAGAGAGGGGCACGACTTAGCAAAATTTTCGTTTCCATTTTCGTTTTTTGTTTTCGTTATGTAACGAAATGAAAAACAAAAAACGGTTCAAAAATGGAACGAAAACGGAAACGAAACGACTAATTTTGAGCCAATTTTCGTTTTTCGTTACTGGAAAAGCACTTAATGGAGCTAAAAGGGAAGAAACGAAAAAAAATTCGTTTTTGTTTTCATTTTTCGTTTTCGTTACGTAACGAAACGAAAATGAAAAATTTTGAAAATTAGCTCACGAAAATGGAAACGAGCCGAAATGGACCACTAGATGAAAACGAAAACGAAAACGAAAAATTTTTCTGAGTCGTGCCCATCTCTAATATAAATGTATATAATATGGTACTGGAGTTTGAAATAAACCACCTCTCCAACATCCCTTTAAGCCTCGGTACTTGTTCGGTCTTTACACATGTGGGGAGCTGACTTTGGAAGCTGCCAAAACGATCTGATAGAAGGTCTGTCACACAGGACCAGGCAGGCACACAATCAGCACCTTATTAAATCACTGCAAAAGTTTCCACAATTAAGAGTTCTGTGGGTGTAAATATTGAAGAGGGCCCTGGCTAGAGAGTTCCGGGAATTTCTCAGAAGGGGGATCACAACAGTGCCTGTAGCATAGTTTGGTTTGTTCCACCACCCCAACCAAAGAACTCATGGCTTCTTGGAGGCAGCAACAATTGTACTTACAGACTGACCACCGTTTTGTTTTCCACCCATTCTAGTGATCATTCTGGATCACTGTGAGTTTGGCAGCAGGGAGGTAGTCAGACTTTAAAAAAAATGAAAATTCAGATAAAAGAGAGAACTATTGCAAATAATTTAGCAAAAATGGTTTTGTATTTCTCAGAAGTATAAAAAGCCAAAATCTCAGACTGTTTCTCAGGAAAAAAACAGGCATCTAAGAAATTTCTGCCTGAAAGTTCCAACTCAAGAATTAATATTTAATACTATTAACCTAGTTAAACTGAAATTCAGAAGACTAATTCAGTGAGGAGTAAATACATTTCTTCAAATAATAAAGAATGGAGTCTTGAGGTACATTTAACCATGTTTTGAGGTAAGAGAGACAAGGAAATTGAAATTTTTGGAAATGTAAAATGGAGTGGAAGGATAAATAAATAAATAAATAAATAAACACATGCTGTTAAGTCAGTTCTGACTTATGGCAACACTTGTTAGGGTTTTCACGCAAAAGTAGTTTATCATTGCCCTTTCCTCCTGGAATAAAGAGAAAAGACACAAATTGTGGGATTAAAATTGGCCATTATTCATTGATATTAAATTCACTGAAAATTAACTGTTAAATGTCCTTTAAACAAGGGAGCCTGCAAGTGGCTCAATTAACAATACCAAATTAATTTTAGGAAGGCACTGCCCACCTGTTCAGTGCCCTCCCAAACGTTGCAGCCTGGGCTTCATCTCACACTTGGCCTTTTTCATATCTGAACCTATCATTCCTAATTTCTTAATCCACTTAAAATTTATATTGTGGGCTGCTGGCCAAATTAAGGGTCTATTACACACTAAATCTAACCTAACTTCAGTTTACTACTTGCACTGCTCACCAATTGTGGCCGTCCCATTACCCTGAAGAGAATGGGATGGGTGAAAACACACTGTTACTCTGGTGCAATTTGAGTAACAGTCAAAAATTCCCATCCGGCCCTTACGCGACCAGCTACTCTCATTCTCCTGCTTGGGTGGGAGGGCGGGAAGATGGCCACAAACTCAAGAGAGGCCAAGCGGCATGTGACAAAGCCTCAAATAACCTTGGCCCCTGCAAAGGCAGCCCCATAGGCTGGACAATTCATGGCCTCACCCAGGCAGGAGAGGGGGAGAGGCCCCTGTACTATGGCAATTCGGAATGAACATTCTCTTCTTTTGAGGTCACCCTGGGACTGTGCAGCTGGCCCAAGGCCACGCAGGCTGGCTCTTTTCTCAGGAAGCACAGGGAGGAATTGAACTTCCAACCTCTGGCTCCACAGCTAGATACATAAACCACTGAGCTATCCAACCAGCTGGAAGACTAGATACTTCTCCCTCTCCATTATTTGAAAACACCCTAGTAATATTTGGCTATGGATTGCTGGTTCCCCTACAACATTCTCTTTAGCATTCTTCTTGGATATATTGTATGTGTTTCAATTACAATACCTCATTACAGCATCCTGCGTAGCTCTCAACCATCCAATTTTTCAATTAAACAGTTGCATGCAAAATGACCTTCATGCCTGATTCTTTCAAAGTGTCCAGCCATAACAACATGAATGGCAAGCTTAAGCTAGTCCAACTCTATGCCAACTCCCAGTCCAATTATAAAAACAGAGAAAGGCGAAAGTGAGTTTGTATTAAATGACAGTGGAATGCAAAAATGATGGCACACCCTCAGAAAACTTAACAGAGAGGGGAGGGTTGCCAGAAAAGGAAGAAAATAGCTATACCACACCTAAGTGCTGTTAATCACCCAGAGTTCCTTTGGAAGATGGGCAGTATATAAATAAATAAATAAATAAATAAATAAATAAATAAATAAATAAATAAATAATGTGGTCAAGAAGTCAAAAATGGCCAATCAAATGTTTAAACCAGCAAGCTATACCATACCAAATCTACCTTGACAAGATGCCACAGTAGGGCAAAATATAAGAAGTTCCAATTTATACATACCATTCGGCTTTCTTCAGGAAACCATTGCTTGAATATGTGAATCATATATTGTTGAATACATGATTCATATGAGGTGAATCATATATTGAACAAGTGCTGCAAGTGGTTAACAATGTGAAGGAAAGGTTTGTAATCCTTTCCCTCAAAAACCCTTCTGCTCAGCGAAGCAAATGTCATATTTTGACATGACAAAAGTAAGCCACATAATTTGCTCACAATTGGTTTTCATTTGTCTGTGCTATGGTCTGCTGCCTATTTCTTTTTTTTTTGGGGGGGGGCCTAATCATTGAAGAAAGATAAAATATAAAAATATAAAATATATAAAAATGTGGAAGAGCTTGAGAACTTTGCACAGCTGGAATTGCAGCTATGCTGGTGAATATGCCAAACAGAATTTTTAACCATGAATCCATAAATCAAATTGAAAACTCCAATAAGCATATAGGAAAATCACATGTGAATGGGGAAATAAAAGCTATTAACCCCCTTTTACTCCATGTCAACCATTAAAAACTTGTGGAAATAAAAAATGTCAAGATCTTGGAGCCGGTATCCAACAAGCCTTCCTAGGAAGCGGTATTAACCGAGCAGAAAAGCTTAATTTTTTCCAGAGTAGAACACTGCTTTCTCATTAACTAGTACTTCATCTCAATCTGAGATATTTGTAAGAGAAAGAAAGACTAAAAACCATTTTCTTTATTGACAGTTGAGAACAGATCAAACACATGAATGCTTCATTTGTGAGAGGACAACTTAAGAGAAAAGAACCATTTTGTGGTTTCTGTTGGAGTTTTTACAACTTTGCATGCTGCTGAGAGAGACTTTTTGGGCTGGGATGGCTGTCACTCTGTCCAGCATTAACTAATTGTTCCTTCCTTGGCTTTGAATTCAGAGACATCCATCCTTTCTGCTTTGTTCTGTTGAAGTCTCTTGAGTCTGTGATCCTGCCTCCTGCATCATCACATTTTTCATGTTTTAAGATGCATTCAGAATGAATCTGATAGTAGAGACTCTCTCATTTGTGCAGGCGTTGTATGGGCATGAACCAGGAAAATGGTGGTTCATAGTGATCTGCAGTTCATCATTATTCATGAACTTTCATGAACTTTCCATCTAAAGGAACCATTTTGTGGTTTGTGTAATCGAGAATTCCAGGAGGTGTAGAAGAGCCACTGAGTATGTTAGAGACACCAAACTCACAGAGAGCCTTCCTCTGACTCTCCTCCCCACTTCCTCCAAGTTTTGCAGATACTGGATTTGGGATGTCTCTGTTATAGCACCCCAAAGCTGACCCCCCTAGGGATGTGTTCTTGTAGCAGCTCACTAAAGAACACTTTCCTGGTGGACTTAATTTAGGGGTCTAAAACTCGGAGATCCCAAATCCAACTTTTGCCAAACTTGAGAGTCAGCCCAAGAGTCAGTCTAAGATTGATGAAGATTGGATTTGGGATGTCTGAGTTATAGCTCAGTTATGAGTCACCAATATTGATAATAGATTGGAATTTCATTTGGTTCTGGGCAGGTGTGTTTCTCCAAACCACCATGAAATGAACCACAAAATAGCTTGATGTATGACTTTTAAAAATTATGTATTTATTTATTGCTTCAGATTCCTTTTTTTCCCATCTCTATCCTATATGGAAACAACAACCCTGATCCATCTGGGTTCCTGCTCTACATGCTACACATGAAAAGGAACCTTGTCTCTTCCGATTCAGCACTGAAAGTGTAGAAAATGTGGCAACAGAATTGGCTTGGACTAAATGCTCCTACCGAAGCTTGCTCACAGGGCCTGAAGTCCATGCAAATAAGACTGCCAGGCAGCTGTTTAACCTGCGATGTACAGCAATTTTAACTTCCCCAGAGGGAAGTCTTCAAAACTACTGCATCAAAGCTGTCCCTTACAGGAGCCAGATGCAAGATGTTGTGACCAGCATGCAAGGAAAGCAAAACAGAAATCTTCTTAATGTTAGCGACAGGTACTGCAAGGGAATGCAATCCCGCAGAGGCAAACATTAGCCTCTGTTGTTGTTTTTCCTCCTGCCATTTGTTTGCATTAGAAAATAAACAAGCATCAGATATTCTTCAGAACTCTGTCCTTGACAATCACGGACAGGAAACCCAGATAACCAGGTGATGATTGGGAGGTTTAAGGAGGGTCTTTGATTTAGGGCAGTGGGCTCCCTCTTAAATAGAGATGGGCACAAAATGGAAAAATGCCTGTGAGGGAAACTTCTCAGAAGGTAAGAGAGGGACCCCTGCACGCCCAGACAAGTGGCTGGAGAAGCAAGGGCGGAAAGGGGAGCCTGAGAAACAACTTACATTGTCACCTGTGGGGAGGGTTATGTTTTGGAAGGGATATTATAACGCCCTCAAAATAACTGAGCAACAGAAGGAAAGGGAGAAGGAAGAGAACCTAGGTTCAACAGGAAGTGAAGAGAAGGACATGGCAGGAAAGTCTGACCAATCCGCTCCCATGGAGGTGGGGTTCGGGACTTGTAAGAAGGGCAGCAAATGGGTGCTTCCAGAAGGATGGGAGTGGGTGTGGATGGAGGATCCCTGGACAGGGAATTGGGAGCAAATGATGATGCCCCATAAGGAGGCTGAGAGTTATAGATGCCTGGCCCACAAACAAGGGTGCTCCTATTGGGGAGAAAAGGAGTACCGGGAATACAACAGAAAACACAAAGAGATCCACAAAGAGATTGAGCTGGAAAAATAGCTGGCAAAGATCCAGATGGAAGCCGAGACCGGGAAACTGGACCCCTGAGAGGGCTTGACCCAGAGACCCGACTATCCTTTACGTACACCCCAGCGGAGACACCCTGGTCCCAGGTCCACTTCGGAAGTTGGGGTACAAGTAGGAAAACCCACACCCTCCGTGAAGGAGACCGGGATACAAGTGGAGGGGCTGAAGCTCTCAGAGAGGGAGGAGGAGATCAGTGGTGGAGCCGGCTGTCCTCAGGTGGCGGTGGGGAACTTGATCACATTCTAGAAACCCCAACCTATGGAGGGAAAAATAACCCGTTCATTTCTGATGTTAAAGATGTTGAAACTGTAGTTAGAAGAAAAACTTCGTTTATTGTTGATGAACCAAATAAAAGTTCTGTTTGCTCGTTCCGAGAAATGCCTTCTTTAAAGTTTGAAGGGCGGAAAGCCTGGGCAAAGACAGAACCCTCACAATGCCATTTTGTTTTATTTTTTGTTTCTTTTTTTCATTTCTTTTAATTTCTTTTGGGTTTTTTCCTTTTTCATTTCTTTTTAGTCTTTGCAACAAGTGGTGGTGCCAGAACGATTCTGCCACCTCCGCTTGCTGCAAAGACTTTAAAACCCAACACTTCTCCCCCAATGCGGCCATTTGGGGGGGGGGGGAGCACGGGTTGTTTAACATGTCTTTGAGCCACCAAGGCAAGTGCTTGCCTTGGTGGCTAAAGACATTTTAAAGGACCCATCACTTCTCACCCCACCCCAAATTGGGCGCGTTGGCCTGTGGATTTTGTCTCCCTGAGTCTTAGCTTCTGCTGGCAGAATAAACTGCCAAACGGTCAGAGGAGGCAGGGCAGGTATTCCTTGTCCTGATGCCACCAGGTCATTGCCTGAAGAGCAAGAGAAAAGCAGATTGCACTAGCTAGCTGATGAGAAGGCAAAGAGGCACCAGGGGTGGGGGAAGTGAATGTGCTGCATCTGTGTTACCAGGCTGAAGAAACAGCACAAACCTCCAAATGGAGGGCCATGCCCATCTCAAGCATGTATGTTTCTCCTCTGTATGTGTCGAACCTATTCACACCTTTGCTTTCCCATTTCATTAATTCCAAAGCAGCCCTTCATAATATTTTGGCCCAGGTGGACTATAGCCACATTCAAGCAGTTCTTGCTTCTGTCTTCTCCTTGCTTGTACCCATACTCCTTAGCCCTTGAATAATGCCATTTGAGGGCAATTTCTGATTGGATTTCTGGGTGCTACACATGTAATTAAACTCCCATTTTTAAAAAAAGCCAGAAAAAGGCCATCTTCAAACTGAATATGTAGAGTTCATATGTGCAATCCAAGACCAAATCTTTTAGATTAGATGGTGTCAGAAAACAGTTGTGAAGCAAGGTGTAAGATATATTTGTGGGCCCAGTAACAAATCTAAAAAAAAAAACCCTCTTCATATATTTGCCGGATGTTCTAAACTAGCATTAGTAGATTGTGTATGCTTATAACTAAATTGCAAATTTTATTTTTCAGCAGTTGGCTAAATCATATCGATTACTGACACCTTTCCCTGCATATAATAAATTCCAAACTCCTCTAATTTTAGAACACAAAACTGGAATACTCTACTGAGACAAGCAATTTATCGCTGCTAAGCAGTGGGGTTTAATAAGACTATATTACCAGATGAGCAACAAAGAGAAATGTACCTTGTACAAGCTTGAATTCCACCAAGAAGCCATCTCGGAACCATAGAAAGGGGGGGGGGTGACAACATTTTGAACAGTAAGGCAATAAATGAAATGATCATGAGATTGCAAAGGACATGGAATTGATCAGGCCATTCTCCTGACCATACTCATTTCAGTAACTGGTGACATGCCAAAATCTTTCGTTGCCTATATAAAACACTTAGCAGCTGCAGCCGATTTGCTTCCTGAAATTCAAAAATCAGTGATTTCACAAAGATGTCATGTCACCTGCCTAAACTTGAATCATAATTCTTAGACTTGACCCTTTGTTCTGTTGCCAGGCAATAAGAGGGACAATATAATGCATATTATTATTATTAAGTGTTGGAATCGGCATCTGAGTTGAAGTGAGCGGTAACCATTGCAACTGGCCCAGAACAGAAGGAATGTGCCTTTATTGGAAAGCTTCCAAGAAGATGCTAGCATCATCTTGTTAAACAGAAGAAAATTATGCCATTATGTTCCATGCAAAGATTTGAAAGGAAGACAGGACTAAACCACGCCACACTGTTCACATATGTACACATTGATTTAAACCTTTCAAAGGCATCGTTACAGAGATCTTCTCACTTCATTACAATGTCCTTGGAAGGAACAACACAATTCATTTGTGTCGTCATGTTTTGGCAAATGGAATCACGACCTCAAAGATGCAGAGAAGAAGGGCACCTGAACTCAAGCACACATCTAATGCTAGCACTAAATATGACAAGGCAAGTACAAGCCAGGTCTAATAGGAAAAGACTTTTGACTTTATAAAGAGATGTTCAATTGAACATCTAAAAGGTTTCATTTGTATGGGGAGGGGGGCTAGAAAGCATCCCTGGGGCAGGCTTAAGTAACTATGCCATTAGGCACAGAGCTGCAAATTGCCTATTAAAGCCTGACTGAAACTGTAAAATTGCTTTTCACAATGCAAATTAATGTAAATAAGAACAATTGGTTACACATATCACAGACTATCAAACCGTCGACAAATGACGCAGTCTGCTCCCCCCTCCTCCCCTCCTCAGAATTTGCATCACTTTAAAGTTATATTTAGTTCATTATAAGTCCTGGGGTACAGTATTCCTGTGATAAATTCTTCAAAAATACAATAAATGGCTACCTATACATGTGGAAAAGCTACATTTTGGGATGAAAAAGTTACAAATACTCCCCCTACTTCAAATATGGAAATGACTATAAAAGCATTTTTATTGTAACCCATGTCCAATAAACTTGCAGCAAATATTTACTAAAAATATGAATTATATAGTTTGTAAGAGACACAAAATACAAACCTGAGTCATAATCAAAGGATGTGTTTTTAATATGGTTGTAAGAGTGGAGGAAAGATCAAAGCCCCGCTCTATACCCTGGGGGCAACAAATGTGTGTCATTGTGAATACTGCTGTTTATAAGAATCTTCTCTTTTGCATGTGTTTTAGGAAACCATTCATCTAGAAAGATGAATCACATGGAAAGGTTAAGAAAATACATTGCACACAAACACTCACACTTGGGTAGTGAGAACTGAGTCATCACCATACGACAGAGAGACTTTATGCTTTGCTGCCACCCACTGAACTGATCGTCCATGAACCCTCACTCTGAGAATAGCATGACAGCGACTCTAGAAGATGCCTATTGTTTCATTGGCTCTGTGACATATGGAGGCTAGCATCCATGCTAGGCTCTCTGGACCAGAGAAAAGATGTACACCAACCGAGGCAGGGCAAATGAGGTGTGACAAGATCCTGGTGCTACCTGCTTAACAGAATTGCAGCAGCCATGAAAGGCAAAGAGAGCATGACAGACAGAAAAGAAGTCTAGACTGAGTGAGAATAAAACCATCGATCATCTACTCCGTTATGTTTCATCGTACAGTAGCACTCACTGATGAAGCTCCATTATCCAAGAGGAGGAAAGTAATATCCACGGAGGGGTTTTGGAAAAGACTATCAGACGTGTGTGAGCAGTAGGCCAAGAACTAGCAGAGTGGCCCTGTGGATGAATTAAATCTGACAGTGAGGACAGGAATTCTTCTCTATTCCCCTGATGCCCTTAAATGATCAGCATAAGGACATCTTGGGCCGCCATCTCACCTGGGGGAAGATCCGGATGTTATGAAAGTCTGGCTTTTCTTCTTTCTTGGTCACATCACTGAAGATGTGGGATCTCCGTTCCCACATACAAGAATTTTTTTTTAAGTGCTGACCAGCCCTAGGGCCAGCAGCTGACACTAGGAAAAAAAATAACAAAATAACAAACCCAGCACTGACAGCCCAAAGGCCAGCTGCTCAGCACTGGGGGGGGGGGTTAAAAATAAAATAAAAAAGCACCAACCAGCCCCATGACAAGCTGGTCGGCCTTGGGGAGGAGGGAGAAAACCGGATCATATGCGAGCTCCCACGGACTTCTGGTTTGCATTATTTACTGAAGCAAAAAACTCCCAACTTCTCTGGTAGGTCATGGAAAACACAATAGAGGGGGCATAACTTTTTTTTTTAAGCTCAGTGGCTGTGAGGGACAAGATTTTTGAAAACGCTTTATCTTGAAATGTAATCAGCATTTTAAAGGACGTGTGGTAGAGGCCTTGGTAATTGCACAATCTACCAGATGAAAGATGAGGGGCAGGGCCATCATTACTCTGAAACAAAAAAGGAGACTTTGGTTAACCATCCCCACACTTTCTATATAGAGTAAATGTGAAACGTAGAGCCACAAGATATAGTGATGGCTGCGCCAGTTCTTAATCTTTAGAAGAGGACTGGGAAAAAAATCATGGAGGTGAAGGTTCCCAGCAGCTAATAATCATAATGTCTATAAGCACTTCTCAGGCTTACACAATGCTTTAAACATCAACCACTGTGAAACACAAGCAGGAATATGCTCCCTATGTTCTCACAAGCCCTGAGGTGGAAGGAGATGTACCACTATCTTCTTAAGCTTTATTGTTATCAAACCTTCCCCACTGCTAACTCAACCCTTTGCCTCTCTCCCCTCCCTTGCCTGTCTGCCTCCCCTCTGTGTCTTTTCCCCTCACAAAAGTATCTGGTGTCACTCTACCTCACCAGAACCATCTACACTTCAGACACTTGAATCTGAAAGTTTCTCAGACACAGCCATTGTTAACAGAGTGCCATTGAAGACTGTCTGTCCTGAGACGTAAGACAATCTCCAAATGTCCTCCACCAAGAGTATCTAAAGACTCCTTCAAGCCAGACATTTTGGGCCTGGAGAGCACCAGTCCTATAGGACAATTTGGTGAGTGTGCCAGGTTGGTTGGAGGTGAAATGGGACAAATACCTTAACTTCTCCCTCACATCCCCAAGTCTATTATTTAATGAAATGTATGGGAGCTCACAGAAACACCCCAAATCATTCAGCTTCTGGATCTGCCAGTGTAACTAAGAACACAATCCTTTGCATTTGTGGAAGTAAGCCCATTTAATTCAATTAGACTTACACTGAAGTCATCTTAGACATGACTGAGCTGTACAGAACACCAAACAAAAGAAATCCTGCACTGAGATGTGGTGCCTGAGAGGCTGAAAAGTCCTGCTGTCATGACTATTTGGAGCATCTTGTTTTGAGAATAGTTGGTGACCAATTTCAAGACAGAATTGAAAGATAATGATAGGTCCTTATCTGGAGGTTGATTTGCCACTAAAATGTAAAAAAGCAGCTAGTTTGCCCTGGCATGACAAACCACACTTTAAAAGATGGACTTCAAAGCATTTTATCTACAGATGCTTAACAAAGGAGACGGCATCAGAAGGATGGTGCTAGGAAGTCACCAGGTGGACGGAGAAGCCAGCAATATCTGAGAACCATCAGATTAACCTTAAAGATAATACAATCTAGCATACTGGCACAGGCTAGTCCAGCAATCAAAGTTTCAGGTTTTTTTTTTGTCAGGTTTTAAATAGGAATATCTGGGTAACAAAATGGTTGCTTTTCACCATTCTTGTATGTTGATTTCCCTGGTAATTAATATATTGAACTTCAGGGATCTATGAGATATGTGGATGTTTCAACACACAAAATACTGTAATAGAATATGTGGAAGAGACAAGGTAACACAAGAAAATGTACTAATTCCCTGAGCCCCTATCTGCGGTTTCTTTTACACTGCTAAGCTCATGCCCTAGCTGAAACCATCATCTGATCATGTAAAGACAGCATGTTTCACAATTCAGCAAGCAACCACCATAGGCTACATCAGGACTCTGGAGAAGTTATCCGATTCCACTCAGTTTATTATTACAGTACAGTAATAGACCCAAATTAAAACGTTAGAGATCTGCTTAGAGTTGCTACATAAAAAAACAAAATACAATTGCAATTTAAAATACAGCGACAATAGCAACCCATAATAACCCTCACAACAACTGTTTACAGGATCAAAAAAGCCAAGCTATCATTGTACCAGATGCTACTGACTGGAATTTTGCCACCATTAAAACTCTCGGCCTGGATAACCTTCAGGGACCTTGGAAAGGAGGAATAGCTATAATTATGAAGACAATTTAAAAAATATAACAGTTCAGTTTCCTATTTCTCACAACTAACTAAATAATTACATTTCACTCAGAAAAAAACTGAATGCTAGGAACCACTGGCCTGTAGCACAAAATCCATTCCCCTCCACTTTGTTGTCACCTCAGCACACACAGTAGCGTATGAGGCAGCTTTTAAAGTACAGCTAATTTCCCATCAGCTGCAAATGCATACTACTAGAGATGAGCACAAAGCACTTTGTTGCATTCATGCAAATTCATACACATAGCACACAAAAACCCGTTTCCTCTCTTCCCCCCCCCCCCCCAGCTATTCCACTCATAATTCAGTACATGCTCCCTGGGACCTCATTTTCCATTAGCAAGTCAGTCAAGGCTGCCCTTCCTTGCCTCCTCAGGCAGCCGATGTGTGGTGCCTAAAGAGCTAAGCAAGTATTTAGAAGAAATTGGAGTTGACAAAGTCACCATCAGTCAGCTGCAGAAAGCCACCTTATCTATCTTGATAGATAGATAGATAGATAGATAGATAGATAGATAGATAGATAGATAGATAGATAGATAGATAGATAGATAGATAGATAGATAGATAGATAGATAGATAGAGATTTCATGTTTGTTACATGTACTGTCCACCGCAATGATTTCTACAGCAGAACATTTAACCACGAGCATTAAGTTACTATTATTAGCACATTTAAGTGCTGATTTCACTGATTGAATTAAGCATGTGCTTCAGGGTGGCTACTACAACATCATAAAGAAAGAGGACAAAAGAGGATACCCCTTTCAATAACACTGCAGACATAATTATTTCTTCAGATGTTAAATTAGCAGTGATATTTTTCCTTATTTACAATTTGTATCACCCATGTGGGGAACACTGTATCCAGGATTTAATATACTGTATTTGAGAAGACAGTATTTTAAGTTCAATAATAAAAAAAATCAAGGATGCTAGCAGGAACTATAGAACCTGAGAAAAAGTGAAGAATTTTATATGAGTGATTAAAAATGACAGAGTTATAACGTGCAATTTGATGAGGGATAAATTAAGGTCTTTCAGTATTTCCTTCATAAATTATACATTGTGGGTAAGATCATCCCCAGAAAGAATTAAGGAATATATAAAAAAGAACAGGAAGAGTAAAAAAATCAAGAAATGAATGTAGATATAATGAAGTAGCCAATAAGGAAAGAAAAGATGGAGGAAATAATTAATAATGGAAAACTAGGGAAGATATCAGAAACTGACTGGTTGGAACCAGAGTATATTACATTTATCAGGAAAATATTGGCACCTAAACTAAAGACCCCTGTTAACAACACAGTGGAAGAAAAAAATTATTTAAGAAACAATAGGCACTTATAAAGTTTACAAAGGAATAAAGTCATCACCGATAAAAAGGCAATGAAGGGCATAGTAAACATAATTTATAATTTATCACTGGAAGCAGAAGATCAAAAGAGCTAATGAAGAAATTGCAAGATCCCAGAAAGTTACTACAGTAGAGATGGGCAAAAAAAAAGCCAAAATGGCATTTTGTTTTTTTATATATAGTTTTGTTTCATTTAGAATGAAATGAATTTTTTTTAAAAAAAATTGTTTTGTTGTTCATTTCTTTCATTTTCTTTCATTTTCTTTTCTCTTCTTTTTAACTTGCGCTGACCAGCTAGCCCACAGGCCGGATCGGCGCGTTTTTGTTTGTTTGTTTTTATTTCTTTTATCCCCCACTTGATGGCACCCAATTGGGTGGGGAAAGGGTGGGCTTTTAAAACATTTTCCCCACTGAAGCCCCGCGCTACAGCTGATCAGTGGTGGCTTCTGTGAGGAAAAAAAAAAGCCCACAGTGTCCCCACCTGGGCACGTGGAGGGGGGGGGACCGCCGGCTTTCCCCCATAGGAATGCATTGCTGTTCATTATTTGTTTTGTTCGGTAATGAAATGAATAATGAAATGAAAAAAAATCATTTTGTGCCCTTCTCTACACTACAGTACTACCAGAATTAACACTACTGGACTAAGCTGAGAAACAGATTCAAGTCTAGTACAGGCACTGTCTCCCACTGAGCATGGTGGGACATAAACATAGCTATTTTTTTTTTACCATGCGTTCTGTCTCATAGGTTGGAAAAGTACAGTTGATGACTGAAAAGAATGATAAAGTCTGAAAGATCACGTATACCTTAATGTTTCCCATCATTGTAGAATCATAATGAGAATCTAAATAGTTTCTAGTCCACACCAATGGATCACAAAAATGTATGTTAAATGATTGGTGAGAAATGGTACTTGCTCGTGATAAAGTGGAACTGGCCACATCTACCTTCTGACTGAAGAACACTGTAGCCAAATATTCTTTTCATTTGAAAAAAAGAGATGCATCAGTCCTATACATCATAATAGTACATACCATGTCACATAGTAGAATAAAACACTTAAATAAGCATGCTTAGGCTTTGAACCCAGAGAGTTTCAGAATATTCAAGAACAGTACAAAACACTTGGAGTTTTAATAAAACTGAGATTCTGAGACCAGAATTCTTTTCCCCCTTTCCACATATGTAATCAATTCTTTGCTTGAATGCCCCCCCCCCCCGGGCCCTCGATTCTGTACAACCAGCAGCCAGGCTTAGTCCGAACTTAAACAGTACATCTTTGAGAATGCTTAAGCCCTAACCATTACAGGGGAATCTCTGAATTATATAAAAGTAAGCTGGAAATCTCATGGAATACTAAGTCAATGGAAAGTTGCACTCTATGATTGCAAACAGAATAATGGTAATTACATTAGAAAAATACTAGAGTAGAGGAATTATTTCATTGCTAATTTTGTCCAGATCTAATAGAAGTAACAATTTAAATAAAACACAACTGAAAATGTGTTTTTTTTTAACCGTGAAAATCTATTACATATTTTCCCAAATCCATTTGATTGAATCTGAGCACAGAAGGGATTTTGTCCAAAGTACATTCTACTCCAAATGAAGGAATTTTCTCAGGTTCCCTGCAGGGGAGAAAGAGTTACTTACCAGCTGTTTATTGAGCTGAATTTTAAATATCTACCTGAAAAAAATGCAAAAACCCATTTCATGTCATATCTGTTCTGGCCTTTTGTAAGATCCAGAAGATGGGAAATATCAGTATGGCAATAAGCCTGACTTCTATTCTGTTTAAAAGCAAGATATCACCTAGCTGAGGCTTTATTGTTGTAGGTAGCACAAACAGGGGAAGATCATATATACATAATCCACAGACATGATTCAGGCTTGATATGACCCAGGGCCCATTTGTTCATATTTCTGACAGTCCGGGGTATCCACAAAGCTTTCCTCCACACCTTATTACAAAGGATCACTTTCTGGTTTCAGTCTCCATTTGGATGGATGATTGAACCAAGGTAGACAAAATCTTCCACTATTTCAATCTTTATTGTCAACATTAAAGTAGTTCTTCTGCAGTCATGATTCTTGTTCTTTTAATGTTCAGCTGCAGTCCTACTTTGGTTATCTCTTCTTTCACTTCCCCAGACATTTCAAGTCATTGCTGCTTTCTGCAAGTAGGGTGGTGCCATCTGCCTCTCTTAAATCACTGATATTTCATCTACCATTTTCCATTCTTTATTTGTCTGAATCTAGCCAGACTTTCCAGATGATATTTTCTGCATACAGATTGAACAGATAAAGAAATAAAATGTGCCCTTGTCTGGCATCTCTGCCTATAGGAAACCATTCTGTCTGTCCACATTCTGTACCAACAAAATGAAGCTTAGGCAAAATAGACTGTTTTCGTGCTAAATGCCAGATATGGGGCTTTCTAGATGTAGCTGCAGCTTCCATCAGTCCTGCCTTGCGCAATCAGTGTTGCAGGATGGCAGGATCTCCAGTTCAAGAAGGTTTGGTAACCCATACATTCTCCATCTGAGGGCATCACTTTAGCACCCATTATTTGGGCAGCTACTGATTAGCACGTTTACCCTAGATAAAATGAAAAAAGGCACTAAGATATGATCCTGACTGGTCAAATATTTTAAAATGCTTTCAAGCAGCATCAAAACTGGTAGCCTGGATCAAAGATATATTGAGAAGGGAATTTTGCAATGAAGTGGAAAAAGTCACAAAGACCTTTGGCATCCTTGGATTTATTCTCTACTGCAGCTGCACTCCCATTAAAAGGTAATTCTGCTTTTAATGAACTAGATTAAAAGCCCTATCTAATTTTAATGCCTAATGGTGTTTTAAAATATATATATAGTTAGTAGTAAAATTCTAAGTACCTAGGAATAGCTGCATGTTCTTCTCTACAGTAACAAAGTGTATCTATAGAGAGGTAATTCAAACATAAAAAGCAATAATTCATGTAATTACCATGATTAGGTGGGTTTTTTTTTCATAATACAGGTGGCTTGACCTAGAACGTTAGTCTTCACACAATATTAATAAAAGTGTTTACTAAATTATTCTGCAGCATCCAGAAAGAAAGAAAAAATCCAAAATGTGCAAAAACAGAGCCGATAAAGTCTACCTGGAAAACCCTGGAAAGGGTCACTGTAGGTCAGAATTGACTTGACAGATCATCATCATCATCATCATCATCATGAGTAGGAGTAGGAATGAATATTTGTATGCCGCCCTGTCTAAGTATATCACATTGCTGATCACTAGGGACTGTATTTAAACAGTTATTTTTCCTCCTTCTCATCTATGATTCTATGTACTTCTGATATTCATGCATATCTGTGCAAAAGTTGTCCTAACTATGTTGAGCAGGACCTTTTCCCAAGTGTGTATACAATGACAGCCAGACGGGCTTTCCTTGGTGCTGCTCCTTCTGGACTTATGTAAAAGGAGCTCAAAATTGAAACCAGGATGAAATATGTGGAATTTAGCTTCCTAAATGGTTTCATAGTGGTATTTAGACATGGGCATGACCAGAAAAAATGACGTTTCGAGTTTTCGTTTGTCGGAACAGGTCCATTTCGGGTCGTTTCCGTTTGTCACGAAATTTTTCAAAAATTTGTCATTTTGTCATTTCGTTTGTCGTTTGTCGTTTCCACCATGATTTAGCACGATTTGACTTCCCAAAGCATAGGGGCGTCCCGCAATCAGGGCCGGCGCTAGGTGTTTTTGCGCCCTAGGCAGCGGGCGGGGTGGGGGGCAGGTGGCAAGGGGGAGGTGCGGGCGGGCAGCAGCGGGGGCCATGGGCGGGCGGTGACAGCAGCAGGGGAAGGCGCGGGCGGGCAGCGGCGTGGGCCGCAGGCAGGTGGCGGTGCAGGCGGGCGAGCAAGTGGGCAGTTAGGATATCACTTAGGATTGTGGTTCTGTTCTTGGCTTGCACCCCAAATGTGTGTGTGTGCAAGCAAACTGAAGTTGGGAAAATAGAAAATAAATGGTAGTATATAATATATTTTTAAAATAAATCCACACCTCCCACTCCCACTCAAACCTCCCCCTTTATCCAATATCAGAAAAAAATCCTCACAAACTGCCAGAGAAGAAATAAAGAATAAACTGCTATTCCCTTCAGCAGACAAAGCTGCAGGGAATCAAAGAAATTATTTTCTAAATTCAATTCCCTCCCTGCCTGCCTAAGTTAAATCCTAAAGCCTCCAGACTCCCTCCTCAATCTCGATCGGATCACACCAGCACCAGCAGCCAGCCCTCCTCCCTCAACCACATCCATACACCCGACTGCAGCTTCTGGAAGGTGCCTCGGCTTTTTATGCCCTCCGAGACATCCAGAGGTGTCAGTCAAAAACCTCGCAATGCCATTGGTGGAATGGTTCAAAAAAATTGCATGGTCCCATCCCATGCACAGCCCAAATGAACACAAGAACATAAGAAGAGCCATGCTGGATCAGGCCAAAGGCCCATCTAGTCCAGCTTCCTGTATCTCACAGCGGCCCCACCAGATGCGTTTGGGAGCGCATGAGACTAGATATCTGTCTCCTGATACCACTCCCCTGCATCTGGCCCTTGAAGTACCCTGGTTTCTCCCTCATGGTTTGTAACCTGTGATGGACTTTTCCTCCAGGAATCTGTCTAATCCCCTTTTGAAGGCTTCCAGGCCAGATGCCATCACCACATCCTGTGGCAGGGAATTCCATAGATTTACAATGCGCTGGGTGAAAAAATATTTTCTTTTGTCAGTTCTTACTCTCCCAGCCCTCAATTTGAGTGTATGTCCCCTAGTTCTGGTATTTTGTGAGAGGGAGAAGAGCTTCCCTCTATCCACTTTACTCATACCCTGCATTATTTTGTATGTCTCAATCATATTCCCCCTCAAGCACCTTTTTTCCAGACTAAAGAGGCCCAAATGTTTTAGCCTTTCTTTTTAGTCGCTCTCTTCTGCACCTTTTCCAGTTCCACTATGTCTTTCTTGAGATGTGGTGACCAGAATTGTACACAATACTCCAGGTGGGGCCTTACTATTGTTTTGTATAATGGCATTATAATGTTGGCTGTTTTATTTTCAGTCCCCTTTTTGATAATCCCTAGCATGGAATTGGCCTTCTTCACCGCTGCCACACATTGGGGAGACACCTTCATGGAGCTGTCCACCAACACACCAAGATCTCTTTCCTGATCTGTCATGGATAAGTCAGAGCCCCATGAGTTGATAGATGAAGTTTGGATTTTTTGCCCCAATATGCATTACTTTACATTTGGTTACACTAAAACGCATTTGCCATTTCTCAGCCCACTCCCCCAGTTTGGAGAGATCCTTCTGGAGCTCTTCACAATCTTCTCTGGTTTTTACCACACGGAAAAGTTTTGTGTCATCTGCAAACTTGGCCACCTCACTGCTTATCCCTGTCTCCAGGTCATTTATGAACAGATTGAAAAGCACCGGTCCCAGGACAGAGCCCTGGGGCACACCGCTTTTCACTTCTTTCCATTGTGAAAATTTCCCATTGACACCTACTCTTTGTTTCCAGGATCACAACCAGTTCTCAATCCATAAGAGGACCTGTCCTCTTATCCCCTGACTGTGCAATTTTCTCAGCAGCCTTTGGTGAGGGACTGTGTCAAAAGCCTTTTGAAAATCCAGATAGACTATATCCACCGGTTCACCCAAATCCACGTGCCTGTTGACCTTTTCAAAAAATTCTAAAAGGTTTGTCAGACAAGATTTACCCTTACAGAAGCCATGCTGATTGTCTCTCAGCAAGGTTTGTTCTTTTATGTGTTTTAAGATTTTCTCTTGGATGAGGCTTTCCACCATCTTCCCTGGGACAGATGTAAGGCTAACTGGCCTGTAGTTTCCTGGGTCCCCCCTCCTTCCTTTTTTAAAAATTGGTGTGACATCTGCCATCCTCCAGTCCTCCTGCACTGTGGCCATTTTAAGAGACAAGTTGCATATAACCGTTAAGAGATCTGCAATTTCATTTCTCAGTTCCCTAATAACCCTTGGGTGGATGCCATCTGGCCCCGGTGACTTGTTAATCCTCAATTTATCGATTAGTCCTAAAACCTCCTCTCTTTTAACCTGTATTTGATTTAATTCTTTAGTCAATGGGCAGGTCTAAAAAAATAAAAAATAAAATAAAATAAAAAATAAAATAAAATAAAATAAAATAAAATAAACACGATGTTTTATTGCTATAAAAAAACCCACTGCTGCTACTATTAAAATTCAGGCATTTAAAATAAATAAATTTCACATGTTTATGTGGTGATTTGGTGTGTTTTTTGACCACAATTTCAAAAGAAAAATTGCGGTCGCCATTTTGGATCCCCCCCCACTGCATGGCATGGCGAGACAACGAGGATGACCCCCCCAGCCTGGTGCAAGCAGCCCAGGACAGGAGAAGAGGGGGGAAAGGCCAGGGACCCCCCAGAAGCCACCCCTCTGGTAGGTGGCAAAGCCTCAGGCAGGCATATTTTCGCCAGCTTTTTTGGCCGGGAGTCGGGTTTTTTAAAAAACTTTTAAAAACTTTTTCTGTGCTTCACATTGCACGATCGCTTCTATGCCCCAAAGGAAAATGAAAAACCCGACCAAATTTTTCTTTTTTCGGTTCGAGTTTGAGTTCTGATGGCTTAATTATCGTTACCGTTTCCGTTATGTAACAGAAACGAAAAACAGAAATGAAAACGAAAATTTCGCCGAGTCATGCCCATGTCTAGTGGTATTATCTAACTGGAACTTTCACCTAGCATTCATTACCCAGGAAGTGGGAGCACATTAACATGGCTACTTCATAATTTATATAATATGAAGTTATCTTCAAATGTCCTTTTCAGAAATAGAATTTACTTTACTTTCCAAACTTAATTCTGATTTCTCCCCAGGTAACACAGATGCTTGAATATTTGCCAGGAATACTGCAGAGATGCACCGTAGATCAATCCCAGTAGATGGATATGCAGCTGATGAGTGAAGGTCAGGTATCATCTGTTACATATCCACATTACCCACTTTCTATTCTCAGTTTCTGGTGTAAGCTGAGCACTTCAGACTGCTGATGTGTGAACAACTGAAGGACTATTAAGTACATGAATGATTGTGTTCTTCTTAATGCATTTCTAACACTGGAGTTTAATTGAATTGCATTACAATATAATATTTTGGTTTGATTTTATGACTTGGCTGTGTTTTTATCCTGTGGTGATGATTATGCTGTATCTCTAGAAGTCAGCATCATGTCCAGACTTATAGATAAGGGTGGGTGATGGTTACAAAAAGAGGTCTTCCTCACCGTTACACCAAAAGGGTTCCCTACTTAGCTTCTCAATCATAGTTTCTAACATGAAGGAAAATGAGAGGCTTCCAATTCCTTGCCCCCGTCTTCTCACAATTTCTAGCCTGGAGGCAACTGTAAGACATACAGTTCTTTACTAGCCTATTAAGTTTGGACCTTCTAAGCTAGCTCGCTCTATGACAACAATTTCTGCTAAACTGGGAACTGGTTCATCCACCTTGATCCACAGACCAGCTTTTTCTGTAATGATCTTCTGCGACATCCTTCCATTATCACCCTTTCCAAGAAATTCTACATAATACAAGTGCTGTTCGTTCTCAAGCAAACTACAATTTGTTTGGTTTGTGGTCCTGGTTGCAGTCACCCAGTTAAGACAGCATCCAAGTTCAATTTTCGCTTTTAAAAAAAAGGTTATATCAGTTCTGTGTGCACATCATGGCAGGTTTACACAAGTCTGTTTATTATTTGTTTTTGCCTCTTGATGGGTTCTTGTTCTTGTTCTTTCTTTCTTTCTTTCTTTCTTTCTTTCTTTCTTTCTTTCTTTCTTTCTTTCTTTCTTTCTTTCTT
>JAHTLZ010000129.1:33242056-33276417 GCA_023846285.1 Phrynocephalus versicolor | reverse complement strand
AAGAAGAAGAAGAAGAAGAAGAAGAAGAAGAAGAAGAAGAAGAAGAAACAGCATCTAATCCTCCTTCCCCTTCCCCCACCCCCATTTTCCTTCCAAATTATACACAGAGGGAGCAGGAGCAGTCCTCCACTTCGTCTCCTCTCAACCGAGCCATAGCACTGATGTGAAAATGGCAAGAACAAAATGTACCGTATCATCTGGGAAGATTTCCAGATTGGTTTACGATGCGAGATATACGCTCAGCACAGTAGGCACTGGGGAAGGTATTCCTCTGTCACACTGCCAGCAGCCTCTCCAGACGGAGCACAGGGAGAACATTTTGCTTGCTGGACAGTGTGCTGAAAGATAACGATAATTACACACATACACACACACACTGGCCAACTAGCCTAAGCCTTCTCAGTAAACGAGAGAGTCTCAGTGACACTGATAGGCATATCACTGCGGAGTGACTTCCCCTTTTCAAGAGGCTGAAAAGTGTTTTGCCTGCATTATCTGCCCAATGACAAATGGCCCTGAGAATTCAGCTGCTTCACTGAATGCATTTTTCCACTCAAGATTTTGCTTCAGTACTTTTTTTATTATTTTTAAGAACTGCTGCTACTGTGGCACTTTCTGATTGACAGCGTTTCAGAGGTCCCATTTCAGCAGCAGCTCTGCTGTCATCAGCAGGACATCTCACGGCCTTTCGTAGCTGGCTGGGCTGAGATGCCTCTTTGGAAGAGAAGCCAGGAGCAGATGGATCACCACAGCTGTTATAGAGAGCTTTGTGAGGTTCTCCCAACACCCCAGGAGAGAGAGACAGAGAGACAAAGATTTAATGAAATCAATAACAAAAATAAAAAGGAAGGTGCAACTCAGACATCAAATAGCTCTATCGTGTTCATTATATTTATTTAGTTACTAGTAACATAAATTATGGTGAGCTCTGGTCCATGGGGTCACAAAGAGTTGGACATGACTGAACGACTGAACAACAACAACAACAACATATATATCGTGCATTGACTCCAAAGAGCCCCAGGTGATCATAGTGTTCCATCTCCCCTTCTTCATTCCTAAAATGTCCCTGTGAGTAAGGCCTGATGGAAAGAGTGAGAGTGGCCCAAGTTCAAACAGTGAATTCCATTTGAACCCATGTCCCCAGAGACCTAGTTCAAAACATTCACCGTTATCATATACTGCCTCTAAATTTTATTACCTGCTTCCAAACTTTTAAAAAATTGAACAGAGAAAGAAAGAAAGAAAGAAAGAAAGAAAGAAAGAAAGAAAGAAAGAAAGAAAGAAAGAAAGAAAGAAAGAAAGAAAGAAAGAAAGAAAGAAAGAAAGAAAGAAAGAAAGAAGAGGAAATCAGATAATCCCACTTGCATGAGAGACATCACATCATGGCAAGATTCTGGACATTGACAAAAAATGAGTTTATTAGAGCAACTGAATAACCTGCTAAAATCAAAGCCTACTAATTCACTTAATATTTCTGTCAGTCTTCAGAAGATTATGTGGACCCTTCAAAACAAAGCAACGATGAAATGAACAATGAATTATCTCTATTCTTCAGAATGATAGACCTGGTGATTCAAGGTGCCATGTAGAATGTGAATCAAGTGAGCATCCATGGGAGAAGAACGTGGCTGGTCTCACAATAATGTCTGCAGAACCGCTCTAGCAGTTTCACTTTGGCAGCAAATCTAGCAGAAATTTCAAGACAAAACCTGAAGTTGCTACTGAGGAGGGTGGGTGCTTCTGTCATTGACTAGTTAATTACTGTCATTCATGCAACCTCGCCTACCCTTTGCAGACAAAGCCTGGCTATTCATATCAGCCCAATCTCTCTCTCTCTCTGTGTGTGTGTGTATTTGTGCATATGCATGCATGGGTGTGTGCACACACAAATAATCAATACAGAAGCAATGCATTGTGTTTTGACTGTTGCAAAAATATTTCTCTATTAAGAACCATTTCCTTGAGGAAGATGTCTAGGCATTTGATGCTAATTGATATTAGTGCAATTGCTGATCATCTGGAAAGGCTTTTGCAATGCCGCGAGAGCCAGATCATTTCTAGAGTTCAGCTTGCCAGCTATGGGATGCATTCCAGCCATTCAGAGCTCACACTGCCAAGTGCCTAGGGAGTGCCAAGAGTGTCCCATTTGCAATGGGCATGTTGGGCAAATGACGGGGAGGGGGAAGTTATCACTGATGTGTCTATCTAGGCTACCTTGGAAGAACTAATTAGAGAAGGTCAGAAACAATGAAATATCTAATTTTTCAACTGTGAATCATCCAGTGCCTAGGCTAGTCTCTGGAGGGTCATGTTCACAGTAAATTAATCTTTTGAATGTCAGGCTCAAATTATCAGTGGTGACATGCATGGCCACTGTATTAGCGGCAGCCACCGTGGCAGCAGTTCCACAGCAGCAAGGTGTGGTGGTGACACTGACGTTATTGAATCTGACACTGTATAAAATTGGTTTAAAATTAAAATAACTCTCATGACCAGCAAACTGGAAGGTGGGAGAACTTCTTCTCTGAACATAAGACTGACATTAAGTGATGTAGTTGCTGTCCTATTTCTGGACAATGGACAAAAGAAGAATGTGCTGAATATTTTCAGTACTTATATGGGAGATGTATGGATGAGACTGGAAATTGGTTGTTGCTCATCACATACATAGGTATGTTATGTTAGCACCCTGAAAAGCCAAAGCAGGGAAACTTGAACAAATGGCTTTGTTTCTCTGTTTTCATCAGAGATTACTGCACAAGGTTGGTGCCTACATTTTGGATGCACTTATGGACTTCTTTCTAACACAACACCACCCTTGCTCTAAGAGGCACATACTAAGGTGTTCACTTGCATAGCAGCAATAAGGAGGACAAAGAGGGACACTGATTTCCATAAAATTGTATGTGTGCTAATTTCGATATGTAGATGTAAAATGAGAAAGATTTTTTACAACATGAATAGAGTGACGACACATCTCACCATTGCCAGAAGGACAGTGAACAGCTAATTCTAACTGTGGAAGGGTGAAATTCAAGGTGCCTGATTGCTATGAATGGTTACTCTTTATCTCTGAATCAGACATAGACTGGACAGCCCTTTGAAGAGAGGATGTCTTCAAAAGCACTGCTTCTTTGGCAGACTGCCTTCCTTAAAAGAACACCTGCAGCCCCAGTGGGAGATGAGCATTCTTATTTTCCTTTCACTCACAGGCATGGCTAGGATCCATGTTCTCTCTCTCTCTCTCTCTCTCTCTCTCCCCGTCCCTCCCTCCCCCCCCCCCGAAAACAAAGGACATTACTGGGACAGGCTTGATTCTGATGGAATAAATCTTTGGAGTTATGCAATGGCTCTTGAACCACACAAGAAACATGTGAATGACATTCCATTATTGCTAAGTGCCTTAACCTAGATCAAGACATAACAAGGAAGGGACATGGGATTTCCACTCCCACCTCCAAGCAAATGATGCATCTTTTGGATAAACTGCACAATTTGACTCTGGACAAAGGCTGCAAAATGTGTGGACTGAGGCGTTCAAATGCAAAGGTGCGGGGTAGGGGAAGAATACTGCCAGTGGCTTTGGTGTAGTCCAGGAAGAAAAAGGAAAGATGCCTAATCCTGATCTTACAGACACGAAACCACTAGCAAACATAGGCCTTCACTGGTTATGGAAGATTCCATGAGAATAATAATAATAATAAATAATAATAATAAACTTTATTTCTATGCCACCTCCCTCCCCAAAGGGAGAAAACATTCTCTGTACTTAAAAACTGATACTGACAGCAAAAGCACAACATTGCAAAAAGGATAATGAACCACTCTGTAGCTGCAGGTCACTAGCGGTACATCTTTGTTCCATGTGTTCCACCAGGCATAAAGCACAATTGGAATTCAACAGACTGACATGTCTGTCTGAGGCAAACCACAGGCAGCAGGTAACCAAGCGTTCTGATCCACCTGTGAAGCCACATCTTTGGAACTTAGCCTGGGTTATTCATGGCACATTAGCAAGCTTATCACTGTGACATTAGAGTTATACCACTGCATCATAAAAATGATGATTCATGACAGTAATGGGGGGAAATTAGAGCTGTTCTGCCTGACACTGGGAATATTCCCAGACACCCTCTCTTAAAAATGAAGAGAGGGCTGCATACAAGTGACATTGCCTATCAATCAAATCCAGAGCTGCTTACTATCATTTGATAGGTTATTTCACTGCATTGTGTTTCCTATTATGTGTTTTAAAAATCAATGGACAGAACAAAGTATTGGCTATGTTGCGCTAAAGTAGGCTCATTGAATCAATTCCTTTCCTTTACCGACATTCGGGGGTAAAGGAAAGAAAGCAATGTGTTTCTCCGAATCCTACCCCCTTTTTTCTCCACAATCATTGTTTCATGCCTGTCCCTTGGGAAAAATCACCCCCCCACACACACACACCATTTGCATCTGATCTGTTTTGTGGGCATGCCCCTATCTCAATCTGACTATGGATGGGCACCTTACGAAAAACGACATGCTGTCCTGTCATTTTGTAAGGTTTCAAAACATTATGAAACAATGGCAGGCAGCGTGTCATCAAGAACCGAACCAAAATGATGTTTTTGGTTTTGTTCCTCCAAAGTGGGAAGTTGCTGCCAGATCTCTCTTAAGGCAAGGGGATGTGATCGGGCAGCTGTTTCCCAGTTTTGACAGCTCAAGCTGTCCAACCCTCCCCCGCAAAAAAAAAAAAAAAAGGAACCTTTTTAAAATGGCCTGCTTGCAATAACAATGGGCCTCTTGCTGTTTTGGGTGGGCGATTTTAAAAAGGCTCCAGAGGAGACTTGGCTCTGGTGGAGCCTTTTAAAAATTGCACCCCCCACCACCAAACAGTGAGCCTCTCACTGTTTTGGGCGGGGAATTTTTAAAAGGGCTCCAGTGGACCCTTTTTAAAATGGCCCACCTGAAACAGAGAGAGGGCAAGCTGTCAAAGGCTGGAGCCATTTTAATACTGCCTGCCCACAACAGCCTCTTGCTGTTGTGTGTGTGGGGGGGGGGGATTTTCAAAATGGTTCCAATTGAGATGTCAAGGTGGTAGGTGGTGGGCTAGAGCCTTTTCCAAATCCCCCACCGCACCAGTGAGAGCACTGGAGGGGCAGGAGATTCATTTCATTTCATTTCATTTTGTAAGTAACTTTTTTTAAAAAAAATGAACTGTTACTTACAGGGGGGAGATGAAACTGAACAAAATGAAATGCTATTTTTCCATTTCATGCCCATCCCTAATTCCAACCCATCATTTGAACACTTAAAATATAGTGTCAGGACCAGCAATTTCATTAGTCATGTTTACTGAAGGCAAAAGATGGAGGGAGTGATAGACTCCCAGTTGTTTCTGATCCTCTTCTACACTGTTTTCCTTTGCCATCCAGCCCGGAGGAACAAGCTGAGACACCAGAGGTGTGTTATAACATGGTCCACACTTGATTATACTAACATAACTTTAATGCACCAAAGGGGGGTAAAAGTAGGGTGGTAGCATGATCTGTTCCTGAAGTTGCCCTTGCGCCATGCCCAGACTTTCCATGTGACTTCGCATAATACATGAGTACCCCCACAATGGCAACAATCCAAGGCTCCTGGCTCCAGGCTATCACTGTCCCAAGGGATTCTTGCCTTCTTCCCCTCTCCCAGTGCTAAGTCCTCACCACCTTTAACGCTAGGAGGTGGACTAGCTGACACCCCTCTTGGGTGCTGCTCGTAGTCACCTACTAACTAATGTTTTCCACCACTACGGACCAGTGTGACTAAACTTTAACAGAACAGCTCCTACCCTCAACTATACACATTTAAGAATGGGATGTGCAAGAACATACCTGCTCCCTATTCTGCCAATTTTGGGTTCAGGTAAAAAAAATTCCAATCTGGCATCTAAGCGACCAGAAAATCTCATTCTTAAAACAGGGGTGGGCAGGTGAGAATGATGAAATGAAGACAAGGCTGAAGAATATGTATGCCTTTTCCCTGGCCACTCTGAGCCACCATCCAACAGCCTCTTGCCTTCGCCTCACCTGGGTAGGAGGGCAAAACACTTCTGGGTCCCAATGGCAACCATGGAAGGAGCATTATTAGAACAGGCTAAAACCCTGATATGCAATTATGCAAAAGGTGTAATGTTTGGAAGAGAACTGCCATCCACTAAAAAATGCTCATAATGAGATGACTAGGCATGCAACAGATTAAGTCTACAAATATACTTAACTGCAATTATCATCTAAAAGTTTTGCCTTTTTTTGTAACCACACAACAGAATCTCAGGCTAAGTATAACACCAGAAGACAGCAATATTTTGAAAGTTCAAAAACAAAGAAAAGAAGAAATAATTCATGGTAAGAAATATCAGAACAGGAGGAATCAGACCAAAACGTACAAGTAGAGATGGGCACGACTCAGAAAAAAAACTTCGTTTTCGGTTTCGGTTTCGGCTAGGGTCCGATTCGTTTCGTTTCCGTTTTTCGCGAAAATTCACAAAAATTAGTCGGTTCGTTTTTTCGTTTTTTCGTTGTCGTTAGTACTGGTTTGGGGGGGTAGCGGGCTCTTGGAGGCAGCTGCAGGAGTCAGCCAGAGCCACAAGTGACGGACTGGCAGACTCTTTGCACATGCTGCGTTTCACATACTTGTATGTAGTGTAATGCAAGTAGATCTGGCTTAGGATTAAGATGGGTTAGCAGTGCACAAGAGCTAGGGTTAGGCTAGTGACGGGTGAGGTTAGGGTGAGTATTGGGGTGCACCTCTGGGTGCCTCTCTGACCCACTTAGAAGGACAGTGTACTGGTGTATGGGTTAGGCTTAGGCTTCAGGTTCGGGCTACGATTAGTGGGCTGTTTATGCCCGATTGGCACATCCCAGAAGTCTCTGTGGTCAACCTGGCCAAGTGGCCTTGCGATTGGTGGAAAATTTGCATGTTGCACTCTCATGGGCGAGCCCATCATTGCGAATGCACAGGTGTAAAAAAATAAAATGAAATGAAATAAAATAAAATCAACGGAGACGTTTTTTTGCAAGACAAACCCACTGCTGCTACTGTAAAAATTCAAGCATTTAAAATAGCTAATTTTCGCATGTTTCTGTGGTGCTTTGGTGGGGTTTTGGACCACGATTTAAAAAAAATATTGCGGCCGCCATTTTAGATCCCCCCGCACTGCATGGCAAATGGAGACGCCCTCCCAGCCTGGTTCAGTCAGCAAAACCTGGCCATGCGATTGGTGGAATGGCTCCAAGACTTTGCATGGTCCACTCCCATGGGCGAGCCCATCTTTGCAAATGCGCAGGTGTAAAAAAAATAAAATGAAATGAAATAAAATAAAATCAACGGAGACGTTTTTTTGCAAGACAAACCCACTGCTGCTACTGTAAAAATTCAAGCATTTAAAATAGCTAATTTTCGCATGTTTCTGTGGTGCTTTGGTGGGGTTTTGGACCACGATTTAAAAAAAATATTGCGGTCGGCATTTTGGATCCCCCCGCCCGCACACCGCATGGCAAAGGCAGACGAGACGATCCCCCCCGCCTGGTACCAGCAGCGCAGCAGTAGCAGTAGCCAAGGAGAGGGGGGCGAGGAAACCCCCACCCCCCAAAAAAACCACCCTTCTGGCCTGGTAGGTGCCCTCAGACAGTTTTCGCCTGCTTTTAGGGCCGGGAATCGGGGTTTTTTTACTTTTAAAAACTTTTTTTCTGTGCCGCTTGGCATTGCGCGATCGCGTGACGTCACGCAAGTAACGAGCACGACAAATCAGACCAAAATTGTTCGTTCGTCGGTTCGAGCTCGAAGTCTGGGGCAGTAATTCCCGTTACCGTTTCCGTAGAGTAACGGAACCGACTAACGGAAACGGAAACGGGAATACCGCTAAGTCGTGCCCATCTCTACGTACAAGTAATAGCACAGAATTGAAAGAGATGACCCCAAAGAAGAGGCAACATATTATATAAGAAGAGGAAGGGGAAGAAAAGTAGAAAGAGTAATATCAGACTAGACACAGAATATATGAATGAAAAGTAGACAGATGAAACTATACTCAAAAAATATTTTTCTCCCCAGCCCATGGAGAACATTAAGAAAGAAAGACATGATAGAATAAAGAAAAGAAGTTAAAATCAGAAAAAGAATCTTAAAATGTGGGGAATTACAAGTAAATGGAGAAAAATGTTGTTGCTTTTTGAGAAAATGCAAGAACAGACAAACAGTGCGTATCTATAATGAAAATAATTAGGGAAACACAAGTTTCTTGTTGGAAACATTCTAACAAATGGCAGAGATAACAAGCCGGCGATAACAAGCACAGGGAGCAAACTGACACTGAAAGGATAAAAGCAATAGCTTCGAACAGCCAATTGGAAAAATAAGTTCAGAAGTGCAAGTGATGCTGCTGCAGGGTCAGTAGTGGCAGCAGAGGAAGTAAAAGATCTGAGGGAAAAGAAGAGCAAAACCTCTCAAGATCAAGCAATCGGTGGTTTTAAAACAAAAGAGCAAAAGCATATAAATGGTGATCAAAGCACAGGGCGTGGGGGGAACCGAATATTACAGTCAGTTTCCGCAGGTATGCATGGAAAAGAAATAGCAAGATCCAAGATATGGCCAGAACCAAGACTAGAAGAATCAATGTACCAAAGAGGTGATAGGATCTCAGGAGAAAGGAAGCTCGTTATCAGATAAAGAGTGATCGGTTTGAAAGAAGAATGGTTGGTGAACATGGAGAAATCGAGAGGAGAAAGGGGCAAGAGTCAGAAACAAAATCTGAAAGAAACTAGAGCATGTTCAGGGAGGGAGTCTGGAAATAGATGTACTGTAACCAAGAAGACCTGAAGTGCCTGATCTAATCTGGTGAATGTGCCTTCACATTCAATCAAAGTTGCATTTTCTGATTTTTATAGATTTTTAAATACGCCAATTTATTCTCTGTCTATAATAGTGTAGTACAAATGGTACAATATGAGGGTGATAAGAAGTGTTAATTGGAAAATTAATCAACTAAAACCATAGTTTGTTCATTAGTGGAGGCCTGTTTTAATTTATATGGCTGTGAGCTGCATTTCTAAAAGGCTATTTAGTTTCTGTCATATTATGGTAACAGGGAATGAAAAATAAAATATTGAATGGAATCTCCTTGGAACAATGTCATTGCTTTTATTTATTAAATGGGGAATTATATTACATCTCTTTCCTCATCTCAGAACCTACTTATACTGAGATTTTTGTTTTGTTTTGTTTTTCTATGCAGCTATCATACAGTTAATTGATAACTTAACAGATTGATTGGTTGAAATGTGGAAGAATAATTAACAGAGATTCTTTAATCAGTCGACAAGCTTATTAAATACCCTTCTTCCATGTCACAAGTTTTAGCAAACAGCTGAAAATTAAATCACCATTCACTTCTTCCACTAATCCAAATACTTAGAGGAACACAAAAGAAACATTCAAGAGCTAGACTTCATCCAACAATTACAAAACAAACGATGCAATGAAATATATGAGCTTGGTAGTTTGTTGCAGCTTTTATTGCTTTGTAAGTCTATGAGCAATTGCAAATTGGGTTCTCCATTATAGTTGACAGTAACACATTGTATCCTAAACCTAAAAGAACAATTATACATACTTGTTTTTTTGCTTCTCAGCTTCAAAAGTTGGAAAAATTATAATGGGAATTATAATGGAAATCTAGAATAGAGATGGGCACGAAATGCCAAAATGGCATTTCGTGGTCGTTATTTGGGCCCTGGGGTCCGCTTAGTTCCATTTCCATTTTTCGGGCCCCCATTCCATTTCTTCATTTTTTGGGTGCGGCAAGCTGCAGCCGCAGGGAGCCTTCCCAGGGCCAGGCGCCACATGATCCTGCAGCATGCAGGCCGGGAGAGCATTCCCATGGCCGCGGGGAGCCCTCCTGGGGCCAGGGCAAGCCTCCTGGGAGAGCTGTCCCTCAGCCACGGGGACCCCTCCTGGGGCTGGGCGCTGCCGGAGCCAGTGGCAAGCCTGCCAGCAGGAGAGCAATCCCGTGGCCACGGGGAGTCCTCCCAGAGCCGGGCACTCTCTGGTCACCCCCCCAACAGGCTGCCACCCCCGGAGCACAGCCAAGCACCACCCTCCCTTGGGCCCCCTCCCCAAGGACCGATCTGCCGCGCCATCTGCTATCCCTGTTGGGTCGCTACCCCTTGAGCCCCTCGCAGCGCCACCCTAACTGGGGCCCTTCTCCCTGGGAACCACTCCGCCCCAGGAGCCGCTGCCCCAGCAGACCGCTGCCCCGCACCACCACCACCCCAGGCCTAGACCCAGGAAACCTGTGGGGGGTGCCGCTGCACTCCCCCCATGCTCCAACGACACCCTCCGCTCCAGCTTCCGAGCTGGCTGCACCATTTCCACTTTGCCACGTGGCCGAGATCCCAGAGCCCAGCCCATAAGGGCTTGGATCCTGCCTCTTCTTGCGAGATCAGCAAAGTCTCACGTCATCGGCTCCGGTAGGGAGGGGGCAAAGAGGCTCTGCTAGGCCCAGGCCCCTCTTGCTGCCCTCCGCTTGTTGAATGACAGCCCAGCGGGCTGTCATTCACCAATCAGAGATGGCTGGACAGGGGGCTGGGATCCTGCCTCTCGCCGCCCTCCGCTGCTCCATTATTCATCACGTGAGCAGCGTGACGGCAATAACGGAAATGAACAGAACCAAAGAAAATTTTCTTGGTTCTGTTTGGTTCGAGCCTGCCCCGTAACGGAACAAATAACGGAGAACGGTAACGAAAAAATGGTTGTTTCGTGCCCATCTCTAATCTAGAACTGTATGCTAAAATCTCCTGAAGATGGTACAAAGGGTAAAAATTAGAAGAACTATAACAATTTGCTGTTGAGTAACCCTGCTGTTAAGTAACCCCAGGGTTTTGTAGGTGTAAAGTACTTAGAATTAGTATACCTGTCTCTCCTTCTAGAGGGCACTGTGTGACCATGCAGAGACCCTGAGGTGACAAAGGTTGGCTCTTCTGCTGTGGCTGAAGTATCTACAGTACACTTATTTGACATAAATATTTCTCTTTGCAAAAAGTAAGTCTGAGGTTATTATGTATTTAATATTTAAGCATCTCCATTCTACCCTACAAGCAAATGTATTCCTCAGTGCAACTTACAACTCTTAAAAGCTGTGGTCTCATAAAACAGAAAGGTTCATGGCATCTAGAATTTTGG
Organism: Phrynocephalus versicolor; assembly: GCA_023846285.1. NCBI lineage: Eukaryota > Metazoa > Chordata > Lepidosauria > Squamata > Agamidae > Phrynocephalus > Phrynocephalus versicolor. Next base: position 33,265,203 of record JAHTLZ010000129.1, on the reverse strand, counting down.
AGGTCAGAAATGGAGGCAGGAATAAAGTGACCAATGCTCCATCACCAAAAGAGAGGACGGGGAGGAGGGACGAGGAGCTCCAAAATGACATTCTTCACACACACACAAATATTTTGCATTAAAGTTGCTTTTAATCTAATATATGCATATTTAGATATTATTACTCTAATTTAAGCAAAATTACTGCTCACCGTGACTATGATAAGATGAACACCTTGGGAAACAGCATAGTGTCAAAATAAAATATGCTGTAAATAAACTTATTTTATTTAACTTAGACAAATGAAGCATAGTGTTAGTAACTTTTGGATAATGAAAAGGTAAGCTTTTAAAAATGTACCTATTGTTGTACTATTTCTGGGATCTCCATCCTGTACGTAATGTGTAAACAATTAACCTTCTAGGCAGTCCTGATGAGCAGGAAATATCTAGTATAGCATATGGCTGAGGTTTCAAAAAAGGCAGAAGAACTAATGCCCAAAAGCTCATTGGCTCACTAAGTCTGGTGTTACTCACAGCGGGACATCTCTTAAGTGGTAATCCTGTGACAGCAGAGGATAGTTTCAAGGAAATAACTACATGAGCTCCATTACTCCTTTTCTGGAGAGCTCTTCTGAGTCATGCGAAAGCTGATTTTATGCAGTCATGCGAGACAACAAATAATTTCCCCAAATGCAGAGTGTCATCTGGGGCTAAGAGGGAAGGGAGGGTAACAAAAGCAGTAAGTAAATAGATTTTGTTAGAGGTATAGATGAAGCTAGGCATGAGAACAATTTAGGGCTAAGGGAATGGATAGACAGTACAGGCAACAGTTCAGATATAATAACAAAGGGATCGCAGGAGAAGAATAAGGCCACAAGAAGGGGTGCAAGGAAGCTGAGCTTGATGGGAATGTGAGAAACCTTGACAATTAAATGAGCCTCAGCAGAAATAGCAGGGGAGGCATAGCTATCTATCTGAAATACAGGTTGGGTTGCTTTGCAGGCATTCTTGTTTATTAAGCCTTTGTTCTTCCTAAAGGGATTTACTTCAGGAAGAGAAGGAGCTCACAGTACATAAAACTATTACTTGTGCTCTTTCTGAATACTTCCTGGCAAATAAGAGAGTCAGGAAGGGAGAGAGAGGGTGTGAAGGAGAGAGACAGTCTATATGAATTATTGAGCTTTCCATTTTTCATTCACATTCTGGATGGAAGCATGAAAGTATGTGGAGAGAAAGAACAGTAATGTATTGAATTTTTCTATCCTTTATTAAAATGATACATCAAGCAGGGGCAAATCTAAAACCCATATAAAGTAGAACTTCTTTTGAGAGCAAAAAAAGAAACAGAGATCCGACAGAGGATATACTGTACTTTGGTAAAATACTCTGGGAGTTTCTTATACAGTCACTTGAGTACGCTCCCCGTATTTAACATTTTGGTTGCTGTATTGAAATTCCATTACAAAGGAAATTTTAAAAAGTTGGCATTTGGGTGTCATAGGCCACTATCTCACCTGGGGGGAGATCCAGATGTTGTGAAAGTCCGGCTTTTCTTCTTTCTTGGTCACATGACTGAAGATGTGGGATCTCCGCTCCCACGTACAAGGATTTTTTATTTTAAAATAAAGTGCCAACCAGTCCAAGGGCCAGCAGGTGGTACTAAGGAAAAATTAAAAAAAAAACCAGCACTGACAGCCCAGAGGCCAACTGCTCAGTGCTGGGGGGAGGGGGAGTTAAAAAAATTTAAAAGCGCTGACCATCCCCAGGACAAGCTGGTCAGTGCTAGGAAAAAACATGGAAAAAAAATGAGGAAAATAAAAGCCACAGGTCTGACAGCCCAACGACCAGCTGCTCGGTTCTGGGGGAAATTAAAAAAATATATAAAATGCACCGACCAGCCCCAGGACAAGCTGGTTGGCGCTGGGGGGGGCGCAGAAAACTGGATCATATGCGAGGTCCCACGGACTTCTGGCTCGCATTTTTTACCAGAGCAAATAATTCTCAACTTCTCCGGTAGGTCTTGGAAAACTCGCTAAAGGGGGCATAACTTGTTTTTTAAAGCCCGGTGGCTGTGGGGACAAGATTTTTGGAAATGCTTTATCTTGAAATTTAATTGGCATTTTAAAGAACATGTGATAGAGCCCATAGTCTCTCGGTTTAATGGTGATTGATCTAGGCACATAGCAAGCACTACTTAAATACTGGGCCTGATCTATGTCTCATTTCTCTAACATGAGAAAGACCCAGATAAAACAGAAGGGAAAAATCCACTCATCCAACTGACTACCAGTTAATCAAAAGGGACTAATGTGATCCAACATTGTCCTCATCAGGAAAACTAAACAAAGAGCTGAATAAATATTAGAAGAAAAGGATTTTTCCCCTGCTTGTCTGTCATCCAACATTATGATCACTATCAAAATTAGATAATGGTGTAGCTCTTAATGTGTCAAATAAAAAAAATTAACATGCCATTTTTGAATCTAGAATAGTGGAACGTAAGGAATTGATAACTATTTATGTACACTGTTGAATTTCAAGTAACAGTGAGAATACCCAAGACACAGATATCATTTATATAATTAATTTCACCTATTTAGTTACTAACCTCCATCATTATCAAATTCTCCATAATTATTAAAAATAAGGGCATGTGGTATAAAATGGTGACAAAGTACTTCGGATTGAAATGGACATTGCTCTTCACTCTCTATATGTAAAACTCTCTTTGTAATTTCTATACACAAGTGTTATGCTTACTTGCCAGGGAACAAATCTAATTGATTTCCGTGGAACTTATTTCCTAGGAAACATCCATAAGATTGGACTGCAAGAAAAGCAAAGTGCTTATTTAGTCATTTGTACTTAGAAAATTCTTCTCTGGTTAATATTTCCAGCATGTAAAGGGCCAGGAAATTTCCAAGAGCTTGCTCATCACACTGCTTTGCAGCTATAATTTCACTGCTATTTTTATTTTTCAAAATATCTTATTGGAGATTTGAGTAGGTGGTGATGCTATCTATTGATGATAAAGAAAGCTAAATGAGAATGATGGCTATATTACATTTAATGAAACAAAACACTACCCTAGCTCTGAATTAGCTTTATTTCTCACTGGGAAACTCTCTGATTGGCTGCTGCCTAGTGAAAATACTGTTAATAATTCAGAATGATTTTTCCTTTTTTTAAAATTGCAAAGTCAAAGCTGTAACTCAATGGAGCTCCTATGAGGCTCACAGTGAACTTTTGCTGCCAGTCGCTGCATATCAGATAAGAACTAGGGAGAGTAACCTGAATGTGATTCATAAGGTAGGTAATGCCATGTCTCTGCAGATTCTGCCCATGATGGCATCAAAACATCCCTTTCCCAAATCCTCGAAACAGAGACACACAGAGCAGGGACAGAAAATGTCAATAAAACAAATTAACTTCTCCTTTAACCCTATATATAACCTGGCAGGGTTCATTTATTAAATATGCATCTTACTAAGTGCATATCTTGCCTACTTTTTATTCAGTGAAGTCCAGGGTTTATCTCTCCTCTTCTTATATCTCATCACAACTTTGTGAATAGGTCAGATTGAGAAAGACTGAATGATTTAATGTAAGGCAATGAGTTCCACAGCTCACTGGGATCTAAATCATGGATCTCCCAGCACTCTTAAACATATAGGCTTTCAGGAAGTTGAGTCATGGAAGCTAGACATACTTTCTTGAGAGACTGAAACATTTTGTTGCTGAGTCAGCTAGAGGAAAGTTAGTGATGATGAGTCTTCCATTTTATAGTTCACCTTGATTTCACATCACTCTGGTCTGAATAGGCTCATAAGTTGGGCAATGATCCTGAATAGGCTCATTAGATGGCCATTGGCCTAAAGAGGCTCATTAAGTGGATAATGGTCTAAGGTGTGTGAAAATCCCACCTATGCAACCTTTACCAACACCTATTAAGTATGGGCCATTAACTACGGCCTTGCTAGGGAAGGTGTGAAGTGCTTTTGATTTGTCTGGGGATTGATGAAAGGGCAGCTTAATAAATAGCAGACAGATTGTTCCTGAGCCTCCCCACCACCACTGTTGAGAGGGGGGTTTTCAAGTTACACATGAATGGCTTCCCTGGCCCCTCTCTCAAACCCCCTATCTTCTCTGTCTAATATGTGTACATCCTCATCTTTGTATGAGGATGAAACCATACATGTGTGTATTGAAAAACTATTTGAAAAATACTGTCAAAAGTTGTTATGTGCATTCTATCAACATACCAAGCATTATGTTACAACTCCATACAAAGCAAAGTATCCAGCAGGGTTGTTCTGCTTATGGGTCTTCTTCTCTTACTGGAACCAGAGCCAGTGTTATGTAACAATCAGAGTGCTCAACAAGGGCTCAGGAGGTGGGATGGGGATTCTCATAGAGCCAATCAGTGGTAGTCTACCTGGGGAGGCAGGGAAGGGCTGGCCAGACTCCAGCCAATAATGTAGCACTGTTGCTGAAGAATGACATTAGTGGTGCATGGAACCTGACAAGTGGCCCAGCTGGCTTGGGGGTGAGCCTCCCTGTCACCTTTGATATTGTTCATGCTTTATAGGAAGTACAATGAAACATGAAGCACCCCTCTTTAGTAGCAAATAACCAAAATGAAGTTTGTGTGTGGGGTGGGGGGTGGGGGTGGGGGTTGGTATTCCTATCTCTCTTGTAGGAAACTGGGCCCCTTTAAAAATTGTTCCAGTGTGCTTTCAGGCAACATAGGGAGCTTGTGTGTGTGTGTGTGTGTGTGTGTGTGTGTGTGTGGTGGGGGACAGTTGCACTGTTATAAGTAGGAAATATGATGTACTATAGAAATTGCTATGAGGCTTACTCTGAGAGATTTTGAAAAAAATTGCACCTTAAATGCACCTAGCATTTAAAAGACCTGCTTAGATAATGCTTAATTATTCAAGTTATGCATTTATTCTTTTCCCCTTCAGTCTACATTTATTTTTTTAATCAATGTGTAAACAGTCAAGAAAGATCTACTCTTGCTTGTTAACTGCTTAACTTTTTGGAGTGTACAGCATAATTATAAGCGAATTGATAAGTAATGGACGCATTAGCTGTTGTATACAGATTATAGCTCTGAAGCCTGGTAACACAATTAAATTTGATGTTTGTTGCTCTGTCTCACTGTGAATAATGATAAGGCTGCCTTTGTGAATACCCAAGCAGTATATTGATAACATTCTTCTAAATAAATAAACATTATGCTAACAGCGCTGGTAACTGATGCTATTCATTAACAAAATATGCAATTAACAAACTTTTGTTTTACGTTGAATTTCATGATCGCTCACATTTATACCAAAACATAGCTTGAATGGCTTGTGAGTCCAACAACTGACCAAGTGCAATAATGTGGTTTGAGTAAGCAATGGCTGGATTAATCTAGGGATACAGAGGTGACATCTGTCTGTACCCTGGCTATCATCTTGACTCTAATATTTTGTTTTTGAGTGAGGCCCATGCACCATCGCTATGGTCACCAGCAAAAATAACACTAATTTTCTCAAATATCTCACACATCAAGCTGAGAATATAGGAGTGAGGACACCAGGGAGGATTAGAGATTTCACAGTTGACATCAAAAGTGTATACACATGAGTTACAGACACTGATTCCATATGAAATTGCCATGGCTCCGTCCTATGAAATTTGTAGTTTGGTAAAGGACTTGGAAGTCTCTGCTTGGAAAATTCAGTTTGAGTTTTCCATTCTCGCTGTTTTGTCTCAATCTCTGGTAGAAGTGACCAACTACACACTGTAGGTTAGTGGTGGCCAAACTTTGGTCCTACAAATGTTTTGGACCATAACTCCCACAGTCCTTTGTCATTGGCAATACAAGCTTGGAATTCTGGGAGTTGTGATCCAAAACATCTGGAGGGCCAAAGTTTGAACACCCCTGCTGTAGGTCCTTTGGGGTAGTGGAGACAGCTCTTGAGTACAATGAGGGGAACAGCTTCAGTGAGGTAGACTGTAGTAGTTTGGCATTGCTTCCTTCAGCCTCATGCCCTAAGGCTGACACGTCATGTTGCACATTTTACTTCTTTATTTTTAACTGTTACTAGTTCAGCACCATCTTTGGTAGATATGATGCAGCAGGAATTCATAATGGTCATTCTGGATCTTGTCAAGCTAGAGCAGAGGAAACTGCCCAATGCATAACTTATCAGCAGAACCAGAAGGGAGCAGAATAGTTGGCACCAAGGAGTGCCCAGAAGTCAAGACAAATCTCTTAACCCCCCCCCACCTTATCTTCCTCTTTCTTCTGAAGTGTCCAGTTGCCCCAGATAGCTTTGTAGCTGTTTCCAAAACATGAGGGAGGGAGAGCTGGCTGTAGGCCAGATAGGTGAGGTGTCTATTGGAGATGGAAATGGATGGTGGACATGGTTGTGTCCCACTGCCAGCATGCTTGCAGGGTCTTGTTAATAATACCTCTATTGCCTTTTATTGCTTCCCAGAGCATTCAGCCCAGAGTCCAAGGCTCACCTACTCTCTCACACAGCTCTAGAACATTTCTTTCAGAGCAACCCTTAAGCTCCAGTTTTGCTGCTGTGAATATTTTGCTGGTTTAAATCCCAGTTGGCTGAAAAAGTTTGGGTGAGTTCTGGGATAGATGAAGAGAGAAAGAAAAAGAAAGGGGATCCCTTCTTTTTATTCTGGAAAATTCAGCCCACACTCACAAACCAATATATAGGGAGATATGAGGAAACCATAATCAGTTCAGCACTCGGTCACAAACAAAAGAGGCTGGTGAAGAAGATGGTGGAGATCATTGCAGAGAAAGCGAGGAGGTACCATGGGAGGAAATATACCTAATTTGACCTTCTGCTTGCAACACATTTCCCATGGGGCTATTTTAACATACCCTATACAAATGACAACAATTTGCATCATTACAAAGTGCCAGGCTGTGGAATTGAAAAATTTGTATCAGCTTGAGAAAACCTCTTGTCTAGTTGCTCCCCAAATGCCTCACTTAACTACACATCTCAAGATTCTGCAGGAAGGAGCCAGGCTAGTTAAAATGCAGTCAAAGTGCATTACGTCCTGGCATGTTTAATAGAGAAACTGGGATCATCCTTCTTTAAAAAGCTGTTCTGTGAACTAATCTCCATTGAGCCTTTTATCAGCAGTAGGTCTTTCTTGACACATGGCTCTTAAAAACAACACTGAGGCTCCAAAAGGGTTCTCTGAAAGTCAAAATCTAACGGGCTTTCTAATTTTATGACAGTCCTCCTAGAGTGGTGATGGATCCTGCTGCTACCTCTTCAAATTCGTCACAGGTATAATGGCTGGTTCATAAGGTAGAGTTAATGGAATTTTGACACATAATGTAACAATGTATCTATATATGTGGGTTAAAAAATCCAGGGTAACATCCATGAACAGTAGACAGGAGTTTCGTAAAACCATATAATCGGAAATCAGTGGGCTTTCATAAGCAGAGATTGTTTGTGAAAGTCATCCACTGAAAAAGTCAGTCATTTATTAAAAGATGTCCAATAAAACACAGCAATTCAACTGTTAAGTTCAGCAATAGAGTCAACTATTAGTTTCAACTAAAGGACATCCATTGAATTAATACAAACGATATAAGTATTCACTTGGCAGAGTCCAATTAATTTAGTATGTTGGCTGCAATTTGTGTTAATGATATGCTTTGGATTTGGAATTCATTCAGAAAATGAAGCAAAATGGGCTTATTTGTTGATATCGGAACTGATCAGAAGTGAAACAAGGAAGCCTGAGGCAGGCTCATGTTGAATCAGGATTATCTGAAGCCCTGGATTTTGGCACTTCAGAGTTAAAAAAATCAAGTGCAACAGCTTTTGTTTCAAATGATTATGGGTGACTGATATCTGGGCAATAATGCTCTTCTAGCACAGGTTAGATTCATGGGAGAGTGGGAAGTGGGGCAAAGAGTGCATTTCTCTGCTCCCAGTGGGTTGGCCTCCCCCCCCACCCCATTTGCATGTCTTTTTCATGATTCAGACTCAAGTCTGTAACCATCAGTGTTGCAGTGCTGAATGGCATCTACACTCATCTCCCAACCACGACTATTTTGAACCTGATGCAACCCAGTGAGACCATTCAGCCCAAGTTCTGGCTTCCCTGCTTTCAGGCAACATAATTTTGCACATTCCTCCACAGGGTCCATCACTTGGCTCTGGCCTATTAAGATATAACATCTAAGTCACAGAATTTACCGCCCTGCTGCTTTGTTCTTTAAGGGGATTTCACAAAGGGGGGGAAAATCAATGGAGCTGGTCCGTCTGGACCAAAAAGAGAATAGAGGCTCCAGGACATAGGGTAGGTGGGTTGAATTATTCAGTAGTACACCTCATGTTCTCTCTCTCTCTCTCTCTCTCTCTCTCTCTCTCTCTCTCTGTGTGTGTGTGTGTGTGTGTGTGTGTGTGTGTGTGTGTGTGTGCATATGCTTTTCACATCTTCTGTTCCATGCCTAGCCAGTTCTAGTAACATTATTGATGTCCCTCCAGCATTAGTCATTTATAGGAAACTGACTCAGAAATTGTAATTATCAAGATTTCATTGGTCGGTATAAAAAACAATTGTTTCTGCTTCTCTAATCTCACACAATAACAAGGGAAGAGCAAGCAGTGTATCAAGATGATTTTAATGAAACATTAGTGATGCTCCTAATTGTAGTATGAGTCAGGCAACATCCATTTATGGGATTCAGTAACAATCTGTTGTGGCCAACTGTAGCCTCACTAATCAATCATAATTTCAGTTTCTGAGATATATGAGTGACCTTCTAGTGGGACTCAACAGAACATTTTCTACAAAACTTTTGAATGCGAAAGGGAAGGATTATAGAGCTTTAAAAACATTTCCCCATGTTCTGCTGCCACTGTTTAAATACCAAGGACTGGAGTGATGCAGGCTCTGTGGCTGTATGTAGACATATTTTCACTCCATAACATCTTAAATCTGTATTATGGAGGGAAACATTAATCTTCTTCAAAGGAAGGGTTGGGTTTTTGTACAAGCAAGACCATGTTTGTGAAACTCATTGTCAGACTGGCAAAGGATCTGGTCCTACCTGCTAAAGGGCCTGGTTTGCAGTCTAGAGATTATACCACCATCTCTTGGTTCACATATTTTCTTTTTCACAAGACAAAAAGCAGCAAGTAGAGTAAGAGTGTGATCACCTGGGGAAGTTGATTGCAGCTTGGACCACATATGGAACTGTCCAGTGTGATCCATTCTTCTCTAGTCACACAAAGCATGGGCAATTGTGCTCCAGCCTATCTCTTCCCTACCCACCCACCCACCCACCCACCCCACAATCAATGCCTAAACTGGACCTTTTTGACCTAGCTGAAGAACTCCAATTCTAGAGACCCAGGCTGGAGTAGTCCCCCAACAGATGGAAAGGTCACTTTAAGGGAGATCACTCCCATAAAAGCAAACCTTTCCAGTGAGATCAGTCACGTGCCTTTGCAGTCCGCTGATGGTATCTTAAGAAGAACAGTAGAGTCTTGTGCAGCATCGCATGCATCTGATGGCATAGGCTGCAGTAGTTGTAACCTACTTTCCAGAACTGGGCAGAAAAGAATCTTGAACAGCTTCAGGTTTTACAGTTTAACACTTGGACAAGGCAGGCCCTTTGGTCAAAAGAAAAGAAAAAAAGAAGGCAACCTATGCCAACAGCATTGGTCGGAAGAACCCAGCCAATTTTAACCAGTTTTGTCCATCCTCGAGCTTTTCACAGAAGAGATTCAAGCTCACAGTTAATTTTCCAACAAAAATCAAGTGGACTTTAAAAACATTTAACTAGGGCTGGGCTGTGCTCCATATTCCTGAGACACCTTCAAAGGCAATAGCTTTCTTCTAAGACAAGCCTGAGGAAACCTGCCTGCATGTTCCACGTGTTGCATTTTAGATTGGTAATTCTGAAATGAATCCATGTTTGAAAGGGAAACTTTGGGGTTGTGCGAATGGGCTTGAGTGTTCAAATGTGTGCCTCCCCAAGGGTTATTATTTATCATCCTCTCACCCACATCCTCCCACTAGGACTATCTTGACTGTCTCCCACCTGGTAGAGATTGAGGGTTGCACCATGCTACAAAGAAGGTGATTGATGCTGAATTCTGCACAAGATAATTAGATGCTAATGTCACCATTGTGCCAGGATGAAATGAATGTCACTTCATAACACTTCAGTGCAATACTAATTTCAGACTGACTATAATGTCACCTTGAAGTCTGTTTGAGGCATTATAATTGTGGTAATGATTATCCAATTGCATTGTTATCCTATGTGTGTAGGTGTTTTATTTCTGGGGTGGATCAAGAATTGAATCACTATTTTAGAAACAAAGACTAGGCATATCCATTAATTCAGGCAAAATTCCACACACACACAAAAAAACCTAACCATAAAGCAAAAAACAAACTCCTTGTTTTAGTTATGCTTCATTCAGAAACAAACTAATACAGTAGAATTAATACATTTGTTACTTCTCTGCTATATTAGAGTAGGAAATAATCCAGGAAAAGTTATGCTATTTTATTTGGTGGAAACATTTTAAATAGTTTAGGGGTAAATAAATGTCATGTAAAAGTGCTTTAGTTTGGCTTTATTATTATTATTAAGATGATGATGATGATGATGATGATGATGATGATGATGATGATGATGATGATGATGATAATAATAATAATAATAATAATAATAATAATAATAATAATAATAATAATAATAATAATAATAATAATAATAATAAATTCATACTTATGATGACGTTTTTCAAAATTTGAAACAGATTAGCCATTTTGCCATTCATTTCTTTGGATGGGATTTTGCAACTTGCCCAAGGCCGCACAGGCTGGCTCTAATTTTCAGAAGGCATGGTGTGAAGCCAAATTCCAAACATCTGGCTTCACAGCTAGTTATCTAAATCACTGAGCTATCCAATCAGCTTGGTTTGGTTTGAATGTGGCCAATGTTGGCTAAAAGCCTGTTGCATAAGTTGCACCATGGAAAGCAGATGTTATCAGCTGTGACAATTTCCCAAGAAACAGAACATTTTCTATTTCTCCTCCAAAGGTCCTGAGGTTTTTGTGGAATTCCTTTCATTGTCAGGAAGCCACTGGAGGCCATTGGAAATTAATTAATATCTGAAATGAAAAGGAAATTAATTTCAGAAATTAATTTTCACAACATAGGAAATTAGTTAACTACTGAAAACTGCCACTACCAGGATGCCTTTTTTGTGGAGAAACCTTACTATTTCACAAGCCTTAGCAGCAGGGAAACAACTTCTAGGGAAAAGGCCTGCTCAGTAGGAGCTTCCCACAAGTTCCCATCAGTTGTGGGCCTGAAAAACAAATCCTCTCATATGTCCATGTGTGCTGTAGGTGGATTTGTCAGGGGCCTTTGATACCGTCGACCATGACATCTTGCTGGGCCAGCTTTCTGAGGTGCAGATTGGAGGCACAGCTTATACCTGGCTCCTGTCCTTCCTTGGTGGCTGTTCCCAGTGTGTTCAGCTGGGGAAGAGCTGTCGGCTCCTTGGATGCTCCCTTCTGGGGTGCCCTAGAGGTTGGCAATCTCCCCCAAACTGTTCAACATCTATATGAGGCCGCTGGCTGAGGTCATTAGGGGATTTAGAGTCTGCTGTCATCAATATGCTGATGATACAGTGCAATGGAGGCGGTGCAGACCCTTAACTCCTTCCTGGATGCAGTCATGGAATGGACAAGGACTCAACCTAGAGAGGACTGAGGTTCTGTTCTTTGGGGCATCCTCTGCTGGGTACAGTGGCCCTCTCTCCAGTCTGGAGGGTATTACCCTTCAAGTTGGTGGATAGCATGAGGACTCTGGCCGTGGTCTTGGATTCGGCTTTGTCCCTGGAAGCCCAGGTGATGGCTGTATCCAAGTCTGCCTTTTTCCATCTTAGGCAAATCGCCTAGATTCACCCGTACCTAGATGAGGCCTCCTTGAGAACAGTTGTGCAGGCACTTGTGATCTCAAAAATAGATTATTGCAAGGCTCTCTACGTGGGGTTGCCCTTGACCGTTATTCGGAGACTACAGTGGGTGCAAAATGCAGCGGCCAGACTGGTGGTTGCTGCAGGCAAATATGACCACATCACCCCAATTTTGTCTCATTTGCATTGGCTGCCTGTTGTGTCCCAAATAAAGTTGTAGGTACTGTTTTTGACTTACAAAACACTCCACGGCTTGGGACCTGAGTACCTGACAGAGCCGGTCAACTGAGGCCAACCCACCAGAATGTTGCAGGCGCTCTCACTTTGGGTGGCCACTCCCAGGGAGGCCTGGAAATTGATTACTCAAAACCGGACTTTCTCGGTGGCTGCCCCCACACTTTGCAACAAACTACTAAGTGAGAGTCACCTTGCACAGTCCCTGCCAGCCTTCAAAAAAGTGCTAACACCTTGCTTTTCAAACAGGCATTTGACAACCATTTTGTGGTTTTTTGTCCTGTTCCGCCATCTTGCTGAGTATTTTTTAATTGGTTGAGTTGTTTGATATTTGTTTTTATTATTATGTAATTGTTCTAAACCACCCGGAGTTCCATTGGGAAGATGGGTGGTATAGAAATAAATAAATAAATAAATAAATAAATAAATAAATATGTGTCAAAATGTATAATATAAGCCTTAAAACTTAATCCAGAAATTTAATCCCTAATTAGACATGGGCACGACTTGACGAAATTTCCGTTTCCGTTTCCGTTACTCGTTTCCATTACGCAACGGAAACGGTAACGACAATTACTCCCCCAGAACTCGAACTCGAACCAACAAAAGAAAAATTGGGTCTGATTTGTCGTTGTCATTCCTGACATCACAGCGATCGCGCGATGCCAAGCAGCACAGAAAAAAAGTTTTAAAAATAAAAAAACCCATATTCCCGGCCAAAAAAGCAGGCGAAAATATGCCTGCCTGAGGGCACCTACCAGAGGGGTGGTTTCCTGGGGGGGTCCCCACTCCAGCCTTTCCCCCCTCCTGTCCTGGGCTGCTGGTACCAGGCTGGGAGGGGGCATCCTCGGCGTCTCCATCTGCCATGCGGTGCGGGGGGATCCAAAATGGCGAATGCAATATTTTTTTTGAAATCGTGGTCTAAAAACCCACCAAAGCACCACAGAAACATGCGAAAAATAGGTATTTTAACTGCCTGATTTTTATAGTAGCAGCAGTGGGTTTTTCTTGCAACAAAACGTCTCCATTGATTTTATTTTATTTTATTTTTATTTTTTTACACCTGCGCATGCGCAATGATGGGCTGGCCATGGGACAGGACCATGCAAATTTTTGGAGCCATTCCACCAATCGCATGGCCAGGTTTTGCTGAGACTTCTGGATGTGCCAGAGAGGGCATTAAAAGCCCACCAACCCTAAGCCTAAGCCTAAGCCTAAACCTAAGCCTAACCCTAACCCATACGCCAGTACACTGTGTTCTTAGTGGGCCAGAGGCACCCAGAGGTACAGCCCACTAACCCACCCTAACCTTAACCGTTACCCTAAGCCTAGCCCTTACCCCCTAACCCTATGCTCTGGGAACTGGAAGTCAAGTCGTGTTAAATCGCGGCGGTAACGACAAACGACACGACGAAACGACAAATTTTTGAAAAATCTTGCGAAAAACGGAAACGAGCCGAAACGGACCCGATCCGAAAAATGACAACTCGAAAAAAAAAATTCCTGGTCGTGCCCATCTCTATCCCTAATTCATAAAACACAGTTAAAGGAAGTCTCAATTACTGAAGAGCCCATTGTCTGAAATGCCTTTATCTTTTCTAACTTTCATGGAGGATGATACAAAAAAAACCCAATATTTTAATCTCAGTTGGATTATTATCTATTAACCCATTCCTCACCTTTCCTTTGCCATAGAAATCAAAGCAAACAAACAAAATATAACAAGGAAGGAAATGAAACAGGGGGGAGAGAGAGAGATGTACAATATCCTCAAATACACCTCAACTTTACATGATATTTGCTTTCAAGACACATTCTATGTCTGGTTTAAGGTGATACACCCATTTTTTTTCTTTTTGCATCACCCGCATGGCTGGCAGGTCCTATGCCTTTCATTTGGGCTAGGGTGTAACAGAAGGGGAAAGACATGCCGAATCCGTCGTGTTCATTGGCAGTAGGAATTGTGGCAGCAGAACATGCAACAAGTCCATTGTTTGATAAGCAGAGCAAGGCATTTGACTCCTCAAAAGGTGCTGGTGGATGTGGAAGTATCGGAGGGCAATGTTCTCTGTACCAACTAGCCCATCCTGCATCCCCTTAGTTTGTTGGCTGCAAATGCAGTTGGGGATGCTCACCTACGACGAATAGCAAATATTCTCTCAGCTTCTCTACATGGAATGGGAAGCAGCATAGGGGATGTGTACTCTAAGGGGGATTGCCCCACATTTTGGTATGCCCCCCTCCTGAGTCATGAGATGCTTCTTCATCTCAGGCAGAAAAATATCTTTGCCCAGCACAAATTCCTTTCTCCTCAGAAACTGTTCTGTGCTTCTCCCCAGCACGGATACATTCTTTGGATTGTCTTGGCATCTGTCTTGAAAACTTCCTTAGTTACTGAGCACTTTCAAGGGCAGACAAATCAAGATGTCAGTAAACAAATGTCCCTGTGGCTTTTGAGAATCAAGCACATATGTCTGAAGCTCAAATGTTTTCGACTAGGAACTCTGCAGAAAACCTTTGCTTCTGAATTAGATGATTTCATGCCTCATAAGTTTAATTCTAACTGGCAGAAATCAAAAGGAATTAACTTTTTAAAAATTACAATTGTGTCAGAAGTAGAACTCCCCTCTTAGCGCCACACACTAAAAGGCAAGGGAGGGAAGTATTAAGTATTTGATACTTTTGCTGAACTCCAGGCAATGATACTGTGATTGCTTTATGTACCAAGGAAAGAAAAAGCTGCGGATTCCATGCTTCAAGGACAAAATCAAGAATTCAGTGTCAGCTGCATATCATGAGAACTGCCAACAATAAAAGTAGTAAAGCAAAGCAAAGTGTTCTGCTTATATACCGCCCATACCACTTCAAGTAGTCTCTGGCTGGTTTACAGTTTTAATTACAGTATGCAGGCTACACATTGCCCCGCCCCCAGCAAGCTGGGTACTCATTTTACTGACCTCGGAAGGATGGACGGCTGAGTCAACAATGAGCCTGCTACCTGGGATTGAACCCCAGGTCATGGGCATAGCTTTACCTGCAGTAGAGGCATTTAACCTCTGTGTCACAAGGCTCTTATTAACCTATTCCTCACCAGTAGTCAAACTTCCCATGTTGTGAGAGGGAGAGAAATGGGCCAGTACTGAGGCTAAACTCTGTATCTTCCACATCCTCCTTGGAAGTTGTCCATGAGGGAGACCGGTGGATCAACAACCAGCCAAGAGAGATGTGTGGCCTACTGCGGCAGGACTCAACTCCTGGCAGGTCAAGGCTGAGTATGATGACATCAGAAGCCCCATCAATATCAAGGGGGCAGAAGCAAGTTCCCACACAATGCAGTGAGCTCCTGCTGTTAACCCCAGCTCCTACCAACCTAGCAGTTCGAAAGTGGAAAGATTAACAGTGTTTTGTGCACAGAAATGTGTTCAGCCATGCCGGTCACATGGTCACAGACTTGCACAACACTGACTCTTTGGCTTGAAAATGGAGATGGACACCACCCCTAAGGTTGGACATGACTAGCACACATGTGCTGGGGAAACTTTACCTTTTACCTTTACCAGTTTCACTCCCCCAGTGAACTCCCATAGTCAAGAAATGGGCTTACACTCATCACAGCACCACTAGTTAATTTTGGATTGCAACTCCAAGAATACTCCAGGGGTGTACTGCATATTGAGATTCAAACAAAGGAACTTTCCCTGTACCTACTATACATTTTAAAGAAATATATGGAATGGCCCTATTTGGAACAAGTTGGATAGAATTATATCCCACTTCCACCCACCCATCCCTCCATCCATCCACCCACCCACACTTTCCCACACTTCAGTTGAAAGAAGTGTGGGAAAGGGCAAACAAATTATCAAGGAGGTAGGGCAGCTTCCAGTGAGGAAAAGGAGAAATGTTTTAAACTCCATAGGGTAAGGGTAGGAGGTGAAAAGCCACAGAGGAATGGATTATGAATGGTATGGAGAAGCTGGACATAGACCTTTTCCTCTCAAGATTAGAACTGGGGTTACCCATTGAAACTGACTACCAAATAGACAATTGCATCATCATCTTACTGCCATGTCATTTGCCAATGGTGACTAAATGAATAGACGGCTTTAAAATGGGGTTAGATAAATCCATGATTTATATGTCAACCTGCAACTATCAGACAGAATAGGTATGTGAGATGTTCAAATCCATGTCTGGATTGCCATTACTGGACAGCAAACATCAATGCCCTCTTGTACCCATGCTCTGGGTATGAGCTGTCCAGAAGCATCAGGCAGGCCCCACAGGGGAACTGAGCAGAGAACTAAATAAGTGGTTCTCAACCTGTGGGTCCCCAGATGTTACTGGACTGCAACTCCCAGAAACCCCTTCCAGCACAGCGAGTTTTGGAGGCTTCTGGGTGCTGCAGTCCAGGAACATCTGGGAACTCACAGTTTGAGAACCACTGAACTAAACGAACCTTTAGCCTGCAGAGGGTGAGCAGCCCATTCTTGGATGCTATGCAGGGGATCTTGGAGCCACGCGAGTGAAATGACCACTTATTCTGAGGCAGGATCCTTTGCAGTTGGGTCCCTCATCAACGTAATTCACACCACAGTAGGTTAACAATTTAATCAGGAGGAAAGAGCAGCTAAAAGCTTGCAGATGAACTATTCCATTGCTTGAGAAGCCACAGTGGATTTCAAGCCATTTTCTTATTTCAACAATCGAACACTGCCTTAACTTCTGAAGCCTTACACAAAGAGAAAGGGCATGGCTGGCACTCATGATGCCCAGGAGATGCAGGCATTCACAGCCACCTTCCCCAATGCGCACAGCAGCCCTTGTAAGTGCAGAACCCCGTACAACTCTTCACAGCTCTGTCGTATTGGTGCCTGCAACTTTTGATATTTGAACAATCAAAGTAGCCATTTGCACATCTTTGCCATAGGAATCCACTGGGTGTTGCTATAATTTGAAGTCCTTGCTTGGAATCAAGAGTGCAAAGTACACAGGAGAATTGCTAGCATTCGCTTCCTAAAAGATACAATTCAAAAAGGGTAACCATAAAGCCTTCGCCACAGGTGCGTGACCTGGTTTGCAGTACAATAGCATCTCAGTACATGAATAGAGAATGTATTCAGTTTTCCAGTTATAATTCTAAAGAAATCATTTGTAATATGCAAGGTTTTCTATTTTCATATTTAGCAATCTTTGCATTTTTATATGATGCCAAATCCCATTCAATTTCCTTATATACAGTATATACCGGTATATGTATATTCATTTCCATGAGGTGTAAAAGATGATATTTAAAAGTCTTGTTCTGTTTTCACTTCTTTTTTCTCACTGTGAAGGTGTTTGATGTCTATTTTCTTTTTACTTAGGATGTCATAAAAGGGTAAATGCAAACATCCCATGTTTTCATAAGAAATGCCATTGATCACATGACTTATCCTTCACACTTAAAAAGAAAGCACAAATCATTACAAGACCAGATTTTGAAAAATTAGCTTGAAACTGCCATGTAGGTTTTCAAAGGGGAAAAAAGCATTTAAGAAATATTGCCTGCAGGCAGCCAAAGATGGAACTTGTTGTCCCCAAAATAACTGATAATATTTCATTATTGATTTTCTCCACTTTCTCAAAATTAATGTGAGGTTGCTAAATGAGTTATAACTTTTCCACATTTCTAAGAACTGCATTTCTTTCCCTTTTTATGGTCTAAAATATTGACAGCTTTCAGCAAGGCAATATATCTGATATATGAAAAAGAGAGTTCCTTGCAATTCAGCTGTTACCGCTACACTTTAGAGCACAAGAATCAGTTTCATTACGCCTCCAACGTTGGCAGCTTTATTAGGCTTTTCTATGGTAATCTATATATGGGAACATGTTTCACCCCTTGCAACTTAAAATAAAATTAAAAATATTATGTAGCAGTATAATAAAAATAAAAAGGACCCCGGCTCACCAGGGTCCAGCACTGTGGCCAGGGTGGCCCATCCACATCACCAAGATGATGCCCACCATGTGGCACAGAAGAGGACCAGGAAGCCACTATCAGATGACCCGGCCCAGCCAACCAGGACTCACCCCACGTCATGTGCTGGGTGGTGTACATCCTGGGATTGCCTGCCTGCGCAGGTGCAGTTGAGAAGCTGGCCCCTGCTTTTAAGGGGGGGGGGGCGCCGGCAGCCACCTCAGTTGCTGCCTGGCCACCAATCATCTTGCCCTCCCACCCACGCCAGTTGGGAACATTGACCTACTGTTTGTCATTTAATTGCTACAACCACTGCTTTATTAATCTCGTCATGTGGTTTAGAGGCATTGGGAACTGATCCAGGCTGGGATTGTGCCAAGGAAGAGCCTGCGTGATTGACAGACTGCAGGAGGCGCCAACAGACCTGTTGAGGGAATGGGACTGCCCTGGCTTGGGCAGGGCTGTGGATAGAACCAGCTACTTACCTGTAAAGGTGGTTCTTCAAGTGGACCTTCGTGAAGCCACACACCAGAGGTCGGACTTCCCTAGCAATAGGAAAGTTTGTTAGTCTCCACCCCTGCACCCTGTGCATGTGCGTGGGTGTTCTCGCCTAAACGCCTCAGTTCCTCTTGACCACCAGGATGACAGGTAATGGATGTACCAGTCCGGTAGACAGTCCAAAGTTCAAAAAAACAGAAAAAATCCAATGAAAGTGAGAAATTCGAGAAATCCGCACAGAGACTAACAGAAAAGAACCTCTAGCCATGGCAGTTAAGAGGAACTGAGGCGTTTAGGCGGGAACACCCACGCACATGCACAGGGTGCAGGGGTGGAAACTAACGAACTTTCCTATTGCTAGGGAAGTCTGACCTCTGGTGCAGGGGTGCCTGGGAAACCCATCTGTGTGGCTTCACGAAGGGCACGATGGAGAACCCCTTCTACTCAGCTCGAGAGGAAACCCAAAGTTGCCTGTGCCCACATGGTTTCCCAGGACCTGGCACACAGGAGTGCCTCAAGGTGTCGGTAATGCAGGTGACATTGGGAGACAGGTGGGTCTCCTAATGGGCTGGATCTGCCTCAGTGCTTGGCCAGTGTACTGCAGTATGTAACCAAGGTAAAAAATAAAGCTGAGGCCTTTATATCCTCCAATCTCAAACGTCTGTGTGGTTTGTGATGCGAAAAGGAAGCTCAGCACTAGGCCACAATAACAAGCACTACCTGGCAATTGTATGTCTCAATATTCTTCAGCCAACTTGACTTCTGGGAGTTTCAGTCCAGATTTTCCCAGGCTTTCACAATAAAACTGTAAGCTCAACCTGAATTTAATGAAATGATCCTAGACCAGAAGAGGCAACCATTTTTATAAGTTTCATCAAGATTTGTGTCACAGATGATGTATTTCTAGAGATAATGGAAAAATTGGAAGGAATTCATACTAGATTTTCTTAGTCTTTCCTTCTCCCATGTCAACAGAAAAAAAGCATCTGATATCATTTACAACAAGGGGGAAATGTAGTGCAATGAATTTGGATCCAGACTAAACACATTCTCTGGAGTAAACCCTATAAGTTCACATGCACTCAGATGTCCCTTGCACTTAATTATCATTTGAATCAATGAGAGAAGATAAAAAGAAGACTGATGGAATTATTTGAAATATAGTCACACAGAAGAGCAACTGGATCTGTTCTTATCTTCCCAGAGTGCAGGACATGTAATAATGGGCTTAAGTTGGAGGAAACTAGATTTCATCTGAATATTAGGAAAAATGGTTCTGTTAGAGTAGTTTGGCAATGGAACCAATGACCTTAAGACATGGTGAGTGCTCCAATGCTGGAGAAATTCAAAACAACCATTGTTTGGCATTAATACAAATGAATGCTTAAGGGTTTGAAGGAAGTCTTGTAAGAGTGAAACACTCAAAGTTCTGGCCTTGGATGGATGAATCTGCCAGTTTTAATTTCCTCCACATTCACTTTAGAAAAGAGAAAAGCATCTAAGAATGGAATGTAAGTATGAGGACATTGCAAATTTTGGTAAATGAACAGAAATGAAATTCTTACCTATCCTTACATACAAAATGCATTGGTTATACAGCAGCAGCTGTAACGATAAAAGTGTCACACTAAGTTTAAATCCCCATGCAAACCATGAAGCACATCTTAAGCAGTCATTACCTTACTGTGTTGCTGTGAATATAGCTTGGTAGTGAGAGAGAAGAACCAGTGTATTATCCTGAACTCCTTTTAGAAAAACTTAGGACAGACAGAAGTTGGATTTGCCAGGGATGCTTTAGATGAAATTTCTGACTCGGCAGGAGTTTGAACTACTTTGCAATGGGGGTTCCTGCTGACCCTACTATTCAATGATATCTAAGAAATAATAATAATTAGCTTCTTCATATAATAGAAATAAATTTATAGTTGTGGGGTACTCATAGGGTAATTGGCTTTCTTTTGGACTCAAGAGCCAGGGTGTACAAAATCCTGAACAACGCTGCAGAGACATTAGACGTTCAGCCTCAAGAAGATTTAGATCATCTTTCACAGACATGTAACATCACTTTTAAGGACTCTTGTCTACACTTTTCTGTATTATCTATGAAGGAGGCAGGCTTAGCCTGAGAAAGTGAATTTCGTCTACAAAATTTTGCAATTTGTTTGATTTTTTTTAATGGTCAAGTAATTTTTTTTAATTTTTAATGTCTGAGTCCCACACCTCTGTTGAAAGGGGGGGTTTCAATATGCACATGAATGGCTTCCCTAACTCCTCTCTCAAACCACCTATCTCCTGTCTAATATGTGTACATCCTCATCTTTGAATGAATGTTCTTTGTCCTTCACACTTCCACCAGCAAGACCATAGCTAATGACCCATACTTTATGGGTGTTGGAAAACGTTGCATAGGTGGGAGTTAGGCCATTGTCTACCTAATGAGCCTTTTCAAGCCATTGTCCAACTTATGAGACTATTCAGACCAGGGTGATGTGATATCAAGGTGAACTAACTGGCCACTAACTTTCTTCATACTGGCAAAGCTGCTTGAATGAGCAGTGAAATGTTTCAATCTCTCAAGAAAAGAAGTCCAGTTGCCATGACTCAAATTCCTGATAAACTTACCTGGATAATTGAGAATCCTCACAGAAATAAAAAATATTTTAATTACTGCTGTGGAGCTTCCAACCCTTCAGATTCTTATCTGTCATTCTCACCATCCTTCAGCACTGCCAGAATCTTTTCCAGCCCTCTTTTTTCCCACAAACTTGAATAATTTTCCCCATTACTATTAGGTTTGGCATCTTTTTGCAACCCTGTTGGACATACATAACGTTTCATTTCCTTGAAAATAAATCTATTATACCATGACAGATTATAACAGGTCCCCCAGACAGTACAAAATCAGTTTCCTCCTGTCTTCAGCATTAAATGGCTGGGTCACATAGTATCAAATGCTAATTCAGCTGCTAATGCCCCTCCACTTGTTCCGATTCAGAGATGCTGATTATCTTTTTACATGTTACCTTTACAAGTACCTCATATGTGTGCATTGGCTATACTCACTGCTTTGTGTATTATTAAAAAGGTAACACAACCTTTAAATATATAGAAAAATCCCCTGTGTGGATTGGGAGTGGGTAGATTTGTGACACTCCCACTAGCTTCCCCTTGGGAACATCCATAGTTGGATAAAGCTGATAAATACTCCAATCCAGGGAGGCTGTAGTAAGCAGAGACAAACATTTTATGTAATCTTCCTTTTCCCCTGTCTCCAAGTCTGTCCTCTCCGACCTTTATGTGGATTTGTTGATTTGTTTTATTCCCAGGGGAAAATCCTCTGCACCTTATTTTTTTTTTCTGTTTTACAGAATGCACTGTAAGTCTGAGAAGATGAAGATTTCTTATTGCAATTGCAACCTGCTCCATTTTACATTCTAACAACGAAGAATTGGTGATCAATTAATAATTAGATGGTGCAAATATCTGAGTCATTTTTTACTGCATTTCAAGCCATATTCAGCCTCCCTCAGCTGTACAATCAAGTAAGAGCTGAGGAAGACTCCTGCCTGCCTGCCTGGACATGGAGCAGATAAGACTGGGCGAGATGCCAATATATGGGAGCTCCATCTTTTCTCAAGACAAGGGCCCACTTCTTTCTTCCCAGAAAGAAACCCAAATCTCAAACCTGAACAGGGATGCATTTCACAGTGTAAGATACACTTCTAAGGTTCTTTCTTGCTTTCTTACACCTCTGCTGTGAAATTCATTAGAAATGGCTATGACTGAATTTCAATGCTGCGATATGTGCCTTCTTGTTTATGCAGTCAAGGACACAACACTACTGTTACTGCTATGTTCAGAGGAGTATTTCAAAGAGCAGGAAATGGGGATGCCTGGGAAACAGTATTGCTGCCTTGACTGGAATAAAACCACCAGAACATTTAATTTTTAATCACTTCCTCTACTTTTCCTTTTCCTTTTTTTAGTAGATTTGCTCCCCTCCCCCCCAAGGAGAACAGAGATAGTTATTTCATCTCTGAAAAATCATTTCAGCCATTATTATAGGAGGTTGCTTCTCAGGGAGAACAATGAAGAGAAAACCACGGAACAGCAAAAACAGGTTGGAGAAGGATAGTTCAAGGCTGAAAATTGGAGAAAAACAACTCCTTCCTAAAATATACTACAGAAAATCCTAGCTTCTAGCACACTTACTTATTTAACAGTGTTTCTGATTCCAGAAACTTAAGAAATCTGATAATGAAATTAAACTATTATAAACAGCTACAACTTCAATCATCATCATCATCATCATCATCATCATCGAATTCCAGAGCTGGAAGGGACCCTATGGATCATCAAGTCCAGCTCAAGGAAGCACAGTGAGGAATCAAACTCCCAGTCACAGCCAGAGAACTAAACCACTGAGCTAACCAACACTTCTACTATGATATTCTAAATAGAAATGCCCTAAGCACATC
>JAHTLZ010000129.1:33213357-33242046 GCA_023846285.1 Phrynocephalus versicolor | reverse complement strand
ACTAGTTGTGACCTGGATAACATGAGTGTCAGGTGGATAGAGAACTGTACTCAGAAAGTGCTAATCAATGTTTATCAATGTTTATTTATGACTCCTTCTCAAGCTGGGTAGAAGTTTCAATGGCAATACCACAGGGCTCAGTCCTGGGCCTTCAACATATTTATTTATGACTTGGAAGAGGGGTTGCAGGGAATGTTTATCAAATTTCTGGATGACAGAAATTTGGTTGGGCAGCTAATACCTTGATAGGTTTAAGAACTGGGCTGAAAACAACAGAATGAAATTCAACAAGGAAAAGTACAAATTCTACATTGGGGGTGGGTTGGGGTGGGAGAGAAAGAGACAAACAAACAGCAGCAAGATGGGGGCTACTTGGTTCAGTAACACTACATGTGAGAACGACATTGAAACTGTTGCACATCCCAAGCTGAATATGAGCCAACAGTGCAATCTGGCTGCCAAAAAGTATAAAGTACACTTCCCAATCCCATGAAATACTAGTTTGTCCCCTGTTCGGCATTGGTTAGGCCTCATGTTGAGCACTATGTCCAGTTCTGGACACTGTGCTTTAAGAAGGATAAAACAAACTAGAGCAGTTTAGAAAAGGGCAACAAGAATTATCAGCAGACTGGAAACTGAGTCCTATGAGAAAATACTGAACAACTGGGTACTTTTAGCCTTGAGAAAAGAAGACTGAGGGTGAGGGGAGATATGACAGCACTCTCCAAATGCCTGAATGGCTGTCATACAGAGGAAGGGCAGGATCTGTTCTCCATCAACCCAGAGTGCAGGACATGCAAGAATGGGCTCAAATTAGAGGAAGCCACATTGTGTTTGAATATTGGTGGGGGGTATTAAGTGTTAGAGCAGTACAACAATGGAACCAATTACCTCAGGAGGTATTGAGGGATCCAATACTAGAGGCATTCAAGAGAAAATTAGACAGTCATCTGTCAGGTATATTTTGGATTCCCACCTGGAGCAGGGAGTGGGACTCGATGACCTTACGGGCGTATTTCAATCCCATTATTCTATGATTCTAGGAATCTCTGAATGCTGTTGCTGATACGAATTTATGCTTCTGATGAAAAGAAGCAGAAGGAAGGCCACAACTGTAAGGCCACAAATAATAGTTCTTTTGTGTGTGTGTGTGTGTGTGTGTGAGAGAGAGAGAGAGAGAGAGAGAGAGAGATTGGATGAGTTTGGTTTCCAAGTGATTGCATGCAACAAAAATACATCCATTTAACACATTTTACAGTCAAATAACAGGCATTTTAAAATTATTTTCCAGGTATTAGTGGCAAATGATTTCACAAGGTGAAAGAAGATACCCAGTGACTAGCAACATAGCACAACAGTGTCAATCTGGAAAAAGAAGGGGAACCCTGCTGAATGCACCAACTGGAAACCAATTATTAGATTATTTTCACGTATTCTTAAAATATTTGAACAGGTCATTGACACATGAATCTGCACCACAATCCAACTAAGTGTCAATCAAGCTGGCTTCATCAAGAACTGCAGAATGACAGACACAATCCATGCTGCCTGGATACTACTTGAAAAAACTGGAAACCAGTGCATGCAGCTTTCCAAGACCTTGATAAAATGTTTAACCAAGTCCCACATGATGTCATCTGGTATGCAATGTGACATCACGGAGTTCCAGAGGAACTTGTCCATTGGGTCAAACTGCTTTATGAGTTGCTGGACAGTCATGTACAGGTCACTCCTTGTATATCAAAAGATGTTCATATCACAGTTGGTGTCCACCAAGGATCAGCACTCTACCTCATTCTGTTCATTCTGGCTGTGGATCTGCAGAATCCAGTGCTGTGGACACTCCTTTACGCTGCTGCTGATGTCATCATTGCATTGGAGAGTAAGGCAGATCTTGAGCACCATGCCCAAGTATGGAGTGACCATCTGACAAAGTTTGTATTGCACCCAGATATAAGGAAGACAGAGTATGATGACCCCTCCAAATGAATCTGGCACAATCCAAATTGATGGTATTGACCTACCAAGAAATGAGGACTCCAAATATCTCAGTTCCAGGATCACAGCCAACAGGACTCTGAATTGTGAAATTACATCAGGTATCAACAGTGGCTCACTAAAATGGTGTATGTCATCAAGCGTCATGGGTGACAAAAAGAACAGTGAACATTTAAAGTCAGAGATCTATTGCACTATTATATGACAGCCATGCAAAATGCGGGCTGGCGACTAAAGAAGTTGAATGTAAACGTGGTGTCATGGAAGCAAAGATGCTGTGATAAATCTCCAGACTCATGTGATAGGATCATGTGCTCATTGATGACATCTGATTAAAATGACTGATTAAACAGACTGGGGTTCTATTCCTTGGGCGATCCCCAGATGGGTACAGTGGCCCTCTCCCCAGTTTGGGGGGATTGACTCTCCAGCTGGCGGAGAGTGTGAGGCATCTGGCCATTGTACTGGATCCAGATTTGTCTCTGGAAGCCCAAGTAGCAGCTGTTCCCAGGGTGGCCTTTTATCAATTTAGGCTTATCGCCCAGATTCGCCTATACCTGGATGTGGATTCCCTTAGGATGGTTGTGCATGCTCTGGTAATCTCAAGGATATAATACTGTAACATTCTTTACATGGGGCTTCTCTTGACCCTTGTTCAGCGACTGCAACGGGTGCAGAATGCGGCAGCTAGGCTGGTGGTTGGTGTGGGCAGGTTTGACCGCATCACTTCCATCCTGGGCTGCCTGCATTGGCTACCGTTGCCTCCCGAATAAGGTTCAAGGTATTGGTTTTGGTTTACAAAACCCTCCATGGCTCGGGACATGACTATCTGGTGGAGCGGACCTCCCAGAGGTCAGCCTTGTCCTGACCGACCAGAGCCACTCTCACTCTCTCGCTCTGGGTGGTAACTCTGAGGGAAGCCCAAAGGGTTTCTACCTGGAACTGGGCCTTCTCAGTGGCCGCCCGGCACTTTGGAACTCATTGCCAATGGGAATAAGGCTGGCAGAGTCGCTGCCAGCCTTTAGGAGAGCTCTAAAGACCTTGCTTTTCAGGGAGAGCTTTGGTGATCGCGGATTGCATGACGACATGTGGCTAGTGGGTCCTTATTGTCTGTCAGCCTTTCTTTGCTGGAGTCAGTGTTTATCTGTATGGATGTTGTTGTGTTTTATCCTTTTATTTGATCTATCTTATTAGTGGGTTGTTTTCTTTTTTGGGCAAGTTGTTTTTCCCCACAATCTGTTGTATGCAGCCCAGAGTTCCTGAGGGAAAATCAGGTGATTAACAAGTACAAATACAGTCACCCCCCGCCGATTGCGGGGGTTAGGGACCCACCCCACCCGCGATGCATGAAAATCTGCGCTATGCGGAAGCGGGTGGGGTGGGGCCTGGGGGCAGGGGCCGATCGCACGCCTGTCTGAGGCTTCTTGGAGGAGTGAGGTGGCGGCGCGGAGCGATCCGGTCACCCCCCACCGCCCCCGCATGGCCCAAGGCTTCTCAGATGAGCACGGGGGGTGGTACGGAGCAACCCAATTGCCCCCTGCCACCCCCGTGCGGCCCGAGGCTTCTCGGAGCGGGGGGGCGTGGAGTGACCCGATCGCCCCCCCGCCCCCCGCGCAGCCTGAGGCTTTTTGGAGGAGTGTGGGGGTGGCACTGAGCAATGTGATCGCCCCCTGCTGCCCCCCATGCGGCTCCGAGGTGCAGGTACTGCGATCCCGCAATATAGTGGGACTGCAGTACCTGAACCGTGAAATGGCAGGGTGTGACTGTATAAATAAATAAATATAACATAAATAAAATACAGCATTGCACCAATTGCTGACAAGATGTGTGAAGCCCAACTGCATTAGTATGGACACATCCTGCATGCTGATGAGGAACCTTTGGACAAAAAGGGTCTCACTCTGGACTTCAGCATATCCCAACCAAAGGGATGTCCAAAACAGTACTGCATGAACACACTTGACAACAGCATTCACCCAGACCTAGCCCATGACCATGCTAAGTAGAATAGCGGACTCCAGGACCAAGTGAGACAAACTAAGAAAAAGAGGAAAACAACTCTTGCAAGCTAGTGGTTTGCCCAGACTGATCAATGGGAACAGTTTGACCATGGGTGTGTCAAGCAAAAAGCCCCTGGGAAAAAATACCTGATGTCCTTATGGAGTCATACGTCTTCTGAGGTTCAAACATCTCCTGTACACCTGTCATCTGGAACTTGCATGATGGGTTCATGCATGAGTTTGGAGGACACATTTGTTTGTTTGAGATTAACACATCTCTGGTCACTTCATGTACATGATACAAAAAGGCCCAAACTTGTCCTTTTAATGCACACACTTTCTGTGTAAGAAATGCACTGATGCAGTAGCATAATATGTTAGAGTGGGAGTAGAAGGAATGGGATCCCCCCAAAATATTTGAATAATGTTAATCACTTTAGAAATACTAGTTAATCACAATTCTGCACAACTTGCTGTTTGAACTCTAAGCAAATTCCATCTATTAAAAGACCTACATTTCCCCCTTCCCTCTTCAAGAACTGTCTTGTAGCACAATATCAGATGTTTTTCAAGCAAGGCATGCAAAAGATTTCTTTTCTCAGAAACAATAAAATGTTACCATTTGAAAGTACAAATTCTGCCAATCAGTCCTACTGTTTATGAATGACAAAATCAAATATTTGGAGAATCTATGAAACATGGATGTCATTAGCAAATTGCATCTTAATGACTATAACTATGTATCTGGACACCTCTTAACAATGCCTTCACAATTAAGGGATACTTTCATTACAATTTAGTCATTACTGGGTCCCAGAAAGACTGAATGTATGCTGCCATCTAATGGAAAGTTTCATGCAAAATGCTTACCTTTCAGTGTACCATTTAAGTAACATCATGTCCCTGGAATATAATTGGCAACAAGATTGCATCTAAAGTATGACTCTGATTAGGGGGGTTATGGACTATCTGGATTCTCCAGGAAGACTTAAGAGTTTCATGCTTTGAAACAAATTTGCAGGTTCCTTTTCATGTATGATGCTTGATGTATTGGCAGGGGAACCATATTTCTTACAAATGACTAGCAGAATTTTCCAGAGGGAACAAAGCAAAAATTACCTTGGAGTAGAGTACAATAATTGTTTGCAATTATGAAATATATTCATGTAAACTGTATTTGATGACCGGTGCCTAACAAATTGCTTCTCCCAGCTGTAATAGACCCACTGAATCAATTATTGGATTGCATATCAGCACAAAGAAAGGGATTTTTTAGATTTCTGTTTCTAAAGTTGAAACACCCTTGAGAAAAGGCCTAAATGTGGTGGGCTTAGCTAAGCCTAGTTCCACTTAGTTTTCTGTTCTGAAAGAAAGTTCCAAGCACTGGGGCAGGAACAGGAAACTTGCGTGGAGCTAGGCCAAGCTAAACCTTAGTCTTTCAGATTAGTCCTTTTCTCCCAGCTGAGCTCTATTCAGATATCTGTAAAGTGTGTATAAATCAGGACATACTACCAGCATTGGGAGCTATGGGATTTGTATCCAAGAAATCTGATAATCTCACTCATAGTCAACATCTATGCAAATACCACAGATTCAATGGGTCTGCTCTAATTTGGACTAGTACTGAAATTGGATTCAGACTTCCAATATTCTTCTGATATCAATTTATGATGTGATTTGGGGTAGATAATAGATTGGATTTCCTAAAATACCAACAAAAATGTGTTCTTACAGTTCAAGGTTCAGGGTGTAGGAACAATTTCATTGGTTTATAACTAGAGTAAGCCCAATGAATTAGCTGAACTTGCTTAGTTCTTGACTTACCAAATGCCCATTGATTCTAAAGGCTTGGTCTACTTGCAGTTTACTACTACTGGATTTCAGTCAATGACAGAACCTGATTAGATACAGATTTCATACTGAAATGCAAGATGCAGAAGTAATTAAAATGTACTAGAGCAAGCAAACATCTTTCACCACTTTAGGTGCACCCTCTTTTAAATATAGGCTAAGTGTATCATCTACTTTGGCTCCCTATTTCGAAGAATTGATGAATGAGCATCATTCCAACATGTAAATGGTCATTATAGTCCTAGATTTCTAATAGGCAATCATTTTGAAAAGCTTTGCTATTAAGGTCTCTGACACTGTAGCTGTAGCAGTAGTACTGTAATCTTCATGACTGTGATGTATGCAAGTTATTTGGTTTGTCAAGTATGTGGAAGGTCAGCTTCTTCCAAAGGAAGAAGGCTGGATATGCCAGATACATTGGAAGAATGTAGCTGGCTCTCCACGTAAACAAATCACAGTTTCTTTTTTCTATGTTGTGACATACCTTATATCACAATTTTTCTTTCTCACTTTTAGTTACTTTTCAATGCTCTTTAGCAGCACAGTAAATCATAACAATTGAAACCAAACTTAGACAATCACCTAAATGCTAGAAAAATGTCTGTAAGATTTATCCCATTTGTTTAATACGGAAGATGGCAAGATAAACAAGGAGGTGGGGCAACTTCCTTAAAGGCACAGATGAGGTTTTCATGTGGACTTTTTTGACTGAGAAAGGAGAAACCAGAAGGCAAAGCACAGGTCTTTCCTCACCCCCCACCCCCCACCCCCCGCATATTGTACTTTTCTCCATATGTACTGGCTGGGAAGGAGAAAGGAATGCCCTATCAGTCATGCTGCTTCCTAGGAACTGCTCCAGTGGTCCATTAGACTCTATAAGGGGAAACTCTCACTGAATTATTGTGGAACAGAAAGGTGACTGAGGGGTGTTCCTTTCTTCTGTCCTGCTGTACAATGAGAAGTGAAACAAATAATGGAGATGGACATCTCTTTTGCCTTCTGGTTTCTCCTGTCCAAGTCCCAGAAGCCTGTCTGGGAAATTCTAAGTGACGTCTGAGGCTATAAGTGTTAGAATTAAGACAATCCAATCCTTGTTTAAAAGACAAAGGTGCAACATTTGGAAGGATAGACTGTTGATACAGATGTGAAAATGCATGTAAGCTTCATCCCTACATCTGGAAGTCAACAAGACCTTTGAGAAATTTCAAGGCAAAGTTCTCAGTGACTTCCTAATTGGTTGTGAACATGGAGATAGGGATTACATAGACACCTTGATCTTCACCAGCCACTGTAGTTTTAGGCCCATTACCCACTTGAAAAGGACTTGGGTTTGTCAGTGGGTGAACAAAATGGGGTGTGGGAGAATAGTACCCTATTGTGCATTTTGTAGGGATATGGCCATGGCCTGACCTCAGGCAGGAAACCTACAGTAATTCATTCTGTCAGCCCAAGGTCAAGTTGAGATAGCCATACACAGAGCCAGCAAAGAACTAAGATGAGGAAAACATACACTCAAGTCTGGAAAATAAAGCGGAAGTCAAGGTTGATACAGATACATTCCTACCAAATAAGTCAAACAAAAAAAAAATATGTTAAAAAGTCATACACAAACCCAGAGTAGAAGGGTAGCACAGCAAATAAAACAAAGATTTAGATATTTCAGGAATGCAAGGATCAACAGCTATGAACCTGTTGCCTTCAGCTTTTTCTCCAGAATCCACCAAAAGCTTTTATTTAGGAGTTGCTATTCCCACCTAGGGTCCGACTGCAACAGATTAAAGTCCTTCTAAGAGCAATTATTCTTACAATGAGCCACTGAAGTCCATTTGTACAGTGAACTATTTTTCTCCAAGCAACACTTTTGCTCTTCCTTTTCAGAAGCTGCCACTCCTGAAAGCTTATGGGTAGTTCTGCTTGAGATTGTGCAACAGAAGTCTCATCATCTGAAGGTCATGGTCCTTCAACCACCCGTCTCCGCCAATTTCAGAGGAAGGGTGTATGCTCAGAGGTATGGGTCTTCATCCAATGTGGATTTTTCTAGCTGGGTCATGTCAAGATAACAGTAATTATGTGCTGTCAAGTCAATTCTGACTTATGGGAGCCTTTTTCAGGATTTTCCAAACAAACGATACTTTGAAATAGTTTACCATTCCTTCTTCTGGGGCACCCTGGGACTATGAAGCTTGCCCAAGGCCACACAAGCTGGCTCTTCTCCTGGAAGGCACACTGGGGGAATCAAACTTCCAACCTCTGGGTCTACAGATAGATACCTACACCACTGATCTATCTAGCCAGCATGCCAAGACAGGGAAATTTTCATCTTCTCTCATGATATATGGAAGCTGAGTCATAAAAAAAAAGAGGCACGAAGCAGAAGATCCAGGATAGATAAAGAAGGTACTTTTTCATATTTTATATTGTTTAACTGCAGAGCTTGCTATGGCAATATGGTAGTGATCACCCACAGTTTCAACAGTTTTGTTCGGTGAATCCAGGAATGATAATATTTTCACTGCCAGGAAGGTGATATAATATATCTACTAAAAGAGATGTTATTCCAAAGATAGCAGTCATTGGGAATATGAGCCAGAAGGTACCATTTTTATGTTCTGCTTGTGGGCTTCTGAAAAGCATATGGCTGGCCATTCTGAGACCAGAATGCTACTCTGTAACTGGATGCTCTTACAATTTGTGTTGCTTCTGCTTTACATAATTATAGATGATGATTTGGTGAATTTTCGCACAATCTCACGTTTTATCAGAGTTGTTCTCATAGAGGTATAATATTTGATTGCCTTCCATACTTTTCAACTGAGGACACATTTCTCATCTACATGTTCAATGTTCAGATCAAAATCAAGTCCATTTGAAATAACAGGGAAAATTATTCACAAAGCCTGTCTTTGGGTCTTTTTAAAAACATGCTTAATAACAAGCTGTGGAACAGATTATAAATTGGAGAAGAAAATTTTGAAATGCAGATGTCAAAGTGAAACGGTTCATTACTCCTTTCTGTATGAGGACGAATATAGTATTTCAGAATAGTACAAAGTATGTGATATTGAATGAAATTTGTCTTTTTAATATATTGGTTCAACTTGTGCCACATATTTTTTCAAGATTAGAAATTTAGAAACATGCAATTGATTTGCTATATAATACAATTTGGTATTAGGTAATCCTAAACTTTCCACTCTTTGAGATATATAGTCAGTCAGTCAGTCAGACACCTTTATTGGCATAAAATAAATAAATATATAAAATAGACAATGGACAGTAGATAATAAAACACACAATTATGGGAGTGTGCGTGCCCAGACCAGTATTACTCAAATAACCGGAAAGGGTAGAGGGAATATAGGTGAATTGTAACAAGACAAGAGCTGGAGGATGTTTCCATGAAGCATTATATTTATCCAGCCATAGTCGACTGTAGATCATCCAGAATAAACAGACTACATCTGGGGTGTTAAACAAAAGGCCTATTGAGTAACTGTGGCCTGCGTCGCTGGATTAACAAATTGATAAATATGGCAATCTGCCTAGTGTGGGTTTTATCCGAGTCTGACAAAAGGTTATTCAAAATGACCTCATCCTGACGACCAGGAAGTCTAGCAAGATGTGGCTCTAGGTGAGAAGCACAGATGTCCTTGTATAGAGGACAATATAAGATCATATGCACCAGAGACTCAATGGTCCCTGAATTACAGGGACATAATCGAGTCACTTTGAGATATATACCAATATTTTAAATTTATTCTTGATTTCTTGTTACCATTGCACAACACATTAATTAGAGCTTTCCAAGATTTTAAATCCTTTTCAGCAAATCAACAAATCAGCTGAGGCATATTCCAGATATTACACCAGACAACAATAATGTAATATGGTTAGAATGGGAATCCATTGTAAGAAAAAGATTATTGGTGAACAGACCTCATAAAGAAAAAAAAATTAAAGTTAGTATTAAAGAAATGCAAAGCCTTTGTTCAATTAATAAGTCAGGTGGTGGAATTAAAGGATTTTCCAGATAAGTTAATGGATTTAAAGAATAGGCTGATGGAGAAGAGATTTATAAAAGTAAAAGAGTGAATAAAGAAAATGTATAACAGAAAGCAGATAAGAGTCATGCTAGGAGAAGAGAGCTATCTTGGCTAAATATGCAGTAATACAATTAGATAACTGGACCCCCCCCCCAAAAAAAAAAGGAAGACCAAGAATGGACCAGAAAGGCTGTTGGCTAAATGTAAAAAATTAATTGAAAAAAGGGAGAATATTGATGCCACTGAAAATAGAAAGCAGACTGTGAGTGAGATACTGTATATAGATGATGACCCAGAAAGGTACTAAAACAACATATGTGAATAAAATGTGACAAGTGGTGTTAGTGACAGAACTTAAAAAAGGAAGAATAGAATTCTATGCGGAATAAAAGGATAACGAAAAACATGTCAATAAGAGTCAAAGAGAATTACTATAAGCTAAATAACATGGAAATTGCAGCGAGAATTAATTTAATAAATAAATCAATTCCATCTTGTTGCTGGTAATATAAAAAAGCAAAAGGGACCTGTTTGCACATGTGGTGACCCTGTGAAAAGAGGAAACAAGAGTGGATTCAAGTATTTCAGGAAATAAAGAATATATTGGGAGAGGAGGTGCACGTGTCTGCTAAGAGAGCCTTGTTGAATAAGGTTAATAAGAAGCATGGGGACCCAACTCACCAGGGTGCTAGCACTGTGACCAGAATGGCAGCTGGGTCCGTGCTTGCAGCAGCACTTCCAAAGCCTCCAAAATGGAGGCAACATGAGAAGAGCTGAAAAGGGCCTGGGAATGAGGAAGCAGAGCAGGGCCGATTGCGCTGGCCTCACCTGATCATCTAGCGTAAGCTCACAAGAAGCATGACGACTCGGAAGTGAGGGCCTCCATCCAGTTGTGCAGGCCGAGGAATTAAAAGAGGAAGAAGCTGAGGCAAGGCCTCAGTTTTGTTGGCAGCACTCTCCCTCCCTCCCTAATTTATGAATTATTGTTTCTCTGTGTTGGTTTTTTCATATAGGCATTACTTGTGGTGGTGGTATGGGCATTGGGATGGGTCCAGATGGTAAAAGGATGGCATGTGGAGACTTGCTTATCAGGGCATGGTACGGAATCCCATGGTGGGAGCCAGGGGTGGGGGACCAGGGACCATCCCAGCTCAGGTGGGAGGGTGGTTGCCTCTTGCCCCTCAGTTGGCAGGGAACCACAGAGTGGCTTACAACCATGTGAGTCCAGAAGGCTGTCATTTCAGATGGTCTCTCAGAGGACTGAAGAGAACAGGGTTTTCTTTCAGGGGCAAGCAGGCCTCCAGATGAACTAGA
The DNA here is from genome assembly GCA_023846285.1 of Phrynocephalus versicolor. Classification (NCBI taxonomy): domain Eukaryota; kingdom Metazoa; phylum Chordata; class Lepidosauria; order Squamata; family Agamidae; genus Phrynocephalus; species Phrynocephalus versicolor. The sequence continues at coordinate 33,230,840 of JAHTLZ010000129.1, read as the reverse complement.
TCCAACCCAATGCTGCGTCAGAGTATCTGCTGTTATAATCAATAAAGTTGTAGCTGAATTCTCTCCAGAGAAAATGTGTATGGTATCTTAATTTAGAGGACCAGGACAGTTTTGGAGTGGGCCAACAAGATGATACTTCATGTCCCTCTCACTGCAGTTCGCGGCCCCGCTGGAGACCGGTTCGAAGGAACGGAACCTCACGTCCTTGTGGGGTCAATCCGAGTTTGAAGGAACGGAACCTCACGTCCTTGTGGGGTCAATCCGAGTTCACACCGACCACGCCCCCTGAACTGCGCTCCAAGTGGGGTGAGAGATTCCCATCCTGGAGCTCGGGAATCTTTTCAATCTGCTTCTCGATCCGTGTTGAAAACCGATTTCAACACGGAGGCAAGTTCACCTTGGCTCGAGGAAGGACGTGAAGTAACCACCATAGAAACTAATTTAGTTATTATTATAGTAATGGTAGGAAGGCTAATCAAGGCAAAAAATTGGAGAGCTAGTAGCCAATTTAAAACTGAAGATTAGTATAAAAATGTGGAATATAACTATTAATGATAAATTAAATTGTGATTTGAAAACGAGTCAAGGAGTATCCTAGTCTAATGTTTTTGAACATATCTGGAGCCCATTTTTGACACATGTATTTAAGAAATAAAAGGATATACTCCCAGTAAGGATTCAATTTATTTCTAGAAAGACTGGGGGCAGCATTCAGAGGGATATTATGCAATAAAGCAACAGTATAATATGTTGATTTTAAACAAAAGAATAGCCCTAAGGTTAAAGGTTGCACAAAGCTATAAAAGTTCTTGTACTGTTTGTTTTTTAGTTTGTATATTTTTTAATTAATGTTTTTGTTCTATATTTTTTATTATTTGTTTTGAACATGAATGATTGTAATATTGTATGAGTCTTTTATTAACAAATCCAGAAGTTGAGTCATGGCAACTGGACTTCTTTTCTTGTGAGATTGAAACATTTCACTACTCATCAACTTAGCTACCTGGATGAGCAGTGAAATGTTTCGATCTCACAAGAAAAGAAGTCCAGTTGCTATGTCTCAACTTCTGGATAACCTCACATGGGTGACTGAGAATCTTCGCAGACATTCATTAATAAATGTTTGGTTTGTTTTTTTCAATAATTTTTTTTAAAAAAAGTTTAGAAATATTCTATTGTGTTCACAAGGGAAATAGAACTATAACAAATAAACAGAAACAATAAATATGGTGGGCTATGCATCTATGGTCTTACCTGAAGCTTTCAAGAGGCAGTGATGATTACAGGGGATTCCTCAGTCAGTTCCATCCAAGCACCTAGCTCTTGACTATCAACTGTGCCCAACATGGATTGCTCACAGCAGTGAACAGTCAGGCTTCAATGGTTACTTTAGAACACAGCAAGCAAGATTGGTTAAATATTTCCTTCTGAAACTATTTATTTTCTCTTGTTAAATCATCCCCATCCATTTTATTTTACTAAGAACCCTTTCTTAAAAAAGGACTCAAAATGTCATACAAGAATATAATGTACACATGCTTTAAAATTGTAAAAAAAAATATTCAATTTGAAATATTTTAGAAATGAATAAGCAATTCTGGTCCTGACAACCAGAGTGAGACAGCTGCTGGGAAGATGGGGAAGGGCAGCAGCTCTTTTGTCATTCTACCTGAATCTCCTGTTTTCTTTGTTGGAAAACACAGCTGTATGTGTCACACAGTCTTTGGTTGCCTGCTGGCCCCTAGGTGTAATGCAGGACATGCCCCTCTGTCAGTGCCAATTCAATGGTAATGTAATTTATTGCAAGTGACATTTGTCATGTGTGCCACCTTATTCACACCAAAAAGCCAATCATCTTGGTTTGGACTTACCAGTATTTATTTCATTCTCAGACCATCCACCTGGCTGAAGGCTACTTTTGGGTTTTTTTTCAAATGCACCTTTTGTAGCTTCCCCTTTTTTCATATTTTAATAAAGTCCCTTATACTAAGTGCACTCAGAACATTTGGGATCTGTCTTCCCTATTGAGAGGTTAAGAAACAAATATAAGAAACTGTTCCCAATATCCCAAAAATTAGAATGGAGAAAATCCTTTGAATGTTAGAGAAAAATATCCACATAAAAGCAGAATGTTTGCTGAAAAAAGAATAAAGCAAGCATGCAGGAATGCTGCATGCACAAAGATGTGCAGCAAAATGCATTTTCAGAATCTTAGCTGAAAACAATGAACTGCGCTCCTAGTTAGGCAATAAAGAAATGTCTGAAAATTGTAAAGGTACCATAAGTAGTTTTGATTTTATTCATGGCCAAAAGGAGAAAATGCACATTCTGAATAATCTGGTCAAAACACCTAGCAGAAGTATATCACAATAAAACTGTAATAAAGAAACAATGAAGACATATCTGCTAATGTTAAGCATACATATCAACAAGGCATGCACAAGAATATATGGTAGTACTACCATATATTGTATAGTACAGTGGGGGCGAACCTTCGGCACTCCAGATGTTTTGGACCACAACTCCCACAGTCCTTTGTCACTGGCAATACAGGCTCAGAGTTTTGGTAGTTGTGGTCTAAAACATCTGGAGTGCCGAAGGTTCGCCACCACTGGTATAGTACTATCAAATATTTGTTGTACACTACCCAGAGTTCCTGAGGGAAAATTGGGTGGTTAATAAGTACAAATACAAATAAAGAAACAAATATATTCAAAAGTGTTAAGGAATGAGGATTTCTTCTAACAGAAGTAAGCCAGCTTCATTTGCATGTTATCCTTCAAAGCTAAACCACTTCCAAGTGGCAGATCCATGATCAGACACCCCTCCCCAATTTAAAAGCAACTTGGTGCTGTTGCTGTTGCTTCCAGCTATCCAGTTATCTTAGTTTAGATCATACACTTTGCTCTCTTTTGGTCCTGTAGTTTGTTGGGTTCTTGGTAACTACTGACAGATGACAAAGGAAAGATGCTAGTAGATGTACAAAGGGAACAGGAAGAGAACTAAAGCAAGGAGTTACTGCTGATGAGATATACTCCTTTGTTGGATATAAGGTTGATTGTAGCCAGGAAAAGACAATTGGAAGCTGCAGTAACAACCTTTTATCAGTGGAGTGAAATAGACTTATGGTAGAGTCAATGAAGAGAGCTTGTACAATGTATGAGGCTGTTATTCCACCTAGATCAGTAGTCCTGAAATGCTTCTCACTGAAAATGCCAGGGACTCAGTTTGAAAGCTTGTGTATTCAAAAAGGATAGCACATTGAAACATATCACAGTGGAGTCAGTCAAAGCAGGAGAGTAATAAATTAGTTATGTCAAGGAAACAATGGATGGCTCTCGTTAAGCAGGCTTTAAGGAAAAACCAGGATTTCTGTTGCAATCTCAGTGGCCCAGTTCTTGATGGAGAAAAATGTAATGAGCTTTCTGCATGATACTATATCATGCACAATGAGTGCACACTCTGTATCTACATTTTCCCACTCACTACAATTAAATATAAAGTAGATATGGAAGGTCCTGTCGAACAAAAATATATGAAGAAATTCCAAGTTATGTAAAAAGAGTTATGATCAGGCTATCTGTTTAGTGGTCAACATCCTGTTGCCCACTGTCACGTGGATGTCACATCACATGTACCTGTGTCAGATTAGTCAAGTCCATGGACTCTAGCCATGGAAACACCTACAATGTCCTTCCCAAAACCACATCTGGCAAGAAAACCTGTCACATGGGAAGCATCAGTAATGAAGAACTATAAAATGAACATGTGTTTTGTATTCTGTCTTCTAACTGTTTGAGGAAGTTCATAACAATAAAAAATGCCAATATACCTAGCACCACCACCACCACTAGATCTGACGACTGAACAATAAAACAGCAGCAGTAAACGCAAGCCCTAAAACAACAGCCATAAAGCAGTAAACACACCTACAGCAATCAAAATGATGAGCAGAGGTGGGAAAAAAAGCCTCAAACTAAGCCTTTCTAATGAATGTTAGAAGAAATGGAACTTGAATCTATAATTAGCACTTGTTTTTCTCTGCATTGGGTCTGTCCCAGTTATGGAGAGAGCAGGGGTAGATGGGGTAGGAACACTGTATCTTCTTGTATGGCTCTCTGGTCAGGTCAGTAAGGGTCCCACTTGGAAAAGTGCCCAGGTGGACTCAGAATGAGAGGAGGCACAGGTTCTTGCTGATGCAACACAGCCTGTGAAAACAAGTGGCTGGACCTCTCACATAAAACAGAGTATCAGTGGTTGTTGTGGTTTGGGGGGTCTGTTTGGCCATGTTCTGGAATTTTTCTTCTTCTTCCTAATGTTTCACCAGTCCCTGAGGCTGGCATCTTCAGAGGGCAGGGGTGCAGGGAGCAAGAATTCTCTCTGTGATCTGGTGTAGAGTGTGAGTTTGTTGGGTATTTATAGCTGTGTGATAGGGATTTTTTTTGTCCTACTTAAGAAAATAAAGGTTTCCTGTGATTTGGGTGTTTCTTGTGATAAGGATTTTCCTGTGGTCTGGATGGAGGATCTGTTGATAGATGTCATTAGGTGTTCTATTGTGAGAATTGATCTCTGGAGATAGTGATACTGAAAAATACAGCCTGCAAAAGGTCAGTGACCTCCACCCAGCCACAAGCACCAGATGTGTCACGGGGTGTGTGTGTGATTGTTTGATGTGGCCTTCCCGGGGGCTTCAATTCACAAGAGGCACATGTAAGTGATCTGCTTAGCAGAGCAAATTCAGAATCACTGTTCTTTACATTAGTAAAGTTTATTTTGGTAGAGAATGACAATACATGAATCTTGTTTTATATCTCAACAGTCCAAGTTGCCACTTTAGTTTAGATCTGAGCATCATCACACTTACAGTAGAGTAGCCCTGATCAACTCAGATTAGTCATGAGAAACTTAAGTCATATTTTTTCTTACTAAAATCTGATTTCAGCTCTGTAACAAGGAAGAAGCATCTCCTGCTATTTCTTAAAGTTACAGGAAAATCTGCATTTAGTCTGATACACTTTTTAAAAAAATTATAACCCCACCCCACCTCCAAGTAGAATAAATAGCTAGGATTTACATTTGTAGTTGGGGAGATTTAAGAGCAAACTACTGCAATGGGAAGAAAGCTGAGACACAATGCCACTTAGTGAATAAATTATACCAAACATAATGTGAACAATGCATCATCATGTATGGCTAGGAGTCAGTTGAAATTACTTCACATTCTACTCCCTAAGGACTACAGACCACATGAGTCAAGCTGACATTTGATAACAAAGCGCCTCCCCACTCAAGATTTAAGAAATGGAAAAAAGACATTATCTGACAACAGTGTAGGATGTATATCTTCCTGGAGGTACAGAATAGATGAATAAATGAAGTTGATAGCAATAGGAACACAAAAAGGAAACAGGAGAACACACAAAAATAAAAGTGACAGCAGGGAAGTTTGGGCAGAAAGATTAAAATGCTGGGAAAGTGAGAGTTGGTTCAGTAGACTTATAAATTCGAAATAAAATGTGCATAAATCTGACACAAATTGCAGCAGCAAATGAGTTCCAGTCAGTATAGATTTTGCATGACAATAGATAGTTAGAGAATGAAACACAAACATCTTTAAGCAACAGGGAAGGCTGTGGAGAAAATACAGTAAAGAAGATAAATTTTCTTTGCAATACGATTATTAGGTGCAATCCTTGAGCCACTCTAGAATCACGGCAATGACAAAGACAATTAATTCCCAGATCTCTTGTCCGAATTTGGCAATCACACAACTGCACATAGCCCCAGCTCTCTAAAAAGTCATTGTCTCCCTCCATGATGAGAAGGGGCCAACAAGATCATTGGCCGTTACTTCACGAGCCGCTCGCTTCGCGGTAAGCCGTCATTTGCGTGCGAACCGACCGCTTCAGTCCGCACGCTCCTCCCTTTTGGCTGCGACGTCACCCCGACCACGCCCCCTTTAGCGTGCTCCAACCGGGGCAAGTGATGCCCCTGGCGGAGGACGGGAATCTCTTCGCTTCGCATCTCGCTTCGCACCCAGCGCCATGTGTGGTCTCAGTTTTTGGCTTTTATTTCAAGTTTTTTTAAAAAATATTCAAACAGGGATATCGATACATCGCTATATTGTTTCATCGCTTTGCGCTGTTACTTCCTCGCTCAAGTAGCAGCGGCGGCGGCGGCGGCGGCGGCGGCGGGCGCAGGAGGAGCCGCTGCTGCCTCGCCCGGCCAGAGCAGGGCACCCGGGGCAGGCAGCGTGCAAGCGGCGGAGGGCGGGCGGCTGTGCCATGCGGGGCTCCCCCCGAGTAGCGGCGGCGGCGGTGGCGGGGGGCTGCCAATGATGCCAGGAAACAAAACACAGGATCGTACAGTAACCACGCTCTGTCGTGAATGACAGCCAAGCATTGATGCATCGATACACCGGTCCCTTTTTTTTAAAAAAAATCAAAGAACGCGGGAAACGGGGGAAGAACATCAGTGCTTTAATGCGAATGGAGCTCGTGAGGTCATTCTCGATTCGAACGGAAAAGCGGCCCGCGTGAGTACAGGGAAAAAGGGGTGGGGGCGAAGGGAGACCACGTGATCGCCTTCGCATTCAAAGCGAAGGCAATCACGCTGCGAAGCGAAGAGCCTCGTGAAGTGACGGCCATTGTTACAAGAAGACCCATATATAAAACAACTGAAGAGACTATGTAAAATATAGATTTTGTTACTGAACTGGGAAGGGTAAGGAAAGGCCTCTCCTAACAACTATCTGGGTCTCGTCCTTTTCCCTTGCTCAACAAACATGGAGCAATATATATACAAAGCATTAGAGTAGAATCAACTAGAAGGATAATTAATTACTCATAGGGAAGCAACTAATGAAACTAATCAAAGTACACAGTGTGTTAATGAAAGTTAGCAGCTGGGACCAAATTATTGCATTAGGCATAGGCAGAATGCAACAGAAAATACAGTCTAGTATAATGGCTTATGGCACTGTTCTACATACAATTATGGAGGAATCATTGAGGCAGATCTACTGCCATCCTGCCCACAGTGACTGCAGTCAACATGTTCAACTGTACTTATTGTACTTGGCTACATTAGTAACTGGTGAATTTTTTCCCAATTATTTTTATGCGGTATTGAATAATTTAATTTTAAAGCTAAGTGCAGAGGTAATCACACGTATGCTTAAAATGTTTGCTGCTTAGAAATCAACATTTGCTACCAATTAGCATGACAGGCTACAGCTGTCTTTTCTTCACATGGAAATGCTACAATATTTTTAATTACACATTAGACCCACTCATCAGATTCTTCTTTTGCTGGGCTATATTTCAAAATCAGTACAAACAGAAACAGATAAGCAAGATATACATTTATGAGACCCATAACATTCTTATTCATAATAATATAACACAGCTTGGCTTATGCAGCTTCCCTTATTATGCAATACCATCATATTTTTCAACAGGCTTGGCAATGCCTGAACTGCCAATCACGGGCAACATGTAAGGCACTCTGCTTCTGGTTTGCTTCACAGCTTCAACTTTTGCCTTGGTTTGCTGGAATCTCTCCTTTGCCATTTCTTCAGCCACACATTTCCTCAAATATTTCTCACATGCATTTTGTCTTTGTAACATCTGCTGCCTGGAACAGGAAAAAGAAGACCTCTTAGATTTTTCACCACTTCTAACGACTGTATGTAACACACAAATAACTACCGTACAGTTTAAGAGGAGACACTGACACAAAAACTCTAAATGTAAGGCGGAGTGAGTTGTGACATGTGTTGCTTTCAGTCATGTCCACCACCATATAATGTTAACTCTTTAAAGAATGTGAAATTTTCTAAATATAACAGAGCTGTGTGTTTAAAACACACAATGGGTTAGATCGAGAGTACCACTACGCAAGAGGCAGAAACTGACTTTCAAGTTCTCCTCCTTTTTCTGCACATTGCATTGAAATATCTTGAATCAGAAAATACAGCAGCCACTACTGGACTTGATGTCTTATTCTGCCAATCGCTTCACCATTAAATTGCAATCTTCTATGCAAAGATATAACAATAGCTTTGGGTTAATTAAATTCACCTTTGCAGTCTATGGTTGATTTTTATGCATCAGTGTTCCATTAACTTGCTTTCCAAATGCAGGCAACACCAGATATTAACTTAATTTGTTCTCTATGAAACACAAGTTCCAAATAAAGAATTCTAACTAGTGCACATTGTTTTAGCACCACAGAACAAGCAACTGCGAGGAGATTGGAGGACAAAGTATGCCAGTTCATATTGCATTTCCAAAAGATAATTTAACTGACTTCAGGTAAGCAACTAGAAACCTGCTGAATAATGCAAAGTTGCCCGGGTGTCACTAATGCCATAATTTAATGACAATAAGATTGTTCAGATGAATATTGGCCTAATTTGACATGCAAAGCCTTTATTAGTAGCATGAAAAGAAAAAGCTGAAACATTGCTAATTTTGAGGCAATAATTGAGTTTGTAGTTAGAGAAATCCATTTTTGGATACTCATAAACCAAGTAAAAATGAATGGATGTAAATAAAATTCATGAAACATCACTATTCTGTCATCTTACAGAATGGAAGTATTTGAAACTATGTCCTAGGTAATGAAGAAGCTGGCACAGAGAAAGATTTTTTCCTCTGGTTATGCTGTCATGTAGTGGTTTCCAGCCTGAGGTCTCCAGGTGTTTTTGGACTAAAACTCTCACAAGCCTTCACCACTAGCTATGTTGGCCAGGATTTCTGGGAGTTGTCCAAGAAGATCTGGGGACTCTAGGTTGGGAACCACTGCTCAGGTATATTGTGGCTGAAATCCTTTGCTTAGCATGCAAAGATGTAACTAGAGCAGTGGTTCTCAACTTTGGGTTTCCATATGTTCTTGGACTACAAGTCTCTGAAATCCTGGCCAGCACAACGAGCGATGAAAGCTTCTGTGAACCCAAGGCTGAGGCCTGGTAGAGGCACAATATGGCACTTAGGAGAATCCTTATATCCTTATATCAATCCTTACATCTAAATGGCATATTTGGTCTTACTGTCAATTTGCCATATCATGAAGTGGCTTATGAAGAGAGCTACCTCAGGATATTGGCAAATTAAACATTTCAACCGCTTCTCTGTGGAAGAGGACAGGGGAAGTAATTTAAAAAAAAATATTCCAGTGAAAAGATGCTCTACTGCTTACAAACACATTTTTAAAAATAGAAACCTTCCTCCTGGAACTGGGAGGAGACAGCAGGGGTACGAGGGACCCAATCTGTAGCTGAAAGCCAAGCCTTGCGGCATTCAACTTTTTGGCAGGAAGACACATTCCACACAAGACTAAAACATTTTTCATGGCAGACTGATATTAAGATCATTGCTGTAACAAAGGTGACCAACACGTGAACAACTGATACTAGGTCTGACTGATCTGATAAGGCCATGACTCACGGATCAACCTAAACTGATAAAAAGCACTCCTGGCCATTGCCACCATCTGGGCATCTCCAGCAATGAATCCAGACACATGTCTGGTGTCTGTATCAAGCCTTTCAAGACAGTGCCCTTTCATTCAAGACTTGTTCTTTAAGAATACCAAGATTCCATCATTATTCACACCCCCAAGAAAAAAAACCACCCTACATCTTACCTTGGTTCCATTTCAGTTTGCTCCATGTACAGGAGATAATAAATACATGCTTCTGGTTAGAGAAGACTAAATGTTACCTGCCTATTATTTAAGATATAACAATCTTAAGGTCATTTCCGGTTGCTGTGAGAGGTCTTGTTTTTCTTAATGTTTGTCTCACTTTGTGGTGGGGTCCACTTGATAACAATCTTAATTAAGATATAGCACCCGTATATGCCATTAGTCAATAAAGGGCACATGTTTTGTCTAGTATCATCTAAGAAAGCTATGTTTCAGCAAAAACATATTTACTTTAAAAACTACAGCATGAAGAAAGGTCTTAGTTTTGAGACTGTAATAGGAACAACATAAAAGAAACTTTGGCTGTTTGCCTCAGTCGATGGTAAGTTAATCCAAGAGAACAAGTCCCCATTCACAAGTTTAAACAGCAACCACAAACTTGGTGTAGGGTTTTGGCAGTGGTTGTGTTTGGGTGGCACCACACATGAGTGGGAAAATAGAACTCTACATCTATTCTCTAGGCAGTGGAATTCACTGCCTAAGACAGTGTTGCCGAACCTATGGCACGGGTGCCAAAGGTGGCACTCAGAGCCCTTTCTATGGGCACCCGACATCGCCCCTTCACAGCCACCTGTATTTAGGTGGAATTGCTGTATCGGCACTTTGTGAAAAAGTAGTGGATTTTTGAATCGCAGTTTGGGCACTTGGCCCAGGAGATTCACCTTACCTCCCCCTCAATATTTTTTTATCTGGCTAACAGACACAGGATATATATTAACTGGTTGCCTTATCTCCTTGTTCTTTTCTTCAAAGTGTTTTTTTAAAATATCTTTCTTTTTTATAATTCTCTGTACTGTGTGTGTTTTCATCTTTTAATATTACAGCAGGCATCTCAGATGTAAAACAGAAAGTTGGAATATATTTTAAATAAAATATACATACATAGCGGGATTTCTATTTATTCAAGAAGTTCTCTTTCAATAAATGATGGTACATTTTTGAAAACCCGTACACCTTTATGTATAACATTAATACCTCCCATAGTGAGTAATCAAGAAAAGTAAACATACCTCTCCACATGAAAATGTTTATACATCTCTTTTCGCTCTTTTTGATCTTTTACAATTCCTTTAACAATATATTTTCTCTCATGTATACAGTCCTCATTATATCTCCACCCATCCAGTTTTAATAAGCCTCTTGTCAAAGAAGTATGCTGGGTGCTAAAGCGCTGTATGAATGCATTTTCTATAGTCCTTTTCTCCTTGCTGTCCAAAAAACGACTATACTTCTGTTTCATTTCACTAATTTGCTTAGCTTTTTCCTGCTTGCACGCTTTCAAAATATTAGCAATCATAAGCTTATCCTCATCATACTTCTTCTCAATACGGTCTCTCTTCTCATCATGTAAACGACGAAGGTACTCTTGAACTTCACTTTTAGCAATCAGCATCCTCAGAGCTTCCCGCTCTTTTCTCACCTGGACATCCAATTTCTGACTTTGCCAGTATGCTTTATCAATGGCACACAACGGGCGTAGTCTTACTGTTCCAAATGCTCTAGCAAAGACTCTCTTGTCAATGCTACCTGGCACATGTACGGGCATTGTCTTTGGCCTAGGACGTGTGATGTAACGCAAGTCATGAACAGCATCAAACATTTCCTTCTCTTTTTCCTGATACTGTTGCATCTCTGTGACCAATGAGTAAATAGGCATCTTTGACCCTGAAAACCTAAATTTAGTTGTCATCTCATTATCCTCTTTCGTTTCAGGTTTTTTCCAGTCCAAGAGATCTAAAAAGAAACAGTCCAACAGTGATATTAATATATTGAAAATGTTTTCAATTTACCAGTACTTTGATTGGAAAAGTTACAACATTTTATATCTTAGTCCAATTACATAAACAATTGCATCTCATCTAAAGGACCAGATAGCTAAATACAGCAATGTTCTCTCAACTGAGTTTGGGTCTTGCTGAAAGCACTTGCCAAGATCTGAATCTAAAGAATTAACTGAATAATTAAAATAATGAAATCCTCCAACTCCCTGTAACCTAACACTCAAAATATTGCACTTGAAAACCGCAGGTTCAACACAAAGGAGGGTTACTTATTTCATTCATAGTGAAATCATACAGAATGTGCCTGAGTGAACCAAGTCCCACTGAAACTAATGGAGCAAGTTAGTCATGACAAACTTAATTTTCATTCCAGGGTCACAGTTAAATTTAGCTTCACTAGGGAGGGGGAACATATCTGAAGTGTCTGACTTGACTGCATTACCATAATTTTCAGCTGATCTGAAGGCTTTATGCTGCTCACTTGTCATTTAGAGGTCCAAATTTATAAAAAGGAAGAAAACTGAAGCACAAAAGGAAGCAGGAACAACAGAACGTATTTATAACAGCTTATTCTGAGTGTCTTCCACCCTAACCCTTTACACTTCCCCCTTAACATTGATTAAGTGCCAATTATATCCACTGTACAGTGCACAGAGATGGCACGGAACCACAAATTAATTAACAGGCACTGGTAAAAGAGAAAGGGGAATGGGTTTGCTGTCAAATGGCAGCACTGAGAATAGGTAATGAAGTGCTGATGGGTAGCAGATTGTACAGAAAACACCCCCTGCAAAGCTGCTACCCTGGGAAACTACACTGTTTGAGGGAAAGCCAAATCTAACTGGTTCACAAGGCAAGACAATACTGAATATACTAAAATAAGCATACTAGATTTCATTCTCTTTTCTAAAAGGTAATTTAAGACCAATCTGTTCTCTTTATATGTTATAAGATATTTGAAACAAAACATGGACTGTGTGGAGCATGTAAATATAAAGTATCAGAAATAGAGACAGAGACAGAAATACGCTACTTTAATATTAGAGCAGCTATCTGTTATAATTATTCACCTTCTTTCTCCATTCTTTTGTCTGCCAACTTTGTTATCATAATCTGGAAGCATTCATGTGATCAGAAGCTTATGTTTTGGACTCCTTTTGGCACGGCATGGTTCAATTTATTTTCTGGCGACCAGATAATGTATAGGAAAATCACGAACCAGTCCAACCTTACTCCATGCCCCTCAATACCTTTACAGTTTCAGAAGCAGCACCCCTCTGGGTGTTCTTTTCTGAAACTGAGTTGGAGTGATGGGCACCAGATTGTGTGTATATGAAATGGTCACTTTAAGTACTTTATATACTCGAGTATAAGTCGACCCGAGTATAAGTCGAGGCCCCTAATTTAACCCCAAAAAATTGGGGAAACGTATTGACTCAAGTATAAGTCTAGGGTGGGAAATGCAGCAACGCCTGGCAGCTCCTCCTTTGTGAGCTGGGGGAGTGGTGTGTGATGTTTAAAATGACTTTTAGCCCCTGATGCAAGTGCTTGGGTCAGTGGCTAAAAGTCATTTTAAACATCGTGCGCCACTCCCCTGTGATGCAGAGGGGGGTCATGAGAAGTGGCACACAATGTTTAAAATGACTTTTAGCCACCGATCCAAGCACTTGCCTCAGTGGCTAAAAGTACTGACCCGAATATAAGTTGAGGGCCCCTTTTTTCAGCCCAAAATTAGGGCTGAAAAACTAGGCTTATATTCAACTATATACAGTAAGTCTGCCTCTGTTCCATGTAATCCTACTTCCCTTTCTTACAGTGAATGAGAATAATTTCTAAAAAAAAAAATATGTATACATAGAGGCTACCTGTAGAGCTTCCAGGGTATCTATAGTGGTATAGAATTAACTGATCATATTAATCTTTTCAGAAAAATGCTTTCTAAAGACCAAAGAAAGCCACTTTGGCTCATCGAACTAGCGCTATAGTTCTCTATTACCCTGGTTCTTATCAATACCAACCATTATTAACTGTAGTCATACATTGGATTTTCTGTTAGTTTACCTACCTCTAGTATTCCACAAAATATTTAATGAATAAAAGCACATAAAGGTATATTATTTTATTTTGGACTATTTCAAAATGGCATGCATGTTGCTTATTTTAAATATAATACCCCAATTATAGGAATAAGGTTGAGATGGAGAATGAGTTTTACATTTTCTACTAAACCTCTTCTTTTTCTAGACAGGTCTCATTGACAGTGGTTGTATCTTCACCTCAGATTATACCATAGTGATTGATCATATGTCTGGAAGCAATTTTAATCAATTACAGTGTGATTTCAAGCATCAACAGGTTCTCCAAGCATGCCATGTGGCTAAAACTATTTTTCCAAAAAAAAAAAAAAATTAGTTTCCCCTTTCTCTTCTCATGGCACAAGGTTTTGTTTTGAAATTATTTTGTCTCTGCTAGTGAATGATTCATTAAAAACCCTCTGGTTTTTGAAGGTGGGTTTTTGTGCTTTTTGTCCACCATTTGGAACACAAATTTGCCTGATATTGCAGCACAATATCATAAAGATGGTCTACAGAATACCCTTTTGTACTCACTACCATTCACAAAGTGATACCACATAAGAGCAAATCCCTCAGGTTGGCTCCTTTTTCATCAGTTAATCACTTTTGTCCCAAACACAAAGCAATTATCAAGCACACAAAATGGTATCATGTGGACCAGCTTGATTGCTGCCATCAGTATTGTCAAAACTTACTCTTCCCTTTGCTATATAAAACTTGACTTCCTTTTTCCTACTGATTATTTATTTATTTATTTATTTATTTATTTATTTTTAGGTTTATATACTGCAAAGTTTAATTCAGAGAACAACTCCAGGCAGTGTACAAGTAAATTAATACAACAATATAGAATAACATTTTACATATATTAAGCAGACATAATAAACACATAGAATAAACAAATCATAATAGGGAGTCAGGTAGGTGGTGAGTAACTTGCAGTACAGCAAAAAGCCTCATGGTAGAGCCAGATCTTCAAGGAATTCTTAAACATTGCCACAGATGGAGCTAAATGGATATCAACTGGCAATTTGTTCCAAAGAGCAGGGGTGGCCACTGAGAAAGCCCAGTTTCTCATAAGTTTTTCAGGTTTCCCTAGGGGTGGCCACCCTAAGTGCCAACGCTAAAGAAGATCTAGTTTATAACTATTGTTTATATCCTGTTCTATGAAATCAAACCAAATTTTATTGTATGGTCATAGACCCGGTTATTTAAAAGAAGAGTCAAAGACTACATGGTAACACAGAAGCAAAGATACCAGTGTAAAGCCTTATTAAAAGAACCAACAGTTACATAGCTATACAAGTATATCCTGTCATATTTCAATCATCACAGCCATTTTGTCACTATACAAATCTCCTGTAATTAAGAAAAAAAAGAGGTCAGGCTTGAATTCTTTTCTTCCTGGCAGTCTTTTAAGGTTCTCCTCCAGAACCATATCTTTCTTCAGTGTCTTTATTTCACACAGTATGGATGATTTTGACCTTGGTTTCTAGTGGCAATCATTGCTAACTCACAGCTCCTCCTCTCTTTCTTAATTTCAAAAGGCAAGGATACCTCTTTCAGAAAACATGGACACAATATGTTTGTTGAGCTTTTGGTCCAATATAGCTTTTCTTCCATAGGTTGCTGACCCCATGGAAAGGATTTAGAAATAAGAGCATAGCTTTCAACTCTGCATTCTGAGAGTGGGCATGTCAATGTAAGTTTACCTGAGAGGTTAAAGAGTTTGCATGTTCCTCAGTTGTACCTGCTGCACCTACAGCTTTGTTTCACTACTTTCTTAAGCCCCCAAACATCCTTTCAAAATATTTTGGCAGATGGAATGTAGCCACATTTCAGTTGTTCTTGCTTCTGTCCTCATTCACACTTGTTGAAAAGCAGCACCATCATTACTTTATTTAAAGCAGGCATGTATTTTTCACTCTTCAAAGAAAGTCTGCCTTTTGATTGTTTCTGTAACTTTTCATCTCCTTTCAAACATCTCTCTCTCCAGGCCGTGAAGCTTCAGTAATCTACCTACTTTCAAAAGGTGCCTGTTCCATGCGCATTCAGTTTATAAGAACGTCACTGTTTTACTCTTTCAAAAGGCCTTTTTTGAAGATGAGTGTTTCGGCCCCTGCAGCCTGGATTGCTTCCAAACTTAAAAGTAAAAGAGGCTGGGGCTAATCATTCTTTTTCAAGGTAAACAAGATTGGTCTTTTCAATTTAGTTGATCTGTTTTAAATCCGGGATGTTTAAGGTCACTAGTTTTTTCATTGGGATATAAAACTTTTTATATGTAACTCAAAAATCCTTTTTCTGTGTGACTACAAATTCTCTGCATGTTGCCACTTCTGTATCTCCTCACCCCAGAAACTCTCTATTGTTGTCCAGCAGGTATGTCTCGCTCGCTTTTTATTTGTTTGCATATGGGTTTTTTTTTTAAAAAAAATCAAGTAGCATGATTTCACCAAGAAGAAACCTTCTGTAGAATATTCCTCCTGAGAGGCACAGATGAAATGTTAAATTTAAACAAGCCATTATCAGGATCTTGCCAGTAGAAATGCAGTGTTGCAGATAATGAAAACACTACTAAAGATAAGCTGGGATCATCAAAGTTCTCTAAAGGAAATAGAAATAATTCTTTGGGGGCTGAGAAAGGTAAGCCATAAATCAAGTTGTAATAAAAGACTAAGAAGCAGAAAACAGAGCATTAGAGTATACCAATAACTTTGTCAGTCACTGTTTGCAACAGTATACTTTTTTGCTACTTTATTTGTTAGTATTGATAAATATTTTTCTTTGTGATCACAATACAATGTTACACATGATACAATAACGAATATGCTGTAGACCTTTAAAATTTGCACTAAAGATGGCACTAAAATAATTAGGATTACAGCAAATGGAACTTGAAAATGTATCTATACACTTCACCTCCACAGTTCCTTTAACCTCTGCAGTAGGGTGGAGCTAAACACAGTAGCCTAACACTCTGGTACACATGAAATTTCCTCTTCATTAACATAGCATAAAAGTTTAAGAATGAATTTCACATTTTTATTTACTATTCTGACACTATTTCTGCTATCATTTACTTGTGCTTTTGCTAACATTCTTCAATAATCCATCCATCATGCATCTAGCTTTTTATTCTAACTACAGAAGTACCATTTCACCTTCTTCTTTGATAACTCCAGTTTCAAATTCAGGCACTTCTTGTTTACATTCAATTGTATTCAGTAAAGTAAATCTGTTCTTTTTATAAACTTTAAATTAATAAGAAATGTTACTGAAATTATATTTTATTACAATTATTTCATAATTGTTTTTCCATTTTACTTTCATTTTTTTTTATATTCACAGTTTATGGTCTGTAACATAGTCCATTCCTGGGCTTATTTTGGCAGAAATAATACAATTCCTCAAACTTCTGTGTCCATTTACAGCTTATTTAAGTTCAGTATTTACCATCCAATGTACCTCCATGTGCAGCCATCTCCTCAGTTGCCAGAATCATGTATTCACTGCAAACAGATTGTTGGCTGCACAGTATTCTACAAGTCACGCTATTTATTAGTTTCTGACTCCTAGGCGAAATTATCCAAAAACGTTTGGGTCTACTTTGTTACCTCCTTTTGTGTTCTAGTCATCTGTGATTATCACTGCATCCTATTTTCGTACATGATCAAGTCCCTACTGGACACTTGCATAAATGCTTTTGATTGGTTTTTTAGCATCTGTAGCTGATGCATAATCTTAAATTGAGGCTTTCCAAGACATCTGTTTGATATTAATTAGTCAAACTTTGTGTTATAGCCCGTAGCTGCTTCTGCTTGACTATGATAGCCACCCATTTCTTCTTGACTTTTTATGTTCCAGTGTGTAAAATCAATCAATCAATCAATCAATCAATCAATCAATCAATCAATCAATC
>JAHTLZ010000129.1:33189085-33213347 GCA_023846285.1 Phrynocephalus versicolor | reverse complement strand
ATCTATCTATCTATCTATCTATCTATCTATCTATCTATCTATCTATCTATCTATCTATCTATCTATCTATCTATCTATCTGCCTGCCTGCCTGCCTGTTTCTATACTACCCATCAGGCTACTTATCAAATTATCTTGGCTGGTGTGTTCAAAAAACGAGACAAATGCAAAAAAAAAAAAAAAAAAAATCTGTCACCAATAGTACTTCCATGCCGGTGATCAAGAGAATGATAGATAGATGTATAGCACAGTATATTCATAATTGGTAGGCCCATGTTGGGCATGCATTGCTCTAAAACAATGGAACATTCTTGCTAGTTATGTGTGAAACATTGTAAAATTTGCAGTCAATCCTGCAGTTCAGTATACCATATGCCCATGACCTTGTTTCTATCTGGGCAGAAGATTTATTTACTTATTTAAAATATTTTTACCCCACCTTTCTCCTTTAAAAGGACCATGGGGGTTACATTATTAAAAGACAATATTTAAAGCTAACCGCAATGAGCATGCAAAGCTTATTTCAAGACAGCATTTAAAGCTAAAAACAATAAATATATAAATATTTAGAAGATCACTTTGTATACTGAGTATATTCTAGATGTGAAACACTACAACATACTTAATAATCGGATTATAAATGAAGAAAGCCCAGTGACTAATGCACAAGTATTTTCAGTACTATGTGCTAAACTTAACTCTGCTTATTTTATAAAAGGCAGATAGCATTTTATGAATGACATGCATTAATGTGTTAAATATTTTTCCCTGCCACCCTGCAGAATTATAACAAAGTAATTCCAATTTAGTTTTTCTAGTCTTTTTATCACAAAGTATAGCCTACAGAACTTGCTCCTGAAGTAAAAAAAAACTTATATTCTGCACATATTTATCCATAGTAAGTTAAAACAATTTTGGCAGGAGTGAGGAACACTGGACTCTCTAAAAGCTGAAGAACTTCTATTTCTGCCATACCTCACCATTGGTATTCTAGCTAAGACTGAGGGGAGCTGGGTTCAACATCATTTAGAGCAGTAACTCTTAACGTATATGATAAAAAAACATTAAAATTAAGTGAATATATTTTAGTTGAGAGTAGACATATAAAAATATAATTATCACATCAAAGTATATGAATATCCATAGGGAGCTATATATGTGGCATATTCAGCAACTAAAATATACTGAGCAGCATCACAGCGATTGGTTAAGCTACTGACCCTTTCTTGGTGGTGACCTTGATTTATTTTGTTTGATCTTTTCTTTTTCTTCCATTCGAAGTATTGTTGAAAGAATGGGGTAATGTAATCTTCTCAAATATAAATGAAGCTCCTTAAGGTCTTTCACATCAATAGTCTGTTAAAGCCAACATTTAAGTCATCAGAACTATTTCTAGAGCAAAGTACGAATATTCTTACAGCAGCAGTATTATTTTGCTATAGATTTTTTTACTTCCTAGATATCCATTTAACAGTGCAGTAAAATTATGCCAATTCTTTTTTTTCAGCTCTACACTTTCTTGAGGAATTATGTGTCTGTCTAGGTAGAACCAGTATTTGCACGGATGAGTGAACACTTGTTCCAAACTCACTCCTCTGTGCTTCTTGAATAAATTCCAGGTTTTAGACTAAGCAACACTTTCACTCATCATCTGTTACACCAAGATCCATCTCTCTGCAGCTTGCAGATGATAAGGGCACCTTAGCTGTGCAAATAAATAAGAACAGCTCTTTTTGTAGAAAAACATGTACTGTTTGCAGAGTGTTTTAAAATTATTATTGTAGTGACTACATTAAAGATATCTTGCTTGTGGAAAGAAACATGAAAGGAAGATGTAGAGTGACTAAGCATAAAGAGTTAGTAGGCAGGAGATGGGTTTTTACTATTTTCAGATTAATACTCATTAGGAACTTTTATTGTCACAGCAATCTTTTATTTATTTATTTATTTATTTATTTATTGGATTTTTATACCACCCATCTGGCAGTGAGGTCACTCTGGGCATTTTACAACAATTAACAAATTCAAACAATTCTCTCTCTTTTTTTTAATAAAATAGTAACACAATGCATTATTATTGACAGGCTAATCAGTTAAAATCATGATTTAATGGGTGAACACTGAAATTGCATTATATTTGAGGGAATGGCTGCTTAAATAGCCAAGTTTTTAATAGTTTTTTAAAGGCAGCCAAAAAGGGGGCCAGGCAGATGTCTGGTGGAAGGCTATTCCACAGGCGAGGGACAATGGCAGAAAAAGCCCTATTATTTTTTTTTCTTTCCCTTTCGGGCCTCTCATGATGTTAGTTGCCTCAAATGCCTAGCCTGGGAGGATCGGGTATTATGGGCGGTTTTCAATGGGAGAAGGTGCTCTGACAGGTAGTGAAGTCCTAAGTTGTTTAGGGCTTTGTATGTCATAGTTAAAACCTTGAAGTTGATGCAGAACCGAACTGCAAGCTAGTGCAGAGCGGCCAGTGCTGGAGATATATGATCGTATTTTCTAGTCCCAGTTAGCAATCTGTCTGCCGTGTTCTGGGTCAGCTGGAGTCTCCGCATCAGACTCAAGGGCAGCCCCACGTAGAGAGCGTTGCAATAGTCCAGTCTTGAGACTACCAATGCATGGACCAGCCTGGTGAGAGCCCCCATGTCCAGATAGGGACACAGGTGAGCAATCTGCCACAGACTAATATGCTTAATGCTTGGTAAGGAAAACCATCATTAAGTACCACATTGATATTTGTTAGGCTTCAGCTTGTATTTACATTGAATGCTGCCACTTGTTAATATTTTTGTGTTAGTTGAATTACATACTACTACACCTTGGTAGATTAGATTACTAAAAGAAATGTCTGTCCCACCTGAAGCTAAATCTAACAGAAATTTTAATTCCAAGCCAAGGAGGAAGATCTATGAAGCGTATACTTGACAGAATGAAAGTCATACAACAGCTTAGAAACTCTAAGAATTTTACATAGGCTGGAATCATGGGGGGGGGAGAAGATTTTTTTTTACTAGAATGGCAAATTTTTGCAAGCAGAAACTGTTCTCAGAAGGAAAAACATTGTAAGTAAAAGAGAAACAGAACGGCTTGCAAAATTTTGTAGATAAATATTTCCGACTTGTTTGCCCAGCTATGATGCCTGTGTATTAGCGCCACAGGCCACATCACCAAGAATGGTAGCAGATGTTGCCCACCCTAGTTGAAGCCATTTCATGTCAATTTAAAATACAGCATTGCTGTTCCTAGTGATGAACAAGCCTTTTAATTTTGTTATATTCAGTCTGACACAGATTGCAGCCAAATTGCTTTAATAATATTTTCCTTTATTTGGGGGTATAATTTAGACACGTCAGTGATGAAACTCATTCCACAACTTTCTCCAAACAGACTTCCAATATTACTTTGCATCAGCAAAGTAATAACGAAAAGTATCAATTAAGTCTTAAGAAAATAATGCACAAATGTTTGACTGCGCTTTTTTAAAAAAAAGAATTCTACTTTATATGATTACATCTGTTAGTTCAAAGTTACAGTTGCTGCATTTAATTTTATAAATCATTTTCATGCCTTTTTCAGGGTGCCATCTTGAGTACTAAAATACTGCAATTCAGACACTAGCAGATTCAGAAGAAAGAAAAGAAAAGTTGAAGTTAAAGTAGGTTGGGGAAAGACAGAAAAAGAAAGAGAGCAAGAGAATTTAGAATGGCAATAAAAATGTAGTGCTTTGTTCTATTTTGAAGGAAGGGAGAAAAAAGGAACATTCTATCTACTGTGATGCTGGTCATAGGGTAGCCATTCATTCAGGGCCAAATGCAGAAATTGTACTGAGACACACAGAGAGAGACACTTTAAATTTTTACTAGAATACAAAACACTCACTCACTCACACACACACACACACACACACACACACACACACACACAATTTTTCTGTCATCTAAACACTAATAAATTCCCAAGCAGGCTGCTATATGACAGATGCTACCACCACTCATGTAAACCTAGCCAGCCAGCCCACACTCCACACACCATGGTTCTTGTCATCCTTTTCTTAATGATCAACAGCACCCCTCCAGAAAATCTTTCTGCTCCCTTGCTATACACAGGCTTGCTGGGATTTATGGCTGCTACAGAGTGAAGCTAAAACTCTCAAAGAACACAATGAAACCTCGTCCAACCTAATCTTAATCTATAAATGTGAAAAAAATGTTAAGAGCACAGAAAAAATAGTCCATAATCAAGTGCATATGTAGAGATCAGATTTGGTTCAAAATCTGGAGAAGCTAAAAAAGAGCAGACAAAATAATAGATACAGAAAGGACACCTGTTCACCCCATATACTCACAATAGGGAATGGGACAGGAAAGTTAAATTCCTCCCTAACTGTATATACAAGCAAGGTTCACCTCTGTCCCCCCAAAAAGTGTGTGCTCTGAGCACTGTAGGCAAGTCTTATTTTAAAAAATCACCTAGCTGTAGTGAAGACCTGAATTTGGTTCTGCAGAGGCACAGGACTCATATGAAGGCCTGCAAAGAGAGTGCAAGAACAGAACAGGACTTTGGTGATATGAGTCCTTATTAGGATTTTGGTGAGAAGTGTCTAAGGGCAGAGTTGTTAATTTTCTAAGATATAGTTTAATGAACTAGCAGAATCTAACAAAAATATACATCTGTGGGAACTCTGTCAGCAAATATTGTTGGTTGAAGCTATACAGATTCCTCAAGTAGTTTCACATACTGGCTCAGAAAGACAAGTAAGAACCCCCACCCCCCATCCCGATTGCCACTGGCCCTTCTTTTGTGGCAAGGGACTCAAGGGCAAGTGGCCGATTTCGGGTTGCAATCCAGACAATCTAAAGAGCATACATATCTCCCAGGAGGGTGTGCATTTCCAGTCGGTGAAGTAAACACTAGCATTGTCCACAGCCAGCATCACAGACCAGGAAAGTGTCATCTTCTGTCCGGTCCATTGAAAGGCCATAAACTCCCTTCATGACAGTCAATGTTTGGTGGAGCCTCTCCAACCTTCCTTCCTTTGCTCTCAGTGTAAAGGTTGTTGGGCAGCTAATGGGCAGGTTACAGTTGTTACATATAGGTGGGTATGATTATGGCTATGGTTGGGCACAAGATTCTGATTCTTGTCAATGTTTTTTGTGACAAACTGAGTTAAAAGACAGTGGATGTTAGGACAGACCCAGTGGTATCCTGGTATTTTCCATTTCTATGTATTATGTTAAGAGCTCTTGGGATAACAGCATTTGGGATTTACCCACCTCATAAAGAGCTGCAACTGTTTCACATCTAGATGGCAGGAGGTCCACACAGAGGTCAAGTACCCATGAGGGACCCATCTTCCTGTCATCCCATGATTCTTTCAGCAAACTGTCCAGTGGTGGTCATTCAATAGCTTCTAAGTGGGTCTTCCTGATTCTCCGGTATGCCAAGACAGTTTCAGCTGTAACCAATGAAGTTATGACCACATTTTTCCCATTAGAATTGTGGGTCCATTCTTTCCATTCTCTTTGCGTACTGTGACCTTATATACTTCTGAATGAATAGCAATTAAGAACAAAGAGTTTTTCTACCCCAATTTAATTCTTTTAGGGTCTTAATAACTTTACTTGGATCTACAGAATGACTCTTTCTGCTATATGCAAAGTACAGATTCCTCTACAATAGT
The DNA here is from genome assembly GCA_023846285.1 of Phrynocephalus versicolor. NCBI lineage: Eukaryota > Metazoa > Chordata > Lepidosauria > Squamata > Agamidae > Phrynocephalus > Phrynocephalus versicolor. Next base: position 33,207,668 of record JAHTLZ010000129.1, on the reverse strand, counting down.
TTCTTTATTAAGGCATAAATAGCACACTTACTTGGATCCCAGATGTGCATTTTTTATCCACAGTGTGCTGTTCTGGATTAATGGTATGAAACAGAAAGCTTTGGCGGCTGTGAACTACAGGTCTCTTTTGAATATACATTCCCCTTGTTCCATCTCTGAAGTAATGTTTCTGCCGCAGAACTTCTTGTACAGGAATCAAACTTTTAAAAAAAAGATTGGCAATTTTATTTCAACGAGGTAAAAAAAACCACCACCTGATTGATATGGAGTAAGGCCAAAGCAATATAGAAACATTTTCATACAGTCCTACTTTAGCCCTAGCAGTCTGCATGCATTTTTGAAACAACCAACAAATCAGCCAGGAAATTATGTGCTAAAGCATTATTCCTGTTCTTACAAATTGGTAATGCTGAATTGCTGAAAAGGGATTATGAATGACAAGCAAGTATGGTTGTACATGCTGCCCTATTTAGCTTTTGCACAGTTAGGAGTTTGTAAAGCAATCATGAACTCACCAGCTCACAAACCTGGACTTTGTGTTGCTACTCTCTGATCATAATAATGATTGTGTGCCATCAGCTCTTGACAGAATCCTCAGGAGTGGTTTACCACTTCCTTCTTCTGGGGGCATCCAGGGACCGTATAGCTTGGCCTTGGTCTTAGCCTACTAGGGCATACAGGTTGGCTCTTTTGGAATGCAGGGTTGGGAAATGAAATACCCACTCCCATTCTCAACGAGCTATCGAGTCAGCTTACTCTCTCTAATTAAAGGTAAAGCCCCCCCCCCACACATGCTAGTTGTGTCCGGCTCTATGGGCGGTGCTCAGCTCCATTTTCAAGCTGAAGAGCCAGTGCTGCAACGATACACTGTTTTACCTGCCCGCTCTTTATGGCGGTACCTATTTATCTACTTGCATTTACATGCTTTTGAACTGCTAGGTTGGCAGGAGCAGGGGTCATCAGTGGGAGCTCACTCCGCTGCGAGACACCCCGTACATTCTCTCTAATAAACCAGCTACAAACCCAGGCTTTAAAGTTTGGTCTGTTAGGGCAGAGGCAAATCAGGAATCCAATTACAGACTTAAAGCTAATATTTGCTTTGTCTGTGATATCCTTGTTACTATAGCCACTTCCCCTTGTAGGAGGAGAGAAGCAGGAGTGAATGAATAGCATGCATCAGGATATTGGTTTGTTACGAGGAGATTAGAATGCTGACTTTAGCTGCCATTTTGGCTTAGCATTTTAGGGAAACACAGCGAACATTTGAACAGAAACCTAGCACAGACATTTAGGAAAGGAGTGGACAACAGGCTGATGAGTGAAATCAAGATGCATGTGCAAAAATTGAATGCAGATTTATATTTTAGTTGCCAAAACTGTCATTAGGATTATTTTAGCATGATAGAGAAACTGAGAATGTCACCACCACCCTGGAAATGAACAAAAACCTACAGAATCCAAACATAAGACATATATCTAGTTTGCCATCTGCTCGTATGCCCATTCTAAGAATATGCATAATCAGCAGCAAAGCTGCAGTGGAAAACAAAGTACATCCCTCTGTCCTTCTCAATAACTTGATTAGTGTTATAGCAATATGAAGGGTGCCATAAGCACTGTTATGCTAGTAGAGTTGTGATTGGACTCTACTTTTTAAAAGAAAGATAAGAGGGAGATATTTGCAAGCTATATAAAAAATAAAATGTGTTTTGTGTTTTTTTTCAAGAGTTACAATAAATCTCACATTTTTAAGCATGTAAAATATGAGTACAAGAATATATGCTACAAACATTTTAATCCAATGCAAGAATGAACCTTAGCAACCTTCATATTTCCATAACGCTAAACAAATCATTGAGAAGGGCAGAGAGATGCACTTTCCTTCCCATTACAGGTGCAGAAGCTTTGTTGCCAATTATATATATTCTTAGATTGGGTCTAAAGTGATCTTCAAAGTTCAAGGAAGTCCACACTAGTTATGGTAATTACATGGTAAATACAAATGCAAAGTGCATGCTTTTAAAAATGTGACACAGTCTGTAAAAAAAAAGACTGGCAGAACATTATTTGTAGATGTCTTCATAGTAATACATTAATGAAAGAGTTTGGAAGACAGCGCAGAGGCACTGAAAATTTTAGCATAATATACTGTGTCCTATTAACAACTTGTAAAATATGTAAAGTATCAAGGACAAAAATATGTAAGGTCTATGCTTTGAACAGCATATTAATTTAAGAGGCTTCAGCTGCGCTATGTGTTCGGGCATTACGAAGAGTTATCTTCTCTTGAAAACGAAGAGGGCTTTGTAGGCCCTGCCTACCATTTTCCCCACTGAATATGAATAAGCTGATGCATGAAATTATATTTAAAAATGACTACATAAGAATATTCTTTGTACATGGCACTTTCATTCACTTTATCAAAAATGATCAATGTAACTTTTTAATGTTAGCCAATTAGGAGAATATTCAAACTTTTATGAACACCACATCAAACAAGCTTAAGCAGCAGTGAGTAAGTTGCACTAGAAGCTGGGGGACTGTCATATTCCCATGGCAAGCCCCAGCATTACCTGGATACAGACATAGTTCTCATCAAACTGGAATGAGACTGCCTTGCTAAGCCAGTATCCAAAGTGGGGTGTCTACTGAATCCTTCTACAAAAAGCCCTTTCTACTCCTTACAGCCTGCTGAAGAGTCCAGAACTTGCTCTGGGAAATTACAGTTTTGTCCTCCATATTAATGTTTTAGGACAGCAGTTCCCAATCCATTTTGAGCTGCAACTCCTTTTTATAAGAGCAGATAACCTGTGATACCCCCCACTGCATTTGCATTAAAAGGCAATTTTTTCCGTGGTGTCAAGTCATCATCCCTTTTTAAGAACGTACGGTGTCTTTCTTCTCTAAAACACCTGTTTCTCATGCAAACACATTACTACTAAATTTAATATTCTTCTCCGAAAATTCAAGGAAGAAATTAACAAGGGTTATAACATATATAGGGTGACCAATGACTCCACCCCACCCCAGAAAACACTTTGTGATCCTCCACAGGATCATAATCCCCAGGAAAAACTGTTTTAGGGCACAGATATGATTGAAGGCAAAATTGAATGCAATAGAATTACACCATTCAATCATTGTATAACATAAACAGGTGTACTTTAGCTGAACATTTCCTTCCTACAGTTTGAAAGCTGTTTTTTTTAATAATGAGAAATTACCAAAATGCTAAAAATATGTGATAAGTGATTACATTGTTCGAGATGATTCAGCCCACACAACCTTCCTCTTTTCTTTCTCCTCTTCTGAAGTGATAGTCTGAATATTAACATCAGACTAGCACTTCACTACCACCAAGCATAAACAAATGGGCTAGCATTGCACAAACAATACTAAGCTAAAAATTAGATCCGCCAAAGGTGCAGTGTACAACATATGACTCTTTACAAAGTGGACCCTCCTGACAAGTAAGAGTAAAGTTTTAAGCGAATACATGTTACTGTACACAGTACTATTTTGAACCAGCTTGTCTAACTGGTCAGATATCAATTGGCCACAAACTACCTAGGAGGAAGGGGGTTCAAACTTCACCCCTCTAATACTTGGCTGGAGTTTTCCACTGAACTCTACAGATAAAGAACTACCAAGACAATCTGGAGGTACCCTCCTGCCCACCCACTCCTATTGCCTGTGTGTGAAACACAGGGTTAATTTGATTAAACAAAAAGATGTTTGGATTTAAATTTTTAAAATATCAAGTTAAAACTTAAATCATGATTTATATCATGATTTTTAATTTTTTTAATCATTGATTTTTATCCTCCCTGGTGACATGAAAAGTTCCTGTTGACCTGGAGACTTTACCAGGATTTGATCTTGGATGAGAAGGCAGAACTAGTCTGTATAACTGAAACATGGGTGGGTGCAGAGGGAGGTCTAGCCCTCTCATTAATCTGCCCACCCAGATATGCCATCCAACACTGGAGCAGACTGTGAGGCTAGTGGCCGGGAATAGCCATTATGTATAAAGATACCACTGCATTTGTCAGGCTCTTGGCTGTGCAATCCTAGTCTAGAGGCCCTCCACATATTGATTGGGACTAGGGGTGGTCTTGCAATCGTGCTGGCATACTGCACTCCCCATGATCCAGCACTTTTCCTTCCGGACCTGGCTGTCTTTGTCTCAGTGGTACTGCCAAGGTCTCCCCCAACTCTGTGTTCTGGATGATCTCAACACCCATGCTGAGGTAGAGGCTGCAGGTCCAGCCCTAGAGTTCTTGAAAACTATATCTTCTTTGGACATGTCCCAGCACATCAACAGTCCCACCCATGTGGCTAGCCATACATTGAACCTGGTGTTTTTCTCAGGGCAGGGGGAGAGTGGACCAATGGAAACCAATCTTCAGACAGTCCCCTTGTCATGGTCGGGCCACCTGGTAAAATGCAGTTTCACAGTGGCACTCCCCACTCTCAGGGAGCAGGGACCCTGCAGTTTACTGGGTCTTGTTTGATTCCAGGATATCATGCATAGGATACTGGCTGATCTGGTTTGCACTCCTGTCAATACTCTGGTGGACAGTTGTTCCTCTGCACCAGAGTGGCTGACACAATTACTCAGTTGCCAAGCCCATTTAGTCCCATGATTTAGTCAAAAACCTTGGGTGATAAAGCAAAAGAGGTGAAGGCTAGAGAGCATTTGGAGGGGGGTCCCAATGGAAGCCAACTTAATTCCCACAAAGATTGCATCTACTAGGTAAATTTAAAGCCACCAGATCATACTTTGCTGTCTGGATCAGTGAAGCTCATAATCACCAGGCAGAAACTCTTTTGTATTATTTGTAATCTATTGCTGGTCGCAGCAATAGGCTACTGAGCATCTCCTGCGACCAATTTGCAGCCTTCTTTAAAAGCAGAAGCCATTCACCAGGACCTTGACCATCATTGTTCAGCAGTGGATCCAATTGAGATGTCTTCTGCATCATCTTGCCTGTCACTGCTAACACTTTCAATGATGTCTTCTGAAGTAGACAAGGTGCTTGACTGCTGCTGAACCACAGCAATAATTAATGGGTTACACCAGGCCTCAAGGAGACACTCGGTAGGCTCATTCATAAGAAAGAGAACTTGGCGGCAAATAATGTCAACGGCTATAGGCCCATTGCCAATATTGTTTTTATGAGGTAGTGCAATTTCAAAGGGTGCTGACTGAGATTACTGGGTCCCTGGTTCAATCCTTACTGTGCCATGTACCAATGAATCTTTTCTATAAAGATTTAAGTACATAATACTGATTGCTAAAACAGTGAAGGGAACCCCATTAGGGAAAACACATGTACAGTAGTACCTTGGTTAAAGAGCACAATCCATTCTGGAAGCATGCTTGAAACCAAAACGCTTGCATATCAAAGCAAATTTTCCAATAGGAAATAATGGAAACTCAGAAGATTCGTTCCACAACTCAAAATATTTGATTACAATGCTGTAACATAATACAAGGTGCTAAATAAAATACAAAACACAGTACAGTACAAAGTACAAAGTACAGTACAAAGAACAATAACCTGCATTTGAAAACCTTTGCAGCAGGTGCAGAGGAGGGGGGAATCCTCCGTGGAGGGGTCTGTTTCAAAAATGGGCTGATGGGAGGAATCCCAGCTAGAGCAGAGGAGAGGGAAGCCTCCATGGAGGGGGCTGTTTTAAACATGGGATGATGGGGGGTGTATGTCCTGGTTGCAGTAATGGTGGCAGGGATGGTGTGGAGAGGCCCTACAGAGGTGGCCTCTTTGGGTACAGGGGTTGATGGGGGTGGCAACTACTGGTACCTTTACTGAGCCCGTCACCCTTCCTTCAACTCTGCTGCTGCTGTTGCCTGAAACAGACAATCACCCACTTCCAGCAGGAGGGGAGAGATGCCATTTGCTTAGAGCACTTTTGATTATGTGACATACATGAGAGTGCTGGTATATCCAGACACTGCTCATTAATAAGGCAAACATGTTCAGAAATGTTTGCTCATTAATCAAAATGCTCGTAAACTAAGTTACTTGTTAACCAAGGTACGACTGTAATTATAGTAATCATCATTTGAATTTCAAATGACCATCATTAGGTACAAATATCTGTCATGTGGCTGCAAAACACGAGTCCCCAACCTTTGCAAAAGGGACTTTAAAAACATGCACATGGTGAGGATCAAGTTCCGAAAAACGATGCAATACTCCCACCTCACACACACAATGCAAAATGGACTTTAAAGGTATGCATACCACAAGGATCAGGTCCCTACCTTTGCACCACTTCAGAAATACACCAAAAAGTTTTAAAATGTCCAAAATTGCTGGAAAAACTTTCAAAAATGGTGCCAAAACAAGTTAGATGTAAGATATTTACAGAAAGCCTAAATATTGATGATGATCTCCCTAAATGGGGTCTGCTCACATGGACCCCTATTTACATTTCATGGACCCTCAATTTTTTCTCACTGTCATGGGCCCCCTGCAAGTCAAAACAGATCCCTGGGAGTCTATATAAACCACTTTGGGAACACTGATATAGATCTTGGAGTAAGCTCCAACTGAGTAAGTAAAATAAGCCATAGCCTTGAATCTGCAAGACTTGAGCAAAGCTATTAATAATCGGACCCTACAGAGAACACTCATTGACAGAATGGCTATAAATCAGAAGACACTTAACAACACATAAAAATAGTACTATTTCCTCTAAAACCCATCGGAATTAATTCAGGGAAGACACATACATGATTGCTCTATAACTGGCCTCAGGCAAGCCATAATTCCTCTGATTTTTCATTATGGGAAATAATATACAGATGGTAATAGTGACCTACCTGAAAGATTGACACAAAATGCATGGGGAACAGCTGGAAAATATTAACTCAAAGTATGATTATTATTTATTACAATTTTGATCTGAGATGATGCCTGCACTTACTTAGATTTCTAACCATCCCTTTCAATTTCTTACTTAACTACTACCCAAAGGCTCAGAAGTGTTAACAATATTTTTTACTTAGTGAAACTTGTCCCCTGAAGGGTTATAATAATCTAACATCAAAGCTGTCCTTTGGAGCCAGGTGTCCATTGACAAAAATGAACCTACTAATATCTCTGAAAAGCTTATTTCAACAAATTAGTGCAGTTCATACCTATCTCATTATGTTGGGATGACAGCATACTCCTTTAAAGAATGTATTACTCTGATTTTATTTCTGCTTATCCAGAACTTCTGGAAAAAAAAACACTGTATCATTCCCACAATATCGTAACAGTGGAAAAGAGTGACTGATTGTATTCCTATTAAATTTCAAAATAGGATGCAGTTTGTCTGTGAATGCACAGCATGGAGCCAACATGTAAAGGCATGCATGCATTTTATATTTTCTCTTCTTTGTTCTCTCCCTCAGAAATGCATTTGATTCAAGTGGGGTTCATTCTACAGAATTTTTATTAGTTCAAAAAAAGGAAAACTGCCACTTCTGTAAAGAAAACTTGACCCATCTGCCAAAATGATGCAGTGTCTGTCACTCTTCATCAGAGTAAAGTGTTCTGCTTATATACCGCCCCATACCACTACAAGTGGTCTCTGGGCGGTTTACAATTTTAATTACAGTGTGCAGGCTTGACAAGATTATCACTCAAATGTTTCTCACTTTGCCAAATGGCTGCCTGTATCAAAAAAGACAGCTGCCAACATTCAGTCTTGCTTTAAGCAACAACACTTGGATAGTGTGGAAGTTAAGGGAGTACACAACTCTTCAGTATGTTCCACAGCCTACTAAAAGTGGTGGAGGTAGTTCTTTTGGGAGTATCCACAGTATCCAATGTCACTTTGCTTCTCCATTTTATCCCCATCACTCACTTCTGATTCAACTTTTGTAGTGTTCACTCCTTCTCCCTTCCACTCCCTTAGCCCCTTAGTTCTCTTCCACATCTACCACTATTTTTTCATTCCTCCTACAGACCAACCCACAGCTGCCCTTAATTTTCCATTCTTCTGGGATCTATCAGTTTTATTACTAAAAACAGAGAGGAATCCCTATTTGTTACCAATACAGAAGGATTGGTGAATTTGTGCCCCCCACCAATATTAATGAGGTATCTCTCTCATCCTTTCTAACCACTGGTCATATTTTCTAAGGCTGACGAGAATTTGAGTCAAAGAGTATCTGTAGACCCACCAATTTCCGAACTGTGCTGCCCTATGATACAATGTTACTTTGGACTTCACCATCCACTTAGTTGAATTGCCAAAAACTGGGTCTGTCCTGCTTGAAGAAGTACATATAGGATGCAGCACCTGAAACAGCAGGGCAGCCCCGTCCTATACAAATGACCAGTCAACCCAATGTGCTATGAGATGTCATTGATCTAAACTGACAACCTTACTATTACAACTCAGCACAAGATCTAGAATTGATGGAGAATGTTTTGACAGATGTGGTTTGCTTGCTTGCTGAATGCTTCACAGAGCACCATCTGTGTACAAATAATACAAAGGAATAAGTCCATGCTTTCCATCTTAGAATTTATGACGCTACGCATGAATTTAACATCATCTGGTGTGGGGTATAGTTCACTCATGACATGAATGCAGAGTATTTTGGGGAATATCCTTTCTTTCAGGTATCACACCACAAAAACTACAACCATCTTAAACACATGTACAATATTCTGATAAGTCATTCCCTTTACCTTCTCATGCTTAACACAATGGACTCCAAGAATATTTATTGTGCATGTTGTTTTGTTTTCCATTACAATTCCGTATTTCCCATATATGCTTTTTGATAGTGGGTGCTACTTTTCTGATTGTTTTCAGCATCAGAACCTCGAGGTGTATACAGCTGTGTCTGACACTTAGAGTAGTGGGCAGAGTATAGAGATTGGATTTTGGAGATTTAGGGTTCGGTGATGAAATGCCATCATATATGACCCTGAATCAGTCATTCTCTTTCAGCTTCATGCCTTCATAAAGTTGTAAAGCAGGATGAGGAAAGCCATCTGTGTCACCCTGAGCTCACTAAAGAAAATGGAAATCAGTATAAAAAGCAGTGGGCATACACCTAACCATAAAAACTTTTCTATGGTAACCACCCATGGGAACTTACCCAAATGTTGACTATCTCATAATTAACTGAGCTGAAGCAATGTGGGAACTATAGTTATACATGTTAGCTCCTATGTTTAATGGCATGCTTTACATTTTCTTAAATATTTCAAATAAAAGCTTTAGAAGTACAAAGTAGAATGGGTAGAACCGTGTCCAAGCAACTAAAACAACTTGCAACAATCACTCGAACAAGAAGATAGCAAACTGTACTGAGACGTATTTTCCTATGATTATTAGGCTTATGTTTCACTAAGCTGCACAGCATAAAGACCACACACTACCACTTTAGCTACTGGAAGCTAACTTCCACACTTAGCTGCTGTACTGGTGTGGTGGCAAATAAGCACCTGAGACCACTGCATGCCTACAAAACCTCTTGCCCTAGTTCCTGTACCATGGAATCAGCCCTCACCACAGGAATGCCCTATCCCAGGGAAAAGACACCTCCCAAGGTTTAGGGCTGCACATTTCCATCCCTGGATCTCAGCTGGTGACAACCCCCACCCCACCCCACCCGGCCACACACAGGCGGGGGGGGGGCTGAAGTTGTTGGAGGATTCTCATAATGTGCTGACATTGTCCTCTTGTCCTCTAGAAGGCAGAAGAGGAGGTTTTGATCCAATGTTTTTTCCCCAAACCATTTTTCTTAAAATGGGCTTTGTGCTGGGCAATGTGGGATACATGCACCCTGTATATGCACACCATTTATACTTATTTTATAAAGAGCTGAAAAAAATGTTCACAGATGTGTTCCAAAATGAATTTGTTAATGTTTTCCTTTAGTTTTCTTTTAAAGAATATATAAAAAGAAACTAATGTTAGTGCCAGCTGGCAATAGCTCAGCGGTTCTGGCATCTGGCTCTGCATATTTGAACCCTTCACTGTGCATCCCAGAGGAGCCAGCCTGGGGGGCCTTGGGCAAGCTGTACAATCACATGATGTCTCCAAAAGAAGGAAATGGCAATCAGCTTCTGAGCACTCTTTACCTTTAAAAAAACACCCTGAAAATGGTCACCATAAGTCAGAACTGACTTGATGGTGTGCATGCATGTGTGTGTATACTCTCTCATACACATACAAATGCTAGTATCATTATGTTGTGGCATATTTTTTTCATCCAAGAAACCTTTAATGACATAAAATAAATTACAAAAAAATCATCAAGCTGTGGAATAAGACTAAAGATAGGTAAATGAAGAGGTCTCATTATTGGTATATAAGACACTGGCCAGGTATTCAGCCACTGAGGCTGTCAATTCAGAAAATTTGTCCTCAAGTAGGCACTATCACTGCTCATTCCATTTCATCAAGGTTACATTCTAGAATTTCCAGTATAGTTCAAGTATTGTATTTGAGGCTACTTGTATCTTTCTAGTCAGACAGTTCAAAGGAGTCAATAAAATCCCATATATTAAGATTTCCAGAACACCCATTTCTTAAAATTTCTATTAGTAACAGCAGTATTACATTTGAGTAGAATCTGTGACCTAAATCCAACAAAACACAGTCTGATGTCTATTAGTATGACTGGACTTTCTTCCTTTCCCTTGCAGCCCTCTGTACCACCGGAAATCCTACTCTGGAAATCCTTAGGGGATGAAAGCTCACAGTATTTAATTAGAATTTATATAGAAAGAACTTAAGAACATAAGAAGAGCCATTCTGGATCAGGCCAAGGGCCCATCTAGTCCAGTTATCTGTATTTCACAGTGGCCCCGCCAAATGCCTCTGGGAGCGCATGAGAGTTGGTACCTGACTCCTGATACCACTAGCCCACATCTGGCCTTTGAAATACCCTCTTTTAAAGCCTTGAGATTACACATCCCTGTCATGGTTTGTAACCTATGGTGGACTTTTCCTCCAGGAATCTGTCTATCTGTTTTGAAGGCATCCGGGCCAGATGCCATCACCACATCCTGTGGCAGGGAGTTCCACAGACTATACAACACACTGGGTAAAGAAGTATTTTCTTTTGTCCGTTCTCACTCTCCCAACCCTCAATTTGAGATGATATCCCCTAGTTCTGGTATTTTGTAAGTGGGAAAAGAGTGTCCCTCTATCTAATTTACTCATGCCCTGCATAATATTGTACGCCCCAAATGCTGTAGCCTTTCCTCATAAGGAAGCTGCTCCAACCCAGTAACCATTTTAGTCACTCTCTTTTGCACCTTTTCCAGTTCCACTATGTCTTTTTGAGATGCAGTGACCGAAACTGTATGCAATACTCTAGGTGTGACCTTACTCTCCTTTTGTACAATGGCATTATAATGTTTTATTTTCCATCCCCTTTTTGATGATCCCTAGCATGGAATTGGCCTTCTTCACCACTGCCGCACACTGAGTAGACACTTTCATTGAGCTGTCCACCAGCATACCAAGATCTCTTTCCTGATCTGTCACGGATAACTCAGAACCCATGAGTTGATAAAGTTTTGATTTTTTTGCCCCAATATGCATTACTTTACATTTTCCTACGCCGAAACACATTTGCCATTTCGCAGACCATTCTCCCAGTTTGGAGAGATCCTTGTGGAGCGCTTCACAATCTTCTTTGGTCTTCACCACCTGGAAAAGTTTTGTGTCATCCACAAAATTGGCCACCTCACACTGTCTCCAGGTCATTTATGAACAAACTGAAAAGCACCGGCCCCAGGACAGATCCCTGGGGCACACCACTTTTCACTTCTCTCCATTGTGGAAATTGCTCATTGATGCCTACTCTTTTTCTTGAATCTCAACCAATTATCAGTTCATAAGAGGACCTGCCCTCTTACCCCAACTGTGCAATTTTCACAGCAGCCTTTGGTAAGGGACTGTGTCAAAAGCCTTCTGAAAATCAAGATAGACAATATCCACCGGTTCAACCAAATCCACATGCTTGTTGACCTTTTCAAACAATTCTAAAAGGTTTTTCAGGCAAGACCTACCTTTACAGAAGCCATGCTGATTTTCCCTCAGCAAGGTTTGTTCTTCTATGTGTTTTAAGATTTTCTCTTGGATGAAGCTTGGGGTTAGGCCATATTGTTGTAAAGCATTGACTTTTTAAAAAATTATTAATAAACTTTATTAAAAACAACATGTTTTCCTGTTTATAACAGAAATATTAATTACTTTATACAGTGAAGAATCCAGCCTTAAGACTTAAAAGTCAAATATGTCGAAAAGGCTTATAAGCACAATGTTACAAACAATTGCTTAATTGCACCAGAATATAGACATCACATTTGTGCAGTAAGACAACACATTCCCTTGTGCAATTGTTTAGAATTAATTTGCTTCAGATTTTTAAGGGCATTATCCTATAGATATGCTCGGTGCTATGGGAACTGCTAAATGGCCATATGCTATACAAATGGGTTGTAGACTACCAACTCTTGTTCTCACAATATTGAAACAGTACATGGCATCAGGCGTGCTCATTATAGATTGAAGTATCAACAGCTATTCCCTTTAATTAAGAGCCTTTCTGGGAAAACCTGATCAACAGTTTCCAAATACACAATATTTTCTAAATTAAATTGTCCTAACACACAATATCGAAACATCCACTTTAAGACAGCTTGTAACATGTTTTGCTGTATTTCAGACATATTTATGTATGTTACGATATTTGACAAACCAGCTTAAATTAGACTGTCTGCTTTGCATGAAAACATCTCCTGATTAAAATTAAGTAAAAATATACTTACCACAATCTTTTTCTAATTAAATATCCTCTTATCCATTTCTGAATAATCACAACTGGTGAATGATGAGCTAGAACAGAATTGATCTTAGAAATTATCTCTCTCACCCTTTTCATTTCTTCCTGAAATGTAATTTCCTATCAAAAAGTAGAGAGGGAACATATGAGAATGGTCTATTCATGTGCATCAAAACACTCTTTTTAAAAAAAATATGTATTTTGCCTACTTGTAATGTTTGAAAGCAATGAGCTCAGATGAGGGATCTTGGTGAGTGCTTGCTAACTTGCTTTTATCTAGTAAATTATCTTCATATATCTTGGAAAAAGATTTCTCTAATTGGACTTAGAAAAAAAGATCCTAAGTGAGGTAAATAGTACCTTCCTGTTATTCTTTCCCATTTTACTGCAGCAGAAATTAATGGTTTTCTTCCATTTGTTGTTGTTTGTAGCAATTCTTGCTACTATGCACAGTAAGTACCCCCGTCTTCATTGGTAAACATCAGAAATATATATTAGAGGTAGATTTATTCAGAGCATAAAATCTGATGTCTAATACTAGTAAATTTTATAGCAAGAGTGTCAAGTTTACGAACTCATCATTGCAGATAATACAGCTAAGGGAAAAGTTACAGACAACCCATCATTAGAGCTGAAATCACATTAGTGTTGCAGGTAACGTGCCATTTGATTTGAAGGCATATTAGTGTTCCAGTTACATGATTCTGACAAACCTTCATTTCTAAGAACTGAGTATTACAAGCAAAACTCATGTTTAGTTCCAAAAGGCCAAGCACAAAACAAAGCAAACTAATTTACAGTCATAAGAGGAACAGTTGTTCGCAGACAATCAGATGCTTTTAGTTGTTAAGGAATTCTCTAATACATAATTCACCCCTTGTCTTAAAATCTATAATCCAGACCCTGGTTTTTGGCAGATATTATGATCTTGAGAGAATAGAAATTTGCTAATGATGAGGGTTAGCTTAGCAGGTTAAATAAGGTGGCCCTATTGGATATAGTAATAGTTTTCTTCTGAGAGACACAAAATATCCACTGAAAACATCCAGATTTTACAAAATGCATGCTCAAGACTCTTCCAAGAAGAGAGAGAACTTACATAGCTCTGAATTCTGAGTCAGGATTGTAGCTAATGGCTAGAGATTATATAATATGACATATAAAAAGGTAAAGGTTCCCCCTACACATGCGTACTAGTTATGTCCAACTCTAGGGGTGGTGTTCATCTCTGTTTTCAAGCCAAAGAGCCAGTGTTGTGCGAGTCCGTGGCCACGTGGCCAGCATGGCTGCAAGGAAACACTGTTTTACCTTCTCACTTTTTACGGTGGTACCTATTTATCTACTTGCATTTGCATGCTTTCAAACTGCTAGGTTGGCAGGAGGTGGGGTTAACAGCGGGAGCGCACTCTGCGAGGCAACCGGGATTCGAATCGCTGAGCTGCCGACTTTGCAGCTGACCATTTCAGCACTCTAGTCCGCTGAGCCACCATGCCTCTAGACCAGGGATCCTCAAAGTTTTCAAACAGCGGGCCGGTCCACTACCCCCCAGACACCACTGGGGGCCGGACCACAGTCAAAAAAAAAAAAAAAAAAAGGCCGACATTTTAAATTGCCCCACTTGGCTGCAGCCAGTGCCTCAATCATCTGGGCGGCGGGTGGGGGGAGCGAGAGACTTTGCTGTGGCCCTCCCACTTTGAACTGTCCCACTAGCTAGCATGCCGATCATCTGGGCAGTGGGTGGAGGGAGTGGAGGAAGCGACATAGCCCACCACTTTGAACTGCCTCAGCAATAGAAGCAGCTGTGGAGGCTGGCTTGCTTGCGAACCAGGGGGTAGGTGGGGGGGGGGTCCGCAATTCTTCCCAGGGGCCGGATTCAGGACCCTGGGGGGGCGCATCCGGCCCCTGGGCCTTAGGTTGAGGACCCCTGCTCTAGACAATATAACAGATACTGTACTTCAAGCCCTGCCTAAATAACTAGGCTATTAAATTTGCTTACCTTTCCGACAAGAGGACAATAATCCACAAAAAAGCTAGGAGTAAATGGTTTATATTTTATAGGAAGCCTCCAGTCCTCAATTATTTCCTCATCAGAAATGACATAATAGTCAAGTGCCTTGAGTGAAAAAATGCTGTTGACGACAATATGCCTATAGGCTATTTTCAGGCATAGTGGAGTATTGAACAAGGTGAGAGCAGTAAGTTTGTGGCAGAAAGATAATGAATGCACATTTTCCAATGCTAAAATTCCATTATCATGAAGGTAGAGAAGCTTTAACTCTGCCATGTTTCCCCAAAACTGTGGGCCTGGAAGTTCTTCTAGCTGAAAATATTGAAACACAGTTTTGGAGGGGGAAAGAGATTAATTGGTTTACCAAATATATTGTTTTTAAATGAAGTACAGCCCAAACAGCACAAACAAACAATTTGGCCCAGAACTCTAATTTAGCACTAATTACATCAAAGGGTTCCAATATTAGAGAGGGAAGAGCATGTGCAAGGAGAGGAGGAATCCAAGGTTGTGTCTCCCCATTCTGAATCTGGAACACCAGCTACCTTCAGCCAAGGAAGATTAAATGAACATGTCTGAAAAGGCAGAAATGCCAGCCCCACACAAACCAGCACTTTGTGACCTGAAGTTGCCTGCTTGAGGTCACCATGCAGTTGAATATGAAACCAACAACATTGTATCACACCAATATGACTAAAATGAACACTGAAATTGAAAAGGATACACTGTACAGAACTTGTAAGAAAATCTCACAGGATCCCAATCCAACCATCTAGAGTTTCTTAAGATGGACACATCCCCTCCTAATGACATCACAATTAGTAGATTTCCCAGCAGTTCAGGCAAAGGCATATGAGAACCTAACTGCTGAGATATTTAAAAAGCTCCTTCCAGCTTTTGTAATGCAAGACTAAACTCAGAGATAATGATATTTCAATTTATAACTCATATTTATTTATTTAGTTAGAGTATTTTTACCCTGCCTTTCTCCTTGGAAAATGACCCATATACATATGCAATCTGCCAATTTTATCTATATCTATATCTATATCTATATCTATATCTATATCTATCTATCTATCTATCTATCTATCTATCTATCATCTATCTATCTATCTATATAAAAGCAGATAGATAGACACATACACAAATATATACAGTTTCTATTGAAGCAAAATACTATTAACACTGAGAAGAAGCCAGCATTTGTATTAGAGTAATATACATTAGGTACTACTTTACTGTCTTCTAACTTTAACATATATATTGCTAGTACCAAATATATTATCCTATGGCAGTGCTTGAAATACAAATATGGCAAACTAAAGCTGCAGCACTGATCCGTAAATTAGTTTATTTTATGTTAGGTTATTATCAAGCCACACTTGCTCACCTGATTGCTGTGGAGATCCAGTTTAATTAAATTGACACAACATTCAAGTGCATCAATATTCATAAGGAAATTACCAGATAAATCACATATCTTAAGTGAAACACAGTAGTGTATGTCTCGTAGATCACTTAAATACTGAGCATGTTGCCTAACCATTACAAGATCTTGCAAAGTCTTTGCATCATTTTGATCAGCAGTTTCTCCATGTTCAAGCAACTGCTTTTCTGAAGCAGAGACAAGGTATTCTGTAAATTTCTCCTCCATGGTTATCTCCTTTACAGTTTATCCATGAGACATCTAAAAGAGAAAAAAGGATTACACAGCAGGTTACGTTTATTCTGCTTTCATAAGAAAAACTTCAAATACCCTAAATAAATATCCCGCTGCTGGTTACAATACCCCCTGCTTTATAAACGGACTAGCTACAACAGAAAAGGCAGGGAGGAAAAATGTAAAAGAATATTTAAAAGCCTGTAAGCAAATGAAGAAATGCCACTTTTGTATGTTACCAAGAGAATACTAATACAAAATGCCAGCATAAACGAAAGTTTTTTAAAAAATATATATATATATAAAATTTTACATATACTGTATATGGATGAGCTATATTTTATTTGTTTAAATACATCTATATGCTTCTTTTTGGATCAGGTTCACCCAATGCAAAATATCTTCAACAAAGCATGAACATAAAACTATTACGGTAGTTCTCGTCAGCTTGCACAGCCTGAAAATGTGGACAGGCTTCTTTGGAGTGTGAGGCCATCCGCCTGCTGGCTCAACCCTTGCCCAGCCTGGCTTATTAGAGCCTCCTGGGAGGGACTGGCAGAGTGAACAGGGAGGGTGGTTAATTCCTCCTTGACATGGAGTCTCCCACCCTCTTTGAAGCAGGCGGGATTCCTCCCAATGTATCAGATAATTACCGGCCAGTCTCTAACATCCCAGTTTGGGGCAAGGTGATTCAGGCCAGGCTATGGGATGGAAACCGCCTTGGTGGATGATCTGTGCTGGGGACTAGACAGGGGAGTGCATCCCTGGACCTCTCAGTGGCTTTCAACACCATCGACCATGGTGTCCTTCTGGGCCCAATGGCTGAGCTTGGAGTTGGAGGCACTGTCTTGCAGTGATTCCGCCCCTACTTGGAGGATTGGTCCCAGATGGTGGTGCTGGGGGATGCCTGCTCAGAACCCTGGCCCTTGAAGTGTGGGGTGCCACCGAGTTATATTCTGTCCCACATGCTATTCAACATCTACATGAAACTGATGGGAGAGGTCATCTGGGGATTTGAAGTAGGGTGCCATCAATATGCTGATGATACCCAGTTATATCTCTCCCTTCCCCCAGATTCCAGGGGGCGGATAAAGTCCTGGAGCACTGTCTGGAGTCGGTGGGGATGTGGAGGAGGGCTAACAAGCTGAAATTAAATCCGTACAAGACAGAGGTTCTCCTGGTTTAGAAAACTTCAATGCAGGTGCTGGAATATCATCCTGCTCTGAATGGGGTTGCACTCCCTCTGAAGGAGCAGGACCGCAGCTTGGTGGTACGTCTAGATTCAGAGCTGCTCCTGGTAGTGGCTGTGGCCGGGGGAGGGGGGCTTTGCCCAGCTTCGGCTGGTATGCCAGCTGCGGCCATACCTGGAGCATGCAGACCAAGACACGGTGATCTATGCCATGGTGACATCAAGGTTACACTATTGCAATGCTCTCTATGTGGGGCTCCTCTTGAAGGAGGTTCGGAAACTTCAGCTGGTACAGAATGCGGCAGTCTGGGCAATTACTGACCCACTCTGTTGGGCCGCTTCTGCAGCGACTGCATTGGTTGCCTGTTCGTTTCCAGGCCAAATTCAAGGTGCTGGTTATGACTTTTAAAGCCTTATACAGCTCGGGACCTGGATATCTGAGAAACCGCCTACTTCCATATAATCCGGTCCGTCCCCTTAGGTCATCACAAAAGGCCCTTCTACGAGTGCTGCCGCCCAGGGAGGTGCAAGAGGCGGCAGCAAGAAATAGGGCCTTCTCAGTAGTAGCAGCAATATTATGGAACTCCCTCCCCTTTGAGCTAAGGATTGCCTCCTCCCTGGAAACATTTGAACAAGGCCTTAAGACTTTTATATTTAGGAAAGCCTTCTGAGACTCCAACTTTTTACAATTTTTTTTTTATTCATAACATCTCAGGATTCAGTTTTATTGGCTGAGGGCCTTTTAAACTGTGCTGCTGTTATTATTTATTTATTAATTTATTATGGGACTTGTGTTTTTTATTATTGTTTTTATTTATTTATTTGCTATTTTTAATATTTCATGTTGTGAGCTGTTTTAATATATCTGTCTTGTTATTATTATTTTTT
>JAHTLZ010000129.1:33154666-33182166 GCA_023846285.1 Phrynocephalus versicolor | reverse complement strand
TCAGATTCATATTTTGTAGATACCAATAAAGAGCTCAGTGAACAGAAATTATTTTGGCTGCTAGAATCTAGAACTGGATTATTGATCACCACTAGAGAGCACAAAAAGGAAGCGCTGATGGGTCGGTCATTCAAGCAATGTCAAATCAACCAATGCATGGAACCTTGATGACATGGATTTGGTTCATTTTTGGTACATTTGTACCTTACCGTGAGATGTTTAAAAAATATTTTTTCCAGATTTTTTTGGTCCACCCGTTTCTGAGATATTGCATTTTCAAAATTGCAAAAAAATACCAAAATTCACTACCCATCATAATTTCAAATGTCATTAATAGATACCTGTGATAGCTATAGACCATTTTAAAGCTTATGAACAGGGCTTTCATTTGATATATAACTTAATGCAATTGTACATTTTTAAAAAAATTACACATTTAAATAAATATAAATTTTGAATTTTTGGAAACCTGAATTTAAAAAAAATTAAAAATCACAACTAAAGATACATACCTTGTAGACAATCACTCCACATTTCAGGATGGTATCTCAATGGTATCATATAAAACTTACATATTCTTGTTGGCAGTGACAAGAAATTAAATTGATTTAGCCCCCAAAATAGACCAAAATTCTGTGAATTTTGGCATGTGGTCTATGGGAACCCAAAAGATATCATCTGAATTTCCATTATTTCTTATGGTGAAATTTGCTTTGATATCAGAGTGTTTTGGTTTACAAGCATGTTTCTGGAATGGATTATGCTCGTAAACCAAGGTATTACTGTATCAGATGCTTTTGGACATTAGTTTGACAACCATCTTTGTCTTTAATTGAAATATCTTTCAGGAATCTGAATATTTCAGCTCTGAGCCATCTTTTAGCCACTTAAATGTCTCTTTGACCTTCATTGGTGAGTCTCCGGTGTGTAAGAAGAAAGTATCAAAATGGTCTAAGAAGTACCACAAAGAAAAAAATGGGGAAGATTAACCTACAAAGAGTTATGTTGAACTTCTAAAGATTATATGAATGAGGAAGAAAGTTACTTTTCTGATTCAGAAATTATTCAGCGACTCCAGAAATTTTTTTAAATTGCGAACAAAAGTAAAAAGCTCATGATTTTGACAGTTTCACCAGAGAGCTGGTCATGTAAAAGCATAGAAAGTGAATTCGGAGTAAGTAACTATACTGCAAGGAAGGCAATGAAACTTATGAAAGATATAGGAATTTTGTCCTCACCTAATCCCAAACCTGGAAATATTTTACCTAATGACACAGTCAACTTAGTAAAGGAATTTTCTTGCAGTCAGAAGGCAAATGCCTGGCAAGAAAGATTATATTTCAATCAAAGACAAAGACGGTTGCCGAACTCATGTCCAAAAGCATCTGATACTTGGTAATCTTAGAGAAATTTACCAATTGTTTAAGCCCAAGTACCTATCTGAAAAGACAGGATTTTTCCAAATTTGCTAATACTAAGGAACTTCATTACAGGAGAAGCTAGTGAGACTCACAGTGTGTGTGTGTGAGAGAGAGAGAGAGAAAGAGAGAGAATATACCAATTAACCCCACAGGAGATGACATGAGCATCCAACATGCTAGCCGGGGGGGGGGTCCTAATCATTAGGTATAGAAATTTTGGTCTATTTTGGGGGGGGGGGGGAAATCAATTTAATTCTTTGTCACTGCCAATAAGAAAAAACATGTTTTATATGATATCACTGGGATACTATCCTGAAATTTGGAGTGACTGGCTGCAAGGTATGTATCTTTAAGTGTGACTTTTTTGAAAATATTAAAATAATCAATTTTTCCAAAAATTCAATTTTATATTTATTTAAATGTGTAAATGTACAATTGCATCAGGTTGTACATCAAATGAGAGCCCTATTCATAACCTTTAAAATGACACCTGTTCCAGGTCTGTAGCTATTACAGGTATTTATAAAATGGCATTTGAAATTATGGTGGATAGTGAATTTTGGCATTTTTTTGCAGTTTTGAAAATGCAATCTCAGAAACAAGTGGACCAAAAAATCTGGAAAAAAAATAATTTTAAACATCTCATGATAAGGTACAAATGTACCAAAAATGAACCAAATGCATGACATAAAATTCCAAAATGGATTTATCATTGGTTGATTTGACATGGAATGACCCTGATACCAATAGGGACTGCCTCTATCAATACTTGAATTTAATAATAGTACTTTAAATTATTCTCCTGACCTTTAATACTATGTATAAATCACATCTTCTCTTTCACATTTGCCAGCAATGTGTTAGTTTCCTTCAGGTTTCTCTCTATCTCCACAATTTCCTGAAAGGGACAAAAGACTTTGCCCCTCTTCTTGACAACAAAATAATTCTACTCAGCTGTACAGATGCTTGGATAATGGAAAAACAGCAGGGAAAAATGCCTACTGTTTCTTCTCCTCCCTAAACTAATACCAGAGTGAGGGCCACAATGAAATTCCTGTGGTCACTATTCTATTTCTTATGTGCCATTAAGTCAGAACCAACAGACGGTAGCCATAACACAGCTTTCTGGGTAAGGTTGATATTTAAGAAGTGGTTTTGACAGTTCCACCCCCAGCAGTAAATTCCCATAGCCTACCAGGGACTCAAACTCATACTTCTGATGTGCATGACTTTATCCATTCTACCATACTGGGTACCCATAGTCACTAGACATTCACCCCCATGAGTACATTTGCTGACTTCTGGCCCCAAGCATTAACATCAGAATAGTCTGCAGAAATGCCATCCCTTATTCTCTCCCATGCAAAATCTCTCTCACACAGGTGTATGCATGTACGCATGCCTGTGTGTGCACATACATGCATACATGCACACATGCATACATAAGCCAAAATTACTGAAATTGTTGCAACTAATTTATGAGGTGTTGGACACATGTTACATGCATGGCTAACAGCATGACAAATATGTACAGGCACCTTGTGTAGAAATATTAGTTAGCCAAAACAATTCATGTATTCTTCTTGCATGCACATGAAATCCCAACAGGATTTTGGCCACAGTGTTTTCATCACAAGAAAAGAAACTTTGAACAGCTATATTCAGACAATTTCTGATTAATGTGTAATGCCAAACTGTGGTTTGACTCTTCAAACCTCATGTTAATGTTTTCCTCCTCTATTTTATTTACATAAAAACAAACAAACAGAAGCCAAAAAACCCAACAACCAGCCTTCAAGTAGTTTCCCCAGTCAACTAAGGTAATTTAAAAACACAGTAAATTTAAAACACAAAAAAATCAGGAAGAGAAATAAGCATTTCAGTAGCGTAGTAACATTTCAAAAACCAATTGAAATAAAACAGATCAAAAATGCCAAAGGATTCCAAAAGTTTTTCAAAAATCTTTACAATGAAATATCATGCAACATCCTATATAGTGCAATTCCACTATTGTATTACTTTTCCTTGTAGAAAAGGGAGCCATTTTGTCAAGCTTTTATCTAACATTTAAACATGTTATTAATTCTTCTTTCGTATTTGGATAATTTGCAGTTTTTAGCTTTTAATATTGTTAATTATGTAAATGCCTTGGGTATCTTTTTATGAGAAAGGTGGGGTAAAAATATTTTCAATAAATAAATAAACAAGTACTCCTCACCTCTTTGCTTCAAAACCCACTTTACTGCTAATCAAAATCTCTCTCTTAGTTGAACATCTAAGGGCTGTAAGATGGTTTGAGTGTGTCAGTGAAACTAAGAGAAGTGACACTCCATTGCAAGTGTATACTCCTAGCAGGGACCTCCACATTCTTGAAAAGTAGCTACTGGACTACAGCAGTAATGGAAAATAGTAACAGCCAAGGATCCTTTTCAGTGGCAGTGACACTCAAAAGAATTCCTGTTAGTACTATGCTGAAGGTGGTGATGGGAAACGATTGCTGAATATATCTTACCTTGATTGGCCTGTGATGAGATAAGACAATCTAAAAAGGAAACAAGGAATAGTGCCGGAAGAAAAGACTCTCAGGCAAAAGACACTCAGTCAGCAATAAATAACATAACTCAGTGAGTTAGGTATCTCACTGGAAAGCAAGAGGATGGGAGTTTCAATTCTCCACTGTGCATTCCAGAAAAATCAGCCTGTGTGGCCAGAAAACTCTGAAAATGGTCACCATAAGGCAGAAGTGACTTGGCAGCATGTGAAAAAAAAGTGTTCAGTACAAATAGTATTGTTGCCAATGAAGCAACTGGATAACAGATAAAAGGATAACTAGTTGCTTATTTGCACAGATAAAAATAAGATCCAATACTGCATATCCCATATACTGTAAGTAAGCAGAGCCAGAAGATGGAGAATCTCCCTTTCTTCTTCAAACACAGGAAAAGATTGTAACAGCTCATGGTGTCACAGACCATGAACTACAATATTAGTACTGTACATAGTATAAATTAGAGCATAACTTAGAAAGAACACCGAAGGATCACAGCAACAAAACATTTCCTTAACACCCGTACATTTTCCTTTGGCTACACTTCTTCAGTACAACATTCATAGTGAAAATAATAAATTAAGTACAGTATGTTGCTGAACTTCTCTCTTCATACTTTCTGTAGGGCAGATTATGTCACAATGCTACAGTAGCTAAAGAGAAACAGAAGCAAAAACCACTTCTTACATGCTATTCACTTCAGGCATTACAGCATAAAGGAAGCAGCCATGCTGACTCACCATCATCTGTAAGCCGCCTTGGGTCCTTTCTAAGGAGAAAGGTGGGGTAAAAATACTCAAAAATAAATAAATAAAAATAAATCTGTGTGACCTGAACTAGTGGCTACAAAATCAGGTCTTTCCATCCATCAACTACAGAGTGAAAGATGACAAACAAGAACAGCAGATGATGCAACCTTGTTTCTTCCTCTGGGCAGCAAGGACTGCACACATTACTGATGCTCTCCTCTCACCCTCTCTTTCAGGAAGATCCTGCCTGCTCTCTTGGGACTTTGCATGAATGGGATGCCTCTGGTAGGGCCCCTTTGAGTTACAAATCTGAGCAAGAAGACGACAGCTGGAGCAACCACCAAAAAAGCAAAAAAAAAAAAAAGTGTTCTGCATATCGTCCCATAACAGTTCAAGTAGTCTCTGGGTGGTTTACACTTTAATTACAGTATGCAAGGTACACATTGTGCCCCCCCCCCGCCCATGGAAGGCTGAATCAACCATGATCCTGCTACCTGGGATTGAACCCCAGGATGTGAGCACAGTTTTAGCTGCAGTGCAGGCATTTAACCATTGAGGCACGAGGCACCAGACTTGATGTGCCCAAACATTCACACTGTCTCACTTGGAAGACGTGAGGTTTTTATTCTCTGGTCACAATCCTTACTACAGGGCCTATAGTGGGTAGAGACTGGGGGTGGATAGGAGGAGATTGCACTTGTAATTACCAACCATCTGCACCCTGATTGCTCTAACAGACAAATGGTTGTGCAGAGGGAGTTGCTTGCACTTTTTCCCTCCTTCTGGAGGCAGCGCCACCATGTTCAGCAGAGAATGTGCAAGAGAAGTAGCTGCAGCTGTCTTGGAAGTGTTGCAGCTGCTTCTCCATTATCCTCCAGGAAAAATACAGGGAAGCCCAACACACCAACAACGGCTGCTCTTCTTTCTCTTCGACATTAAGGCAAGAATTGGGTTACGTTTAAAACAAAAAACGTTTAAAACAAAAAACAAGCAAAAATTTATTATTATTATTATTATTATTATTATTATTATTATTATTATTATTATTATTATTATTATTATTATTATTATTATTATGCTGGCATCTCTTTTGATGAAAAGCTCTCGCGAGTTTGCGGACCGCCCGGTTGTGGCTCGAATGCAGTCATATATAGGCTCCCATGGGATTCCAATTAAAAAGCACATTTTTTAAAAGCCCATCCACCTCACCAGAACGGGACCGGCCGCTGTTTTGTGTTCAGTCGGTAGTACTCTCGGGGCTGAAGCCGCACGCCCCTCTCCCACCCAAGGATGCCCTGCCTCCGCTTTGCAACGGGGGAAGAAACGCGGAGACGAGAGGCTCCGTAGCAAAAGCGGCCAGGCCTTCCTCCCGGCCTGGAGCGCCTCCCGGTTGCCTAGGCAACCGACGCTTCGGATATGCGCCCGGCCCTGCCCGGCCGAGGAACAGGAGGCGGCGTCGGCGGCTTCAGGCCGGAAGCGAAGGCCGGTGGCGTGGAGACTAGGAAGCGAAGGGCTCGGGCGGCGTCATGCCGGTCGCTGGAGAGGCGGAAACGTTGCTGCAACGAGCCACTCGGGAAAGGCTGGAGAAATTCGCCCGGCTCAGAGGTGGCAAAGCGGCCGAGGGACGGGGCTTGGGCTGGCTTGGGTCTGGGGCGGCTGGCTCACGGCTGGCCGACCCTCCTTCAAACCTTATTTAGGGATTCGGGGCTGGGGGAGGTCGGCGCAGGAGCTTGGCAGGAACCCCCCGCGACGGTTGTTACGTGAGAAGGAAGCAACTTGCAGGGTTCCAAACGCCAAAGGGAGAAACGGGGTGTCTTCTTAGCCTTCTCCTTTCCTCTGGGCCAGAAAAGGTTGGGAGTGGCTTGCTGTGCCACGCCGTACTCTTGTTGTGTAAAATGAAGGCTTGCCTTAGCTGCGGGCACACCTTCCCAAACCCGGGCTCATCACCCCATAAAAATCTGGAAGTTGAGTCATGGCAACTGGACTTCTTTCTCTTGAGAGACAGAAAATGTTTGCTGCTCATCCAAACACTGATGAAGCTGGATGAGCAGCGAAACGTTTCTATCAAGAAAAAGAAGTTCACTTTCCATGACTCAACTTCCAGATAAACTCACCTGGATGACTGAGAAACTTCACAGACACCCCATAGAAAATGAGCACAAGATCATGGTCCAAATTACAAGGGCAGCAGATCAGATGCGGTATAACCTGCTGTAGTTCACGCAAAGCGATGCTGAAGCTTGTAGAAGAATGCACTATAGTAGTGTGTAAAAAAGTCAAACCTGTAAATGTCCCTCAATTACCTGTTCTCAAACTTGAATGCAGTATGACTGTATATTGTCCCTCATTACTGTAAGCCACCTTGGGTCCTTTTCCAAGGAGAAAGGTGAGGTAAAAATTGCTCTTAATAAATAAATAAATTCTAAAATTTAGACAGACTGACAGTGAGAAGCCACCATATGTGTTTACACTGGGATGTCAGAGAGAAAAAGAGTGTTATCTGGTTCTTCCTGGTGCAGGGCTTCTCCCTTTCATTTATAATAAGATGTCAAACTATAGGCAAAAAAGTTAATGCAACATATATGTTCCAGTGAATCCATGCAGAAGAGCAAGTGTGTAAATTCATAGGTAGCATTAAGAAGCATGATTATGTAATCTTCTCAAGGTAAGCATTTTTAATTGGCCAGTGGTTGGCATGAGTCTTGGGAACTGATTCTAAAAGAAGCAGCAGAATATAAGTATCCTGGTGGACAGCTCAATGAATGTGTCAACCCAGTGTGCCACAGCAGTGAAAAAAAGCCAACTCAGTGTTAGGGATCATTAGGAAGGATATGGAAAATAAATCAGCAAGTGTCATTTTGCCTCTTTATAACTTATGGTGAGGCCCCATCTGGAGTATTGTGTACAGTTCTGGTCACCATACCTCCAGAAGGGTATTATGGAAATGGAAAAGGTGCAGAGGAGGGCAACCAGAATGATTAGGGGAATGGAACACTTTCCTTAACATCTGAGGCTGCAACAGCTGGGCCTCTTCACTCTGAACAATGGCACCTAAGATGTGACCTGATTGAAGTTTATAAAATCATACACAGTGTGGACAAAGTAGATAAGGAAAAACTATTTTTCCTATCGCACAACACTAGAACTAGGGGCACTCAACAAAACTTTTGGGTGCTAGATCTCAAACAAATAAGAGAAAGTACTTTTTCACCCAGCTGCCTAGATGCCCTAAGCACCTCCGATCTCACCTGACTTCGGAAGCTAAGCAGGGTCAGCCCTGGTTATTACTTGGATGGGAGACCACCAGGGAATACCAGGTGCTGTAGGCTCCTGGAGTAGGAACTGGCAAGCCACTCCAGTATTTCTTGCCAAGACAACTCAATGGACATGGGGTCACGAAGAGTCGGTCACGAATGTAAGGACACAACACACACACACACTTTTTCACCCAGAGGATCTCTGGTCTGTGGAACTCTCTGCCAGAAGAAGTGTTGACAGCTGTCAGCCTTGACAGCTTTAAGAAAGGATTAGACAAGTTCATGGAGAACAAGGGTATCAATGGCTAATATTATGGATGCCTAAGGACAACCTCTGGGTTTAAGAGATAGGCAGGATATCTCTCAATGCCATTTGCAGGGAATCATGAGCAGGTGAAGACATCTGCTTGGGAATACCCTGAAGCAAATGGTGCACTTTGGTGCCATAGCTCTCTCAGGTATTTATAACTACAACTCTAAATTCACATCAGTTTCAGTGGGAATTGCATAATCATGCGGGGTTGGATATCCCCTTAAAGAAGACCTGTAGAAATCTGTTGATTTCTTTCCTGTTCTTTTAACTTTGTTGTTATCGCATAGCTGCCCTAGTATGCCTGAACCTGCACCAAGCCTTTTTTTAAAAAAAATGGTTTGGAGACAAAGTCTGGGAAAATGGGCATTTTTTTACCAAGGACCCATTAAATAGGAATGTACCATTATTGTAGCCTAGTAGCTGTGGTGTTTTGCTGTGTATTATTTTGAAAGCTGTTACTGGACAATACAGATGCCAGTGAAAAAGAGTGTGCATTTGTTTCGTGCATACAGTATTTAGAAGTAGCTGGAGGAAATGGCCTCAAAGGAGCAAACTGGAATGGATAAACTGAAGAAAACGAACAGGGCCTTTTCCTGTACCATTTATGTATGGCCTCCTATGGCTTGTAAAACAATACATAGGGAAGTCAAGCTACAGTTATGTATGCATAGTTGTAACATGTGGCTTGCTCCACCAAATCTAAAGACTCATACTGAGATTGAAACTACTAAGCCATTTCCTGTAGTATTTTCAGTAAAGGCAGTTTTCTTAAACAGCACGTAAGTTTAAAAATATCTCCTGCACATTGTTTTAGGTGCTTTTTTGCAAACCAGAAAAGACCTATGTTCCAGATAGGGAAGAAGGACCAGCATAAAAGACAGCCTGGACATAAAACTGTGAAAACTTTGGGGGCTTTTACACGACCCCTAAAATCCGAGGCAAAGGGCTCCCAGATCCGGAGCTTAAAAATGTTTTCCCACCAGCTCCAGACTTTAAAAAAAAATTAAGTACGCCCACGCCCACCTAAGCGCGTCCCAGTGCACTTTTCAAGTACCTGGCCTCCAGGAGGTAAAAAATCTTATGATGCGGATTGTAAAGCTGTGAATGCCAGGCTCCCTCGCCTTCTGTTTGCTTTTTTGTCCCTGCCGCCTCTTTAAGAGACAGGAATCACTACAGGGGGAGGGCTGCTTGGGGCTGCTTCGACCGGCAGACGGATGTGAGCCTGCATTTTTTCTCCCTTTTTTCTTCCTCCCCTCACGCAAACAGGAACAATGGAGTGCAGAGGGGTGGGAACACACGAAGAGCGACAAACCCCCACGATCTCTGGTCTGAATTTAAGTTGCCACCGGATGTTAGAGGTCGTGTAAAAGCGTCCTTTGATAACGGAAAAAGAAGCACAGATGTGTGAAGAGCAGTAGTTTATCACAATCTCTAATTAGAGCCTTTAAAGGACCATGGAGGAAATGTCAGTCAACATAAATGGTACATAGTGATGAGGGAGGGCAGATTGTCTGACATGCTATACAATCCAGTATGGTAGGGAGTGGGAACCAAGGCTTGGAGCTCTGTTACTCTGTTGGGTAATGATTGTTTTAAAGCATCTTGGCACTTGATCACTTGTAATAAACTGTTCATTTTCATACAGGTAAAACAGTACAGAGTGGAGAATTCTGGGATGTTGTTGTAATAACAGCAGTTGACAAAAAGCAAGAAATAGCTTATCAGCAACAGTTATCAGCGAAACTGAAAAGAAAGGAGCTCCCTCTTGGTGTTCATTATCATGTTTTTGTTGATCCTCCTGGACCAAAAATTGGTGGGTTCTTAAAGCATTCTGTTTTAATACTGTATTAGAATTTCACAGATACATTACTTGTGAGGAAATATAAAATGAAAAGCTAAATCAAGCAACTCTTTCATTCAACTTGCTAAATGAAATGTGTCTGACTTGGGATAACTTGTGCCTCATACAGTATTTGGATGTAGTGGTGTGCTTTTAACTCTCTCCCCCTTTCTTCCTTTCCTTTCCTTTCTTTTTTTAAGTTCTCTTTTTGGACTTAGAATTAGAGTTCCATCCACAGATTCCCACCTAAAAACACCTACACTTCTCTGAGCAGGAACAGGGTCTGCTTTTCAAGCTTATATTTCCTCTAAGAAATGTGGAAAACAAAAAACTTCCCCCATGTATCCTGAGAGACAAAATCTTTCTGGGAGGTGTAAGTCTTTGGGACTCCATCTCTAAGTGCCTAATGCACAGTGAGATCACACTTCTATGAAGACCTAAGCCTCCCTGGAACCATGAGGGCATTTTTTTTTGCACATTAACACTAGGAAGTTCAGGCCTCTGAAGTGTATGAGGTAGGCTCTGTTCCAGGTGAGTGAAACATAGGTGTTTGCAGGTGTTTATCTGTGATCTGGAAACTCCCAGAAATCAGCTTGGAGAATTGTTGAAGAACTCTGGGAATTGGAATCCAAAAAAGCAGACAAATGGCACACCCTTATTTTCAAGTCCCTTTTCAGGCATTTGGGAAGAGAAAATAAGCTCATTTGTCATTTAAATATTTAATATAATTCAATTACTTTTCAGACAGATAAAAAGTTCAACTTCTGGGGCATATTTTGACAGCTGTATTTCTTACTGGAAGATTTCCAGAATGTTATCAGAAGCTCAATTATATTAATTAAACTTCCAAAAATATGCTCAAATACAATTATTATGTGTCTACTGATTCAGATGTCTGACTTCCATAAGTATTAATGAGCTGGGTGTTCTTTTTAATAAATTTAGATTCACTAAAGCTTATCCTAATTCCGGTATTATTCTTGATATTTTCACAACAGATTGCAGGATGTCTCAGGTTATAAAACTATTTCCCTTAGTAAACATATTGGGTAGAAGAAGAATACTGGACACGGGTCTACTATTTTGGTCTTCTGTAAACATTACTAGATCAATGTTATTTTTGGTTGGAATCTGAAAATGGTTTGAGAAAATACAAATATAAATTCACTGACATCCAAGGAATTTGGCCAGAGTCCTATTGCTAAGTAGAAGGGCAGTCATGTAAGTTTTCCCCTCCCTTCTGTTAGACTTCCATTTGTGTGTTTGGACTTCCACTGGATGCAAAATAAGTGGTGTGAAAGTGAGAAGGGGAACATGTGGTATGATTATCTTTATGCTTTACTGACCTTTGGTTTTGTGTTAACGAAGGAAATCTGTTGGTATTTGCTAAGGATTGTGAAGTTTGCCATGACTAACAACCACTAAAGGACAAGGTCCTTGAAATCAGGACCAGGTACAGGACAAAGATAGGATATAGCACCTTGTTAATTAGCTACAATTAGCCATGACTAGTTATGTAAACCTTAAAGAGCCAACAATAGAATTCTGCCCAGTGCATTTTATTTTTCACAATTTTATTCCACTTTTGTTCCAGGATATGGATTCTGTGATTTTTATCTCTACAGTAACCTGCAGTAGGCCAAGTTCATCCAGCAAACTTAACAGGGTTTTTTTGAGCATATGTATCAAAGTTATTTCACCACCACCAGAAAGTAATTGCTCATCTATTGTAATTGAGCCCTGTTTAGTGGTCTTGGACTCCAAATAAGGTGTCAGTAGTGTGTTAATTGTTTCTTCTTGTCATTCTTTCTAAATTGAAATATGTTTTGGAATGTTTTTTAGGGAACGGTGGATCAACACTTCATGTCCTTCAGTGCTTGGAAAAACATTATGGTGATAAATGGGGTTCTCTTACCATCCTTTTA
Organism: Phrynocephalus versicolor; assembly: GCA_023846285.1. Lineage (NCBI taxonomy): Eukaryota > Metazoa > Chordata > Lepidosauria > Squamata > Agamidae > Phrynocephalus > Phrynocephalus versicolor. The sequence goes on along the minus strand of JAHTLZ010000129.1, from coordinate 33,170,113 downwards.
ATTCATTCTGGTAATCTTTTCCTTAAAATTATGCTTTTGTTGTGTTATTTAGTGTGTGAGGGGATTTTTGTTTGAGGTTTGGAAAACACAGAAGGTAAATTGGTGTTTGCCCTGCCAAAAATTAAACACCATTGGGTTGGCTTATGTCAAATCATTCCCAGTATGATCAGCTGTGGAAACTATAAAATCCTTTGTCAAAAATCCTCGGTATGTCAGGGAAGAACACAGAAGCTCCATATCATATCATCCAACAAAATTTCACACAGATGAAAATGCAAGTGCACAGTTTACTTATGATGCATGGTAGTAGCTTCCAAGATCTTCTCTGATCTTCAGTATGTGATGAGGTTTGTATTGCATTGGAAAGTAAGCATCACCATCTTTGAGTGCCCATTAATCTGCATGTAACAATTACTTTGAGTAGGTTTGGGAGTATTTTTGATGACCATAGTCGGTCACTATTGGGACATATTTTAATAGCAACCTATTATATAGGTTGGGTCAAAAATTGGTACTCTGTGGCAAAAAGTAATGATTTCCTGGAACAGTTTATTTATGGGGTTTTTTGTCTGAATAAAGAGTGTTTGCTATAGATTTTTGGAAACTTTCTTCCAGCTGGTCCTGGTTCCCTTTACTGATTTGTTTTTCTCCCACCACATTGCTACCCCCCCAAAAAAACTATTAAAAACATTTTACATTTAAGAAACAAAGAACAGTTTTCAAATTAAGGTAGGACAACATATTATCCTCAACAATCAAGACACAAAATTTCCCTTCACAGTTGTGTTTGTTGTTGTAGGATCAGTGAAACTGAAACTGCATCTCCTTATCTTCTGCATTGTTTTTCCAGGTAAATCATCCCAGTAGCTTGAAAAATATTTTTTCTATCGCTAAATTACATCAGGGTTTCCAGGAAGTGTTCTCACCCAGTGAAAAGTATGTTGCCAAGACCAGTTCATCATATATATATATATGTATATATATGCATGTTAGGGTGGATTCGGGTTTCTTCCCGTGTAGAAATCTGGTTGTTTTGGCGACGTTTCGACGAGGTCTCACCCGTCATCTTCAGGCTGGTGCTCTGGCTTCTTTCTTCTTGAAGCAAAGCGTGATCTCAGTTGAAGTCCTTCTATAAATACTGCTGGGGGGGTGTGGTTTGCTTGCTCTGTGGCTGATTGTAGGTTCGTTTGTTCTTTTGTGATCTGCTGTGTGGCTGAGGCGATCGTTAAGGGATTAACTGCTGGTGGGTTAGATGGCTGTTTAGAGGCATCCTGTTTCTTAATATATATACACACACATATATATATATACACACACACACACAAAATGTACACAATGCATGAATGACCCTTGAGTAGAATTCTTTAATTTCTCAATACTTGATGTAAATTATTTGTTTATTTCTTCTTTTGTTTCTGCAGGTGGATATAGTCAACGTTTACCTAATGCAAGTGCCTTGGGAAAAATTTTCACAGCTTTACCTTTGGGGAACCCAGTGTATCAAATGTTGGATTTAAAACTGGCAATGTACATTGATTTTCCCACCTATATGAATCCAGGTATTATGGTTACTTGTGCAGATGATATCGAACTTTATCATATTGGCACAATAGAATGCTTAAGGTTTAATTTGCCTGGATTTACAGCATTAGCACATCCTTCTAGTTTGACCATTGGTACAACCCACGGCGTATTTGTGTTGGATCCACCATTGTGTGAAATGGAAAAGGGAGAACTTGAATATAGAACTTGTCAGCGTTTCCTGCATAAGCCTAGCATAGAAAAAATGTACCAGTTTGGTGCAGTGTATAAAATGAATAGTGCTCAGGAATCTGATCCTCCTACAGAACTGGGAAATTCAGCAGTCATTTCTGAACATGTATATACGGATAGTCTATTTTACATTGATCATAGCACTGCAAAATTATTGCTGATATTTTATAAACAGCTGGACACACTTTGCTGTGAAATAGATGCTTATGGTGACTTTCTTCGAGTGTTAGGGTCTGGAGCAACAAAAGACTATGCAGAAGACTTGGAGAATGTCATGCAAGGAGAATCACGTGTAATGGAAATAAGGGAGAAATTGTTTACTCTTCTTAAGGGATTGCCTCTCAATGTCATACTGCTAAATAACTCTAAATTTTGTCACATTGGGACTACTCGTGAGTGTTTGTTTCACTTTACTTCTGACAGAAAGCTGAAAGTGGAACTGGGTTTGCTGCCAAATGTTTTTAGCATCTGCCCAAACGGTGCAGAAGACTTGGGGAGATCAGCATGTATCATCCATAGCATACTTAGTTCTGGGTGTTCTGTTGCACCTGGTTCTCTCATTGAATATTCTAAGCTGGGGCCTCAGGTGTCAGTGGGAACGAACTGCATTATCAGCGGGTGTTTTATTGACACCAAAGCAGACATCCCCCAGGACACCTTCATGGCAACGCTAAGTGTGAGGATTGATGAAGAATTAATGTATGTGAGCATGATGTTTGGCATAGACGATAACTTGAAGAAAAACGTGACAAATCTAGCCGAGGCACACTTACTAAGGTATTTTGGAATCAGCCTCAGTCATTTCTTGGAGCTATGGGGTCTGAGTGTATCAGGTGAGCTCTTTTCTGGTGTCAGGGTAGGTCTTGGCTTATGGACAGTGCGGATTTTCCCAGTTTGTTCCACTATAAGAGATTCAGTGAAAATGTCATTAGGGATTTTAAACTCCGTTCAAAATAAGTTACCATTTAAACTAAACGGCTTTAAGCTCTTGTCTGTTGAAGAAATACTTCGGTACAAAGATGTAGAAGACATGTTGAAGTTCAGGCAGCTACTTTATGAAGAAATCAGTCTGCAGGAACAGAAAGAAAAATCAGATTTATAAAAGTGGTACTTTTTTCCTTTCTTTAATTTAAAGAAGAGTGATTGCTTTCAAGCTTGCAAAAATCCAGAAGCAAGCGGTACACACACATTCTTGTGTGTGTTTCATTGAAGTAGAAATAATGAAACTGCATTAACAATGTTATTGTAGCATAACATTAATAATGCAGAAAATGCAGATAAACTATTCTTTTGATGAAAAAATTAATGAAATATTTCAAGTCCGAAAACACAGAGGCAAATTTTCTTAGCTGCCCATTATTATTATGCTTTTGGTTTTTATTAATTCAAGTGTGGAACAGAACAACTTATTAATTAGAAGTTTGATTGAAAACCATTTAAAACTTTTTCAAAGCATTATGTTACCTCTAGCAACATTTTTTCCTTTGCCTGGGTTTATTTTCTTTTAAGTGGGCAAAACACTTGTGCATTTATACATGTCTTTTAAAAGCTTTGCTGAATATTGAGTCATCAGTTTGAAAACTGCCATTTCTCATCAGCACCATTCTTTGTTTAATGTGCCTATCCCAACTCCATTGCTATTACTTTTTCAAGGTGGGATTCAAAGAAGTAAACTAGGCTGAACTAGCCTTGGAAGGATGTCCTTCAAACACTATTTTGCAGATTAGAAAACAACTGTAGCCTCTGATTTTTAAAGTATTTAGTGATTAAAATATTGTACATTTGGGAATATCTTGTCACAGTTATCAGATGTGATCATTTCAGTATTTGAGACAAGGTGTGTTTTATAAAATAGTTTGCTACTATTATAATGGTAATGCCTACAATTTTGGAAGGGGATGGGGAATCCTTGAAGGAACTTGTTATATCTCCCTCCAATGGTCCTGAGAGGGGGGCATTTTGTTATATTTTTTGAAATCTTCTGTATAAAAATGGTCTTACTTGTTTTTCCTGTTTTTTCACCTTTAGGTTTTAAGTTTAAGCTGGTGCTACAATGCCACATAAAATAGCAGCAGCACATTATAAAATTAGACATGATAGAGTGCACTGGTCGTTATGCAAAAAATACAACTTGCCATTCTCCAAATGTCAGGATCTAGTTGTATGACAGACCATACATAGTAATAATAGAATGAAGAAATGTCTGGATCATTGACATTGCAATTCCAGGGGATGCCAGAGTTGAAACTAAAGAATCAGGAAAAGTAACAAAATGCAGAGATTGGGCAATCAGAACATCTTGCTTGTGTATGAAGCATACTTCTGTGGCACCCATTGTCATCAGGGCTTTGCGAACAATACCAAGAAAATTCAAAAAAATATAATAATAATAATAATAATAATAATAATAATAATAATAATAATAATCTGGAATAGATTCTGGAATTATCATTGTCTTCAGATTATGTAACAACTTCCCCATATATGTTCTGTCTGTTTTTAAAATCTTTTTGGTACCATCCTCATTCCCTCATTCCAAAGTAAAGTTTTCTGAGTTGAAAGACATTCTCTCTGCAGTAGGTGTCCATAAAAGTGCAGTTTCACAAATCCTAAGCATGTTTAATCAGAGGCAATTTGTATTCAAATCAACTGTCTTTACCCCTCCAATATATTTGTTGGAGATTGCATCATATGTAAATAATAATTAGTTGTTGGATCTTTATATGTTGTCATTTTGCTGTTTTCCATTCTATTTTGTATCAAGTTCTTGCTTATGTTTGTTTTAACTGATTTCAAGATGTCTCTATAAGCTGGTGTGAAAATATGGAAAGGCAAAATATAATTCCCGTGGGCAAATAAATAAAATTATTGATTAAAGAACATTTTTGTGGGGTGTGGTTTAATGTGGGTGAAGTAATTGTCTGTCTTTGATGTAAGTGCATTCTGTGCATTCTACATTCATAAAAGCTTCAGCACTGAAGTACTCATTTTTATTCTTTACTTTAAATAAAGTGATACGCAAAGCAAAAGTCCTTGGCAGGGATCTGCCGCAAACACTTTGCTGATGTTCCATCTTCCAAACTGAGATAGCTTGGCTCAGAAGTAATCAAATCTGATACAGGTTAGTCCTCAGCATCAGTTCCCTTTCAGCATGAAACAAGTGAAGTGTTGCTTCCATTTAATTTTTGTGAGCCTATTTTGTGAGTCTTTGAAGCCATAGAAGGTGTTTGTAAGAAAAGAAAAAGAAAGAAAGAAAGAAAGAAAGAAAGAAAGAAAGAAAGAAAGAAAGAAAGAAAGAAAGAAAAAGAAAAAAAGGGAAAGAAAATGGAATAGGCAGGAGAATGAAGGTTTGTGACTGACATGTTTCATTTCCACTTGGGGAACAATTTTAAAAGGGTCATTTCACACATTAAATCAAATTTATGGTTCCTTTGTTTACAACATTATCCTTCCTGGTTTGAAATATTTGACGGCAACATAACTGACACCTTGAATGTGGATAGCTGTCCTTTCTCCCAGTTGACCAACTGCAAAACAAAAAACGTGCAGATTGAGGCAAGCCTCCGTTAGTAGATATTGTTGTCCTTTTAAGAATGAATTGCTTCTAGATGGAAAAAAATATCTTATCTAATGAGTCATAAAGACATTAGTTGGAGCCCTACTTACATTTCAGCACACACAAGAGGAATCACAGGAGTTGCTAGAGTTGATAGAAGAGGTGCTCGTCACACATAAAATCATGCACCTGGTACATGGTCAGTTAGCCAAAGCTACTTCTGCTTAATTATCACATCTGTTCACACACACACACACATCTCTACTTCCAGTCATAATGACTGCAAATTTAATTTCATTGTTCCAGATATGTATGCAAGTCTATCAGACTGACTGCAGTCATTTGGGAGCCTGGGGTCATTCACAGAAACCAAGTTTTTGGGATGCATCAAACACTATATTGTCAACAATGTCAAAATGACTGAAAGCATGGAAATACAAAATGCATGTACCTGAGTAAAAAGTTAAGTTGATGTTTATGATACGTGTAGGATAATACAATGTAATATTTTCTTATAAGTAATGTAATCCCAGTCTTATTGAACATCCTTCAGTATCAAAATTATTGTCATACTCAAGCACTTCTTTGCATCTTTTTAGGCAATACATGCTTCATAATATGTTTGAGCTGAACTTCTGTTGACTGAATGACTTCTATTTCACTTATGGAAAGTCCTGCTCCACTGAATTGCAAATCTACAAAAGTTATAATAATTGTTCAGTATTTATTAAATATTTATTCATCATTGAAAAAGTGTTTAATCAAGACAGTGCTCTTCAGATCCATGCAATTCAAGGTAATTAATAATAATAATAATAATAATAATAATAATAATAATAATAATAATAAATACTGGCCACTTGCCAACTTTGTACAGAACACATTTGGATGTATTGTATCAAGAGCTTTCAAAATATCTGCAAATTGCCTTTCCTCTGATAACATTGTTCGTTGTTTTTACTATTACTCTACTGGACAAGTTTCTGAGAGTGTGTGTAAAGAAAGGAAAATAATATTTTTTAAAAAAAAATAAAACACATACACAGAGCACAATTGCTTCTGATAATATAAATAGAAAGTGGGTGCATAATGTTTAGAAGGGCCACTGTAGAACTCTGGAAACTTTCACTATTTTCCCCAGGGGACACTTTTCCCGTTTAGAAATGTCTTATGCTGTCCTTTTACCACAGTGCACTTTTAGAAAAAGCTTTTCTCCAGATATCATTGGGACGTTGGGGTCCAGACAAAGGGAGGACATTGGAGGGAACATGAAGGGAGAAGATATGGGAGGTTATTAGAACCGGTATTGTGGTCAGTTCAAGTGAAACTCATATTATGGCTGGGAAACACAGGGAGGATGAGGGAGAGGTGGAGGATGGTACCGAGAGAGCATCCAGTGGTAGAATGGGCAAAACACCCTTGTTGTGGGAGCCAGTGCTACAGCCGGTGTTCCTCGGACCTCCACTGAGTTCCCCAGAAGAGAACTTACCTCCTGACATATTTAATATGGTAGTTCGGAGATTAAGAATTATATGTTAAGAGAAAGTGTTGAAATTGATGTTAAACCTGTTGTTGAAGAATTACCAGTTGGGAGAAGAAAAAAGAAATTTGAGTTTGATAATAAAACTTTATTTCACATTAATACCAACGGAATGGACAATCATCATTTACACTCGGAACAGGGATGTTCCGTCTTCGAACCCTCACACTATTTGAATAAATTGAACTCATGGGGGAAGAGACTCGCTGAATCCCCATCGGCTCAATGGGTCTGCTACCCGAAGCAACAGGACTTTGGCTTCTAACTTTTGAGGTTTACAAGACTCCAGGAAGAGAGCAGAATATATACTGCTGTAAAAATTTAGACTTACAAGTATCTGAGGGTATTTTTAAAAAAATTAATGTATCCATTTTATAGCTAGTGCCACTTATTTATATTCATTTTTCTATTTTAAAAAAATAAGTGATCTACACTGGCTCCCTGTTTGCTTTCACAAAGGCCTTGTAAGATAAGTTAGGCAAAAAGGTAGAGAGTGATCTAAAGTCACAGAGTGAACTCCATGGGTGAGTGGAAATTTAAGTCTGGGTTTCTGTTATCTTATTATAACACTTGCACTGTAGCACATATCTTTGGACATGCCTTCTTAAAGATCCTATCTATATTGAAGCTTAATAAAATACAGAACACAGGTTCAAGTACATATTTTTGGATCAACAGTTTTGTGACATGATCTGTGGTGCACAAGCAAATTTTGTAGACTTTATCAATAGTTTCATTTACCAAATTTTCTGCAGTGTTGCCCACTTGATATTGACAAATTTCTGTTTTAATAAGGATGCCCTTAGTTGTTGTTGTTTTTAATATAGTGGTTTTCAGGTGAAAATAAAAGGTTCGCAGAGCGGTAAGTCACTGCTTTCAGGCTCAGTGTCCAAAAGATATCAACAAGAATCACAAAGCAAAAGAAAAAAGAAAGAAAAAGATGTTGTAGTTCAGTACCTTAAAAACTAACTACTGTACTATATTTTAGTGTAAGCTTTAGTAGACCATGTCTACTTTATCAGACAGAAGAGTTAGAATTACAGTATGTCTGGCAAAGTGGACACGTTATATGAAAGCATACATTAAATTACAGCAGTTAGTCTTTAAGGTGCCATAACATCTGTTTTCTTTTCTTTTGTTTTGTGTTTCTTGTTGAAACATTTGCACAGACTACCTAACACGGCTGCACCTTTGAAAATCATGAGTCCCAAAGATGTGATAGAAAAGGAACAGGAGTTGAGAAAGAAGAGGTGGAAAACAAATCTATTTTCTATCAACTACCACCCTGAGCACCATGGAAGTACCATCCCATTCCACGATAACCTTTGTGTTCTTGCATATGTTGTGACAAGCAATCATGGAATGACCAAATTGGCTCGGGCAGATGTCTTTCTGCCTTGAAACATTCAATTATTTCAATTTACAGAGATAGAAACATTCTCTAAAACTCCAAGTAGTTGCTAACAGGTTCTCCCTAGTACAATTCTTTCAGAACAGTATTCTCTCCCTCACTTGGAGTTTCTCCTTCAGCAACACTAATATGGCCACTTTCCCAGCTTTATCACAATTTAGTTGAAATCTCAGAGGAGAGCTGTCTGTTTCTTTGTTTGGGTTTCATTCCTGTTCTTTGTCAGATTTAGTTACTGCTTCTTGATGTTGCTTCTCAGATCCTCCACTCCATTCTAACCTCTTCTTCAAGATTACATCCTTATGTTTCTGAACATAACAGTACCAAGTACCAATTCAATAAATAGCCTACAGTTCTTTCCTTTTACACAAAACTTGAAATCTTCCAATAGCTTCTGAAAACACAACCTGCCCTTTCGTGACCCCACACAGCTTCCAGAAGCTTCTCTGTTGATTGATATGCCTGCTCTCTTCCTCTTCTTATCTCTGAACAGGCTGCCACATTTATAAGCCACATCACTTTTCCTTCATGATCTTTTAAAATACATCTGGTTATTATGGTGGATCTCACTTCCTCACATTTTACCCCTGTTGCCTCTAAGCCAGGGGTGTCCAAACTTTGGCCCTCCAGATGTTTTGGACCACAACTCCCAGAATTCCAAGCCTCTATTGCCTATGACAGGACTGTGGGGATTGTGGCCCAAAACATCTGGAGGGCCAAAGTTTGGAAACCACTGCTCTAAACCATACGATTTTAGAATGCAAACTGTAATTTTATGTTAACAATAATGATCAAATATCCTTTTGCTATATTCCACTAAAACGATTTTCATTTCTCTTCAGTTGTTTTGCCCATTTGTTAGAGAAAATGAGGATATTAATCAGTAGAATTAGTACTGTGTTAATGTTGCATATGGAAGTCCCACATACAATGGGGCAAGTGAGTATTGGAATATAAGCCTAAGAAATATTATACAGTATAGCAAATTGACATATCGGTCACGCTTGTCAATGCTTATGACTTTTTCCTGTGCTGCTACTTTTATCAATACTTTAAGCCATGAGTATTATTACTATTTTCTGATTAAAATAGCAAAAGCATGCAGAGACTTATTGATTTATACTGCTGACCATTTGGATTCATGGTGAATTCTTTATAAACTGGTTATTGCTGCCTCCAGCTAGGTGAACCGCTGGTCATCTTTTAACACCCAAATTTGAAGCATGCTGTGCAACTTAATGTTAAATGTAGAATATATAAATACTATGTTTTAAAAAGCACGCAAACAAATGAAATACCCACCCTTATCACATAAATTTACAAAGCAGCTCATACAGATACAGTTGTCTCTCAATAGGCTTATAAGTATAATTTTCAAACAGAAAAAAATAATCAGAATATAGCTTATAATTTTGGAACTGCAGGGTATTCTATCTCTTTATTTCCATACTAGTATTTGTTCAAAGAGGGAATAAGGTATTGATTCCTCAAAATCTTTATAGTTTGGGGTATTGAGCAGTACACGTGGGGGATGTTCATGTGAGGTTTAAACCAGTGATGCATGTTTCAGGAAAACAAATTATATAAACACATTGGCAATATAGCTGAATGTTCAGTCAGTAGTAACCCCATGGAAATTAAACCACAGGAAGACATCTAAGGTAAAACAAATAAGAACTGGAGTTTTATCTGCTTGGGCAGGTAACATAATGAACAAGGGAGTCCATGCTGAGAGTTAATGTAGTGCACAAATACAGATTCCCTATTTAAATCTTTGACTGCCTCTTTGACACGCCTCAAAAATAAATGTGCAAGGGCAATTTGTTGTTGTTGTTGTTGTTGTTGTTGTTGTTGGTGGTGGTGGTGGTGGTGGTGGTGTGTGTGTGTGTGTGTGTGTGTGTGATTTTCTTTTTTGTAAATCCCCTCTGACATCTGTTGGTGCCTGCAATAATATGATGTAACGTCTCATTGACATTATTTATTGCTGAAATCTTGCCCAAGTTTTTGTAATTCATCGTTGCTAGTCAAGTGGTTTGGGCTTTCTTTCCTCCCACCCTCTAGCATCATCCCCAAAACCCAGCACTCAGATATTTTTGATAGAGTAAAATTCAAAGGTGTTTCAGTGTTTTCCTATAAGCATTCAACTCAAATGTATGTGGACAGAATACTGGGCTTAGGGCTACATAGATTTGGGTTGGATCCAGCAGGACTCATCCTCTGTGCTTAAAATAGGGGAAGCAGAGGGGTATGATGTCTATATCAACTCCTGAGACAGTTTTGGTAGCAAAAGACAAAAACTGCCAAGTAGAGATGCAGTAATGAAGCTTTCTCCTGAGCGCCTCCCACTTTTTTTTGACTATGTGCAAAGCCTGGTCTTAAAATTATGTGCCAGGACTTTTGCTGTGTTCAACATTATTTCCACTTCAGGCATTTAAAATGGTTCTCTCCCGCAGAAAGATTTTGTGAATACAGCAGTTCTTACACAGCCAGAGGCAATAGGGTTAAGGGGGATCCTATCTTTGATTCCCCCACACACATTACTGTTAAGACCCACACAGCTTCTCTGCTAGTCAGTCTTACAAGCAGAAATATTGATATTGATAAAGAGAAGTATTTCTGACAAGTGTACAGATGTTATGTGTTTGTAATGCAGATGTTAATCCAATATGTTACTGGCAAGGTCTGAGTTCTGCAGACTCCAGGCTACACAGCACCATTGGCAAAGTTGACCAAATAATTCTTCTTCCAGCTTTTTAAAAGTGTACTGCTTAAATACAGCCGCATATAGCACCTAAAGCGCTCTCTGGAATGCTCTCTGGACCAAAACAGCCATAATCCTAAATATAAAATAAACCTAGAAGCAGTAGTAGATCACTATCAATATTCAATTCATGGATTCAAGACGATCTCAAAGGGGTAAAATGTTTCTGAAGGACTCTTCAAATAATACAGTTTTTACCCATTTCCTAAAGCCAGGAAGGGAGGGAACCTAGCATATATCTGCAGTAACACATTCCATAACATTGTGACCACAACTGAGAAGCCCTGGTTCCTGATGGTAGTTTTCTGGGCTTCCCTAGGGTGGCCACCCACAACCAGGAGGATAGTCTTAGAGAAAGAGACTCCATCAAGTAACAAGGCACCAAACTGTTAAAGGTTTGTAGGTTAAGGCCAGCATTTTATATTTTACACAGAATGTACAGATGGAAGTTGGACAGAAGTTAGTATATATAGTGTTCAGTAGGTTTTTAATAAATGATGGCATTTATAAAGTATGTCTACTGTATGTTTGCCTAGTAGTGTCTCAGAGGAGAACCTAGAGTATAATAAAAATGAGATTTAACAATTAAAATGAAACATTAGGAAAGAAGCCTTGTTATGCTAGCACCTGATTGTAGTGGGACCCTGTTAAAAATGACATTTAAACATATTAAATAATGATTTGATTCTTTAGATATGTTCATGGTTTATTAGGCCGATAACAGTACTTACATCCAGTACAAAACACACGCAAGATTGTGCGGGCTGCGTTCCCGTTGAAGTGCTATTATGCAGACGTGAGCAGCTTCAAATAAAGCCGAGATGAGTCTTTTATTCATGTCAGCTTCCTTTATTTAATTAGTTTTGTTGTGTTGTGAAAGAACAAAGCTCATAATGAACATCATCCTGGTGATTTCCCTGAATGGTTTTGAGAACATGCTCCAATAACCAGAGATTTAGTCATGCTCGAGTTTAATACAATAACCCTGGAGAGGGGAGGATTTTATTTCAGTAACCTCTTAGGCAGGAAATTAGAATCTGAAAAATTGGGCACTTATGAAAAGAGGGTTGAGGGTTGTAGGTGAGGAAAACAGACTAAAACTAGGCAGGCATGAGGAAGCCAGAAAGGTGGCAAGAACTAAATACTGGTAAGGTGATTGTGGGAAAGCACTTAAAATATTGTAAATATCAAAGGAAAAATCTATTTACTTGGAGAGAGAACAGATATGTCGCAGAAAAGCTTGCTCTGGCTCCATACTTTCCATTTTCTTCCACCTCAGCACTAGTTTTGCTGCCAGCTTGGTGGATGGCATGTGGAAGATTAATCCCCATGCAAATGCCATTCTTAACAAAAATAGCAGGAAGGGCATTTTGAACACGTATTTTAATCCCCCATCACTGTGGCGATACTGCATGCACCTGTTTCTTTATGTGACACATTGATTCCCTTGTATTTCAGTTTTGTAATCATGCGTTTCATTTTAAAGGTCCTTGATGCATCAGATTATAATTGGGAGAATATCAAAATGGAGCTTGAATCACATCCTTTATATGCAAATGACAGATTGAGACAGTCAGGGTAGCAAGGAATTACGTTAGGATAAAGGTAATCTTGCAAGACCCAATTATCCACTGGCTTTATGTGAAGCATTGTTTTAACTAAAAGGAAGCCAGAAATGATAATTCAGCAGCTGGCTTGTGTGTAAAATTGGATCTGCCAGCTATAGATTTTCAAAAACAAATGAGGCTTTTAAAAAATGAATGAAAGAGCTCAGTATGGGTTTGTAGTCCTTAAGCTCTTCTTTTTGAAGATTCGTTCAATGACAAGTATTGCTGATAAATATTTATTAGAAAATAGTCTAGTTTTTAATTAACCAAAAGGTATTTTTGCTTCCCATAAAGATTTAATGGGTGTGTGTGTGTGTGTGTGCTGTTTGTAGATTGCCTCTGAAACTACCCATGATAATTACCTGACCTCCTTTCCTTTCTCCTTCTCTTCTTATAAGAAGGGCCATGATGTCCAAACTAGGCCAAAGAGCTACACCCACTCCCAGGTTTTGTGCTCATTATCCAGCCATGCTCAGCCACTGACTTCAGGGAAGAGGATTGGGGGGGGGGGAGGAGCAGGATGAAAGAGTACCTTTAAATAAGGAGCTTTGCATTACAGTTACCATAGCTCAGTGATGGCGAACCTTTTAGAGACTGAGTGCCCAAACAGTGTTTCAAAACCCACTATTTTTTTCGCAAAATGCCAATACAGCAATTTAACCTGAATACAGGTGGCTGTGAAGGGGCGATGTTGGGTGCAAAGGGCTCCGAGTGCCACCTTTGGCACTAGTGCCATAAGTTTGCCACCACTGCCATAGCTGATGTTCAATACCATTATCCCTACATCTGTGTAATCTTGTATTCACATATGTTGTCTGTCTGACTAATGCTCTTCACATCTTGTGGTCATTACTCCCTTAGGTTCATTGTGCACTGCTTAAAGAAATATTTATTTCTGTTTAGTCAGTTTCATCCAATCACATGGGACCTAGCCCTTCGGGAAAGCAAATAATTTATATCTGTTTGCTTTGTCCACTGGATTCATGGTTTATCAAATTGGGTCTATGACCACATATGAATGGTTTATTGACCATTTGTCTTATTGTTCTGGGTAGGAACATCCTGTTGAGCTGTCTGGTCAAGAGGAAAATTTATGAGTCTTTTACTAAACCCTAGGAGACTCATCCTAGTCAAAACAATGTTTTCTCTTCTTTTTCCCATGTTTAGCCGCCATGGTCTCCCTGCTCGCCCTTAAATCCCTTCCTTTAGTCTTGCTGGGAACCATCTTATATAAAAGAGACTTCCCCAGTTTACAACAAAATACAGTAAGGAAGATCCCCAACCTACTGACATAATACAGGACAGGAGTTGAGGAAGGGTTTTTCCCTCAGCACAGTGGTACCTCAGCCTCATTCTGTAGGAAGGGAGAATAGTATTTGGGACCTTCAGTGCTTTCCCAGACACTGTCCCAAGAAGCTTTGGATTTCTGCCCAAGTTCCTTCCTCCCCATATGAAAAGGTGAAATCCATTAAACTTTTAAGCCTGTCCTCCACACACACCCATGTCATTTTTCCTATATGTTCTTTAGATATCTGAGCACTACCACTGCAGCTCTCTACGGAGAGCCCTCCTTGTTACTCCTGCATCCTTAGTGAGAAAGGTAGAAACCCAGACAGCTACATATTCTCATCCAAATTGTTTTCCACCCTGAGCAAGACAAACTCCTATCAGCAGTGCCTGCTGCTGGTCAAAAATAATGGGAAGCATGAGACTTTTCCACCTGGGGCCACAATGCAGAATAATATGTTCAGAATAAATATGTTCAAGGAGGGGCAAAAAGGCTAATAGATTTTTATATATGTTTCATGCATATTTAACCCCACACGATTTTGAGGACATGTTTCTTGTTTGTTTAGCAATGCCTAAGTGACTACCAAAAGGATCATTTATAGCTGTGAAAAGCATGTCCATCAGTTCACAGAGAATTACTTCTATTCTGCCTTGCACTATAGAATCAAATTGGAAACAATGATCCATCTCCAGTGGCAGACATCTGCCGGTACAGTGGTTTCTAACCTTGGGTCCCCAGTCTATTCTTGGACTAAAACTCCCTTCACAATTAGCTGTGATGACCAGGATTTCTGTTAGTTGTAGATCATGAACATCTGGGGATGTTCTAGTGTGCTAGTGGAGTGGCGAAATCTAGTGAAACTGTGAGGGGATGAGCCCTCCCCCTCACTCTTATCTCTCTTCATCCCCAATACCATGTTCTGGAAGACATCAGACCTCCCTTATGAGGAAAGGCTAAAACGTTTGGGGTTCTTTAGTCTGGAAAAAAGGTACCTGAGAGGGGATATGATTGAGATGTACAAAATAATGCAGGGGATTATATATATATATACCCAGCCTGTTGTTAGTCTGTGGAACTCCCTGCCACATGATGTGGTGATGGCATCTGGCCTGGATGCCTTCAAAAGGGGATTGGACAGATTCCTGGAGGAAAAGTCCATCACAGGTTACAGACCCTGATGGAGATGTGTCATCTCCAGGCTTAAAACCCATGGAACTTCAAGGGCCAGTTGCTGGGGAGTGGTATCAGGAGACAGATATCTAGTCTCATGCGCTCCCAGACACATTTGGTGGGGCCACTGTGAGATATAGGAAGCTCTACTAGATGGGCCTTTGGCCTGATCCAGCCTGGCTCTTTTTATGTTCTTATGTTCTTAAATTTTTTCATTTCATGTTGGGATACGAGGAGAAAGGGAAAAGAAAGAAAATCCCAAAGTCCTAACAGCAGGACTCAGTGAACAAACACACTTACTTACTTACTTACTTACTTACTTACTTACTTACTTACTTACT